>JAQMCX010000001.1:18281308-18331174 GCA_029814765.1 Acanthurus leucopareius | reverse complement strand
TGTGTGTGTGTGTGTGTGCAGTTCCATGGGTAATAGCCCAATCATCCGGTTGAGTAGAACTACAATTTAAACACATCTGTACAAACACACACACACATACACACGCACACACACACACATTGCATTGTGGTGTGAACAAATAATTTTTTATTTTAAGCTATTTTTTGCACTGTCCTGGCTCTATTTTAATTTCATTTTTCATCTTGCTCCATGTTCGTCTCTACTTTCATCTCTCTTTGATTTTTTTTTTATTATTTTCATTTTTGATCCATGCAGTTCATCTACCTCCACCATCTCTCCACTTATTTTCTCCTACTCAGTCCAAATCTGAAGAACAGCACTGAGGATACAAACTTAAAACTCAAACCTAACCCTGTTAGGTGCTGCATATCTGTGTGGATGAGTGTGTATGTGTGTGTTTGTGTGTGCATGTGTGATGTAGATGTAGATGTTTAAAGGATAATTACTCTATGCATTTTCACTTATGGTAAAGTTCAGTGATCCAAGAATGTTAATTTTGTAGGAAACATCTTTGCAGTGACTCAACTGATAATGTGACTGCATAGGCATAAATATGGGAGTATATAAGGTTTTACTTTAAACTGTGAAATATAACAAAATCATTTTATTATTCAAATTAAAGTGTTTCAAATGTATTGCAAGTAGTGTTTGGTATAGTCTCCCATTAGAAGTACCTTCAGTCTTAAGTTGGCTATCTGCCTCCCAGTGGTTGTTTAGGGACACAGCAATGTCTGTAGATGACACACTGAACTCTGAGATGTTTCCTGTGATTCATTCTTCCTCCATCCTACACAGAGAGACTGCAGTCAAAATATGTTCCTGGCTGTTTCATCATTGATGATGCATTACAACGGGTCTCATGTCATATTAATGTCAACGAGGGTTTTAAAAAAATATTTATGATCATTCAGTGTTGATTTTACTTTGAGTTATACGGTAAAATGATTCAATATTAGCATTAAATACCCAGAAACTAGGACAAAACATTGATCATAATCATTTACATAGAAGATTAATAACCATTAATTATGCAACATTATAATAATGGCATTTTTGCAGACAGTTACGTTATGATCGTAACACTTGTAGCGTTTGTCATGATTACAATATTGTGCAGATGTATAAGATTCAAAAGGCACCATGGAGGAATCTATTCAAATAAAGACTTACTGGGACATCTTGTGGTGAAAAAGCAGCAATGCACACAGGACCTCTTCATCTCGTGCTATTTTTAAATTCAGCAAATATATTTCATGTTTTGACAAAAACCCTCTCACTGTAATGAATTAATCTTTATATTTTTTTATTCATACTAAGACGTACTGCACTGGAAAATTTAGCTTTCTATGGCGGTCGGGGTTGAATGTCAAGTTTGTCACTCCAGCTACAGAAAATAGTCCAGTGGATTGATTTATTTTATACGAATATGTGCAAAAAAAAGGGTAATAATATGATGTCTGGGGAACTAAATGTACGAATACTGTGTGGCATAATGTTTACGTGTAGAGAGGTGCGAGGGAAGTGCATGGTGTCTGTTGAGTGTCCAGCAGCCTCTGTGATGAAGGTGCTGCTGCTTCTTAAATTATGATCACTGACCTAAAAGCATAACATGCAAGAAATTCACCTCCGAGGAGACTGTTGGCGATGTTCAAAGTGCCTCAAAAAACTTAAATAAAATACTGAGACTGAGTTTTAAAGGCCATGAAGACTGAGAGCGTATCGTGTGGGGGGGCACCTCCCCGCTGTCCCGTGCTCTACTACCGAAATCTGAATCGGTGACGACGTGGCGTGGCGGAGAATCCGGAGCGGAGCGAACAAAGAACAGCTGCGCAAACTCACTGACATTGCTCTTCCACGTGGACCCTGTCATTGACCAAAACACCCGGGTCTCCGTGGCAGCCGGGGAGCGCGCGTGCAAGCCGCCGTTGCGCAGTGCAGACCGGGAGGCACGAGGCGGGGCAGAGGTGTTTCTCCAGATATGAACCTATAAACTGAAAACTGCCCGAGTCCGAGTTCCTCACTGTCCACACGTCAGCTATGCAGACAGGTAGGCTCACCATCACTCCGAGTGGATATTTCGGTTTTCACAGCTTGTATTTATCCAGCTGTAAACCTCAGTGAGGCTTTCATTGTATATGATACTTATACATAAATATTTAATGTACATCTTAAGACATGCGTAGCCGGGCTATGTTGTACGCTATAACTAGCCTTCGTTTCCTTTCTGTTGATTTTTAAGTTTGGAGTTTAACGTCAAAAAGCAGGAATTTATCCCGAGTTCATCAGAAACAATCCGTGCTCAGTATGCGGGCTGTAGCGGTGCTGCGGTGACTTGTCGGTGTCAGCCGTGGGTCATGACTGGTTTCAGTGTTAGCATGAGGAAGCTGCAGGAACGTAGCTAGTCCGGAACTCTATGCAGTAGTACAATGGGGATGAAGCAGCGTACTGTACACACCCAGAACCATCATTTTGGTCCATCCACATGTGTAACATCTGCATCAGACATTTGAGACACGTGGACATATGTACTCATCACCGGGGACAGTGTGGCAGTGCTTTGCTGAGCTAAATATAGATGCAGGGGAAAATTATATGATTTTGCCATAACTGACCATACGCTCCACCATCTGGGTAACTTGGAAAAGCTCCAGGAGCGCAGCTCTGCTTTGTCTTTACAACGATGGGTTTGTGCCTGTACACAAGAGGTGTTTCAAATAGACTGACAATTTAACAGATATATACACAAATTACTACTTACTTAGTATGCAGAGGTATTTTTGCAGACACTCTGAAGCAGTAGCCATATGGAAATTTCACTTTGTAAACGCTCTAGGAAACATCACCTCTGATTGATTTCATAATTTGCCCTGATACAAACTATTGTAGGAAAAAGGCTTTTATTTCAGTTTTAGTCCTTGTTATTCCCATTCACTTGTATTTTTTGGCAGTACATCTATAACATGGTGACATCCCATTACTGAATATAGTTCTTTGTGCTTAGGTGTTTTCATGGAGTCTCACCTGTGTGTCCTGTCCCAGTTCCTCCTCATTAACTTGTGCCTGGCCGCACCAGGTCTGCCTGGGATGCAAGGGTAAAAGCACCTCCCTGCTGCCAAGATTTACTTTCTCTCTCTCTCTTAATTCCAACACATAACAAGACACAGGCATGTATAGCCAAGTATAGTTTCAAGTAAATATGCTTCAAGATTTTATTTCATTATACTTAATGTATTTTTGTTACCATAATTAATGAATTTGTAAAAAACAAACAAAAAACAAACAAATAACATGGGCATCAATATCAGAATGGCCAAATTAACAGATAACACTTGATATTTGAAAGCAAAAGCTTTTGCAAAACAGAACAAAAAATATACCACTTGCAAGTAGGTAAAGGTCTGTCATAATTTTTTAAGTCACATGATTGGTATTTCACATATTTGTAAATCTGTCACAAAAAAAACTTTAATTCACCTCTGTTGTATTAAATTGTTAGAGAAGAGAAATTAAAACAAATGTTATTTTTTATTTCATGGTTATTAATGAAAAGGGTTTTTTTTTTTCATTTTCACCCCTAATTGTTTATCTTTCAGGGAGGTATCTGAAGATGCTGGCCCTTCTGCAGTTTTAGCAAATCCCTTTGGCTCTGGAGAGGAGAACCGCGAGTAAGAGACATGTGGATGATGTGCTCTTGTTACATGTCCAGCTGATTTTTAGTCATTAGTTTGCTCTTGGCACCTTCCTAAGTAGGAGTCTATCCCGTCCTCTTTCCTACATTATGCCTAGATGCTCAACATGCAACTTTAAATTGGAACTTCTTTCAGAGGAGCTAAAAATTTATCACATAGAATAAAGATATTTAATATCATGCATTGTTTTGTCAAACTGCTGGAGGACATAGTAGTTAAAGAAACATCATGCAAACCACATCTATATTTAGTCTACCTGCAGTGTGTTTTAGTGGATTAAAGCAGCTGCTGCCCTGTTTTGGTTGGACTTTGGTTGCTGTGTTGTGTTAATGATGTGGACTCCATCATGTACTGATAAGATTACATGCAAAATAACTGCTGCAACCATGATTTTTTTCCCTTTATGAAGATAAAGAAAACATACATTATGCTGACTAGTGTTCCAGTTACAATCTTTTCTGAGCTCACATCTCCATATGTACCGACCCATAATGAATTAAAGGGAACACAATGAGGGCTATAACCACTTTATAGACTCATGCTATCTAGTATTTTAGTGGCAGTGTGGCTGCAGTTTCTTTCCACTTGCTGATAAGATTATGAATGTGTACAGTGTGCAGCCAGACGAATGTTTGTAAGCTTTGTGGAAAAGCAATTCACAAAACCTGCCCCTCCCTGGGCAAACTATGCAAAGTAATTGACTGCAGGCCATGGTGGATGACATTTAAGGACATTTTAGGTTACATATTTTTTCCTTTTGTGCGATGAGAGTTGCTGTAGTTCAACCATGTTGCAATGGCTGTTATGTGAGTCCTGCTAAATCTATCTGCCTGTGCAGTGGGCTAAAAAGCTCCTGATATAAACATTTGTTAGCAGGTGATACCCTAACTACCACTGTTGCCACAAAGGGTGTCTTCTCTCCATCTGCTCTTTTAAAGGTTCCACCTTCACAAAAACAGAAGAAAGTACACTGAGAAAATCAGTAACCACATGAAAAACATTACTTTGAACACAATGAATTTTGATGAGGTGGCACCTCCAGCAGATGTGATAAAACTTATCTGAAGTAGCTGAAATCCTGACCTCTGGTGGCTAAATCCATAAAGAATCGCTGCTGTACCTACAGGGCAAGGCAGCCTGTCTAATGGACAAATTATGTATTTTGATTGTAATTTTGCCTTTCTTTAGGCTTTTCTCTGCCAAACTGATTGTATCTGCAAGCAAGGTCTTAAATATGACAATATGCTGGCTCTACTGACTCAGCACCCAAATGTTTAAATTGATTTTTTGATAAACTGATTGATTGATAAATTGACTGTTTATAAAATGTCCCTTTTGCTGTGTGTTCCACAGGTTGTTACAAAGTTACATTCAGTCTAGTCTGAAAGATCGTGAGGGAGCACCAGAAATCAGCTCCTGGGAGCAAGGTAGATCTCCACTTACTGGTGTAAAAGTCATTTCAGTTATGATCTGGGCTGCCCCTTTGATCATCACTAGTGAATATAAATACTCTAATTATATACACAAAGCTGTTTACTTTGAGACAATGCATTTTTTTTTAAAATGATGGGGTCTGGGAGCTCTTTGTCTGTGATTCTGGCAGAACATCTGTATCCCAGACTATCAGCTGTTAACATTACTGCAGTTCTGTTTGAGTGTATGCAGTTGGGGGTTTTATATTGTTCACCCTTTATTACAGCAGAATGTCAGTGTGTTTGGTTTAAAACATGTCAGTCTCCTCCTGCTTTGTGTCAGAGGTATTCTTCCTGTTTCGTCTTTATGACTACGATCGCAGTGGGCTCCTGGATGGCTTGGAGATGATGAAGCTGCTTTCAGATTATAACTCCCATCGTACAATTGGATCACAGGCCAATGAGCTGGTGAGGAGGGGTGACTGTGTGTGAGGATGCTGTGTGTTTGAACTGACACTGTTTATGTTTACCATTCACTGTAAAAAGATTGACACAATCAAAACTCCCCCCAAGTTTAGCCAAGCATCTTGATCGCCCCCTGGTGTTTTGCTGCAGTGAAGGTCATATATCCCACAAACGAAGTAATTAAAGTACACATCAAATACATTTTCACTAAAGATGGTTTCTGACATTTTAGGTGGTTCTTACTGCATCATTTTGCTTTGCTTGAATTAGTCATTTGATGCTAAAGAGACCCGATTAAAGTCATACTTTTGAAGACATGATTTCAGCTAACCCAAACAAACTGTTGAGCTCAGCTGTAGTGTGGATGGGACATTGATACCACAGCTTCAACCACAAACTATTACTGCAAAGACTTAGGCTTCAATTGGCATCATCAGCAAAAGATGTTGGTGACTGTATTAGGGATACTTTGGCTTTATTTTTGTACAGTTGAAAGAAGTGGAGACACATTGTCCACTTTTTTTTTACCATAACTGGTGTCTACTTGTACATATGTAATGCTTTCATATGTTTTGCATGTGTATATTATGTATATTTGTGTGTGTGTGTTTGTGCGCAGGTCGTATCTATGGTAGACTTTTTACTTCAGACTCAGGATCTAAACCAGGACGGTCTGTTGGCCCCGTCTGAGCTGCTGGCTCCTCCATTACCTCTCAAAAAGGTGCTTTACATTTATACACTCTGAATTCTTTCCTAGAGTAATGACTACCTTTAATGCTTAACACATAAAATACAAAATGCTTAATTATAATGTAGTGTAGTCAGGCAATTCAAAAATTAATGCCAAATTTGTGCAGTGATGTGACAACTCACTTGACCTTCCCACAGAGTTTCATTGGTGCCTCAAGCACGTATGTAATAGGAGATATCAACATCTAGTCCTACACAACAGATCGGTGATAAAATATCATTGTTAGCATAACTGTTGTAAATATTTTGAATGCCTACTGGTGACACATATAGTGACCACCAACACAAAATAAAAAATTGTAAAGCATAGCATAAATATGAGAAAATAAATTAGTTTTAACATAATTATTTATTTTTGACAATGGAAGCCCTTTGCCGCATGTAACCACCCCCCCCCCCATTTCCACTCCAGCTTTCCCATATATAAAAGGCATAAAAGCCCCCCAAATTACTTTTAAAATAGTTCATATTTCATTTTGGTTTATTAAGTTAGTTTTTATTCGTAGCTTCATTTGTAGTCGGCTGCTGTAACATTACCTTACTTTTTCCATCACAGGACTCTGACAACAACAATTCACCTCACCAGGAGAAGGAGAATGCAAACCTCAGCACTGATGAGGAGACGGCAGAAGCAGTCAAGCAGACAGAGGAGGCTCATGAGGAGTTTCTGCCTCAAGGTGAAGAGCAACCTCAACAGGACATAAAGACCAAGGAAGAGGAACTCATAAAACAAGCAGATGAACAACATGGACAACAAGTCCCAGAAGCCCCACAAGCAGAACAAGGGCAAGACTCTGTTCATGTAGGGCAACCAGAGATGTAAGAGCACACATACATGCTGGTTCTGTCCACACTATCTTTCTGTGCTCTTGAATCAAACCAGCTAAAGAGAGATGAGAGAACTGAAATGCTGCTCTCATCTGAGAGGACTTCCTCCTCTGTTAAACCTGTGGATGGTTGATAAATTAAAAGAAAGATCTTTTGAAATTATTCAGGGTGACTTTTTGGAAAATGTTTTTATGACAAGTACTTGTCAGTTTCAATTATGAATTCAAAGATTTCTAGAGCGGTAAAAAGGACAAGTCCTGAATTCAAAATGCAATATTATCCATATTAGTAAAACATAAACTCTCTTTAATTGAGAGTGGTACTTTGCTTTTTTTTTATTTGCTTTAATTGTATTTATTACCATTTTCTGATATAATAATCATTTTTTGAATCTTCTTGAGCTTTTCTTTCTAAAGACTGTTGTTTAATGTACACATTGTTTGACCCATCTGTGTCTGACCCACTGTAGCCTTAGTTTTGCATCTAGAACATAAACACCAAGAGCATATCTTTACCACTATCCAGTTAAACTGCTTTCATTTATGGAAAGCTTAGTCATACCATGAAAATTAAGTTGGTCTCTCTTAAGAATATCCTCAGCCTAAACACTAATCCATTTAATAAATGAATTTGGTTTATTCTAACAAAACCCCATCCTAGTATGCAGTACTGGTTGAGTTTACTTCCTTTCGAAACTTGTAAGCATGATACAGTAACTGTTATATTTTAAGAAAGATTGCAATGTGCCTGAATGAGTTGGGAACCATGAAATGACAGAACAGTATTTGACTTCTGATGAGTTATTTGATAAGTTACAACACCACCAGTCTTGCATACGTGTCATTCAGGTTATTCAGGCCAGATTGAAATAACATTAGATGTAATGTATGATTAAATTCAGACTTTGTCTTCAAACTTGAAGTATGTTAAAAGTATGAAAGGGTTTGTTGCAGTGTAATGTTTTGTTTACCCTTTTAACCATGTATGCTTTTATACAGCTGGAGGAAATAAAGCCAAATTTCTTGGTCACTGTCTCCCTCTTACTTCTTTTTCAATCTATATTTAATACTTGTTTGATTTTGAAGAGGATTACGAAGAAACTATATATTGTATGATATATACTGTTACATTAAATAAAATAGGCAAAGCTGTGAGAGCAAAAAGTATTGGTCCACTGGGACATTTCAGAAAAAAAGACATTAAAACAGACAAATAGAAGGTCTGCTATAAAAATATAAAAGTTGATAATGCTGTAGATGAAAAACCTTAGGCCTATAGTATCAGAATACTTTTTTTTCAATCAAATGAAGTGTATTGAACTAAAATATTGCTGTCAAGCTCTTCCCAAAGAATCTGAACATGCTGTATTTGATTTTAAAGTGCATATGTAGGAAATATCCTCTAATGCAGAATTTAAAACTGTACTTGGCTTTATTAGATACAGCTTTGGGTATGCATAAAACCTGTTATTCTCCCTGTCTTCAGCTAGCTTAGTTAGCTAACCAGCTAACTGCGAGGCTGCTTAGCAACGGAATAACAACCGGACGGCCATGGCGGAGAGCAAGCAAAGTGCAGGTTCATCTATAAAGTGAAATACTCTTGTTCGCAAATTTAAAATTAAAAGGGTAGTTTTAGTTTATCTGATGCCCCGTGGTGTAAAACTGTGCCTTCAAAATAATGGGGTGTAGTGGTAAAATATAGTTAAGGTTTGACGTCGGAGACTTTGCCTCAGAAACAAGCTAACTTCTTTGCTAAGTTAAATGAACTCTGTTACTCTCTACTTTGTTACTCTCTTTCCTCTCTTCTATCTGTTAGAGGCCATCGTGTCAGATATCCACAAGAGGATCAAGGCAGCTTTTGAAGCGTTTGACCATGAATCCAACAACACAGTGGATGTCCGGTGAGGGCTAGATTATTCTCATTACCATAAACTAGATGGTTTTTACAGCAACAACAAATTTACAAAAACTAATTATTTCAAAGATCTTTGGGTGACGGTTCATGATTTCAAAAATCTGAAATATAAAGATAAAATGCATAGGATAGAAAAGGTCCATTCACCCAAAAAAACTTAAACTGGGTTTTTGTGGGCAGACTCTTTCTTTAGTTATGTTATATATTATTATATCATAAGATTCTAGAATATGAGTGGACTTCCATTGCACCTGATGTAAATCTAAATTGACTTGTTCATGAATATAGTTTACAGTATCTCTCCATGTGCTGGCTTTGAGTCTGTTGATTTCACACCATTCAGGATAGTTTGTTTTGAGAGAGGGTAAAGAATACATAGTTAAAGAGGAACCCATTCATCTGGTCCTTTAGTTTTCTGTCTATAAGTAAATCCAAACCCTTTTGTTTGCCAGTTAAATCTGTTAAATCAAGTGAAAGGGCTTGACATGAGTTAAAAAGAGTGGGCTTCTGTAAAAGCTAGGTAGCCTTAATTCATCTGTCAGAGAGATTAGCAGCATGTCATACACAGTCTTTATATGTAATTTAACTGTGTGGTCTAACATGATGTTTGTTTTCCAGGGAGATTGGTACCATCATCTATTCCCTGGGTTGCTTCCCCACTCAAGCAGACATCCATAAATTAATAGCTGAGGTCAGAACACAGTTCACCCACTTTTTGCCCATGTTTTGGATAAATAAAACAGCCAGTCAATTAAATAATCTGAGGCCATATTCTCTGATGAATTGTAATTAATAACTGCATTGTAATGTCACTGTCATTTCAATTGCCAGATAATTTTCTAAATATTGATTTATTGTTAGTTTGCTTTAGTCTGGGCTGGACTTTGAACCATTGGGCAATATGGCAGTTGTCCCCAAACAATTATAGATTAGTAGAGGTGTTCAGATATGAAAAATATATTCAAATTTTGCTCTCAAAATATAACCATTTACTTAAAATTGAAGTTTGAATGTCGGACTTTCACTGTGTGGTATTGATAGTTTTACTTCAGAAGAATAGTTCTGAATACTGTTGCCACATCCACTAGCAACAGTATAGTTATAGCCTCCGCTGTAGAGCAAATTAAAAATTACTCATATGCATAAAATATCTAGTGTACAGAGAAAGGTTTTGACTTTAATGCTTCTTCTGCGGAGATTATTAGCAGGTAGGTTTGTTACTTAAACATTTCTGAGATTGCGTGGGAGCAAATACCCAGCATCTTTGTCCTGTTCAACCAGGTGGAGGAGGACCACACAGGATATGTCCATGTGGACAAGTTCCTCCCAGCAATGACCAAAGTCCTTTTAGACAACAAGTAAGACAGTGGCTATTTTTTTTTTATTATTATATGTAACTTAATAAAGAAAAATGCATACTTTTGAGTGTTCTAGCAAACGTTTTATTTTATAACATGTCTTTTGACTAGAGAAAATTAATGCCCTGTCCTGGATACAAGTTTTCAGCTTGCTTATATATTTCATAAATATAATTAGGGGATCACTGCAGTATTTCACATGTAAATGTAAGGTGTAAAGTCTACAGAGCTGCCTCTGCACACTGTTTATCGAACATTATTCTGTCGGAGGATTTTTTTTGACCACCTAGAATATGACAAATGTCAAACTTCTAAAAATAATATATGCTACGTTTCTTTATAATACAATAATGCATATTTGTGCTTTGAGCTTTTCAATCAATAGTTCAATTAAAAGTGTATTCTCCATGATACAGTTTTGTATTTATGTCGTTCCCTTCTAACAATATTTATGCTCAAGTAAAAAATTTTAAAAACCTTGAAATCTTCTCTAAAAACCATACAGTTCTCTCCATAATGTAAATTGGGCTTGGAAATGACGAATAGAGGATGTGTCAGTTTCATTGTTTCTGAAATAAGCTGTAATGTCACCACATTGTTCAGAGTGTTTGGTATGTCTTCATGTCAGTACTGTCAGAGGGGTATTTCAGTACAGCAGACACAAATAGTAATGTTGTGTGTATGTTAGGTACCCTCCCATCCCTGGTGAGCTTCTCCTGCAGGCTTTTGAGGTGAGTCCAACTGCTGCTTCCTCTATTTCTTCAATGTTGTAGTCAAGGAGCTGTAAACAGGTTACTTTAAAAGTATCACTTTTATCTGTTAACTGCAGATGCTTTTAACCTTCCATTTCAGCCTCAGTATCGGCATGGTACCGAATGAGCCTCTGAGAACATTATACTTTCAGACTGATAATAACATCACAGTGTTAGTTGCTGATATTAGTTAAAGTATGAAGGTACAAACACTGTGTTTCCAGGTTCTGGACAAAGAAAAGAAAGGGTACTTGGAGCCTGGGGAGCTGACAAAGTACATGACACAGGAAGGTAGAGCAGAAGCTTTCAGTTTTCTCTTTGTGAGGTAAAACAACACATATGATTTATAAACAATGGCTGTGTTGTTCTTCTTTAATCCAGGTGAGGTCTTCACTCAGGATGAGATGGAGGAGATGCTCACAGCACACACTGACCAAGAGAAGAATGTCATTTTTTACAAAGAAATAATCAGCAAGCTGACCTTTGAGCCTGATGAGTAGAGTGTCATAGTGTTTGCCTGTCAGCATAATTGTCAGAAAAATATTGGTGTTTTTACTCTTGTCTGCATTTTGAAAAACAAACCTAACTTTATGTTTCAGAATCGTTTCAAAATTCATATTAAACACTAATTGGTCTGAATGGCAGAGTTTGAGAAAATGTATCAGTATAGGAGCACTGTCATCTGACTGGCAAGATCAAAATAGAAATTCTTTTTATTCTCTGAATACAATCTACTAATATTAATACCTGCCAAATGATTTTATGTGGGCATGTGGTGGTTTTGTCAGTGGCAATGCTGGTATTAGAAGCAGGAAGTAATATAGTCATTCATTTGACTGAGGGTTAGACAGCGTGTGCAGTCAACTGGCAGAAAAACAGGAATCAGTAAAACAATGAAGACTAGGATAATGTAATGTGAAGTGGCATCATATGAGGAAACAACCTTCATTAAGGTTAATTATGATGCTGTGACAAGGAAGCTATGATGTGACAATACCATGAACGCTCATTACAGATGTCTGAAAGTATTCTTGGGTTTAGCAGACTGCATGATGGGCAGAAACACAATCAAAAAATGACCCAAAGTATGAGCAATCAAACAAAGCAATGATCGGCTTAATCAGTGTATCAGTTTATCTCAGGTGACTTTGCACTTAATAGTGATACATGCATGAAACAGCTTTGGAACAGGGATGACATGGTAACAAACACAAGCACTTCTCTATCTGAACATGGGTGCATGCTGACGTTCTGCTTTAAACAGTTTCATTTCACAGTAAAAATGATGACCCGTTAACTTTTGGTTTCCAAAAACTGTGTAAGACAAAGACATCAGAAAAGAAAACATGAGCCTAAGGTAATTGAAAAAATCTGTATTAACATTCCCTTTTCACTAAACAGCAAAGTCAAAAAAGAATAAGGCTCATTCGCCTACAGCATAAACATCAAATCAGTTCAGTCTTGATAGACTGAGAAAAGATTTAAAGGGAATTCTTTACCTTTCAGTTTTTCTTCGTCCCTTAACCTCATAATTGTTGCATTGTTACATGAATGTGTTCCTCTGTTAAAAGGAGCTTTAAAAAGCAGCTTTTACTTAATAGAGAAATTAAACTGAGTACACGAGAAAAATAATTCATTTGCATGTTGAGCTGGTCTTGTAAAACATATGTAATTCTGAAAGGAGAAAATAACTGGAACTAGGTCTTTGATGGAATGTTTGATTTGTGCATTCTGAGAAAAATAGAAATCCCATTTGAGTCCCGTCACAAATTTGAGTGTTTCCAGCCTCGAAAAGGATCAAATGGAAGTTGATGGTCATTTAGAGGCCATGTTTCACTTACTTAATGGAAAGACAGTAGTGGCTTTAACATACATGTGGAGTGAAAAAGTTGAATCTGGCCTCTGATCCCTCTACAAGTAAGATGGGGACAAAAACATTATGAAGCCTGTGTGGTTAACATATTAAGAGGATCGTCTCCTCTTTCATTAACATATAAACATGGGTTGAGGTTGTGTTCCACTGTATGTATCCAAAATACGAGAATGTGAGAACTGGCTACCAGTATCTTCTCCTCTGCCGCCATTTTTATCAGTGTCAGTCCACACTGATTATTTGGTCCTTAATAGAGCCATAGACAGGCACAAAAAGAAAGGAACAACAAAGAATATGACTAACATGCAAAATTATGAAAAAGTTTGACAAAGTCACACAGGTGAAAACACAGGGGGAAATGAGAATGTAGAGGAAAAAGAACTTGGAGGTAGAGAAGAAACTTTTGACATCATGATCCAGCTACCAACAATGGTCTCTCAGTATTGATTTGCATACCTGCACTGCAAGTGACACACAAAGAATCAGCACTCTTAAAACAATTCAGCAACACCCAAAAACACTTTTTCACATATAATAGGAAGAACAGGAGGTGATCACCGCACTAGTTTTATACTTTAAATCTTTGCTTTTGAGAACAAGATAAGAGAGGGGAGAGGCAGGATAGAACCCTCTCAATTTAAAAAAAGGATTTTATATGTGACCTGAAAACTTAAAGGTGGCTCTTCTGAAACTCTTACTGCAAGGCAGGTGAGGTCAAAGCCCGGCAGATCTAAAAACATGCTTCAAAGACACAGACTTCTTAGCTATTTCAGTAATTACACAACTCTGTGTATGTTTGTTGCATAGTGAAACCACAGGTATTTTTACAAATCATGTTTTGTGAAACTTCTACATTTCAAATAAAAAAAAGCCACAGGCTATTTAGTGTGGTTCCATAAAAACAACCAGTGCCTTTTTGATATTATCCAGCCTCATCCCGCTTTATCTCATCATAACTTAAGGCCATCTTGTTCAGCCTTGGAGAAAATAGAAGAAGGGAGTCAGGTGATGGGCTACAATGACTTGGCAAAGATGGTGGGTGTGTTGAATCATGGTACAACAGAAAAGGGAAGTGTCTCCTATAAAGTTTTATATCCCAGAGTCATAAAAAAAAATGATGTAAAAGAAGGAATTAAATTAGTGATAATGCCCTTAGACACAAAAACACACCTGACTGAAAACCAACTGGAGTAAGTCTAATAAGGCTGGATTTAATTCAGTTTACAAAACTGTCACATTTGAGTTTACTGTTTTTTCCATTGAACACACCTCAACAATTAAAACTGAACCCATAAATATAAGATCTGTGGGTCAACCTGATTAATAACCATTGTACCCCATCAGCTGACTCCATGAATGACAACGATCAGTTTTCCTTGTGGTCTGCCTGGGCTATGAGCTGCAGGCGCAGCAGCATTAGCCTGTTACATTTCACAATCAGTACCTGTGTTTACCACGGTAGCTACTTTGCATCACACCTAGATAAAGTTTCCAGAGTCACATAGTTTGCTAACATCTGGTTAGCAATACACACAGACAGACCATAGTGTTCTTCTCTAGATTTGCAGCACCAGGCCAGCAGCTGAAATGTTGTCACCTCCACCTGCAGTTTGGTAAACTTCAGTGCACACCAGCACCGGAGCTACGCAGATCTCGAAGTCCTCCTCATCCCAGCAGCTGACAGGCCTGGTCTCCTGCAGAGGGATACGCTGGCTGCCCTCCTGCCGGCTAATAGAGAAGGAGTCGTCCATGATAAGCCTTGCCTTGCTGGGGTCGATGTCATTCGAGCCACAGACATGGCGGTTAGCTGTGAGAGAGGCCTTGGCGGCGGCTGACATGGTGTTTTTCCACTTAGAACCTCGTGTCACAATCAAGGCTTGAAAAGCCAGGGTATGGACATGGAGCCGAGTCAATGGCTTAACCTTTGCACTGTTTGAGTCTGCAACGGCTTCTTTGTAGCGCTGGTTCAGAATGCGATAGACCTCCCTCATCTGGTCGAGGACAGTAGCTACACGAGGGTTTGGGTCTGACAAAACCGTGATGTTGGAGCCTTTGAGTAGACTGAGCAGGTTGGGAAGCTCCTGTTCATTCATCCCTAAAGAGTCCGCCTATGAAGAGAACCGGGATCAGCAATTAAACTCAGGACCTGCCTTTAAACTGTGTGTCTTGGTAAAAAGGACCATAACTGCACACTAAGTGTTACAATTTTAATTGTAGTCAGCATGGAAAGGGTAGATTTTCTGATCTTTAAAGTAACTGTGTATCAGGTGAGCATCATATTCTTTAGCTGCATACTAGTTCTAACAGGCTGTGGCTACACAGACAGTTCTTCGTGATTATTAATGACTCATGCCAAACTCATATGCCATAACATTTAGTATTAGTAAATCATTTTTAAGTAGTTATTGGAACTGCCAAAACATGCTGCATTTCTACTTTCATTGCAATGCAAAACATACTCTGTTTTATTAATATGAAAATACAAGAGGGCAAATACAGGTTTGGTTAAGTCAAAGTCTGACTACAAATGTATTCAATAAATTCAATCAGGCAAATCTAAGTTTCAAAGTACTTTGTATTACTTGTCAGACAACTTGTTCCTCTCTTCACCAGACTACCTAATTCAGTTTTTCTTTAACATTTTGATTTTCATTTGTGCCCTGCCATTCAAAGGTACATGTGTATTTATGTGTTGGTTCTATAAGTTATTCAAGTATACATACATGGGGGATGACATAGTGAAGTAGGTCTTCCATTATACTCTCTTCTACAAAACTGGCCATCTCAAAATGGACCCCAGTCTGTGGAGATGAAGAAGACAGAAGGTCTGCCAGGCGGGAGAAGAGCGCGCCTCGCTCACCTGGAATACATGAAAGGATATAAAAAGAAGTCGCAAAAAATGTGGCTTGATAATAAGGAGTGAAGGAAACAAGGGGACAAAGTGAAGCAAAGTGGAGTGATTAAGAAGTGAGGTAAAAAGAAGATTTCAAAAATATGTCAGAAAGGGAAGGATGCCACAGACCAGGAAAGTGTTACTGATTCCAACTGACCCAGTTTTTAGCGTCTGTCGTCATCAGCAGCTATCACAAATATTTAACATGCAGGCAAAGTCCAGGAAAATTCAACACCTGACTATGACTTGATTGATTGGCTGGTTGTGATTGGATGTCACAATCTACATTCTACAGCAGTTAATGTTAACATAACAATCACCTTTTCATTTTCATCAAAGTAATTCCATAATCATTACAGAGTTCAAATGTTGCCAAAATAAATATTCCTAGCAATACAGGTGTACTTTGCTTAATACTCTTGGTGAAGTGACACTTATCTTTCTCATCACTCTTTTTTGTTATCTGCATGAAACTCATCATTTACAAAGCTTTGTTCAACCTTTAAGCTTAACTTGATATGGACTGTTTTATTAATGTTAAGTGAATTTTTCAGTAATAATTGTACAATTTGTATTTGAATATTTTTGGTAATATACTGTCAGCTTACTTGACTTACCTTTTGTTTGGAGAAACTTGTGCATTGAGTAAAAAACTGACAACAACTGAGGGATGTTCTGCGTCATCTCATTTCAGTTGTGCAACACAGACTAGCAAACAATCTTACTTAATGTTCAAAATCAGAAATTATTTTAAAGGTTGTCATCAATTTCCTCGTACCGGACTGGAAAGGGAAGTTATCCATCATTTGCAGTCCACCCACCACCAACAGATCTGGGTTGAAGTCTTTTAGCTTCTTCACAAACTCCTCCATGGAATCCAGGTAGGGGTTGTGGTCATCACTGTGGACGATGTACCTACAAGGTACAAACAAAGCAAAGCCAAGCACAGACAGCTTCAAATACTGCACGCTATTAAGCAAGTCACACTTTAACTCTGAGCTGAACAGATCAGTGTAACAAGAAAGAAGGCTCGTCTTTAACTTAATTGGGAAAATTTCATCACATATCACTGTTTAATTGCTACGCATCTTTCTTTGCAATATTTTTATTAGGGAAACCCACAAAAAGGATCCTGTGACTTAAGGTTGGAGAAAACCCTGCCAAAGAGCCTTGATTTTACATAAATAAAAAAAAAAAATTCCCTCAAGACTCTCTAAATATTTATCAGATGCTTGACTAACACATACCTGTTAGCTCTACGTGAGGTATACTGTCCCCAGCTAGCACCAGATGGATACTCCAGGATTAGATGAATGTCTGGCTCTTCTAGTATGTTACCTGCCACTGCAAAGACATTCATAGGTGAGGTACTGAGCCGTGGATGTGAAGAAGCAAAGGCAGAGAAAATAGATAGAAAGCAGAGAGGGCAGAGGAAATGGAACAAAGGGTAGAGGGGAATTCAGGGGAAAAGGTTTTGTGAAGTAAAAATTAGTAGATTGTTTGATCCTGGAGGGGGACAAGGTGTACCAGTGTGTGTTTGTGTATATATACCCATAATGTGCTGGGACAGGACATCAGTAAAATCAGGGCTGAAACTTCCCCCAAGCAATACATCACATCCTTCAGTTGCCATGCGACCAGCCATTACAGGGGCATTACCGCCTACTGCCCATCTGTTCCCAGGTAAGTCACGGGATGCTTCAACCAGCTCTCTGAACAGGGTATCATTTAGCATAAAGCGCCTGCAGATCAAAGGAGAGCAAAAGAAGTGAGAAACAATGCTAAAACTGAACGATCAGAGTTTAAAAAATAATAATAAGGGCAGCAATCCTTTCATCTACACACCTCTTCTTGTTAGTCTAAAGGTGTAGTTCTTTTGCACAATTTGTAAAGCAATTTTCCATGTCTTTGTGTATGAAATGTGCTTTAAAAAAATCTGGCTTGCCCTGTCTTGCCTAATTCTATTCAAGTCAAATGTTTTTACTTGAGGGTACAGATAAAAGACAGGACACTGCATGCATGGAATAAAACATAAAACTACAATATAAAGACCATGGCTTTGTTTGTTTGTTTAAAACACATTTGTTGAAATATATTTAATCACATCTTACAAAGAGACAGCAGTACCAATGTCTTTACAGCTGGGACTGGTAGCTTGCAATACTAGGTCTTATTTCTGACAAAATTGTGTATATATACTGTGTATATAATTTTCAGTGACATTAGGTGGTTAAAAATTTTTAACTGAGACATTCCTTATAAGTTGGGAAAATGTTTCTGCAGCAACGAACATTTAAATGCACTACACCATTTAAATAATGTGCTCATAGCATTATTTTAAGAGACTTCTTAAAGTCTTTGTAATCTTGCTTTTTTGTAGTTTGTTTTGTACAGAGACATCTTCACTCCATGTGTACACATAATCCTCTTGAGTGAGAGAACGTCTGACTGTGCATAAATCTTGCAGCGTTGCCTGTAGATGTCACGATCATGTTAACTCACTCATTTTAACTGATATGAGAGACTTGCTTAACTAGTCTCTTAACAGATGTTAACATTTGCAAATAAAATATAGCAAACCCACCCCCCCCCATCATTTAGTGCATTTCTTAAAAATTTTAACTATTGCTATGACTGTTATATTTATGACAAGGCAGACTTGTTCTTTACCACAAAGCTCAATGGAAAGCTGGGATGCTGACATGTCAGAACTTGCCAGAAAGAAATGAATGTCTAGCAAATGGAGACTGAAGTGAAAAATGTCAAAATTTAAGAGAAACTACAGAAACTACATAAAAATTACAAAAACAGACTGAAGTTTCAGACATATAAAAATAAAAAAGACAAGTTAGGGACAGAGTCAGCAGAGAAACAGAAGTACAAGCAAAGCACAGGCAGCAAAAATACATTTAAAAAAACTAAACACATTTGATCCAAAAGCAGCCCCCAACACATGAGGTTTGACCTGGTCTGCACTTGGCAGACTTAACCAATCATCTCATCTGTTTCTTTACAAATATCACTTAGCTCATTTCTTTGGCCCATGTACTACATAATTATGGTCTTAGATTTTGCCTACATGAGTCCAGTCATCATCTGGTGAACATCATGAATGTACAATCCCAAGATCAACAATGAACCAGGCAAAAGAGACAAAGGAAATAATTTTGAGTGGAAGACCTGGATTCTGCATCTAATTCCATAGATTATACAAACTTCATCATTATTGTTCATTTTCTCATACAGTCCCTTGCTCTTTCTGTCCATGATGACCGCCTGTTGCCTCTGGGTGTTAATTCCAGACAATGAACAAGGGCTTACAGGCGCCACAGTCAGAACAGAAGCAGTCACCAATAAATGAGAAGAGAGGGTACATGAGTTCACACACAGGCACTGACTGCCTGCAAGCTGTTTCTTTAAGTCACTGCTTTTACTTTATTATTCTATTTTGTATGAAAAACAAAAAGCCAGAAGAAAGAAGATAGAGACTGCAGTTATGTTTATTTGTATGTATCGTAAGAATAAATCCTACACATTTATGGCTGAATAAGAGTATTTGTAAAAGAGGGAGGACAGAAGGCGTCAGGAGCACAGGAGCCTAAAGGAGTGCAATAAAGAATGTCATTAAATTTGCTCTGGGCTGTGCCTCAAACAGTTTCTACATACTCAATGTTCCTTCTCTTTCATATGCATCGATTGTCCCCCCTTAAAACTCTCTCTCTCTCTCTCTCTCTCTCTCACACACACACACACACACCTTGTTAATAAACAGGAAAAGTCATCTAACCAGTCATAAAACAAAGAAAACTAAGGCCATTAAATATTTATGAAGGCGGTTTTTCAATGTATATAATGCTGTGAATTTAGGAAAATATTTCTAAATTATATTCATGCAAACACACAGCACTTACTCTGCAGCAGCTCCCGGTGCAAAAAAGTAGGCAAAGCTCTGAGCTAGTTGCACTTCATTTTCTAAATAGTTATGATGTAGGGGCTGGTCAGTGGGAGGGAGGCCAATCTTATTAAGCAACGACACCCCGTCCACTATCAGGTCAACACAACCTCCAAAACCTGTAGATGAAAGAGAAGGGCAGAAAAGAAGGACAAAGAATTTTATATTTGGTAAAAGCAATACATGACTTTAAGTCTGTAACCAAAAAGGGGGAGAAGACAAAGACATGGCCTGGAGGGAAAAAAGGACAAGAAGAAGACACATTTTCTTAGAGACATGCAGTCAAACTAAACAGAATAAACAGAGCATATGTAAGCTCGTGCTAGGAAACAGCTTTAGTAAACTTAGCAAAGAAATTTTATACTACATTCATCTGCTGCTTCCTTTGTCTAACAATGTGACCTCTCAAATTATCTGACATGTAGACACAATTTCAGTTGCTGGATCAAACATGATTAATTCATCATTTTTATCTATAGACTTGTCCTGTGAAGTTTGAACAAAAGCGAACAGGATGTGCAACAGCCCCAGACAGCCCTCTGTATCAAACTTGTTTAAGGAGCCAAAAGGCAAATATCCGCTGCTGATTTTACATTCGAATTAGTTTTGAATATTTGACCTAATCTGGCAGCAGCCTGACTTCAAGTTGCCTTTACTGCTCTCATTAAAACTTTTTTCTGTCAACTTGCTGTGAATTAAAGAAAAAGAGTGACCTGTTAATTATTATTTAGTCAGCAACAGAGGTGCATATTTATCAAGCCTCTGGTTGAAAGTAAACAGGCCATAATTTATCACTGTCCTGTAAGGTTTAAATTCATTTCAGCAATTAATGCACCTCATAGCGATTCACTAGGCCTAGATCAGACTATTTGAGAGATAATGTGACCAGGATGACGTGATGTTATACCTTAATCTGAATAATTACAACGTAACAAGCCACATTGCATGGCTGAGCTAGCTGTTGGACTGTGTAAAGGTTGGACAGATATGGTGATCACTTTTGTTGTGTGTTTGCACCTCGGCTCAAAGGACAAGATTTTTGGATTAGATCATGATTGTCAAGACTCAGGTTAAATTAGGCCAATTGCGTTGTTTGCCAAAACAGTTCTTAAGTGTGTTTTTTTGCATAAGGAATTCCATCTGGTAACGCTGCCATTCAACATAGCATCCACCGTAGCAATGCAAGACAGGAACCTTAAACTGCCGGTGATATTTCTCGCCTGTAGCACACTAGTCACCAAAGTCATACCCCTCAAACTTTTTTTCCTCAGGCCTTTGTTTAAATGTGTGTCAAACAGAATATGGAGTTAACTTCCTGTCAGCACATGAATCCACTGTGTACTGTGCTGTAGCATTTGTTTAGTTTAGCCCTAAAGTCACTGTTTAATGTCCCTGTATCCGTGAGGGTTAGGGATAGTACTAGTAATATTTGTACTAGTTAATACCAGACATATCACACATAGGCTATCATCTGTACTAGTGAGATAAGGCTGACATTTGTTACAATTATTAAGTTCATACAAATTCACTGTAAAATTTATGTCAGCATTTTGTTCATAATTCCATGCAGTTGCCTTTGCCTCTTATCAGTTCAAAACCAGCAGGTCTGGACTGAAGAGTTAAACATAAATCATAGTCAGGACGAGTCACTGCGGAGTCCTGTTGGTTGATGAGGGGTCTTTGTTCTGAATAAAGGGTTTCAGCTAGTCAGTCAAACTGATGATCTGGACTAAGATCAGGTGACAATGCAGATCAATGATCAGTCCTCTTTCACTTCCCTCTTTCACTTCCCTCTCCTGTGTTCCATCAAACTATACTCCACTGTCTTGAGCCTGGCTTCAACAATAGCATCCTTATGTCACTTGGTCAGTGATTTGCTCACGAAACTCCCGACACAATTAACACTGACAAAATGACATACAGATAGCTAACTTAGCTAATTACTGACAATTCACTGAAAATTATTTCCCCACTACTTTTAATCAATGTCCAACAGCTTTTACAAGCTTGTTTTGACGACAACGCTGCAACGTCAACTTTGGCAAGTAGCAGTTAATGATTCAAAGGGTTAGCTAATATCTTTGACTGTTCGTTATTGATAGCAATAATCTCACATTTACGTTAACATTAACGTTAGATCTGAGTAACAGCGAGCTGTTTAGATCAGGTAAAGCAGCTTAGTAACTTAGTAACCGGCGATTTTGAAAGACATATATTTTGCCTTAATTAATTATTAACCTCTAAACCTCTAAATAGGTAAGCCCATGTGTAGTTAGCTAGCTAGCGTGCAACCCCTGCACTTACCAACAGCCACTTTCGGTCTGTCGACGTTGTTCATGCCGACTTTCCGTTCAGCCCGGAGCAGAGAGGACAGGACGGTGTCCAGCCGGTCGTCCAGTACTGTATTCTGGGGTGACCGGAACCACAAGGCCAAAAGAACCACAAACAGGGACACAACGGGCCCATATTTTATCCACGAAACCCTGCCTCCCCCCTCCATCATCGGCTGGTTAGCTAGCTGCAGGAGCTCACACTTAGTAATGACCAAACACTTACTAAGCCAGACCAGAAACGTTAAAGCGCCGTTCGTCGAGTTGTCCGCTTGTTTAATGAGCTGGAGTGTCCCGGATGTGCCTCAACTGGACAAACAGACTTGCGTTTAGTTGTTTGCTTTTTTCCCTTACGCTATTGATTCACAGCACCGCGATTTTAAAATGTTACCAGAAAGAAACCATTTCGATATGATTTTTTAAATTAATTTTATATTTCTTTGAAATAGGGCCCTCTATTGCCTGATTTGTTTTACCGAAACCCCGCTGTCAAGTTGCATAAAGGGTAGATGCCTGTGCTAAAAACGAACGTCTTTTATTTTACTACGAAGGGGGAGTGTTTGTTTTTGAGGACAGCAAGGCGGAAGTGACTAAGCTTAGAGTATGTACCCTGATCTTTTATAAATATTTTATATTTTGACCGTTTCCTCATTTTAATTTTGTCTCCCATATTTGGCACAGCTTGCAAAGAAAGTAGAAATAATGCTTCTTGTTAATTTTGCTCACATTACCAAAAGTTGCTCTGGAAAAAATATTGGTCACAAAAAAATTACATCCCATTAAGTCTATGTCAGAGTCCACGTTTATTGCCTCTTTTTAAAAGTAAACCTTTAGATTCAGAACAAAGTTTATCAACTACGGACCAGAATGCTCTGACTGTGATCATGTCATCTATCACACCTTGACCTACATTTTCCTGTTGATCAAACATCATCAGGCAAAAAGCATCAAATTATCATAAAATGTTACATATTGATATGCTAGCATGCATATTAAAGAGTCACAATACCATACTGGGAATCAAATATTGTTTAATGTTACTTAGAATACAACAGTTATGTGCCGATATTTTGATCATTACAGGCGGACAAAACATTCAATGTAAAAAAAAAAGTTCAATTTCTCAATTTTTATTCAAAGTTTAAAAATATTTGATAGGCACCAACTACAATGAGTAAATCCTTACATGGAGTGTTTTTGTGGTACTGAGAAATTATATTGGATAAAAACGTCAACATCAAAGGTGGAATTACGAAAAAAAAAATCAAACTGAGCCTCTCTGCTGCATTAGGTAAAGTTTTGTTATTTTGTCATTGCCGCATTGCTCAAACATGGTCCACACTTTTCATCAGTGCAGAAAAAATGGGAAACGAGGGGACAAGTTTAATCCTACAACAATAAAAGCCTGCTTCAAATCACCTGAGATAACATTAGATGCAAATTAAAACAACATTTTTTTCTATTGTGCAACCTAATGATTGCTTTAAGAGGTGAAGAAACAGACTTCAAGCAGCTCATTTATAAAAACCACCTTAAATTCCACAGTGATGATTTGTGGACAGGCACATACTTGCTGTCATACACTCCATTTGCTTATCTGCCTAAAAGAAGTTCAGGTTGCTCTTGATTTAATTCTGTCTACTGTCAAAAGAAAACCACATGCCATTTGTGAAAAGTGATCAGTGGGCTTTAACTTGAAGTACTAAAAGCAGTTGAACTGGCGAAGTTTCAGAGCTGACAAGCACAGTGTGTCGCCCTCCGGTGATTAGGAAAGATTCTGCAATTTAAAACCTGCAAGAAGAAAACTGAGTCAGAATAGCACAGGCTGTAACTCATAACCGTTACCCTTAAACTTTTTTGTGGATTTAACAAAGACATGAAATGGAAGTTGCTGGGATTTTTTATAAATAATTTACAGCATTGAGGCTTGTGGACAAATACAAATCCATGGAAATAAAAAAACAAACAAGTGTTGTACTATACAGGCACATAGCAAACAGGTTTGTTAAAGGCACATACTTAATAATACGTTATACTTGATAATTTGTTGTCTTACCTTAAATTTTACTTGGGAATTCCAGCCACAATTTCAGACTCAATGCCACAGTGATCTTCACCACGCAGGAATTTAAAGTATCCTGAAGAACAGAAACAGACCAGATGACAGTTAATTTTCATGTCTTCGGTGTAAGAACATTTGGAATGTGAGCTCCTGTCTCAATTTCAAAGCCGCTGCTAAAATTTTATTTCACCTGTGAGAGTTTAAAAAGTTCTTAATTAAAAACAAACAAATAAATAAATAGCAATACCACAATGCAAAAATAAGATCAGTTAAAGCATGATTGGGCATTAAAAGTAAGAGTTATGGTGAAAAATATATTTTTTTAGAACATCAATTTATTCATGTGGTGACCCATATGCATTATGTATTGTTGCACCTGGGACAAAGTCTAACTACTGTGTAGAGCGCTAGGTAGTGTCACTGATATAAATGCATCACATCATGTGAACGGGTAGAAGAATTTAAAGAAGTACAATGTACACCAAGTTTGAACAGTTAATTATGTTCACTCCTACAACTTAATACACTTCAATACAACATCCTTGCTTAAAAGTGTGTCTTTATCAGAGTTGTACTGTTAAGTTCATGTAACATTTTCACAAAATGTTGATTGCAGGCTGCAGTTGGTGTACGATACATTATACTTAAGTGCATCTAAAATTACATTGTGTGGGAGTGTGTGTGTGTGTGTGAGAGAGAGGGTCTGCTTACCGTTATCACCCCAGTCAGTGTTCCAGGAGTTAGCACAGAGCCAGTAGGGAACACCATCCTCCACACCCCAGCCCAGGACCTTGATGGCGTGGCCACCCACAGCAGACCCAGTCACATGCTTATACACACCTGAGATAAGGAAAAAACAAAAAAGGATAAGGATAATGATAGAGGAGGAGGGTCAGCAGCAGTTTGAGTTCAAGTTTAACAGGTTGTGAGTGTACACATATTCAGTCTTGTTTGTATTTATACTGTAATTGTTTGTAAATGGTGTGTGTGTGTGTGTGTGTTCTTACCAGACTTGTACAGCACAAAGTCTTCATAGACAGTAAAGGCTCCCTCTACTGGTCCATTCTTGTATATCTCATACTGAATTTGCTTCTCATCTGCCAGCACACTGTAAGACGTTTTACCTGCAACACACTTTGAGTTAGGATCTTGCACTGCACACTAGTGTGCGTGTGCGTGTGCGTGTGCGTGTGTGTGTGTGTGCATACAAAGTTGTGTAAACCAAGACTGGACTTAAGCTCATTGTAGGACAAATATAATGTTAGCGGCAGTTGTAGGTTATTGTAGGTGATTGAGTCCAGCTAAACACTTTGCCACAAGAGACTGAAGTTTGTGTCCTGTGTGAAACCAATAAAAAACAAAAACAAAAACCACACAGCTGCCTTTTTATTTTGGTCTCAGTTGACTGAATTAGTTTTTTTTTTTAATAATTGTTTTCTTCACTCACAGTTTGGCTTTGTCTAAACAGCAGAACTACACAGTAAAGTTTAGGAGAAAGATCCTGGCTTGGGTTCAAATAAAAAGCAAATGTTGACTTGAGGTTTCACATGGGAAACAACCAGCTGCTTTTTGGCAGGAAGCCCATATGGCAAACATGTCCCACATGCAAGCCACTTCAAAACATAAAGAAACAACACACAAATCTTGCAAGAGTTTTCTTCATCTAGAGTTACTTTGTAGACACGACTAGTAGTTCTTCTGTAATCCTGCTCAGTAACAAACTGAACTGAAAACATAACCTCTTTGGCGAAGGTAATAACTAACTAAAGCGAGGAAAATCTTTACTGGAAAATCACAGGAAGACGAAGAAAATTCAGTTCAAATGTTAGATTCCAGTTCTCTTCTTATGTTGTAAGTACATTTACAACTCATTTTTTCAGGTTAGAATATTTGATTTTCTTACCAAAGTGCTTGTCCTGCTTGTAGCTTGGTGTGTATCCAGGTTCACATTGGTACAAGCACTGAGGTGTGTCTCCACCCTCTCCAGAGCAGGCGGGTCTGCTGCCATTCACATGATGCTCGCAGGGAGGGATGGTGTAGGGACGGCAACCTGTAGACACCAACACAGCGTCAGAATTGGAGACACCACACACACGCACACACCAAACACTGTAGGAGTCTCTCATACACAGAACTCACCAATGTGGGAGTCATAGAGGCCTCCAGAAACCAGTCCCTCTTTGGTCCAGAAGTCCCAGGCAGCCGAAGGGTAGCCACCATTACATCTGAAAAGTAAGAAAAAAAGAGTTTTCTTATATAATGTTTTTTTGTACATGATCAGAGAGCTACTGATCCGACTTTTTTCTCTTCCAGTGCTGATTCTGTTCTGAATCCTTATTCTTGGTACTGTGTCTGCTGATACCAAGAACTATCTATTAATGGCTCCCTTTTTTAATTATACTGATAAAGAAACTGTATTTTACATGGATCTGTTATGTTATGGCTGATACCCGATCCACTTAGTAAGATCAAGTTTAGTGCAGTTATAAATTCTGAATCTATGATCAGCGCATTCCTTTAAACTATTAGACCTCTATCTTCATAGGAGATCATTCACTGATCAACTTGAACTGAGTTAATCCAATCTTTTCTCTGGGTAAATATAAAGAAATTCTAGTTTTGAACAGTATGCTTTGCTAATGAGCTCTGGATCATAGCTCCCATATAATAGGTCACTGCAAACATCAGTTAGATATGTGAAAAAGTGAAACTTTTCACACTCTGCTGCATCTCACCCCATGCCACAGCTGTCACAGCAGGTCAACAGATCCTCTGAGGAGATCTCCACGCTGACCTTGGCATTACTGTGGATACACACACGGTCGGATATGGCCTCTGATGCACCAAACGCCTGTGGAAAAAAGAACCAAGACATGTTACAGAGGCACGAGTACAATTTAGTGGCAGGTTTTCCATATCCTAATGGATGTGTGTCTAGGTGTGAGATCCACTGACGCATTACTGTCCACAATAAAAATTCACAATCATATACAAAAATTAATCCTAACCCCTGTTCAATATGATCCCATTGTTGTTTGAGGTGTGAGTTTGTGTCTCACCCAGCAGGATCCACAGGAGCCCTGGTCTCTGATCTCCTTCAGAGTGGGACAGTTGGGCCACTGCTCTCTGGCATCAAACTCTTCAGGCAGGTTCACGTCTCCAGCATATTGAACCCTTCAGAGGAAAACAGTCATAAAGTCAAGTATTACTGTGTGCTACTACATCATACCACTGCATGGAAGCAGACTTGGAGTACTTTTCCTCTTATTCTATATACATACAAATGTACAAGGTGCATGTTTCAATGGGGAGTGTACGACCCAGCAAATTATTAACTGGGTATGAGAGACACTCACATGACAGGCAATTTAGGTCCCTTCAGAATCGTACCACAGAGTTTGCGGACATAACTGTAGTCGACATTATGGAAGTTGTGACCAGCCTGCAGAGGAAGAGGAGGATTAGTCAAATTAAACTGCTTAAACTCAGTAACACATAAGTCTGTGTAAGACAAAAACAGTACAAAGCAAAACAAACTCACCTTCCAGGTAGTGTTGACCTTATTGATGTAGTTGACCATTTCGCTGGACAGTGGTTTGAGGTGGGGTCTGGCCAGGCTCACAGCCAAGCTGGCAGCCAATAACATGAGGGCTGCACGCCACATTATGCTTAAAAACAAAAACATGAAGAGGACACAACTTCATTATTATTTACATTACAAATTATTTGAGCTGAGGAAATTTAATGGCATACATTTGGACTCAATGACTAACGCTTAACATGAGGATGTAACACTAAATATAGCAAACAGTGACTCTCGTTTTAATTCCACAAAAAATTGTTTTTGGCTTTCCTTGGCTTTCAGGGATGGAGGCTCAAGGAAAACTAATGTCTCACAAAAAAACCCCAAAAACAAAAAAAAGACTAAAACAACTTGCATACACAAGTGGAACACGGTGGACGCAGAGAGCAGAAAAAAAAACCTCTAATCCTTAGTCATGCTGTTCAAAGACCTCTTCAGTGGTTTAACAAATATACAAAAATACAAAATTAGCAGTCCAGTGATTTCAACAAATTCCTTAGAATAAATCTACATGTGCACAAACACACAGAAGAACAGGGATTTCTATTTTCAATAGCAAGTACATTCACTTTTGTTTACTCAGTCAAGGTTTCAGTTCCCACTTGAAAAAGCATGATGACTAACATGTCCTCATACTTCCTCATACTGCTAGTCACACTGCAAATGTGCACACACTGAGTTTTTAGACAGAGGAACGCTCCAGTAGTCTCAAATTTCTTTTCAAATGGTACATATGAGATCGCATTTGTAAAATGCACTATCAAGGCCCCATTAGAGATCTTAATGTGGCCTATCAAATAGAAGTATGAAGTGCACTCAGGATGACCAACAGGATGTTTCACTTTCAGCAAAATCAATTCCAGTGCAGACACTGTGCTTCTCTGCTAACATGATGGGATGAACACCCATGCAGCTTCAAATCTTGATAAAAAGGACAACTAAACAGTCTTAAGGCCTGAGTAGAAAGAATGTGGTGAGAAAAGGGTCAGAAAGAGACAAAGCTACAAATGTTGACTACTTAAAATATTCAGGGATTTTAACTTTTTTGCCAAACTGTGTTCCAAGCAAGATGATCAACATTGAATTTAAATTAGCCTATGGCCAAACACAATTTTACATGGACTTAATGAACTTAACAGACTTGTAGTCAAGCAGCAGCTTTGTGCTTACACTGGCACACTGCCTCACAGACTTTACTTTTTAGAACAACAGGTGGTCTTGCAAGGGTGATCTGAGCACTTGTTTGGGCAAGTCCTCTTTTTATCTAGAAAAAGCAGAAAAAAATTCATTGGAAACGCATGAAGTCTGTCTGGAAAAAAAAAAAATTCTTGTGAAACTGGTTTGATGTCACATGACCGTGGCCAAAGAAACATGAGAAAAAGTACATTAACGAAAGAAGGAATAGAAAATTCCTTTGAAGAATGACATCTGCTGTCTGAGATCACACTTGCACTCCAAAAATAAGTCAAATAAATTTATAATTGTGCGACCAGAAAAATTCAAATGACAGGACAGTTTTTACATTTTTTTATTTTTTATTTTTAGAGAAGTAGTTCAACCACAAACACACACACACACACACAAAGAAATGTGTTGTTTGTGATTTGAGAAGTGAACCCTTGACCTGCTGACTTGAATGGCTGACTGCCCCAAAGGAATCAATCTCATGTCAATTACTTTCAACACAGTTGTTAAAACCAAACTCAGGCCACATTAACTTGCTGAGTCATAGTTGGGGACTGGGGGCTTTTCTTTCGCAGAGCTTTTGTATCTCCACAATGATGATGAATGCTGATGAGGACAGGTTATTTCTGATTTGAAACAAGCCATCATTTAACAGAGCTAAAGCTCTTAACCACAGCTCAGGGGGTGTGGGAGTTCGGATAGAAATGAGTGAGTCAGCACTAAGCAACAGGGAAATACATTCAAGTTCCTCACAAGCTAAGTCTTAAAGTATAACCAAGGATCTTTACATGAGAAGTCCTACAACATCTGTTTAAGCCCAACTAAATGAAAATTTTGCATTCAGATATTGTATCTTCTCTTAATAGTCTCTGTTTTCACATCTATGCTACAGCTCAATGCTAAAATGTACTGATAGGTGATACTGCAGGGAAACGCTTTTGTCCACTACAGTTTATCAGGAATATAAAATCGAAAAAAACTTAGTATAGAGGTAAAGCATTACCCTATCTGTACATCCCTTAACATGAAAAGTAGCATAATTGCACATGCACCTCTCATCCTGCCTGCACATGTATTTCTACTGAGCTGTTATACAGTCTGATAAAGGTTTATACTGCTTTATAAATCTGGTCGGTTTGTTCTTGTTTCCTCATTCTTGGTTTCCTGGTTTACCGGATGGTTATAAAGGTCCAGGTCAGTTATGCTTGCAGTTGCAAATGTACAAACTTCACTTGTCTCCTCCTCCCCAGCCAATTCTGCCTCATTCACCTTCAACTCCTCCCTGCTCTGATCACCTGCTTTATCACTCTCATGTTTTTACCTCCACAAAACAAGTGTCAGTTGCTCTCTTTAGGACAGTAAAAGCAGAGGAAATGGCAGCCTACAGCTCGCATATTAAAAACTAGTTTCGCTTTCCATTTCTCTGTTGTTTAAATGCGCATTCACGGTCGGTTTCATGTTACATGTTCATTTTTAACTTCAGGTTTTGAGTTCTTTGCTTTTCTTCAACTGATATGCTAAGTTACCAAAACCAGGTTTCACTGAACCATTAGATGTATCTTACACAATTAATACTTGTTCATGTGATGGTTATATGTGTCTTTAGTTAAATTTGCTCCACCCACTTAAAACGGTTCTCTTATCACCTAAAACAGGTCAGACATCCGAAACAACAACCAACATTTAAGCTGGGAAAACATATCACTGCTATAACGAGAACAAGCTGCCCTACCAGTCAATGTCAGTCTAAAGCGTTGAATAAACATACTGATTAACGTGTTATTTACCATAACTTAATCTTTTATGTAAAATGAACATTATTTGCTAGCTTAACTGCTAACTCACCGTGTAAACAATCCACGTCTGCGTCTGATAACAGGAGCAGAAACAAAGCTGTGCTCACTTTTTCTTTACTGACAAAGCCACACAAATAAAACAATTACCTGTGTTTTTTAGCTGCTGGTGTCAACTCTCAGCTCCAGGTTACCCTTCTTTCCACTGTCGGTTAGCAGCAACTAAGTGAGTGAGTGAGTGTGATTGTGAAACGGTCCTCCTTTTTCATGTGTTCCTGGAACCACGTGAACCAGTCACATGAATGGAGCTCATGTGATCATGAACGCAGCACCACTTCCCCTTTTTGGTGAATACACCTGGATGTGGATGTTTTCATTTTTCAAATCAGTGATATTCTCTCACGGGCAATGATACATATGGATTTAACCGGTAAAAACAGACTTGGCGACGAGAAAGTTTGATGTAGCGGGACACATGAGATCCGCTCTACTTTAAAAGTCACCGCTAGGTGGTGCTGAAACTCACCCTGTCTGACAACCACTTTACCCTCTATTCTCAAATGCAATCTATACTGAACATTATGTTTATTGTCCATTTATAAATTTAGTCTTTCTTTTTATTTTTAAATTAAAATTTATAATATATGCTCTTCTTGTGAGTAATGAAATTTGGCTTTGGTATAAAAATATATTCAATTCATATCAAACTCTAACTCTTTCTCTCTCTCTCTCTCTCTCTCTCTCTCTCTCTCATCTGTGTGACCCTACTTGGTACTAACATATTTTTTACATTGTTTCTCCTGTTGTTTTTCTCGTTGTTCTGCTATCTCATCATAGTGCACTAAAACAACAATTCTTCAGTCAAATTACTCCAATCAAAAGTGTTAAAATGAAATGTATTTGTAAAATTAGGGAAGTAGCCAATTACCTGCAAAATATATTAGTATTATTTAAAGCTGCTTTATGTAACACTTTATTATCAGTTACTTTATAGTTTCTTTGAAGAAGTCAAATTAGTACTGCGTACTGCATGTACAGGGCTGATTTCTAGTTTAAACTAAAGTCCTCAAGACTTTTCTGGACTGTAATGAAAGTGTTATGTATATGTTTTTTAAATAATTTGCAATTTGTAGCTGATGGAATAACACGTTTATTTTGCTTGCATAAGGCTATATTGTGCTGTAGGTCCCTGACCACAGAGAACATGCTGATCATCCAGCTGCTTTCTCTTCCTTTTTATCAGTCTGTCATCTGACTTTTAGAATGACTGGATGAAACTAACACTGTAAGCTCAGCATTCAAACCTCAGCTATTGTTTTACTAAGCAAGTTGTGCAAGAACAGATCCTCATTTTTTAATGGAGTGTAACTGACCAAAAACACTTCTTTAACCAGATGAATAAACCAAACTCACTTTATTCTATCAATTCAATAAGGCACTTTTTAACATAATAAAGTCAAATGACAATGCATTTTTAAGTAGCAAAAGTCCAACCGTTACCGTGTGGCCACTGATTTGTAAGAATTTGGCTAATTTCATCTGTAATAACCCTTCACAAGTCTGTCTTATGTTTTGTTGAACTTCTTACTTTATATCATTACTTTTTCATTTTTTATATTTATTAATTAACATATATATGACCACCTTCACCTTCACTGTTTCATTATGTTTTCTTTGCAAGAAATTTATAAATTTGTACTGAACTAAATTATTTTAAACACATACCAACTAAAATAATAAAAGCCTTAAGGTGATTTCTGCTTTATTATCCAATTTTGAAACCCTAATCAAGTTTAAGACCTGTATTATTTCAGCTAATTTTACCAAACCTGGTGCATTCTTTTTACCAAAGTACTGCACAGCAGACATGCGGCCATGTACATATTGTACAGAGGAGTTGGAGGAATGGTGGTTAATGCCCCAGGCCCCAAAAACAGGTTAAACCAGCTCCATGATCATGTAAAGTTTGTTTATTTGAACATTATACTGGAGCTGCTGTTGTAATATGGTTTTATATTTATAATGTAATCAAATAGTGTAATTTATACTGCGATTAGGCACTTTATATCTACCTTTGTCTACATGTATAAGAACACTGAAACAAGGAAGATCAATAAAATAGACACACTCTAAGTTTTGACAATGTTTTATGACTTTATTTTGTCACACCAATAGCACAGTTAATGACTCACTACCACCAGTTGCTCAGTGGAAATCCTTGCACAGATGAGGTGATGCATGTTGATAAATGGAGGCGTTCGGTGACTAATTGATGTAGCACTCAATCAGCAAACTTATTCCAGTCTGTCAGTGGAAACTATAATTTGTAAACTCTAAACAATTTCACACAAGAAACTTCAGCACAAAACCTTGAAAACACTGCACCGTGGCTGTCCACTGATTTCATAACAGTAAATGTGACAAAATATAAAAAAAGAACATCTAAAAAATACAAAATGAGTCAGTTAAGAAACACAAGCAGAGGTTACCATACTCATCAGATACACAAGCCAAAGCATATAGTTCTAATATAAAGCAACCCACACATACACCTGAGACAAGCTGAAGCTGTCTTTCTACAAGGCAAAGCACTTATTCATGATAATAAAGCCAAGACATCTTATAAAGCGTGTGCTTGGATATTTTTAGTGCACTAAAATACATTTTATTAGCTTGTTTATTGCTGTTGCGTACACATACATTCTAGCATGTGTGCTAACTACTGCAATGTGTGTGTTTGTGTGTGTAGTTAGCTCTTTTTCTCTAAAGGAATAGATACAATTCTCTGGATGCCTATGATTGAGTAACATGCAGTGACATCTTTATCTATCAGCAGGTATATGGATAACAGTTTGACACAGTTTGATAAAGCAGTTCTGCCAAAAGCATGTTGTTTTTTCTGTATGTTTATGCTCTAGTGCTGCCATGTGTAATTAACATAGCTAAAGAAAAACAGAAAAATGGAAGACAAATATGCGTGGAAGACTAATACTGTTACATACCACATTCTATTATAACAATCAGATCTCACATATTAAAATAAATAATATTCAGGACTTAAAATGATACTGGCATTGACCGAGCTTGACACTGAAACATAGCAGCACGTCATGACATTGATCCAACATTTCTATTCTGAAGCCTCTTCTGCTTTCCTACTTTCCCTTCTTCTTTTTGCTACAATACCCGAAATGTTTAATATGGTTTGCAACAAATGCTGGGACTGTCCAAGGCCATAAAATGTTCAGATTTGTCTAAGGGAAATTTAGTTTCACTGAGGTAGAAGGTTCAACTAATGGAAAGCTGAGAACACATGTGTGAGCTGTGGCTTTTAAAGGAGAATGAAGTAAAAGTTATATTCATTGAGAGGTAGAGCTGTTAATTTAAGACTATGCCAAAATTAGATTTCCCTCAGTGTTTTCATAAGTACCGTCAGGAGACTTGCAGATCAGTTTCAGAGTTGAAGTGTGCGCCATTTTGTAAAATACGAACATGCGTAATAATACGCATTTTTACTCAATAATTAACAAGGATCACAAGGTTTGTAAAACTTTCAGTAGGGTCTAATGTCACATGTCACACTATAAAAGCACACCAAAGGACTGTACGCATTTTAAGAATCTAGTTATAGGCTTTGTGTTTACTGCAAGGGATTGTCAACATCAGGGAAAGTCTTATACTTTTTTAACAAAAAACTAAGTTGTTACATTTTAAGGAAGGAAAGTAAGCCTTTATATTGCCCATTTCTTCATATGGTGGTAAATGTATCTATAAGTTTCATTGACAACAGCATCCTCACTGTGCACTCTTCAATAAAACCACTGTCAGTAAATGAATGCCTCCGAAAAAATGCTAAATGTTAATAATAAGAGTAGAGGAGTTGAATCTTTTGCCAATAAACGAGTAGTCAGTGAAGTAGCCAAAGTTAAAAATTAAAAGTTAAAATCAAGTGGCAACCTCCAGGGCTGAAAATAAGCCAACTTAAGCACCAGAAACTGCAGTTCCTCTAATGAAATGTCTATTGCTGGCTCCTAAAGTGAGTAGAGCGTAATTTAAAGTTTTGAAGTTATGCCGAATTAAGGGTGTAGCTGTTTTGAGTGACAGCAGCTGCTTTCTGTTGCTTAGATGTCACTAAGTTGTTATCAGCAATGTTAACCTGACCTCACTCCACCCTCTCATCTAAATACGGTCACTTCTGGCTCCATATTATCATACTTGAGGCTTCAAAACAATTCTTCCAAAGTCACTGCATAACGTGACAACGGCCCCAACCACTATAACCACTGTGCTGTCTATGGTTTAAGCCAGTTTGGGACAACAAAAAATTGTAGAAATAGCTCAATCAGACAAAAACACAGTGGAGTTCCCAGCACAGGAAACTCATATTAACAGTACACAGAACTGCTGCAACATTTTCATGTTGCATCGCATCTTATTATCATTCATGCACTTCAATTTTGTCCCTAATTAAAAATAAGAAATAGTATGTGATTGTCGGGTGTGTATGAGTTACTCCTCTTTTCATGAACCAGAAAACACACTTTATATCATGCAGAAATTGCCTTCTTGTTTGTTGTTCTGTATCTTTTTTATGTCAGTAAAATAACAGGTTTTATTTTGTCCTTTTTTTGTCCCTCTTTTAAGTTTATAAAAATATTTTTAGAAAGGGTGAGTAGGGAACTCTCTGTCGGTTTTGGAGCCTTATTTATGCATTAATGCATGAATTCAAAGCTTTCTGCAGATCATACACGAAATAATAATAAATATATAATTTATGTTTCTCTATCACATATTTGATCACTAACCTCATCCTTCAAATTCCTTAGAGGTGCCCTTTTAATACTCTATATTGCTTGCCTTCGCTTTTATAATTCACAGGTTACAATTGCAGTGTAGTTTAAAGAATATCCTGCTTCAGCCGCTGGCTAACACTAAACTTCTTTTCTAGCGATTTTTACTGTTAAGTGATGTCTGAAATGATTGCAATTATGATAAGCTAAGCATAGCAGAATTTATAAAAAATCTTTTCCTTCAAACTTTCCTTTGCTTCATTGTCATTTGTTTATCTGATAGTTTCATGAAAATAAAGATGAATGGATCAACATATTTAACTATTTTACAGATTATAAATAGGAATTCTGTCTTTTTATGTGTCAGTAATGCTTGTAAACACAAAATATGTCCTTAACTGTACACTGAGTGAAGAGCTGACTGACTGCATGAGTGAGTGGCTTTCTTAAACAACTGGATGGGATGTTTAACATCATGTACAGCATTTGCTATCGTAGCAATATCTCTGAATTGAAGATATTCTTGAATTAACATAGGTATACATATATTATTTATATATTACTTGAGAAATCTTTAGTTTCACTGACTCAAACTGATTCAAAAAAAGACAGGCATTGGCGAGTGGCATTAGAAATTCTGCACAGCGGCCTGATGTTAAGATTGTTTGGTTATTGTAAACTGGTTTAATTACCCTGGTGAATTTGGGAAATTCTTCTTCATTTAGCTTCAACTACATAGACACAAGAAGAACAGGAGGAGCTAAAGCAACAAGACCATCAAGGATTTTCATATTTAATTTTGTTATCAAGGGTTTATTTCAACCAAACCAGAGATAATGATTTCTGGGACAATCCTAAAACCGAGATGGTACAGTTGAGTTTTTTTTCGATTGTTTGAGTAAACAAGGTCTAGCTGCCCAGCATAATAACTTCAGAATACATCTCTGCAACTGAGTCTTTGTAGATGTCTTTGTGAAAACATTAGATTTCATTGATAATGTTAGTTCCTTTTTTTTGTAATGTTTGAAACATAATTTCAGATCATATTTTACACATTTCCCATATAAATAAGTTTGCTGTGATTCATATGATTGTTTATGCTTCATTATTTTTATTTACTCCTTATTATTAATATTTCAATAATTAGTTTTAAATTTTGTAGGAGGTTACCTCAACGAACTGCTCTGTCTCAATAAACGAGACCTAAATGTATGTGTTCCATAATTACCGAGTGTAAAGGTTTATTTGAATGAGTGAAAGTGCTGCCCCTTATTAATTAGCACCTGTAAAAGTTAATCTTTTACCGAGTTATCCAGATCAAATCTTCTTTGAAAACTGACTTATTAAATACAGTGTTTTTTTTTAACAAAAAAGTTTTGAAGAACACAGAAAAAATACACAATACTGCACCACTTACATTAAAGCCTCCTTCCTGCAAGCACTTCAACCAACCAGGACTTGCTGGTGCAGCAACATAGACCTGATCTCTCGCTGACTTCCCAGCCATAAACATGGATAAATGTGTATAGTGGAATGTACAGCAAGCCAGAGGTACCACTATAAAAAATTTGAACGACTGGCAAATGTTTTAGCACTGTGCTACCAATGCATCTTCATGTTCTGCAAATTTAGCTTTTGTATCTGCATACCCAGGGCAAAAGATTAATAATTTATACTGCACATCCTGCTATGACTAATTCAAATGAACTGAGCTTAAAATGCTCCTGGACTCCCCACTTAGCCCTCCTAAAATTAGGTAATGCATAAATTCATGCATATCCTTAACTGCTAAATTGAAAAATACATACTTGCCCATCCAGGAGTTCCCTCCCCCTCTACCCACATCCTCCTTACACCCCTCTCTCTTTAATGTCCACAAACTGGACTATCTGTTTGCGAGCGTGGGAGATGACTGGAGTGAGTGGAACAATCTGAGCACCCGGTGTGGTAGCACCAGGAGTCAAAGCACCAGGTGTTGAAGCAGCAGGTGTGGAGGCTGCAGGTGTTGAAGCAGCAGGTGTTGAACCAGCAGGTGTTGAGGCTGCAGATGCTGAAGCAACAGGTGTTGAAGCACCAGGAGTTGAGGCTACAGGGGTCGAAGTACCAGGGGTTCCACCTGGTGTTGTACCAGGAGTAGCAGGGATGACAACAACAGGAGCCAAGCCTGGACTTTCAGCTCCAGCTCGAGGCTCCAGTCGCGGGGTGGATGTGACAAAACGAGCCTCCTTGATCCGGTAGGGACTTCTGTAAGTGGAAATAGGCGACAACTCGGAGCCCCAACCAAGATAGCTGCCACTAGAGGGAGACTGTGCATCTGCGCTGAAATACAGTGTGGTGCTGGACTCTCCAGGTGCTTTTTTCTCCGGGGATCCAATCAGGAGAGGAGAACGTCGCTCAGGTGACCAGCCTGGAGTTTTGATGTCAAGGGAACCCACAGAGGACGAGGCCTCTGTCAGTGTCCCTGCATTGCTGTCGATATGACGGAGGCTTCCTGCTTGCCGTGGAGATGACAGTGTTGGTGAGCCATAAGCAGCACTCTGAAACTCCTCATCACCTGTGAAAGTGAAATCACATCGAGTTAAAAGGCACAGTGCATTTGCACATATTAAACAGGAAGTTTCATACTTAAGATGTGGCAACTTGGATTATTTTACAATGACTACAAGAGATTTTTGCTATAATCAAAAAGGAATGGAAGAAAAGCACATACAATACAAAAGATTTAAAGATTAGGTAAAGCAGTAATGCTATGCTGTTATGACTCACTGACCACACACACAAAAAAACAAACTGTATGAGCTGCTTTGTACAACAGCAACAACACTAACTTAGCTTATAAATAAATCCCTGTGATTTACAAAACTTGAATCAATATTTTAATATTAACAATTGACCACATGACTACTTGTACGTGGAAAGGGTTGCTTATGATAATAAACCTGAAGATAAATAAACACTTGACTCTGCAGTTCCCTTAACCTTTACGTTGCTTTACAGTTTTATCAGCTCATTGTTAAGCTGCTAACTTCCCTGTGTCAGTTTACTCTCACTACTCTCACAGAGTTGTTTTAAGCTGCAGCTGAAAAGTATTCAGCTGATAAACATAGTGGTGCATTTAGTAACTGAAGAGCCAGATATTTTCCTCATTAGGTGAAAACAAAAATAGAGGTGTAAGGTAATAAATACTGAAGTGGCTGTTTGTCAGGTGGACTGAAACAGGACTCCAAATGACTGATGATGCAACTGAGTTCCTTTTGTAACTTTCAGAGTGTGTACACAGGTAACTGTTTTCAAACATCACATCAACTTTATGTAATGACTTAACATAATGTTCACAGGTTGTTTCTGCAGCTCCCAAGTGGCCCAAAATGTTTATTTTAGGTTCAATCAAGTCAAAGCTAATAGTACTGCAAGGCATGTGAATGATATGTAACTGTAATGTGAATTATGAGCTGCCATTCCCACAACACATTTCACAGGACCATCTCTGCATCAGTTAAGAGTTGTTATAATTTGCTTTCCAGCATGCAGAGTTAAATTTAGCCTTTAGCTGCAAGTGTTACATCACTATAGTGGCCAGTGCTCATTATGCTCTCTCATGCCTACAGAGTCCAAACATAGGAAACACACTGACCTTCATTTGAGGACAAACAATACATTTATTTACTTACATAGGACCAAAACAGATTGATACATGTTTTTGTCATGTAAACTTATTGGGATGGCTACTTTGAACATGATCATTTTATCTACAATAGTTAAAGAATCATTGAAGAATTATTTAACTACTCAAGAGTATATCATATTTCGGCCCTCACTGTTTGTTTTTGAATAAGAGAGCTGGCAGGGTTCAGTGTTTATCCAACCTTTGTCCTCTGATACTGCAGCGCTGGACTCTTCCTCTGCAGTCTCCTCGGGAATCACCTCCTGGACTGGGATGATCTCTGGAAACCTTCTTATATCATGGATTGTTGTGGGAGGAGCTTTTCTAACTGGTCTGGCTACTACAGTAGATGGGACTGGCTTTGGTGGCTGGACCACCTCTCTCACCTGTGAACATACAGAACAAGCCACTGTGTACAATTTTGGATTTATAACAGCAACTCTTAAAACATCTAAAGGAAGACATTAAACTTTGAGGAGGAATGTGTTAAACTTGGTGAAAAATGGTTCATCTCATTTGTAAGTCAGCTTTAAGTACCAATTTGCTGCATTCTTTGCTTGAATTATGAGTTCAGTGTTTCATAAATGCATCAAAGGTCTTGCCTGTGGAGCCTGGGTCATCTGTGGCGGAGCTGGTTGAGGAGTCGGTAGTGAGATCTGAGGAACCTGTGGCTGAACAGGCGGAATCTGACAAATCACAGCAGAGACAAGAGAAAGAAATCCATTAACATAAACTTCAAAGACATCACACTTTGGCTGCATGCTGAGGAGCTAAAGGAAGTTTAAGCGAGTAGATATTCAATGAAATTCATACATTTTTTAAAATTTAAGTTGTTTCACAACTAGTTTTTCTAGGCAGGCCAGTCAACATCAGGAACACAACAAACCTGAGGGACACGAAAGTCATCAGGAGAGTGAACTTCTTCAGACAGACCCATCAGTCCTGCCAGTCCACCCTCACCATATGACGACCAGATCCTAGTTACATCTCCTGTCTTCATGGCCAAGCGAATCAGTAGCCAGTGGTGATGTTTCCAGCCCTCCCACTGGATAGGGAGATCCATGAGGGTCCCACCTCCTAATAGATTAATAACCACCCTTATTATGATTGATTGATCAATCAATCATTATATACAAACATATAGGTAGGTAGGTATGTATGTAAATCTTTGACAGACCAGACAGTGTTGCATGATGGTGAAAGGTGGGTGTGACTTTCTCCTCCAATGAGAGGGTTGATCCACGCTCCATACAGGCCCCGCCTATCCCTCTGTGGCGAATACTCTGGAAAATCTCAAAGGACTTAGGGTGGAGGAAGCGATAGTACAGCACCAACGCAATCACTCCTGGAGAGTAAAGAGAGTGGAACCGGCAAATAGAAGGGGAGCAGGAAGGACTTAAATGCTGTGCAAATGTTTATAAATCTCCAAATAATATGAGAAAATTACTCTGCAGACTGAAAACAATCAGGTGTTTTAAATTACAGTGTTGTACACAATTAAGGTGAAATATATCTGCATTTGTACATTTTGTACAAACTGTATAATTATTATCTCTGCCAGCTATCAGTACTTTGGTTTATGATTTAAAAAAAGAAAAGTAATGACATTAGCCTTAGCAGTGTTCGGTGTTAATTAGAAACTGTGGGCGTACTTAGCTTACTTTTTTAACACTGTAAACACTAACTGCTCAACATCTGCATGCTAACATGCTCACATTAGCACTACGCTTTAAGCAGTGCTGTTAGCATGGCTGCAGTCTCTTACTCTCAGTATTAATTTATAATGTGTTGATGTTTATCTCACCAATAAGGAAGCTACAGAACACTGCAGCCGGGATCCCCACAGTGTCCCAGGACACCATGGTGAACAACCACGAGGAGGCCAGAAGGAGAAAGGCATTCTCTAGAAACATGGCCTGAGGAAGGAGAGTCAGAAACAGGGGATGGTAGTTTCCTTTTTCTACATTTGTAATTATTTTTCTCATTTTTTACTCCGGACTCCAGGTTTCTCAACGTTAGAGTTTCTGCATCAGTAATCGTATCTAGAAGGTTCACTCTCCAGTTAAGAAAAAGGGTACAGTGAATAATTTTTTAAATCTTAACTTGTTTAATCGTGTGTGGATGTTTCTGTTTTTCTCAATGGCCCTGGTCCAAAAATTCTGACACAGTTATCTAATGACCAAAACCACACACACACACACACACACACACACATACCAGGTAGAAACCAGCCATGCGGCATCTGGATTGACCATATTTCACATTGAGGAAAAGGAAGACGTGAATGGCTCCAAGAACAAGGTTGAAGATTCTCCATCGACTGGTTGAACGTATGATGTCAGTCTGCTGAGACACCATCCAGAAAGTTGCACCCAGCCAGTGCACACCTGACATGCACACACACACACACACACACATAAATAATAAAATAGTCAACCATTAATATACAAATAAACACACTACGCCATTGAAAAATATTGACTTTAAAGTTGGATATTCTCACTAAGACAAACCTAACTAGACTTAAATGTGCCAAACAACACACCACTCATTCCTTCATCCAGCAGAAAACAAATTGTTTGACAGATCTAACAGTTATGAGCTTTGAGATGAAGCCGTGGCATCCAGACCTACCAATTACTCCCAGGATCCATTGTTTGAAGATCCGTGTAAAGAGCATAAGAACAGCGAATCGAGATCCCAACATACTGACCTGCAGACAGAAAAAACAGACATGTCTCACAAACAAAGCCAAAACACCCAGTAATGATGTGTCAAAGACAGAAATATAAACATGGGGGTTTTTACTGGTTCACTGGTTTTATTGAGGGTTTACATATTAGCTATGGATGTTTTTTTAAGAATGCCTACCCTCCACAGCAGTCGGCAAAGAATGGCAGCAGGGGTCATCTGTAGGTGTCCTGGTCTGATGAGTGAGCAGGCTCGTGCATAAAGGACCAAGGCCCAGGCAAGAGACAACAAACACACCGCGAAACATACTGATGCTGAAGGAGAGAGAGCAAGAGGGATCAAGAGAGCAAAAGAAATATGACCTTCAATAGAGTGTATTGCTAATCTTAATTTACATCACATGCAAGTTTGTCGCAAATGGATATTGAAAATATATAGGAGAGAAATTGGTCACAATTAAAAGTCTACAGGTTGTCTTTTGGCCACTTGGGGGCAGAAGAACAAGCTAAAAATCAAACATCTGACATATAATTATTGACTTATAACGTTGTTATAGCAAACATGTTAGCTAACAGTTGCTCATATTAAGTAGACACAGAGCAATGTTATCAATCACTGGATTCATGTTTCTGGCTTTTCAACTCTGTCTTAACATTCTTGAGGGAAATATCCAGCATCAGCTGGTCTTAAACTTTGGCTGCTGCTTGGTGATATATGGCACATTGGGTCATAAGCTAAGCCATCCATGAAAGCAGCAAGTTTTAACCAGAACAGTAAAAGCTGTGGGTCTGGGCTGTAGGTGCAGAGTTAGTGATGATTCTTCACAGCTTTGTCACTATGAGCGATCCCCTTGATGTTAAAGAGTCACTGATCCACATTGTTTGAGTGACACACCATAATTACGTCTCATTTGCCTAAGCTGAAAGTACAAATTGCATTTTATCAAATGTGACAAGATATTTGCAATGTTGACTTTCAGTATTAAAGCCTTTTGTCTTGGGAAAATACAGACCATTAGAGAAGCCGGTTTGTCTGTTAATTGATTATGATAATGACAATGCACTTATGTACGATTGATCCTGTGTTATGAAGCTGTTATGAAGGAAGTTATGCTGATAATCAGACCCATTCCAGTCCCTGTAACTTAAGTCATGATAGATATATACGCCATATATGCAGTTCCAGTTGTGAACATATAAAGAAACAATTGTTTATGGCTAGCCTTGAATTCAACACTGCTGTAAGTACAGACGATATCACTCCAAACAAATAGTAAATCCATATCTGGATATGAGGGCTGCCAAGTGTTCCTCCTACGGTTCCTGCCTAAACCAGAGAATACTTTCAGCTGCAGTGACTGAATTTTAGTCACTTGGGGGCAGCAGAAACAAGTTTTTAACAAATCCTGGGCATATTAAGTTTGAATGGTAAAGGTAACAGAGCTTAAACTCATCATAAAGCCCGATTAAGCAATAAAACATTTTTTCTCTAAATCTTTTTGTTCATGGATTGCTGATTATGGTCAGATGTCACACACTGCACATACTTTTACAACCACACACACACAAACTTCAGATGCTTTTTCAGACCTGTTCATCCTTTCACTCATATGTACTTTATGTTGCATGCATCCTCTGTTTGGTCTCTTTGTACCTGGAGACTTGATTCCTATGTCAGTGCAGATGAGCACATAGGTCTGCAGCAGCGTCTCTGGGAGGGTGACCACCAAGGCCTCAAACAGGCGTAAGGCAGACGCATCAGCCTGCTGCATGATCTCACCATACACATCCTCATCTGGCAGAGTCATGCACTCCCACAGCCTGCGAGGGACAGAGATGAATGAAGGTGGGAAAAGGTTGATAGCGAGAGAAAGAGAGAGAAAAAAGAAATGTTACCATACACACTGCTATCATTATAACCATCAGAATGAGGTATGAACAAATTTTCAGTTTGACAGACTTCTGCTATGTCCTTGTTGCACACACAACGTTTATCCACCTTTTGAATAACCCCAGGTGCAGTATGTGTGTCCAGGTGAGAGACTTCCTGCGGATGCGTCCATCTGACAGGTACCACAGATAACTGAGCCACTGAGGACCCCAACCTGAGAAACATAGAAGGAAATTTAAAAAAAAAACAACTATTTATCTACATAACCATTTACAGAATCAAACATTTCTTTATTGTTATTCTATCCCTGTCAGTGATTGAAGACCAGCAGTTACACATTTTTGTTGTTTATATGGATTGATTTCTTGTTGTTGTTGTTATCTCACCTGGCAGCAGAAACAGTGCAGTGAAGGCAGCAAGATATGCATAGCAGTAGTTGTGACCCACCCACAGGTAGTACACAAAGCAGTAGATCACTAAGAAAAGAAAGAGTAAAAACACACATGTAGCCTTACTAAGTAATAAACACAAAGACATCCTTTAGTCTAGCAATGAGACTAGATTCCCACAACTCAAAAACAGAAACCACATAAAAGTTTGTGAATCATAATGGGTCAGATAAAAAATGTGGTTCCTATGTGTCTGATGTCATGATGTAAGCTGTTGATGTTAGCTCAAAATGCTAATGATGACACAGAACTTCATAATTTGACAATGGGCATGTTTAAACAAACTTAAGCTGCACATGCAACTGCAGGACCAAACCATGAATATACCATGAATTACCATGATGTTATTTATCATGTACAAAAGGAGAACAAAAGAGTTTGCAGTATTTTGTACTATGCAGCTTGCGTTGTAGAGTTTAAAAAAGAAGAGTTCACATAAGGACAAAGGCATCTGTTCAGTAGCTAATCACCAGCAAATCAATTCTTAATTCAAGTGCCAAAAAAATTTCGAATGTCCTGGTTTGTCTCTTGTCTGCGGTTTAATGACAAAAAAAGGTGCTATGCTGCCACCTCATTACTAACAGACTTTTCTCCACACCACATCGACGAGCCTGAGCTCTGCAGCTCTGCTCTCTCCTCCATTCCTCCTTACACGTAATCTGAACCGTTGTAGCTGCTGAACAGGCGGGCTGTCCGGTGCAGGCCGGGCCCAATCCTGGGGTACGCCCATCCCCTCGTCCATTCATGCACCTCAAAAAAGGGCGCTGAAACATAACAACATGGCTTCACGGTGTTTTAAGCAGCATAGATTTGCAGAGAAGCTAAACTGATGAAGTTTAAAAGATGGGAGACTCTGGCGTGAGTCTGCAGTTTTGCTGCATGCAGGATTTCATAACATGCAGCGAGTAAAAATAGGAAAGAGGCGCACTAGTGCTGACTGCAGACTCCGGACTGACTCTATTATTCATGAAAACATCGACAGACAGGCTGAAGTGTCAGAAAATATCCAACTTTGTATGTTGTATTAGAATTATGAATTCAGTATGAAATCTAAAGCCATGTATCATCTGAAAAAATTGAGCATCTCTCTTCCAGCCGCTGGCGCTCTCTCACACCATATATCCATACCTTGTGGCCAAAATTACACACGCGCGCACGTACGCACGCACGCGCAAGCCAAAACCCAAATAACACACAAGAGGAATGCGCACAGAAACATACGACCGTCACAATGAACCGACACACCGCTGGTGACACGAGTACAGGGTGTGTACGTGTGTGCGTGTGTGTGTCCCAGGTAGGACTCACGTGCCGTCCTCTCTGCAATGATGAGAAATGCGGTAAAGGCGAAGACGCAAACTTGGCAGCACGGCATGCACGCGCCTCCATTGCTCGGAGTCGCTGAATAGTCTCTCATATCGGAATATAAAGCTGAACTGTGGGATGCAGAGCGATGACAGTGTGTCAGCCTGAGGGCCGGTGGAGTTCTGCTCCCGGGCGGGTGTCGGTCCAGATGCTGCAGCCTCCTCTCTCTGCTCGGTGTCCCCGTCCCGACGTCACCGCCCGACTCGTTAAAGCGATAGCACCGGTAGAGCAAGGCAGTCCCAGACAGGCATCAGGGTGAGACTGGGCCTAATTTAGTTAAGTTAAGTTTATAGTTAAGTTTAATTCGACATCTTATGATCCAATCTGGTCATATTAAACAGTGAGGGAATGTAACTAAGTACACTTACTGAAGAACCGTAAGTACTGTATGTAAGTACGAATTCAAGGTTGTACCTGAGTGTTTCCTTTATACTTCTACTCCATTACATCTCAGTAGCAAATATTGTACCTTTTACTTTACTTCATTAGCCCAACAGCTCTAGTTACTTGGTACTTTTTTCAGGTTACAGTTTGCCATAATCCTCCTGTCCGCGAAAATCATACATCTCCAAATTTTGAGATAGTGTATTTAAAATTTCTCCTACCTCATAAAAAGATAAAGTCTTTAAAACCTTCTTGAATTAGCTGCAAAATGTTTTGTCACAAAGCTGAAAACAGGCTATTTGTGACTCTATGGAGATGATGGTCTTAATGCGCTGCATTGCTGCAGATTAATAGATTATTAGACTACCCAGCAGTAGTTACTTTAACTGAACCATAGACTTCTACCACAGTAACATGCACCATAATGCATAATTAAACTTTAGATATAATAGTAAACTACTGTCAGGGAATATTTAATAACATGAGTACTTTAAATTTTACCCTTGCCTATGGGACCTGCCTATTTTCACTCAATGTAAAATGTAGGATTTTTACTTGTAGTGGCGTATTTTCACAATGCTTTGATACTGTAAAGGATCTAAATACTTCATCTCCCACTAAAAATAAACACATTAAAACTCACGCTATGGTGCTCAGGTGATTTGGAGTTGTATTCATAACATTTTCTTCTTTATGGATATGGCATCTGTTTGTTCCTTACAACCTCCACATGTAAGATTGTTTTAATAGAAACAGAATAGGTCAGAATAAGTTTATTTACTTAATTAGTTGGTCATTGAAAATAATTACTTTATTTGACCCAACCATGCTCAACTGAGATCAAAAAATAGTTTCAATCAGTTTGTTACATAATATGAACTGAATTTGTCTGTGTTACTGACATTTCTTGCACTCATTTTATTTGCATGCAGGGGTCATTTGAAATACTATATTGTGAACATTAAAGAGCAGAGGGAATATTTTTCTGCTTTCTGCTCAGTAAAATCCTGAACATTAGAGTAAATAAACTCGCCTTTTAAGGAAATGTTGGAATTCATGAAGCAAAAAATTACATCAGAAGCATCGCTCTTTAACTTATTCTTATGATGATAAACTTAGTTATTACAGCACAGACAGTGGTTCACAGATAGTGATTCATTTAGAGATTTACTGAATGAATGAATCAAATGAGACATTTTTGTGCAAAAAATTTATTACATTCTGTTTCTGAGTTTATAATGTTATGTCAGCATTTTTTGCTGCCACCACACTTTTCTATTTACTTAGTTATTTATTTACTTTAATTTGAGTTATCTAATAGATAGTTATCTTTTTTTTAATCTTGCTTCCTCCTTCTTGCTTTTGCTCTTTTTCATTTGGTATTTACTCTTAAACTTTTCAAGCTGTATGTAAACAGTGAGATGTGGTTGTGGGAGCAGGTCACCTCATGGACACCAGGGGGAGCCTGACTCCTATAATTGATCATTCCAGCAGAGCATCAAAAGACATAGTGTGAAGAACAGGTCAAAATCCACTGGATCACCAGTGAACTTATTACAAAGCAGCATCTATATATTTAGTTTTCTCACAAATGATCCATTTATTATTGTTCATGCAATTTGACAAGTTCTTCTGTCATAGCTCTTCTACTTGGTCCAAATGGTCCAAAATTCCCCCCAAAAGGTCAGTGTTAAAGGTTAAAACAGGATATTTGTTAGTTTGTTAGTTTGCTAGTTGCTTTGCTCTAAAAAATTATTAAAAGTCATATTTGTGTGTGGAAAAATGGTAAGCAGTAACTTTTGTTGGTGTTGCAGGCAGTGACACCTGCACAGTGGGAATGTTAGAGGGTAGAGCTTGTGGCACAATTGATCAATTTCATTCTGATGCTGGATGAACAAATGTCCACTGTGATAGAACAACCAAGCAAACACTGTGACGCATTCTATGTGTTTATTAATGTGCTAAAGCTTTTCCCTGTTGTCACTGTTTACTGTTACTAATGTGGCTCCTGTTGCTGGGACTCATCATTATCTCTCCAAAAGATGTTTTCTGCTTTCTGCAGACTTACCGTGGTTCAGAGGAGAGGGCTGCAGCTAGATTTGGTCATAAGGGGTTAGTATGAGTAAATTCACCAATTTATGACAGACTTAAGCTGTTTGCACCACCTCACACAGTGCCCGGTCTAGCAGGGTCTGTACTATGAGCACCGCTGGCCCTGTAGACCCCAGTGTCATGTTCACTAGGAGGCATCACTGTTCTCTCTTCCCATGCCCTTTTGGTCCGTAGAACACTGTGTATTTGACATGATTTGGTGCTCCCATATATCTTATTAAGTGCAAGCCTTGCCCCGGAGCCCTCTGGCCGCTCCATCATTTGTGCTGTTTGACCTGCCAGTGACCCCTAGATGCTCCATGGACTGAACACCAGAGTTGGTCCTCTCTATTGTGCCAGTTCTCTGTCTGCTACAGATCTTTCCTTGAGTTTAGGTTAGATTTTTGCCACAAACCTGGATCACTGATCCCCAGGTGCTGCTTGGTTGCTTAGTCATTGCTTACACTGTTTGCCAACAAGATCCTTTTTTTCCTGCCGCAGTTCATAATCTCTTCTCACAGCGGGTGAGATACATGTACAACTTACTAAAAGAAACTGAAAAATTGAAAGAATGTGAGTCGCTGTGTTTCATTTTTAATAAGGGACTTTACTCAATAATATGTACAGAAAACAACAAAAGTTTATTTATTTTTTTGCTCATTATCACATAAGCCGAATAAAAAAAGGCAGCAAGATCTTGTCAGACATGATGACCTGCTTTCTTAAAATGCAACAACATCTAAAGCTGATTTGCTTCCAGCCTTGAGATGCAACATAGAGACCCCATTATGGTTAAACCTAATTTATTAACCACCACAGGCATTTTGTGTCCCTCCTGCCTTCACTTTATCTGAGAATGCAGTCAAAGCACCAGTATGCATAAATCCATAATTTGGCATAAAGTGAATGTATTTCTCTATTTCATTCACCTGTATGTTTTGTGTCACCTTTAATTCATGTTTGATTTGATTTCTCATCAATTGATGAGCTTGATAGAGACTGTAAAAAGTTCAACAACACAGCACAGTATTATTAACATTTGATCCCATACACTCAATGAACCGCTATAGCACAGTGACTTAATTCCTCCTCTGCACAATGTTTCTCTAAAGCACCTGTTCAAAAAGATTTAAAATCCTCTGTAAAGTTTTACTAACAGCGACATATCAGAAATCATTTCATGAGCTCTGTAGGTCCACTGTGTCTTTGTTTGTTGGCTTTTCATTCAGATGCTTCAGTGTCATCCTGTGTAGCAGGACTGAGCCACCACATCTCATGCTGTCTTTGTTGTTTAGGAGGCAGAACTTTCAGTAATAGTTTAATCTCTGAGTCTCTTTGTTGCAGTTCAGACGGTGCCCCTAAGCTGCTGTTTTCTGTTCATTTAATCCAGTGTTTTAACATCTGTTCACCTTTTTATTATCCTTTTATCCGCTTGCTTGCCTGTCAGTCTTCACATCCCTCTGAATATCTGCCTGTTTAATTATGTGTCAGTAATATCTGTTGAGGCTCTGAGTGACTGTGCTGATGTCTGGTTGTCCGTTCATCCAGATCTCTCGGAGAATCCTCTCACGCTCCTCTAGCCTCTGGGCCCGGTCCAGCTCTGATGACACACACAAACACACACACACACACACACACACACACACACACACACACACACACACACACACACACACACACAC
>JAQMCX010000001.1:18247679-18281208 GCA_029814765.1 Acanthurus leucopareius | reverse complement strand
ACACACACACACACACTCACACACACACACACACACACACACACACACACACACACACACAAACACACACACACACATACAAACCAAGAACAGGGTTTAAGGCCAGCACATACTGTCCATTCACATAACCATCAAATTTGACATCACTATTGAGAGGAGTTTCTATTTCAAAGTAGGAGCATGTAAGTGTGTCTTCAAAACATGCAAACGAAAACTGCACCTGAAGTTGCTGCACTTTTGACACCAGTTTGTTCAAATGCTCATTCTTCAAAACAGCCCCTGCCTACTTCATCTTTTAAAATATAGCTGTGCCAAATGCAAAAATTTTAAACTAAAATGGAGCATTTTATTAACATATTGTAGTTTTATCTGTTTTCCGATGTTCAGCTCAGCTTGTCTGACTGAAAATAAAAATAATACCCAAAGTTATAATTAAAAATTGAACATATGCAACTGAAATTGTTAATATGGACATTATTAGGCGGCTGACACATGGCCCTTTAAGAGTTTGATATAATCAGATTGATATAAAAATTGCATCACTGTATTATCAGCATTTAAATGTTTAATCCTCAGTTTCAAATTAACTAGGGCTATATCTATAAATAAATGTAGTGCAGTAAAAAGTGCAACACTTGTCTCAGAGATGCAGAGGAATATGTGCTTTCAGGGAGAAAAACTCGATGGCTAGTTTATCTTGAGTCTTCACATGTTTGTCCCATGTTTATGTGTATGTGAGCTTTACCCTCAGCTGATGTAAACATGGTGGCATTCAGCAGAGCTCTCTCAAAGCGTCTGCGTCTTCGTGCCGATAGGTCAGATGTGTCATCCCAGTCTTCTGATTCGCTGTCCCCAGCGGGCCCCGTCCCTCCAGAGGCAACAACAGCAGTGCTGTCTGGATTACTGTCAATGGGCTGATGATGGGGACAGTTGTGATGGCGACGGTGATGATGCTTGTTCCTCTGGCGGTGTTGAGGTTGGTTACTGTTGCCATAGTGGCAGTCTGCTCGACAGTGTATCTGGAAGACGATGGCACAGAGTGTGACAAGGAGGCCGACGCAGACACCACCCAGAAACACCAGTGCTGTCCTCTCAGGTTGGTCTGAGAGAAGGAGAGGATGAGAACAATAATAAAAAATGTTTTTAATAAATCAAAATAATAACAGTGATTAAACATATTGACTGCTGCTTCATTTTATTCCCTGCCTTCATCCTATAGCACACACAAAAGTATAACAATGACTACAGTGTGATAACAAACAGTGGAATGGATCTACCTGCAATGAAGGTGTAAGCTGCTAGTATGTTGCTAAGCAATGCCATCTCCTGGGAGACCACCTTCACCTCCATATTTGGACTTCCTGTTGTTGGAGCGCTCATGATTTCACAGGTTTTTATGTTCTCCTGCAGAAATCAGTGGGGTTCATACTTTATATGACTCCCCAAGACTGTAGGTGTGAGGGGCAGAGGAGAGAGGGAAGAAATGATAGAGGGTTAGAAACAAGAACAAAGAAAGAAAGAGAGGGAAAGGGAAGGTGCAGAAAGGAAGGAGAAGAGTGAGGGGGAGAAAGAGGAAGAAGGGAGTTACTGTTGTTTACATATCAACCTACAGGTTAAATTAAGGCTCAGAGAATCTTAAAGCATGTTTGCATTGAATCTCACTCCAGGTCTACCTGCATTACAATTTCCCTGTCATAGAAATCACCTCGTATAATACAAAAACATACCTTTTTTATTATATGATAGTTATCCTGATTCTTTCTAGAGCTTTTTATGATTCAAGTCACACAGTCAGTGTTTCTTATGGACACCAAACCCGCTCATGAAATGATACAGACTATAGTTTGCAACATTAAAATGTGATTTAAGAAAAATGCTTTTGTGGAAAATAGCGCATCTCCCTGATTTTTATTTATCCATAGCTGAAACATGCCTCGTATGGAGAAATGATGAGTTAATTATAGAGAACTTTGTAAACTTTTGCATCTTACCCCTTAATCTACACATCACTTCTCACTTTCCCTCTCGTTGTAAACATGCCTGAGCTGTTAGCCTGCAGGGTTTTAAAGAAAAGACAACCACAAGGCATTCATACCTCAGACAAACTAAACCAGGGGATTCTCCATCTCAGTTACATGCCATTATATAAATGTTACACAAAAAACACAGAAAATAAGTAAAGGATTCACACAAAACATAAACAACATCATAATGAATTCACGCGCAGAGTGATACACAGGAAGGTTTTGTAGTGTCAGTGCAATAAATGCAAGAGAATATAACACCACATAAAAGAGGTTGACTGGAGGAGGCTGTCTGGAAATAGAGGAAATGAAAATGAAGGGGGGAAAAGAAGACTGCAAAATGAGCTGTAAAGTACTTTCACAGAGAACAGAAAAAATGGGAACGTACAGATTACTGACGCAGGAGCAGAGCATTTTGCAAGACTTGGCAGTTAATCACAACTTGATGGTGTATCTAGCATGCCTAAATGTGCCTTTATACCTCTTCTGGAATTTACTTTTTAAAGAAATATACTCACAGTATTTCAGTGGACCATTTACATAAGATTCGAAAACTTTACAGCTTTTAACCTAATCATAGTGAGCATTATGTGAGGTTATTTTAATCAGTTGTGCTTGGGATTATACTCGTGGTATGTTATCATCATTTACTTCGTGCATAAAAAGGATTTGTAAGAAGGCCAGGTTGTACAATATAACTCAACCTACCCTAAAGAGCTTGGTCACCAGTCCGTCCTAAGAGATCCTAACTCCACCACTAGATGGCAACAAACAGCCATCAGCTGATTTACTCCCTGTTGACTGTAAATAGACTCACTCAGATCAAGATGTAGCTGACTTTGCCGGTGGACACACACACACACACACACACACACACACAGAGGCCTATTACAGATTGTTGTCACAGACATGCTGGTGTCATGAACCTGGATTTGACTGAGCCAAGTCTAAGTCGAATATCTAATGTGCATTCTGACGAAAGCAACACTTTTAATTTGCCTTGATGCTTTTACTCACGTTGAAAGGTTTTTAACGCTCTGTAACTGTAACTACAGACAAAACAAACTATGAAGTGGAGGATTTTTTCAGCTTGAATGGGATGAACAATTAGACTTACGGTCCTTTTGCATGTTGAGGACATGTGATCTGTGCAGGGTTCACTGAACTCTAACCTCTGTCATTGAGCCAGTCTCCTATTTGTACAGTATTTACCAACCGAGCCCGAAAGTCAAATTTTTTCTTTGATTTCCAAGCATTTATATTGCTTGTTTACTTATTTATTATTTATTGTTTTTCTTTTTATTGATTTCCTTTTATCCGATTTTGCTATCCACTTAGCTGCTGTAATGTAAATTTCCCTGTCCTGGGACTAATAAAAGATTATCTTAGCCTGTCTTAACTTTTGTGGATGTAAACACCTTACCATTGCAGTGCTGAGAGCGTGTTTACATCCAGCGTTTGTGTTAAGAAAGATACATTTGAATGAGCGATGGGCCACTGTGCAAACATTTGCAAACATTTGCTGTGGGCCCAGACTTGTTATGCTGTTGTTCCAAGGACAAGAATACAGTGTCAACCTGCACATAACACACCATTTATTATCTCCACCAGCGTGCAAATCCCATGTTAAATGCAGAGCAGTGCTAGAGACAAATAGTTTTATATGGTATTGTGTCTAGACATGCAGCCTCACACCCAGACTGGAACTCCCCCATTCACACTCAGAATTAAACCTTTATTTTGTCTTACTTATTGATAACCTGAACACACACACACAAAAAGTATATTTAGCTCTTCAAGTCCAGACTGTCTGATGGTCGAGGGAGTTCAAGAGAGATGTCAGAGGGGGAACTGGCATAAAGAGCCTAATAGAGCTTAAGTCCTGGAGAAACTCCAGTAAGATCCATCTTCCTCTGACAGGAGAGGAAGATGGGGAGTGAAACAAGATGAGCAAGGAAAGAGAGAAGACTCCACTGTGTCTGCCGTTCTTTTTTTTAACCTATTTCTTACGTGATCTGCTCAGATTAAAGGCTCCACTGCCTAAGAGACTTAAAGAAAAAGGTCTGATCGTATTTTTTATCTCACTGATGCTTCCCTGAGTGTTTCTTTGTGCTTCAGCTTCTCTCAGTATTACAAATACGTACATACGTTAAGGGGAGTTTGGCTCGACGGTCAGCTGTTATCTCATAAGTGAAAATAATAAAAACAACTGAATCAGCGGTTCAGGAGCTCTTTACACAACAAATCCAGGGAATCACAAAAGGATTAACAATTGAGGAAACAATAAACGCTTTGTTCTGACATCAAAGTCCGTCCTTGCTCGAACTATATATCACATACTCGATCATATAAATATGTTTAAATATACATCTGAATGTTAACTTTCGCAAAGTAGTGTGAACTAATTTTGCTTTGTTTCAGATGTTCATAACCCAGAAATGCTGGGAATAAAACTGTTTATCAGCCAGGTCACCAATTAAAAGCTCCCTCCCCTTTTAGAGGATAATACAAATGAGCATCAATCGCTTACTGAAGTTACAGTCTCATATGATAACTTGAAATAAGAGCTGATAGAGCACAAGTCTTTATGTTAGCATCACTTATTTACTAGCATTGTGTCCTAAATTGCTTTAATGCTCTGTATTCTGCAAAATTGTAACACTTGAGTCAGGCAATATGTGCACAGAGTGACATTTTAAATCTGTGAAGAGTGCTTGAAGCATGACTCCATGATTACTCACAAAATCTGTGAAGCCCTTCGGCAAAACTTGTATCACAAGTGACAACACGACATTCCTCCCCAATGTCTCATAGTGTTCTCAGCCAAAACTTTTGAATCTTTTCTTCCATATAAAACAAAGCTCTGTTGATGTGAGCATTAGTCCTGATGGCAAAGCGCAAACACAGAGTGGAGCAGGGTTCAAATGACAAACATGCTGATTTTCTCTTTCTGCAGAGCTTTTTTGATTACATGGACATGTTATGATTTCCCCAGCTAACAGCTCTGAACACATCTCATTACAGGAATGTGTTCTCACTGACTGTTTATGAGCTTTTTGCCAGTTTAATCTCTTTGTTAATGACTGACAACAGGACTGATGACTCAGTGAAGACAGACAAGACTTCATGAGAAACAAGTGTAAATGTGTTGTACTGTGAAAACACAATCTTTTGAAAAAGGGAACGGTCTTTAAGCTTTTAAGTCTGAAACCGTGCAAAGGAATAAAGAAGCTAAATCCTGCATGTTGTGTGGTCATGCCGGTGAGCTGTTAAGACAAGGCAGAAGTTTAAACTCGAAAGGATAAAAAATGGATGATGCTCTTAGAGAAGATCAAACTGGCCTAATTTTTGAGGATGTTTCCTACCATAAAAACAGAAGAAGCAGCACTCTTGACCTGTTAGCAAAAACAGAGATCACACTGAAGAGCAAATCTTCCTTCTGCAATTTTTCGTCTCATCCTCACATGTTCATTAGCATAAAAACACACCTCAGGCCTGTATTTGTATTACAAAACTCACACAACAGTCAAAAGGCAACACATCAACATCGCAAGAACAGAAGAAAACAACACGACAGCAGATCACATGACGTCGCAGTGCAACATAACACAACCGAACACAACACAACCTCCAAGCAATTCTAAATCCACTGATGTCAGGGTCATTTTGTGATGTTGTGTGTAAATGCTGCAGGACACGGCTGCCCTCCTCTCCCCAGTCCTCCCGCTTACTCTCCTATTTGGATTTGACAATTTGGATAACTGTTTGTTACAGCAGAAAAGCAACATGTCCTCGCTAATAATTCATGGTTTAATACATTAATAACATGTTTTTTTCAATTAACGTCCATGAATTGTGATGCTTTTTGAAAATAAAAAGCTTTGATCTTTTTGTTTCATGAGGTTGCCACATCTATGTGACATTTACGAATAAGAAAAAAAGGAATAAAAAATTAAGGGAGAACACACCAAAAGAAAAACATCAGTGTCTTGACAGGTTAATGTGGCCCAGTGAAAACTCCTGCCATGATTTCCTATCAGGCAGCTGAACACCACAGTTATATAATGACATTAGCATGAGACACTTGGCCTGCAGTCAGCTCATTGCAGCCAGTCACACTGTGTCCAAAAGTCCAGACAACAGGAGCGGTTTACACTGATGACATGACTACACATGAATCTATCTATCTATCTATCTATCTATCTATCTATCTATCTATCTATCTATCTATCTATCTATCTACAGAAGGCCTTTAAGATCAGAGGATGAATACCACTGTCAGTTCTGTATAGTAGCTTAAATGTGATGCTATAGGCAATAACCAGTTAGCTTTGCATAAAGACCAAAAACAATGGAAATCAGCTAGTCTGCTTTTTCTAAAGGTAACAAACTCATACAAATTTCCTGTTTACGTTGGTTACGTTGGTTACGTTGGTTACGTGTCTAATTGTGTTGTTTAGGAGAAGTAACTTCATGGAGTCTCATGGAGTTGCTGTATTTTTTCACAATAGACATATACAACTGCAAGTGGAACACCCGGCCAAAACAAACTAATAAAATGTAACAGTCCTGCAATAAATCCGTCTTTAATGAAGGTTATAATATACTGTTTGTGTTAAAACTTTTTTAAAGAGTCAATGATTTTTACTTAATGTTCAGGATTAAATTTGCAACAGTTTTGGCTGAATAATTAGGGAGACTAAGAGGTGATGATAAGTGAATTTTGTGTGCCAAAAACTGCAGTTCCTTGAATGGCCACTTGAGGCTGATTCTAAAAGCATGTCAGTTTCATAGACTGTGTATGATAATAGTGGAGCCACCATGATGTCACCCACTGGTTTAAAAGGAAATATACCCCCCAATTAAATTGTTTTGAAAAGGTTAATTAGCTAGAGACTAAAACCAAGCTTTTTTTTGTACCAGGCTGTAAACATGTTTGTTTCTGCCATAAAGTTGGGTGTTTTCATTTTGGGGTCTTCCCTGGGCTCTGAACTACATTATTTTGTTGTTTGTTTTTTTTACACTTTAATGTTGGCCCAATTTTTCAGACCCTGAGGTTGCCACTTGGTCAACGCCCACGCTCCACCTCTTTGCACATTTTTTGGATAAACCAAGATTGCACCATCCAAAGCCACCATACTGAGCTCCACACTGGCTCTTCAGAGCAGCAAGACGTGTTATTAATCCTTCAGCTAACGTTCAGTCATGATGAGAACAGCAGTGTTTTCTAAAATGTTTAGTGATTCTTTTAAACTTTGCTTAAAACACATGAATTGTTAAATACATCAGATTTATCTTGTCAGAGCTGCTCAGGTTCTTGGTGTATCAGCCAATGTGGCACAATACACATTTTTGTTGTTGTTGTTGATTTATTGCTTCTACAGGACCACAGTGTAGATCCAACATGCCAGCAGCAAGTGCAAAATACTTTTCTTTCTTCCTTTTTCAGAGACACTGATTGTCTTCTCACTTTTTCTCTCATGTCAATGAGTCTGGTCAGATTCTTATAAGGTACAATGGCTCTTTGTTTTCCCCCATGTGGTTAAGAGGAATATATGGTTACTGTGCCTGCTTCAGCTTAGCTCAAAATGTACACCTCACGCACACACACAAGAGCAGGAGACACACACGCACACACTCTTCACACGCATACACTTATCACACTTAAAGCATATTTCTCACTGTCTGTGTGTGTGTGAGTATGTGTAATGCAAATGCAATGTGACACTGGCCTTTCCCTCAGCTGCTACACCGTTACTATCTGACCTGACTTGCAGAGGGAAGAGAGAGAAAGCAGGGAGCACACAAACACAGTATGTGCACAAAAAATGAGAAAAAATAATAAAGGATATAAAAAAATAATAAGCAGATAGAATTAGGGCAAGATAAAGTGAAAATAGTTCTGAGGGAGGAAGAATCATATGTGGAGGGAAAAGAAAGTGAGCCAGCAAGCAAATAGAAGAGGCTCATTATGACACACAATACACTCCATATCATTACCACCATCAGTGACTACAACTCATCATCATCATCATCATCATCATCATCATCATCATCATCATCATCATCATCATCATGAGCGTTTCTCACCTCATGCACATGCAAACACACTGTTTATACTTACATTTAATTCGTGCTATGATTCCATCTGAAGTGTGTTAACTCCTCTCCTCCTCTTCTCCTCACCTTTCCTCTCTTGCCTCCTCTTCTTCCCCTCACCTTCCTCCTCCTCTCTTCGCTCCTTCTCTCTGCTCTGGTCCTCTCCTCTCTTCGCTCTGTCCTCCTTCACTCTCTGCTCTCTGCTCTCTCCTCCCCTTTCCTCTTTTCTTCTCTCCTAGCTATTATCTCGTCTGTGCTCTTTGCCTTTCCCTTTAAAGACAACACTAACAGTATAATTATATGTATAAATCTTCTGTGTCCTCCCCCAGTTGTCAGCTAGGCCCACGTATAAAAGTCTTCCTCTTCTTCTCACTTTCTTAAGTAGATACAGATTAAATTTTTCAGTCATTCTACTCTTCAGTCCTTCTTCTTCCCTTGATGTAGAGGCAGCAGGAGGGATGTCGCTCCTACTGTTTAATGTAGCCGAGATTTCTGATATTCCATTTCAGTGCTTCCAGGTTCTTTTCCAGACAAAGCGGCAGAGGTCAGGTCCTCAGGGCAGAAATGTGACATAAAAGCCTCCGACAGGTCGGCCAAATCCCTCTCCTCTCTCTCTGCCAGACGTCTGCATCTCTTTGTCTCTCTCTCTCAGTCTCTTCATCACACTTTAACCAGAACACACACACAGTCACACACGTGCACACAGTTGTAGGTGCAGATACGCCGCCTCTGACCTCCTGGATCCTTTCTTTCCTTCATGCATTACACTAAACAGCGCTAGGAGAGAGAAAAGAGTGGAGGGAGGAGTGAGGGAGGGACAGAGAGACAGAAAAAACCCCTGAATGCATTACTATTTATATCTGAAAATGTGTTTTATATGTAGGGCTGAGACACTTCAGTGTGTAATGTACCACATGTTACTGTAAATATTACACATTTTTTAGTATTATGTGAGTCTGATGTGTTTACATTTGACACTTTATGAAATGTCTGACAGTCACACATGCTTATACCATGTGCATTTATCACATGTAAAATGCTGTTCAGCATGTGCAAAACTTACAGCAGGAACAACAACAGAGTTTATTTGTGTATGCATCTTTCAAAGGATTTTAGACTAAAATAATAATAAAAACAAAATCAGCAGTACAGAAACAAGTGAAACAGACATAAGGTACAGCATGTGCTGTGTATTTACCTCTTTGAGAGAAGAGATGTAGGTTAGGTTAGAAAGGTTAGAGTAAATGGCAATAAATCAGAGTAAAAGATAGTGTTGTTGAGGCATTTAACTCAGCTGTGTTTTGCTAATTCAGGCTCTTAGGCTACATGTTTACACATAGATGCATGATTACATGCCTGCTGTTGCTTTTTGTGCTACAACCTAGTAAGTGTGTGAGTTCTCATGTTTGTGTGTCTGTGTGTGTGCTTGGCTGAGTTTTGTGGAAGTATGGGAGTAATGTGTTTGAGCTAAATCAACAACTTTCCAAAAATAACTTTATATCAGATAAGGTTTATGAAAATTTTATCAGCCAACCTGTCATCTTGGCAGGTTATTTTCGTGCTGATGTTATGCAACAGGAAAAGCCTGAGAAACCCTCCTGTTCGGTCAGAGCCTGACAGCTATCCAGGCAGCAGCTCTCAACAGGTATATGAAAAAAAAACCTGTAAAGGTGTACTTTAAACTGTCGACTAAAACTTTGCTTTTAGGTAGAATATGCGTCGCTGCTTTTAGCTCACTTAGCTTGAAAGCAACTTGAGGAACTAACTGGGTTTTGCCTTTTTCAGACATGCTGAGCTTGTAAAGGTGTTATTGTAGCAGCAATATAAAGTTCTAGTAAATCAGTGGTTCCCTTTTTTTTTAGCTTGAGACATAAAGAGAAATCTGATGTCTTGCTGGGACCCAAACTCGCATGAATTTTCATGACATCTACATTTACAAACTGATAAAGAAGACAACAAACCATGAAATTAAAATGTATTAATTTCATTATTAAAGTACAGTACATCCCAGCAGTAATCAGATTTGCTGAGTGTAAAGTTTAGTTTTTCTCATTGGCTTATATACCGCTTCACATGCATATTAGCTAAGAAAAAGTATGTTGTGTTTTATTAAAAAAACAGACAAACTAATAAATCATAGCTTTGATATGCTTCTATTCTGTCAAATGTGATCCAATTTTAAATGGGACTCATTTTAGGTTCCCACCCTAAATTTTGAATACACTGCTTTAGGATGACAAAAATGATGGTCTACAGACACGCTAGGAGCTTTAAAACACTTAGGCCTAATAAAGCAAAATGGTGCTTTGAGCTACTACTGTATTAGTTTAGTGTGTTAGCATTTCATAACCAGCACTGGACCATAAAAAATGCTGATGATGATAGGAATACTGATCTGTTTTTCTGGTATTGAGTCAGAAACTGAAACTCTGGAAGAATAAAAGTTATTACAATTTATCCTGAGGGGAACATGAACATCTGAACCAAATTTCATTGCAAACCAATCAATAGTAATTGAGCTGCTGAGCTTGGTCTGAACCAAAGTGGTGCTGTATCAGTAAACAACTAAAATCAGTGACAGTATATCCCCTCCAGTTCCGACCTTTAAATAATTCATCTTGTTTTACTTCATCAGGTGTTCAGGGGTGTAGCACTACATGAAGGGTCCCCTGCATATGCGGTTTCAGTGTTCCTCTCTCTCTCCACATATATCAACTAAAATCCACTGAATCAACAACTAAGCACATGCCCCTGTAGAGGTTAAAGCTGGTAATGAACTGGTTATAAAATATTTAATGTTACTCAAAAGATCAGATTGAGATCCTGAGCGTGCAATCTGAAATCTCAGCACATTTTAGCCCGCTTCTCTCAACCGATTGAATAATTACTAAAGAGAGAACATTTCAAGACATTATGGGGTCTCCTTCACGGTTTTTGAGGTTTTTATTAAGCTCTGAAGACAACAAAGGTACAAAACAAACATCTTTCTTTTTATGCCTCTACACTGTCAGTCTGTTAATATGAAAGAACAAAAGACAGATGAATAAAACAGAGTCCCAGGTCATCTGTAAATATCCCCCTCAGTGCTCCCCTCATCCCTCCATCAGAGCTAACCCACCACCTCTCTTCATCTTCATTAAAGAAATACATTGTAGAACTTTCTGATGAATTTTGTCTGAGACATTTATATGACAGTTCTCAGTATTATTAGTATTATAATCTTCTAACTTGGTATATTGGACATATGCATATGGCCTCAGGGGATTCAGCCACAGTCACATTAGCGGCTCTGTGAAGCTGTATTTAGACACAGAGATGCTTTCAGATAAAAATGCTAACATCCTCGCAGTGACAGCGCTAACACGCTGATGTTTAGCAGACTAGCTTGACTATAGTAAAGCCTGCTTACATTTGCTAATTAGTGCTGAGCTCAAAGTAGAGCTGAGTGGTGGGAACGTAATTAGCATTATAGCTGTTTTTAAAACCCATTATCACTTCATTTACACTCGTACTTATAAATAAATACAAACACAGATCTTAACCTTGCTCTACATACACAATGTACAACTTACTCACCACTCACCATCCATAATGCATTAATTTCTGCACCTCCTGCTTAGTGTGATGAAATATTAACGCTGTCAACTCTGCACAGTGTGTTTTGTAAGGCATTGTTCTGTGAAATACCAAAGGGACAAGACTTGTGAGCTTCAGAAGCTGTGAGTCTGTACAGTCTCTGCTCCACTCCTATTTCTTAAGTTATTCATTACCTGAACCTTAAATGTGGACATTCTTTTATCAACAAAATAAAACATTGTGAGCTTTATTAAATATTAAAGTAATTTACATTTACTAATAAATTTAAACATTAACTCCAGTTAGTTATAATATATAGATAGTAGTTATATATTAGTTACATTGCTTCTTAAGGACACAATGCTAGCAGTGCCAAGGATAAATGTTGTCACACATGAAAGCTCATTTTGTTTACCTGAATATGTGCGTGAAGGCATAAAACATGATGAACAGCCCAGATACAGGTTTTGTGTTCTGACAGTGCTGGATATGCAGAAGGTAGCGTAACAATGTGCCAACAAAGGCAGTGAAGAAGAAGAAGAAGAAGAAGAAGAAGAAGAAGAAGAAGAAGAAGGAGAAGCCCGCAAGGTCAAAAACATTTATGAAACCAAAGCAGGATTCAAAAGTTTAACAATAACTCTGGCAAGGTTTTATGAGAAAGAAAGGTATGTATTTATATTTCAAGGATACACATAATGTGTTTCGGTGATAAACACTTAATGTAAACACACTTCTTATAATAAAACTCTATAGTGCACCTTTGAGTAGAAGACATGAAAACTTCTCCTACCACCACTTACATTATGTCTAATTCAGCTGTGATGAAAACAAATTCAATTATTTCAGCTGATATACAATGATATATGTCATTTTTTCTATGACAACAGGAAGAAGCCTGTCTGACCCTGTTTATGATTTTTCTTGATATTGACTCTTTTTTACTCTCTGTCTCTGTGTAGCTACAGGCCACCTTTGCTTAGTGTAGGCTTTTGGCCAGAACACAGATCCCTCATTATTTTTGAGTCCTTTCTTTGTGTGTGTGTGTGTGTGTGTGTGTGTGTGTGTGTGTGTTACATAAGACAGCTGTTCATGTGGCGATAATCAAATCATTTCCATGACTGAGTCAAGTGGAACGGAGGGCCTCTCAGACTCATCCTCCATGCATGTCTCTCTCTCTCTCTTTCCCCTCTCTCTATACTCTCTCTCTGTCTCCATATGTATTTATTCCCTCCTCTCTTTTTCTCCTGCATCTAAACTACTCTCCTCTTCTGCTGCACTTTTCTTTTATACATTACTTCACTCACTCGCTTTCTCAACCTGTTCCCCTTCTTTGCCTCATCGTTTTGCTATTTCTGTCTCCTGCCTGCTTCTACACTTACCGTAACTCCATATGTAAGAAAAAAATCCTATAGGATGATGATTTATGAGTCATAATCTATTTTTGCATGAAAAATATAAAAAATGCATGAAAACTGGCATGAAACTGGTGGTAAGGCACAAAGGTGAAATGTGTTTTAGTTGGACGCTGTGACAAAGCCACTTTTGTCTCATGTTGAGCAGGTGAAGGAATCATCAGGCTGATCTGTTGCGAAATAGTCCACTGTTTTCCACCGGCAGCTGCTTGCTGAGTCTGTCGGCTGTGGGTAGATGTTATACTGTGGGTTTATTAATGCTTTATTCCTGACAACAGCTGCATGCTGTGTCTGAAAATGTGGCTGATGAGAGCGCTGAAAGAAAGGGTGACAGCAGCTTGAAGATCACTGAGAAGTCAACACGCTTTGACAACAGATCAACACTTTAGTGCTGCAGGACTGTTTGGTTGATTTTGGTTAAAAACCGCTGTGTTACATTACTGACTTATGACAACAGCCTGATAGACTCAGAGTTTATACAGGCTGCCTTGACAGGATTTACTTATATATGATCAAAATATGGTCTAATGTTGGATAATGCAGATTTTTCTCTGCTTAATCAATTTCACATCTTATACAGTAGTATTTTTTTCTGCCATTCATGGATTGTAATTACTTAAAATTATGTGGTTACAGGAGCTGTTGCATTGAATAAGTTTGTCCACAGTTTGTTTCCTGCTCTCAAGGCCTGTATGTTGTCTCCTGAGGGACTAAAAACTCTAATCACACACACACATACAGCACACACTCACAGCCATACCTGACCTTTATACAGACTTGACCTTTACATTTGGACACACATCACATCACAACAGGACACTTTGTTTTAAAGCTGTTGGCCTGTTTTCTTTTTTCTTTTTTTAATCTCTTTAAAAATCCAATTTTAGCTTTCCACTTGCTAGGAAGAACAAAGTGATTTCACACACACACAGCCCATTAATTCAACTAGTCAAACTCTTTCACCTTGTCCCATAAACACAGATTTTTGTATTTTCACTTGTAGTCCTTCTAAGAGTGGTGGAGTTTTAAATCACGTTCAGTCTTAATGCAGAGTCAGAGATGGTAAAGTTCAAAAATTGACATTTTGCAGCTTATACACGCAAAATCAGTCATGTAGCACTTTATCTCACTCCAGCATGACCATGTTACATAATTTTATATTTTGGAATTTGTTAGCATCCAAAATGTAAAAGAAAAATCAACATAACACACTTAATATGTGATTAGTGCAGTATTTCTGAGGAGAATTTGAAGCAAAAAACTCCAGTTTTGAGGTGATAAAAATATTTTAAGTGTTTTTTGTTTTTTTTTAATGGGAAAGGTTCATGAACCTCTGTGAGAAATTAATTTTTAATCGAGTGTAAAAGCATGAGTTACCACTACTTACCACCATTTATACCACTACAGTTCCACAGCATTGAATCCATTACTACCACAGTGGCTCTGTGCTGCAGAAGGTTGAGTTCAGCTGACTCGGTCGACTCGGTAACGCAGCTGTGTGCGTTGCTGTCAGCCTCTCGCAGAGCCGCTCAGTGTGCTTACATAATGACTGATGCTCTTGTGGACCCAGAACCAGTGGAGGGTGAAGAAGGATTTAATGAGGTCTATTGCTGTGCACAGACAAGTCTGCACTGAACTTTACTCACACTGTGGCCAAACGAAATGGAAACCAGTAAAAACAACATCACATCCCTGTGATATGACTCTCTTTTCTTCCCTTAGAGTTTAATTTCATTAACTGTCTTCAAAATTGGGTCTGTTTTTATGATATATTTAACAAAAAAAAATCAGTTTTGTTAAATATTTCATTCAGCAGACTCGGTCATAGACTCTGTGTTTGTAATGTAGTCAAATAAACTCTGTCAGTCACTACGCTAAATTTTTGCACTTGAACGTGTAATTTCTTCTCATCTTAGGCAACATAAAAACGATAACATCATGATTTCAGTGTATTCAATTCACACAAAATATCATACTTTAAAATAACAGCAAAAGCCTGACTTCTGTAAGATGGGATGGTGTATTTATGCATGAAAGTAAATCAGCTATCATGTACATTCCTGCTGCAGGAAGTCATGCTCTGAATGTTTACAGAATTACATGTCAGTCTTTTTTAAGTAGCCAATAATATGACAGTTTTTTCACTTTTTAATGTCTTTAATTTGACCATAGAAACCCTGAATCAGAGAGCGCCGCATGGAGGCCAAAGTGAGAATTAACAGCAGGTTACAGACACCAGGCTGACAATCTGGGTTAGAAAGGACATGAACTCAGTTAACACAGCAGCAGTCAAATGCAGAAGGCTGTAGAAAAATGAAAAAAAAAAAAAAAAGTAAAACAAAGGACAAACTCTGACAGCCTTACACAGATGAGGAAGGTAGTCCAGTCTATTTGCACGTTTTCCACAAATTCAAAGAAAAAAATCAAAGTACTTGAAAAAAGAATTTTGTCGATTGTATTACACAAAAGAAAAGAATACAACAGCACAAAACAGCAGGCCGAACAAAGTGCCTGGTGAGTCAATTTAACAATACAACTCAATCATCTAAGATGGTATATTGCCTTTCAAAACAGTATCAACAAGTATGTCCCATAAACACTTCTTTTACATTTGACGTCACGCACGATCAAAACAAACCCAGTGGATACCAACTGATTATCCAAGATGACAGCAAGCAAAGCCGCTGTCACAAACGTTTGGATAGTCACAAACGCATAAATTAAGAAATAAATACAATCCTTTCTCGTTAATATCCGCACAGAGTTAGGAAAGAAACAGGACGAAAGGCCAAAAGAGTAAAAACAAGGCAGAAGACACCAAAAAAGTCCACTGAGTACATAAATAAAAAGATTTTCCACAACACATCATTGTAAAGTTTTCATGGTGGATGTTCATAAAGGGCAAGTTTTTGAACCAACACAGATGGACAATAATGCTGTCAGTGAGGCGGAGACTGGTAAAATGACACTTAAAAAAATCTCTCTGGCAGGGTTTAAGTGTTAGAAACAGACATACAAGTGAGCAAATACTGTTATTTATTGCTGACAAGCTGCCAATCTGTGTCGCCTCAAAATATTGACATCTTTAAAATTCTCCACACTAAAAGAGAAGATGGAAACAGTTCACTCAGCTGGTGCAGAAGCAAACATACATCAACACAGCTTTTCATACCTGTGTCATTTTTCACCTGTGTTATTTTGCACTCAAACTACTTGGCCTTTGCTTATTTTTTTGCACATGAAAGAAAAAGCTAATAAATATATCCCAAGACTCCCATTAAGACCGACATCATCCCAAAGAACTGACAGGGAAAGAGGACTTGCATTAAGGCCAGAAGTTGCCAGTTAACTTCTAAAGTTGCAGCATCCAGAGCCCTCAGCTGCTGATATTTTTACGTTACTATATCTTAACTAAACGGTAAGTATGTTTACATTTCTACACTCCAAAGACATGCACAAAAACACACACAAAACGGATAAATGAAACACAGACTCAACCCAGAACAACCTATCCTGAGTTCTACAGTAGTAAACTGACTCCAAACCAGAGCTACTGACCAAAATAAACAATGTCTCCTTTTCCAGGTCGCCATAACAGAGTTCGAGTTGCTGCCTGTCATCTGCCATCCACTGCTCATAATGCGTTTAATGTAACTGTGAGAGGATGGCATGTTACAGATCGACAGTCTCTAAAAAACCATCAGTCATGACCTCCTTGTTTGAAAAAAAAAATATCTTCAACATACACACATTGTATTTATAATAAAATACTTATCTTGACTTTATCAAATGACCTTGTTTGACCAACCTTGGCAAAGTTAATGACTGAATATTTAAAAACCAACTGTTGTAACTGAGATACTGAGCTATGATAGTTCACTTTAGTAGAGTAGATAAGAACCGTTAAAATTGTAGCTTTATTTCTCCATTAATAGTATTGCAGTTATTTGCTTCTAAAGGGTATTTGTCCAGTTTTACCTCCCTTTGAAGTTTCTAACTTTTTACAGCAAAAGATCCAGATTCAGCTTAATGCCCTCTGTGCCTCCTCTGCCTCTGTGGTCCTTCTCCTTAGCTCCTACAGAATGGACACTGCATACTGTGCAGGTACACACAGCTGCACCAGTCATGCAACCCTCTTTATCACTATTTCTAATCATGAACCAGAAAAAAAGGTGAGCTCTAGGTCCTATTGGTTGGTTCAGATGATTTCACTCAGGCCCTAATCTTTACTGGAGGATATGGATGACTCAGAAGAGGTATTATTTGGTTATTATGCTGGTTGATATTAATATATTAAGGCATTTTGTGTTAAACACAGTTCAGGTTAGGTCTTGTTTGGGATCCATCAGTTTGTTTAGGTGACCAGAAGCAGCTTTTTTTTTTTTAATTTGGTTACTGTGCGGGAGGAATGTCACGGTAGCAGACTCCATTGTAACGTATACTCTTCCCATTTGGCTATTTGTTGCCGTAGAGCTGCAGATCGAGGCGAACCCACACTTCCCCTGTAGGAACCTCGTGCAGCAGGAGACGACGCGTCACCGCTCCTTTGTTTTCTAACTCCTTCTTTATGGTTGCCACAGGAACCTCTGTCCGACCCAGAAACTCTAATATGAGAGAAAAAATAGAGAAACATTTTTGAAGAGCTCAGAATAATAATGGGCAACAAAAAAGAGCAAAAAGATAATAAAGATGAAAAATAAAGATGAACTGATCGCAGCCTCTGTATGTATGAACGAGGCTCAAGTGACAAAGAGGAGAACTTTTTTACGCACTTTATGGAGTACCTATGATAAAAAACCCTACACAGACTGAAGATTTTTTACATTTGGGTTGAGTACTTGAACACCACATCTGGAAGTTAAATAAAGCAGACATAAAACAGTTGCAGCCTTTTGCGATGTGGAAATCTGAGTAGGTCATTTTAGTTCATTTGTCAGTTTGATTTTTCCTGCTTCATTTTGCAGCTTTAGAGAGGAAACAGTGAGAGCTGACAGAGGAATAAGGAGGAGACATGAGCAGGTTACTGACCATCAGGTGAAAACTGGTCTCTTTCAAAGATGGTGATGCAGAGGACGTCCTGGTAAATGTCTTTGATGTGAAACTGACAGTTGAAGTTCCACTTGGGGTTCAGAGTGTCATTGAGCGTCCTGGATGTGAAGATCTGAGCTCCCATGGTCACTTCACAGTAAGGGTTACTTTTACCTGAAGGAAAAAGGGATAAAAAAAAATGAGAGATTGAAAAGCAGACATTAGAGGATTACAGAAAACATGAATAAGGGGTAAAAGAGATTAGAGCAAAAGATGATTAAACAGGTCAGATGTCATTAAATGAGACAGAACATGGTGAGCATGAAACAATTATGGAGACAAGTGTAGCTGTAGAAAAGAGGACACGGAGCGACCTCTGACTGAAAGTAATCTCATGGAAAAAGGGATGACAGAGCATCATAGTTAAATGGGGCTTCATCTTGTGCTCATTAGGCAACCATGCAGCATGCAGCATGCAGCATGTAGCAGGGACTCAAATCTGGACTCTACGAAAACAAACTGAAGTTCATGGTTTGTGTCTCAGTCCACTGAACTGTCATATCATGCTGTAACATGAGTGCATCCACGCTCACCATTTGGTTTCCCTGCTTTGAGTTCAGTGGCTTCCAAGATGGTGACGAGAAGTCTGCCGATTCCACTGGCCTTCACGGACCGCGCTGCAGACACACACACACACACACACACACACACACACACAGAGGCAGGTCAGTTAATCCAGACATCATCACATTAATTGCCTAGTGGCTGTGTAAGCACACAGACAAACCTTGATAGGCCTTTTCTCTTTTCTTCTTTTCTGTCTCAATAAATTCTTCAGACGCAGCCTTGATCTTCTGAACCCAAGCTGTCCTGAAAGCACAAACACACACACAGGAACTGTAAAGGCCAGCAAACACAACGAATCTGCCTCTGTGCGTTTGTATATGTGTGTGTGAATGTGTGAATTCGTTTGTGTGTGTGTGTGTGTGCATGTGTTAGCAGCTACCGTTCATTGATGTTGTCAGTCTTGAGTATGTAGACTCTATCGATGTGTGAGATGTGGAAGATGGGCTCATCGCTGGAAGGATCTGGGAGCTTCACTAGAACTTCATTCAGCAGCACAGGCTGAGGGAACAGATAACACACCGAGAAACAGCAAATTAACGAGTCTCATGACAGGAAAATGCATGTTGTGTGTATGTTGATGCGAGTGTGTGTGTCTTACAGGCTTGTACATCTTGAGCTGTACGTTGTTCTTGTTGCTGAACAACTTATCGGGGCCAGACGAGGTGAACTGTTTACCCGCATGAGTCAAGAGCAGGAAGTCGTTGAAGAGGAAAGCCCAGAGATCCTTGTTGCTCTTTGCTTTGTACATCTGTGACAAAACAAGCCAGATACATACAAATCACATTTACAGTCGAAAACAATTAAACAGCATTTACAAGACCTAGAAACAAACATTTACATGACATTTTTACTTCTGTACATTATTTCACTTTTATATTTCATTGCTTTGTGATGATGGTGATTCTGCAGTCGATAGTTCAGCATCAGAAGACATTAATTCCTCAAGCTGAAGGACAAAAGTCTTTCTTTTATATAATACTATTATTCATGGCGAAGTATCATCAGGACCTGAGATCCATCTGTTGGGTTTCTGCTCGGATGAACCAGCTCACTGTTCTTTACTGTCTAAGTCAAGTCTTGAAACCACGCCATGACCCCGTTTCATTTCCTGTTATCATCTCCCTGCACTCACTATTCTGCCTGGTCTTTTTTATTGTTGTAGATTTTAAAATATTTATTCAGTGAAATGAAAAAGTGTTAAATTTCTGGAATTTGAAGATCCATCGTCTGGTTTCCAGTTTCAGATGCGTTGGAGTTTTTCGTACCTTGCCGCTGTGGAGCAGCTTCCTGGGGCCCAAACAGTTGGTGAGGGAGTTAAAGACCAGGTTCTGTTGAAAGAGAACACCTTTAGAAAAATCTCCATGTCCTAAAGATATTATTATTTTAAATTCTCTTTTAATGCCAACTTTTAAGGTTATTAAGCCGAACTGAGGCTGTAAATAACAAACTTAATTTATTCATAGGTAAGCTTACTACCTCTGCTGCACCGTCACACTGTACGTGGTTCTGAATCCACTCCAGTCTGTCAGAGTTTTCCTTTTCTCTCACACCCTCATTCACCTAGACAAAACAATTATTTAGAAGAGAAACATCATTTAAACTGAAAGACAAGCACACACAGGAAGGAGGAAAATGTTACCTCAACACTGAGTTAGACAAAGAATGGGGGTCATAAATAAGAGAATCAGAGGAGAAACAAACCTGCTGACAAAGTTCTTCGGCCCTTTCCAGAGCCTCTTTCAGAGGACCTCGGTCTGCATGACCCTCTGCAGTGCACTCCAGGATCTACACACACACACACACACACAAACACACACACACAAAAACGCAGACAAGTTGATTATACCCACACACCAAAGAGATTCTTTTGTCCGATTACACACAGTAAGGTCAGTATTTGAACCATTTAACAATGAGTTAAAACACATGTTTATGAACACGATGGCGTACGTTTTTTATGTGCAGCGGGTAGCGTGTGATCCTCTGCATGGGTTTCAGCAGGAAGCTGGACAGCGGCATGCCTTTACACCTGTAGTCTGTGGCAATTTTCTGAAGGGAAAGACAGTTAATGTTAATAACCTGATTAAGAATCTTGTATCAACTCTCATACCTGTGCTTAATTTCTTAAAATACTGATTTTAGATCAGTTTAAACAGAAAATATTAATTCCATGGAGACACCCCCATTACCTTTCCATCTTAATCACATCTCCACTATTGTTTTGTCATTCTGTTCATTACCTGCAAATTTAATTTAATTTATTGCACTTTAACTCCTCTCCTTCCTACCTTGAGGAAGTGCTTGAAGTCCTGATCATTGTCGACGCGGGACTGGAGCAGAGCAGCTCCGTTGATCTGGCAGGAGCAGAAGCGGATGTAGGGCTGCATGTGTGACAGCTCGGCGGCCAGGATATCTCCGATCATCTGTACCGGCATGTTCTCCCCTCCCATCTTCTTACGAACACGTAGTGCCCTGAAAAACACATGAATGAATGTGTGAACACAAGCTGTCCTTCATTTGCCACATACAACTGAAAGTATTAAACAAAAATAACACTAACAACAATTTTGTTTTAAAGCACTTAAAAACCGTGTTTATGCAGCATTTACTTGAGAAGTTTAGTGTTACAGGCCAGCAGATCTTTCCAGTTGACAAAGATCATGGACATCTCTGCATCCTTCATCCTGCCTGACTCCGTCATAGGCTTATGGAAAACCTACACACAGACACACACGCACAAGAATACAGAAGTAAGGATGTTAGGCTTAAAGACATGATGTGAGGTATCGGATCAGACATCCCAACACAACAAGGTCTCATGAAAAAAAAGACCTTTTTCCACAACATGTAATTAATCTTGGTTGATTTAATCCATATATTAATACATGAGTTATTTAGCAGGACACCTGTCCTTTACCTCCAGCACTATCTGCAGATCTTCCACATATCTGTCCTCAGTCTGTATCAGCTCGTGGATGTAACCTTGTCTCTTCTTCTCCTGTGGGCTCAGTGTGTCCAGGCTGTTCAGGTCTGCACACCCTGCAGAGGAGGAGGAACACACACAAGAGGAACACTTGTATGACTTGTACAGATAAATTCAACCAGTATGGCTGCTTCAACAAAAACCAAACAACTGCAAAAAACCACAGCAACATCTTAACATTTCACTTACTGCCCCCTGCTGGACATTTGGACAAAAAAAAAACAACAACAAATAAATAAAAAGACATGATGCTGCTATAGGTGTTTTCTCAAGTATGTGGAGTATGCTCATTTATGAAACTTCAGCGAGGAAGACCACAAAGGGTAAGAAGAGAAAAAAAGCAGAACAGGGAACATGAGAGACTAGATCAGCGCACACAAACACACTCACTCTCACACACATACGTACCTGATACAGGGTGCCCGTTAGCTCCCCCTCTTCCATCTCCCTCATCGTCTGTCTCATCCCAAATGTTAAGAAATTGAAACGTTCTCTGTAAATTCATCGCTATGATTCTGTTCTTCCAAGTACTTAAGTTAGTTGTCTGTCCTCTGCTGCGTTTGCTCAATGTCTGATCGTGCTGTTATCGTCTTGTTGCTGTTATCAGACTACGACTTTTCCTCGACCAAATCTGTTTGTACCAAAACAAGACGGGGGATTCTTTTACCTTCTCACCCCTGACTCATGTTGGCAGTAGAAAATGCTTTGTTTTTCCCCAGTTTTATGTAATTTCTAACACTGAAATAACCCTGGTCCTGGTGACATTTTCTTCAAGTTGTTATAACCACAGCACAGTATGCTGATGCAGTGACCCTTGCCATTTTTTATTTATTTACTTCTTTATTTTAATATTTGCTATTTTTGTGCTTTCTCCACCTTTTTATCTGTTGCACTATTTTTTATAGTAGAAACACACTAATCAACTTTTGAAAAAGACATGCAGGATTTGGATCATGTGTAGCAGACCTTGAAAAATCACTGAGAACAGCATCTCCTCAACACACACCTCAAGTCACACCAGCTGGACTAAACATCAACGCTACAAGCACTCCAGGAAAAGAGGGCAGACAGCAGGAATCAGAGCTTAGCTGACCAAGTTTAAGCCTCAGGCTGTAACTTTACTTGGCCAACTTTTTGCTGATGCTGGTCGCAAGAAAATAAATGGAAGACTTAGAACAAAGATTGACTCAGCGATGGCACAGCAGAGACTGTTGTGTCCACTCAGTTGTGTCTAAAAAACAAAAGTAAAGGGAAGAAAAATAGAAGCTTTGTCCAACTTGGATGTTTGAGTCTTAATCAATGTGATTAAAACAGTTACACAAGTTGTTCAATTACTGTTTATCTGTCCATCTTAATCATGTGTATTGTATTGAGGATATAAACATAACATACAATCCACCCAGACCCCTGCGCGCACACACACACATACATACACACACATATACACAAACAGGAGTTTGAATATGTCATTCAAACATAATAAAACACTAAACTGTCATCCAAACCAACTTTTATTTATAATTTTATTTCAGAATCAAAAAATATTTTAAGATGCATCTTCAAAAATAGTTACACCATCTTGGAAGAGAAATGCTCAAACATTGACCTTAAATCTATATCGGTTTTGCTAACATCTCCTGCTAATATGAACTGGCTTTCTCTCAGTGTGGCTCACCCAGTTTCACTGCTACCTTTCACAAATCTGACGGAGATTTGTGGTAAACTGAGCCTGGTGACCTCTGAATTATATGGAGAAAAAAAGTGCTGGTTGCTCTTTAGCAGCAGTCTCTCATTGAACTCCTTGATGATGGTGGACCGCAGTATTTATTAGACTGAGTCACACTACTTCATCTTGCATAGATTTCCTTTTCTTTCACTTCTTGAATTGAAAGAAATGTATCCCAAATCCTGACAAAGATGATTCCCATGTTATTTTATCAAACACTGTGAACCGCCATGCATTTGCTTTGTGCACACACAAAAACATTCAGATTAGCAGCAAAAAGCAGCAGCAATACTTTGCAATTTGACCCCTGAAGGCAAAGTCCATGTCTGTCATTAAAGCCATATGGTTAAGAGTTGCTTCATCTCACTTAAAACCCACTTATGTTCCTTCTGTCAGTGATAACAGCTGACCTAATTATGGCTTTCAAACATAGAGAATAAAATCTTCAGTTCTTCTTGTAGCATTTTCTGCCTAAATTAAGCTAAACAGGAGCCCCGTAAAAATCGAAATAAAATCAAAATCCCACTGCAAAATAGTCAAAAGTTAACAGAGTTCACATGAGGTCAAAACAAAAGGTGGAATTTTAATGCTGCATCCACTGGACATCTGTTTTTTAAAGACTGAGAAGTAGTTTTACTTTTTATCAGTCTCTCTGCTGATGTTAAAAGGCCAATCAAAGGCTCATGCCTCATTTAAAGCATTTTTTAAAGACAAGTGCTGGAGTGCAGTGCAAAAACACAAGCTTGTGCATAAAGGAACAAGGCTTTGGAAGTGACAATACAACTTGCATAACATGCCTGATTATGGACACATCTGAGGAGAGACAGAGACAAATAGTGGGCTATGTGTGATCTGAACTCTCTGAACTGGGGAGTAAGACTGGAAAAAGAAAAATGGAAGTAGAAAAGGAAAGCAAATCGAGGGAAATGGGTGATGCAGCATGACTACAAGGGAAAAATAAGCATATTATGAATATAAGAAAACAAGGAAAGAAGAGGAAAAAGCCACAGAGAGACCCTTTATCTATCTGCCTCAGATGCATGTCCCCCTCAATAACTTGATTCACCTTCAGTTCACAATCAAAACAAGGTCAGAATAAATCACAGATGCCACTATGGCTTCAACAGTTTACAGAATCAGCACTCAAAGTCACAAGAAAGTTGTTTCAGGCCCTGATTCATTCACAGGAAACGTTTCAGACTGTATGTACAGTAAAAGTGTACAATGCCACTGCGACTTCACACTCTAGTTTGTGCAGGACAGTTACTCAAGATTTGCCTCATGGCTGTTGCCATCTTGTTTTTTTTTTTAACCAGATGTGACCATATTCAAATGAGAGGATGGAACTGAGAGGATACACATTGTTACCAGTGACTGTATTACGCCTACTAGACAACTAGAGGCTGATTTCGTCTATCATGGCCATGCCCTTTAATTGTGCTTAACTATTGGCCTTTACCTTATTTGGACAAGTGAATAAAATAAAAAAAAAATCACTTCCTCAGCAGTTGTAAAAACAGGGAAATTAGCAACAGAGACCAAAAATAATTTTTGTTCCAGGCTGTAACATTTTCATTTCTTGTGAAAAGTTGGGAATTTTAATCAGGGTTCTGTGAGGATTGAGTTTTGGGTTGGAGACAGCCTCAAGTGGCCATTTGCAGAACTGCAGCTTTAGGCACTTCATGTTGGCTTAGTTTCAGTCCAAGATGCTGCTGCTTGGGCGATAAAGGACCTTCTTTTACACACATACACCTGCTCACTCTTTGTGTTTCTCTGTTGCCATGTCTCTCTCTCTCTCTCTCTCTCTCACACACACACACACACACACACACACACACACACAGTAACATTAGGTCAGTGGGAAAGGTTAGTAGAAAGTCCAGACTCTCTGTCCCTTGAGAGCAGTGTGCAATAGTGGGTCTCTCTGAGTCTGGAGTAGAAGAGGAAGAGGAGGTGAAGGAGGAAGAGGACTTTCTACCACCCTAGAAGGAGAAAGAGACAGAAACCAAAGAACAGAGAGAAAGGGGAGGAGGAATACAGATTGGGGAGGGAGGTAAGAAGTGGAAAAAACAGGGGGAAAGGTGAAATAATCAGTAAGAAGAGAGGGCATACAGATGAAGAGATGGGTGGATGAAAAAAATATCTATGCTGGTAGATAATAGTTGCATAGATGAGCACAGGGTGAGTAATAGTTAGTTACTGTGGCTTGAGCAGCATGTAAGAGGAGCATGTGTCTTTAGCATGCATATTTCCATTCATGAATGATCATTAGGATTGTGAGGTGATTTACTTACACTGCTGGCTGGGGTCACATTCTGCTGTGGTCATCTTAACATAATTGGTGGGGAACAGGCCAGTGGCCCCGTTGAGCTCTCCTTTCCACCAATCAGGGTCGTTCTTGTCTAAAACATTGATCAGCTGGCCTTTAGTGAAGCTCATTTCATCCCCATTGGCGGCCTTGTAGTCATATATGGCTATCACCTGACACACTGAGAGAGAAGCGAAAGAGTGTGTGAGGTTCTTTAATCTACAAGTAAATACGCAAATTATCTTTTAACTTCGGGCCTTCACCTGACTTGCAAAAGTGTGTGTGTGTGTTACCTGGAGGGGGTGCCGGTGTGGACTTGCCGCTGCTGGAGCCCAGTATTTTGACATGAGAGGCAGGAAACCAGCCCTTCTGACGCTTTTTACCACGAGCCTACAGTGAGAAAGCACAAACAAATCTGGAAATGAGGTTTTTATTCAGGCATCAGGGATGTTGGCCTCAACAGGCCGCTAAAGATATATTCAGATTAAGCTGAGAGGAAAAAATATTATTTGGTTGCACTGGTAAAAGGTAACTGATCAAGGTCCAAAAAGTTTGTGTGAAGAACAGTTACAGTGACATGAAGCCATGGCTGCTGAAAGGCACCACATCTGCTGCATACAGGCCCCTCATGGTTACCTACAGCACTGAGGAACCACTGAAAAACCTTTGTGAACCACACTTGGACACCGACCTGCAGTTCCCCAAGCCACCAACCAGAGGCGTTCTTGCTGAGGATGAGAATGAGCTGGCCATTTTCCAGGTTGAGCTGTTCAGGGCTGGTTGAGGTGTGTGCCCTGAGCACCTGGGCGATCTCTGCGCACACAAAGACGCAAATACAGCTATAATACACAGCAAAACGCAAAACCAGGATTTGTGTCCTTATGAGAGTCAGAGACAGAGAGATAAGACAGTGAGCTTACCTGGCTTCTTCTTTCCAGATGTGCTTGATGTCTACAAAAAATTTTAAATTATATTATTATAATAAACTCTTTAGAAGCACTGCCCCAAACACAGGGAGAAAGGAAAATAACAGTATGTCAGTACGTGTTGAGTGCTCTTACATCTGTCTCTTTAGGTTTGACATAGTTGCTGGGGAAGAGGCCTGTGCTGCCGCCTGTGGAGCCGACCCACCACTCTCCCTGTTTCTTGCTCACCAAGATCACATCTCCCTCTCTAAACGTCAGATCACCAGGCTCTGGAGACTCATAGGTGTACAACGCTACATATTCTGCAAAGGAAAAGGATACATTATGTCCACATAAACGAATCGTAGCAATGGCTGTAGCCTATACAAGGAACACTGAAGTTTACAATATTGTACTCAGGAGTGTCAAGAAAGGTAGAGAGAAATTTGTAGGAACTTAATCAGATTTGGAAGGAACCTCGGATTTTATTGAAAACTTGAGACACAGATAATTCAAGTCCAAGAAAAAACCTAAGAAAATAAAGACATTTCTGCCCCTTAAAAAAAATGAACGAAAGAAACATCAGTGTATGAATGTTTGGTGTATGTAATGCCTTAAGATCAAATATGAATAGATTTATATTTTGTTGATATTTTAGAGGAACTATTACTATACCTTCAAGCTGAAGGCTGTCGCCAGAGTCTGAGGCATCAGTAGAAGAGCTCTTTATGCTGTGAAGAAAGAAAGACAACATTACTACACTTCTTCATGTATTTTACACACCATTTAATCCATCTTTTAACACTTATCTGAATCACAGTGGCAAGGAGCAAACTAGATCAGCAAAGAAGCTCCTACCTTTGAGACACAAATCATTCCTATTTGGAGTACCAGAGGTCACATGAATAAAACTACTGAAAAACACTATAGTATCCATTTGCATGTTATATTCAAAAGGTCCAAAATACCTAAATTTTCTTCATTTTTTTAAGTAAAGGAGAAGAGGATTTACTACTACTTGTGATCAGAGGTAACTGTTTAAACCTTCATTTGATCGAAAGGAGCTTAACATTCCTTTTCAAACCAATGAATCACACTGTATAACTCTTAGCTCTAGTGTGATTTGTATGTGTTTGTAACACTGTTAACTCAGCAGAAAACAATTCTGCAGCCTAAATACTTTACATACTGGAACAGCTACCACACCTGTAGAGTCAGGCGCTCTCACTGACACATTACTGATGCATTTTTTCACTGATTCTGACTTGGAGATAAAAAGCACCTCAACAGGCACAAATATGTTTGAATTTAAAACACACAGGTGTGCTCTTCAGGATACTAATTTTAAGTTTACATAAGAATTATGACAGATCTGTAACGTATCATGAACTATGAGATTGATTGATCAAGCAGTACACAGCTAATGTATGCTTAGTTGATTTTATTTGCAAGGTAATTTGGCTTTACTTCAGGGGTTTTCACAGAGTAGGTGAACTAACCCTGACCCTACCAACAGGACATATTTTTAGTATCATTAAATATGCCTGATTAAATATTAGCAGCTCCTGTTTGCACTGCACCCATGGGTGTCCAGAAAAATATCAGTCGATTACTTTGTCACCAAAGTAATCATAAAAATGTTAAGTTTCTTAATAAGGTTCTGGATTCATTATGATTTTTAAGTGGATTTATAAAAGTTTATTCATAATGAGCCAGAAAATGAATAATAACTAATTCTCAGTTTCAGTTCTGGTACTTTGCCAGCTGAACAAATGATTGCTTTCACGCAATATTGACTTGAATTTAAAATTTGAAAAATTCTGATATTATAACACAGAGACAAAGTCACTGTCTGCCCAGCCCACCCATTTAATTATGGGAAAGAAATATGTGTGCAAACTTACTCTGAACTCTCTTCTTCTCCCAGCAGTGTCACATATGTCTTGGGGAACCAGCCCTGTTCACCGTTCAGTTCACCCAGCCACCAGTTCTCCTGCTGCTCCAGCACCTGAATGACGTCATCCTTGTTGAAGTTCAGATGGTTGTCTGTCTTTGCTGTCCATGAACACAAGGCCTGGGCCAACAGGTTACCCACAACCTGCTAACAGAGGCAGAGACAGGGAGAGACAGACAGTGAGTACATATTGTATTTGTCCAGTTTTCATACAGTTAAAGGAGCTGTTGCATAAGTGGATACACTGTGTCAGCCTCTCACCTGTCCTTGTGTCTCAGAGGGTGCAGGGTGTGGAGAGTGTGTTGGTGTGAAGGCAGACTTCGTCCCTGCTGTCTTAGCAGCCTCGAGGGCACTGGAAAGCTGTGACTGGAGCAGCAGTTTAGGAGCAGCAGCTGCAGCAGTATTATTAGCTGTGTCTGATGGGGTTATTCTCTCAACGTAGCTCTCTGGGAACCAGCCCATCTTCCCCTGTCTGCTGCCATACAGCCAACCCTCCTCCCGCTCTGTCGTCTCGTCAACCTGACAGGAGAAAGACACGTTTGTACAAGAGTAATTGGTTTTCAGTATCTGTTATCGATTTCTGTCAAGCTCTTATGAGAAAACTACTGTCAGTCTTACCTCGATGATATCTTCTGCGCCGAAGCTGAGCTCTTCATTGTTGCGTGCAGTAAACGGGTAAAGTGCTTTAAAGGATGTGAGAGCTGCTGACTTCCTGTGTTGTTTGGCTCTGGGCTGTCCACCTAAAACAGCACATCATAAAGTGAAATGAGCCTTAAAAGTGTTTTTTTTTTGATACACACTGAAGACAGAATGTGTGTGTGTGTGTGCGCGTGCGTGTCTTACCCTTCCTCTCCTCCAGTCCTCTTAGCAGAGCCGTGAGTTTTTCCTGAATATCCACCTTTCCTCCTCCACTTGGTTGCTGCTGTTGACGAGATTGCTCCTCTTTCCTCCTTCTCTCTTCTTCAGCTTTCCTTCTCTCCTCTTCCTCCTCCTTTCTCTTCCTCTCCTCTTCTGCTCTTTTCCTCTCCACCTCACGCTTCCTCCTCTCCTCCTCCTGCTGCTGCTGAAGCTTCCTCCTCTCTTCTTCTCTCTTCTTTCTCTCCTCTTCCTCTCTCCTCCTTCTGTCCTCCTCATCTCTTTTTGCGGCGTCAGCTGCCCTTTGTCTTCTCTTCTCTTCCTCCTCCCTCTCTCTTCTGCGCTCTTCCTCCCTCTCTCTTCTGCGCTCCTCCTCTAGCCTCCTCCTCTCCTCCTCGCGTCGCTCCTCATCTTCTTTCCTTCTTTTCTCTTCTTTCCTCTTCTCTTCCTCCAGTTTCCTCCTCTCTTCCTCTAACTGCCTCCTCTCCTCCTCCAGCTTTCTCCTCTCCTCTTCCTGCCTCCGTCTCTCCGCTTGCTTCTGCCGCTCCTCCTCCTCTCTTCTCTTCCTCTCCTCCGCTTCTCTTTTCTTTCGCTCGGCCTCCTCCTTTGCTCTGAGCTCTCGTTCAGCCTGCTCTTTGGCAGCCTGGATTAGAGCTTGTCTCTCTCTCTCCTCCTCCTCCCTCATCTTGGCCTCCCTTTCCTCCTGAAGTCTCCTCAGACGCTCCTCTTCATCCCTCTTCAGCTTCTCCTGCCACTGACGCTCTTTCTCCATCTTAATACGCCTTGTGAGTGGAAAGCAGACATTGGTATAACTTTAAAATCTTGTGTTTGAATAAGAAAAAGGAAGGTTTTTTTATTTTAGTTTGAGTGGAAATTTTGGATCAAGTTTAGAAATGATATGTTTTGCTTTAACTCAACACTTATATTTTAAATTAAATCTGCTAGAATGTAAAAGTACCTCTGAGCTTCCTCCTCCTCCCTCCGCTTCCTCTCCTCCTCCTGTTTTTTCCTCTCTTCTTCCTTCCTCCTCTTCTCCTCTTCTTGCTCCTTCCTTCGAATGAGCTCCCGTCGTTTGTCCTCTTTTATGCTCCGTAGTTTCTCCAGTGCTGCCTGCTGTTTCCTCTGGCTCTCCCTCAGCTCCTGACAAACACAGAAAAAAAAACCAAAACAAAACACAACAAACACACAGTTAGTGGCAGAGTGAAAGATATGTGACTCAATTAAAGAATGAGTGGATGAGATAAACCTAATGGGCTGATTAAGGACTGAACACACAGCGTGGACAAACACATAGCATGCATACAAATGCCAATACACAAAGCAATTTGTAGGAGCGTGTGAAAGACAGACCAGGGAAGGAGAGGACAGAGATATGTCTAAAGATAAGAATAAAAGTCAGAGAAGCTAAAACAGCACCAACTCAAGATGTGACAGAGAAATATGAGTAATGACCAACAGAAGACAGCAGAGGTTACAAGAACTAAAGAGACCCGAAGTGAAAACCTTCAGTAAGTAGAAGAGGTTATGTAGGCAGGCCAGCAGACAGAAGACAGCCTGAAGCATAGAGTCCTCAGCACCCACATACTGTAAAGTTAGGGACAAGGGATAAGAGATGGGTGAACAGGAAGAGAGAGGAAGGAAGGACAGAGGAGGGAAAACAGGGAAGATATCCATCCAAGATAAAAAATTGAAATCAGTATTAGACAGCAAGAAAGAAGGTTACGATAGAGGAAATGACTGGAAAAGGAAGAGGAGATAAAAGGGCATCAAGGGCCAAGCTGCAGTAGTAATTAAACTTTAAAAACACGCATTCAAAAATGTGTTAGTATTAAAAAAAACCAAAAAAAAACCGATTCTGCTCTTTATAATAATTTGACACTGAAAACACATTTCTGTTACATGGTACAAAATATAAACATGTAATACTTTTGGTTTGTAAGTAAAACAGCAGAAAAAGAAATTGAAACTAGGATTTGAAAATTTGTACTCAAAGTCCCTGTTTTTCCCACCCAAGAACTGGCTTATTAGATTTTGTCTTGACAGATGCCACATTAATTTGTATTCAGTTCTTACTTGCATGTCTTTGTTATACTGGTCCATCTCAGCGAGTTTAGCAGCAGTCTCTTTCTCCAGAGCTTCCAGCTGCTCTCTCAGTCTCATACATGCCCCCTTTTTCTCTGTGACACCCACCTTCAGGGTGGACATGGTTGACACTAGAAACACATAAAATACAATTAATAAGCAAGCTAAAATTTTGCCAATGAAAAAGTGCTATAAGATCAGGAGGGAAGTCTGTGAAGTGAAAATCTGTAACTGCAAGGTCATTTATATTCAACATTTGTTTGTACACAAACCTTTTTAACTTTTTTGTGTTATATGTTATTTCCATTTTTGCAGCAGTTTGATGCATTATATCAGATAAACATTGATATTGGTACTGATATAACTAACCAATGTTCTTATCAATGTGGTGAGATCTTTTTTTATTAACATCTACCAGTCAATTTAGAATACATTGTTGTTCCTGAGATCTGTCAATCCCTCCATAAATACTAACCAGGCAGGTTATTCAGAGCCATGTTTGTAAGTTTCTCGGTCATTCTCTTCTGCTCTGGGGTCAGCTGGGACAACTTCCTCTGGAACTCCTGAGCAAGAGGAAATAGATAAGCATCGAGAAATGCGTCACTGGAGGAAAACATTTGGGAAAACATAAAAAAAACCTTTTTCAGAAAGGACACATACACAAAGATTGAGACACACACCTCTAGCTGTTTGTGCAGGTTGTTAATGTCCTGCTGGCGTGTCTCTATCCTTTGATTGGTCAGATCCAGTTCTGTCATCCGAAGCTTCTTCTTGTTGTTAATATCCCGTAACCGGTCTGAGATCTGACGGTGCTTGTTACCCTGAGGTAGACAGACACACAAAGAGAGGATAACAGAAAAAAATCACAAACTCTCCTTGATGTGTGCATAATGGATGAGACATAGCTGCACAAGCAGAGGCAAATACTGCAAGACTACAGTATGCCTACATGCATGTTGTAGTGTGGTAAATTGTCTCTCTGCTACTCACCACGGCCTCCAGCTCCATTTCCAGACTCCTTTTCTTGGCTTTCAATTTGATGATATCATCCTGTTCCTGCTCCCTCTTAATCTGGAGCTCTCCTCGCCGCCTTCTCTCCCACTCCTCCTTCCTCTGGCGCTCAAGCTCCCGCTGTGCAGCCTGGAATGAACCAACACAGGAGACCGAAACATAAAGAAAAGACTCGCTGCTGTGACAATAAAGGAGGAAACTCTCACACAAAGATCCTTACTTGTAAGAACTGTTTGCACCCTCACCTCTTTCCTCTCTTTCTCTCTCTGTCGCTCCTCTTCTCTCTGCCTCTCCAGCTCTCTCTGTCGCTCTAGCCTCCTCTCCTCTTCTTTCCTCCTCCTCTCCTCAGCCTCCCGAACTTCTCTCTCCTTCCTCTCGCGCTCCTCTCTCTCCTTCTGAGCACGCCGCTCTTGCTCTCTCTTCTCCGCCTCCTGCAGAGCCAGTCGTCTTTTCTCTAGCTCGGCATTTCCGCGCTCCAGGTTAGCTTTAAATTTATCCTCAAACGAGTCTGAGGAGAATCATTTACATTTCTTATGTCGATCATGGGTGTGTTGTCAAAACCTTTACCTGTTGACATTGTCTGAATAAAAAAAGAAGCTTGTGTGTTTGGTAGATTATAACAGAAGTGTGCATAAATTTAAAACTAACTTGTAGTTCCAATAAAATTGTCACTGAGAAACTATGACACAAGTTTAGGTTGTAATTAATGTTTAGGAGATTAAGGCATTTTAAAATACCGTATTTTCCGCACTATAAGGCGCACCCAAAAGCCTTTAATTTTCTCAAAAACCGACAGTACGTCTTATAATCTGATGCGCCTTATATATGGATCAATATTGGATAATTATGGCTACCGTAGTCGGGGGGCGTTGCCGAAGTAACAGCGGTAAAAACGGTAAAGGGGAATTCCAGTCCCACACCACTTGTGTGTGTATAAAG
>JAQMCX010000001.1:18217310-18240401 GCA_029814765.1 Acanthurus leucopareius | reverse complement strand
GCACAAAATAGGCTGCACTGTTCTTATCTGTTGTTGTGTGTGAATGTGTTTGTAAGTGTGTTTTTAATTTGTGATGAAGCTGTGTCGAAGACAAATTTCTGTTTTTACTAAAGAACAGACAATAAAGTTTCTATTCTATTCTATTCTAGATGAAAAGTCAGGAAATCACCAAAGTCATTTGAAACCATACTCTTTGGATCACAAATGTCAGATGCAAAATTTTGCTCCAATCCATCTGAGTCTGGACCAAAGTGATGGACAGGCTAATCAACCCTGCAATCCAGGCAACTTTACAATCTCAAAGATTTCCAAGTCGCCTTCCTGTCAGCCATGACCATACCTTTGTAAAAGTATGTGATTAAAAATGAAGCTGCTATTACAAAAACCTGTTTCATGTAGCAGGAAGGATAATCTTCCATAAAAGGTCAGGGTTTGTAAGTTTTACGTGATTAAATTACGTGCACTGGTGAAGATCACTGTGTCTCACTGTATCTTCATTATCTTTCATACATTTCAGTTATTTCAGTTGACTACAAAAAAATATTTTTCCCAAAATGTGTTTAATAGCAGTGTCAGAGCGAGCTAACAAGTCAACTTGATAACTATGTTGATTTATTGTGTCACATTTTTGCACAACTGGTCTCATTCAAACACTCAGGCTACATTTTCTGTATGGGTGATAATATTGCTTAGTATAGGCTTGGAGGAAGTTTTAACTGGGTCACAACATGGTAAACGTACCAGACTACATGTCTACAGGCTAAATGTACCATACATGGCGTTCTTATTGACAAAAGATCAGCATCATGCTGGTTTTGCCAGTGTATTTATAGGTTCTATCTGTGACTGCAGCAGTGAGCCATCACAAGACTGCCTGTGTTACGTATAAACAGTTATGTGCTGTGAGACAGTGTAAATTTTTGCTTTAGGAATTCAAGGTGTAGGATAGATTACCAAAAGACTGCGTGTTCAATGAGGACTAAATTTTAGGCATTTCATCTAAGCAGCTGATATGAACAAATTCTATCAGTCATTGAGTTAAAATCTGAATTATTTTGAATTTACTTTCATGCTTCCTGGTTGGGGACACTGTTTTCTTATTCATTACATACCGGCTGAGCACCTGCTTCCTCAATGACTATCTCTCTCCAATCAGCCAGTCAGACTCACATGATGTAGTTGGAGGAGGAAAAGGAGGAGAGAAATTCCAATCCTTCTGCTCAACACTTCCTGCCCGGTAACCCACAGACACAAGCATTTCCTCATCCAACATCAGTTACAGGAAGTGATTGTGGATTCTGGCGGAGGGAAAGCTTTGATGCCCCAGAATACATTAACTGAGAGATGCAACGAGGGTCGGGACAAGGGCAGTGCAAGGTTTATAGATTGATGAGTGATTTTTTTGGACTACTGATCACTTACTTGTCTGCTGATATGAGCTTTGTGAAAGAGAATGTGAATGAGGTAAAGTGACCTGGTCCATGCTCTCACGAGGGCAGAGAACAGCAAGGGAGGGCTAATCTACTGCTTGCCATCTGTCGCTCTCCCACAGTCACTCTTCAGTTTTTGCCTTATTCCCTTTCATTCTGCTATTGTTCCTCACGTGCAGTCGTTACACATATTGTGTCCATGTGGAGACTTTTCCCATTAAATATGTATTCAGCGGGAAGTCATGTTATTAGCAGTTCCAGCACAGATGCAGCAAGACTGCAACATTTGCAGTGAAAAAATGAAGTCAGGTAACCTTTTAGTTAAGTACATGGGTTATTTAACTAGCTAGCTACTATTTTTGGCATAAGACATTTTCATATATATATTAAAAGCATTTATCTAACAGATGTATTGCAGCTAAGGTATTATTAAGTACAGAAGTGTGACAAATTAGAGCATCTAGTGGTAGCACTCTGCTTGTTTGTGGTAACTTATTATTTTTTATTTTGTACATATTTTACAACATAATTGTAAACAGTTTGCTGGCAACCCTTTGTATCTAGTCTGAATCCTGTAATGAGCACAACACACCTCTTTGCCGATACAACACCAGTGATAAACACATCTGCCAACAATATCTGCCCTTTGAAACTGGTCAGGCTCTAGTCATGTAGTATAACCTCTGGTAATGTAACACTGCAGGAATAGCAGTGGACAGTCAGCTTTTAGGTTTACAGTTTCCAGAGAGACAGAGAAGTCTGACTTTTTTCTAAGTGGACGGCTGCTTGACAAACAAACTGACTGAACGACTGACTTGGCTTGCACAAATGACTGACAAAAGTGGTGGACTCAGCTTTGCAAACCCTATGCAAATCCTTTCTGATGGCTGCTCCTGCCCTTAACGCAAAGTGTATTTTGAACTTCACCTCTGATGTGGAACCACTAAAAGTAAGAATCTAAAACTGACACAAGGTTTCAGGAAAGCAGCTGTGAGTGAAAGTCAGACTTAAAGGCTTTAATAGATATACTATCGAAACTTGGGGGGGTGGGGGTGGGGGGGGGCATAAATGATACATACAAAGACAACACAAAGATTTAATTTTTTTATATTTTTAACAAAGACGGTTGCAGGATTTTCAAATGGACTGGGCTACTTTTATAACTTTGGAAAAATCTTTCAAAGCACATTGTATAGCCTGGACACTATGCCTCTAATGACTAAATCAATGAATGGATGAATATGAATGTGTAAGTCCCTCCTGGCACTCACACATCTACAATTATCCAATTACTGCCATCATGGTTGAATAAATAAATGGACATACTCTATGAAGTACATGAAAAAGCTCTTAAAAAGTCATGCAGCCACAATATGTTATCTCCAAGCACTGAAGAAATATTCCAATAACATAGATACCTTGATATCGTTTTTGTTTTTCTTCACCCCCACAGGTCTTATTGGTAAAGACATTGATTCTAACTAATGCAGAATGAAACCAACTAGGTCATGAGTAAGCTCATGTCTGTAAGAATCACCTGTTTGTTCTTTGAGGTTAATCAACAATATCTCACAAAGATCTCACTGGTCTACTAAATTAAATGTACTGGTATCTATTGAGAGCCAGTATGCTTATCTCACTAGCCTAATACAACATGTGATGACAACTTGGAGGTGTGGGGTACATGCATGTGCGCACTAAGGAAGGCACAGGCAAGCTTTATTTAATTATCAAATAGTTACATGTAAGGTGCTCCACTGCAGTTATTTTTATTGCCAAGAACTACAGTGCTCTTAATCTCCCCTACTGCTTCTAACCTAGCTGGCTATCCTTCCTCCTCCTCCTCCTCTCCCCCAGCTGTTACTTCCTGACCCTCTCCTGCAGCCAGAGCAGCACCAGTTAAGGAAAAGAAATTTAAAGAGAGAATAGACTGAATTTAAAAGGAAAATAGAAATGATTTAAGTAGAAAATAGACATAAATGCTAATCTATCTTGACACAGATCACGTTTAATACAGGGTGTTACTCGGGCCGAACTTTCTGTGTGCATAGAACGAGCAAAATACTGTTGAACCAGCTGCTGGAAATATTAAACTGAGGAATGACAGACAGGCAGCCTGTGGTCAAAGCAAATAGAGTCACTGCACATTTCAGCAGCATAATTTAACTGTAAATATCAGGCAGGCTTCCATGACAGGAACAATCACAGCTAGCAGTGTTATGTTCCTCAGCCTATCAGCTGTGGAGTCTGAAGGGACAAATCAAGGCCTGCAGTGGCCATTACAGTAATTATTGCCATAATGATGACTCTGATCTCAAGTGTAATAGTAAGCCTTATCAGTGTACCAGTGTACACAGTGACATGGCTCTGAGACTAGAAAAGCTTAATGAAGCACTTAATGCATCATTAATTATACCAATCTTCTTCCTGTTATATCATGTCAAATTTCTTTTGTGAAAAAAACCAAGGAAATGTGCTGAAACTTATTCAAATTGCACTTTACTCAGACAAAAAAAAATCATTATAATGGAACAAGGGCTGGGTAGTATCTAGGTATGATGATACAGGACTAGATCATTTTAAATTCTGTATTTTGCAATGTGACAGTGTAGTGTTACCTTTTAGTGATTTTAAGAGCTGCATTACAGTAAAGTGATATATTTTTCTGAGCCTACATGGCAGTTCTAGCAGTCTTCTTCTTGCTTTTACCTGTTTAGTTAATATACCTACATATTTAGGATTATTTATCAAAAGTCTCCTTCTGTTAATATATTGTAAAAGCATCAAGCCCTGTTATTTACAGTTTTTTATTTTTCTTTCTTTTATGTTTAAAAAATCAAACATTTTCAAACAGGGAATCATAGAAAGGAAGCCCTGGCTTACACTGAACTATTTTCATGGTCAATGTAAACCACTTAATGCTAAATGAATCCCTGAGTGTGGTGGTAACAAAAACACCACCCTTCCTCATAGTATGGTTTCATTTTTTTTTTTTTAAATGTATGTTTAGGTTATGCTGCTATACCTGCTTTAGTTCTGCTTTGGTTGCTGCTGAAAGACTAAGACATTTCTGTCTCTCTGTTGGTATATATACAACACACACAGCTGTTGAATAAATAGTCCTTGCTGCACCTGACCTTAACTACTTCAGAAGCAACTTTAAACCATGCATGTCTTTCACTCCAAGTGCATCTGTCTGTGTCTGTTTATACCTTATTCTCTGTTCAGTGTGCACTTCTCAAAATGTACCTAGATGCCATGAGGACTCTTCAAGAGAGACAGATTAAGGAAATGAAGAACACAATGAAGATGCAGACAGAGATGGATGAGACTAAGGAAAGGAGTTAGTTATGTTTGTCCTCCTCTCTGACCCTTCTACTTCCTCATTCCCTGAGTGTCTTTTGGACACTAACTTTTTCCACATTTTCTTTTTGTTTCTTCATGTTTCACTGAAAATCTATGTCTATGTTTCATGCATCTGCCCTAATTCTGCACCCTTACAGTGGGGTGACCCTGACCTGTCTTTACCACTAGTCTGTTCTGAAACAAGCGCTGCCTGTTGTTCTAATAAATGATTGATTTTCAGCTGCCTCGCTCACTGACCTCACACCAGTGACATCAACTCCATCCACAACCCTCCCCCTGATGATTCTCTCACTCTCTCTCTGTCTGTTTGTTTCTGTTCAAAGTAAAATACCATGCTCCTTGGCTGTCCATCTTCCTCATCACTAATTCCACTCTCTCCTGCTATATTTTCTTCTTTCTTTCTGAGTAGTTCCTATTATAGAGCTTACTCTTCAGCTTGACTTGTTAATCTTATTCTTCAGCACAACACCCCATCCACCACTGTTGTTCACATATTTAGAAAGTGCTGCAAAAGCTGTTTGCAGTGATTCAGATTTGGATTGATTAATGCTGTTTGCAGTGCCAGGTTTTGTTTTCTTAAGAGGCAAGGCATGCCTCGCCCTCATTTACTTTGCTTTGTTTTTCCTTGAATTTTCTATATATCAGGAAGATATGACAGGACTGGAAAAAAGCAACAGAGACAGAACAAGAGATTAAGCAGGATATTTCTAGTGCTGTGTGTATATATGTGCATGTGTCTACTCATTAAATTTTTTAGTGTGGAAAATGTTGAGGAGAAGGAGGAGAAAGTGATCAGTGGTTAAACCTCTAAATATCTTTTGGATAAGTATGTGCTCTCTGTTGCTCTAATAGCTCGAATGCAACACCAAGTCATGTGGACACAGTTGTAATGGTAGTGATGATCTCAAGAAGCGTGACAGTGATTCAGCCAATCAGTTTATAACAGCAATGCTGATAATGTTAGCAGTGTAATAATTATTATGTAAAAAGCAAGCCTGACCTTTTAATCTACAGAAAGGTCAGAGGTGATGCTCAGCTGCACAGGAGCACTCTAACAGCTGGTGGGCTTTTTTTTTTTTTTTTTGCTTTGGGTATGCTTCAGCCTGATGAAAGTCTGCAAACACTGAGGTCAAAATGTGATTGATCAGTTGAAGGGAAATGTTACTTTGAATAACATAACTACAGTAGGTGGAAGAAAACAAAGATGCCCACACTCAGCATTAAAACTATGAAAGGGTGAAGACAGTTGCCAAGGCCAAAGAGTCTTTTATTTCTTGCAGTCATTGAGACACTTCACACAAAACAGCATGACTAGCCTGCAGTCTGTGTACTGAGCATGTGCATAACTGTGAATGTATCAAAGTATGTGTCGCAGCAAATATTCATAAGCAAACTTTTTTAACAACTGATCACTCATGCAAATAAAAACATTTCGGATACTGCTACTTTAATCTTCTCTCAACAGAGCATCTAATACTGGCAGACTCATTAACATGTGTAGCATACATCTGGCCCTTCAATCTGAATTATTACTCTCTCATCCACATTTATTTTCAAAGGAAATACTCTCATACCATTACTCCATAGTTTCAGGATTAATAAAAAAGCACCAGACTTCACCATGAAGAAGCTATTCTCCAGTCATCTCATCAGTGTTAACTAAAATGCAGCAAAAGTGCATTTTTTTTAATTTTTAAAAACGAGCATTTGAGTTAATTCAACAGGTCATAAATTAACTCCACTGGTGGTATTGCAACAAAGATAAATACTGGTCAGCTGAAATTATATGTAAAGAATTATTATCAAATACAGGCAAAACCCCCCCCAAAAAACCCAACGTATTTTTGCAGTATGCTGTCCTGGATTGCATGCATCTTTCAATCATGATGGCAGTAATGCTTATTTAGTGGTGGCCCTGATTATGTCACTTTGGACTATTGTTAGAACAAGAGATCCACTGTGACACACACACACAAAAAACAGGCCCAAATTTCAGAACAAACACAACTGAGCACCGCTACACTAATGTGGAACACAGATATTATTATTCACAATCTCCAACTAGCTTTAAAAATCCCTCTGATCATGTGAAAGATGAACCGATACAGTAACATTCCCTGATCGCTTGTCACCAGCCTGCCTGAGACCTGCCTACAACCTGCATAACTAGTTTGAAAAGGAATTTAGGAGACTTTCCAGCAAATCTGCTTTTACAGCTTAATTTTACCATATGGAAGTATCAGAGGTCCTTTCAGAAGCACTAAAAATAACCCATGTCCAGGAACCGATCGTAACTAACATCTAATGAACTCATAAGTTAGCTAGCTAACCTAACTCTCATCCCAGGTTGTTTTGAGGAGGGATCAGCAGAGAAGCATCACCCCTCTTCAAACCAACTTTTCTTTTATATCCTCGAATCGAAAATCTAAAGACATACTAACAGGCGAAACTATGCATACTACTAAAGCTAAAGCTAAATGTGAACCCTAAAAGCTATCTATAGAAACATTACCATAACAATATCAAAGTTACTCGCATGCTTAGATAAGCAGTTTCGCTTACGTACCTCCCTCACCACGGCCAAAAAAACATCAACTTCCGAGCTTCTGGAGGTCCTAAAGTTATCATCCACCACTTCTTGACGGTTCTTAAAACACGCTGAAGAGGTTTATTACACAAAAGAGCACCGTTTGTTGGAGAAATATTAAAGTTTTAGAGCGTTGTCACTCAGAGAACCTGTTGCTGACAGCTCAGTGTGTCACACCAACAACATGGCTGACGACGACTGAGCGGAGGCTGTGGTGCTGTTCACGTCTGCCCGTCCGCCGAGAGGCAGGCAGGCAGGGAGGGAGGGAGAGGGGGAGGGAGGAGGGAGGGAGGAGAGAGGCAGGGAGGAATAAAAGTTGAACAGATGGAGAAGGGGAACAATTGATGGGGGAGCTGATGGAAAATAGATAAGTTAGAAGGGCTATTCATGTTTTGTCCTGTATTGACTCAGTAAACATTACTTACTTGGAGTGGCCTGAAAACTTACATGAAAAGATTTTATAAGTTTTACAAAACTTTCATTGATATTTCAGTCGTACTTTCATGACCAGTCAAATTGCAGTAACTTTTTTCTAGAGCATATTCCTATTAAGCAGAACAGGTGATTTGATAAAGGTCACCTGACCGGTAAAAGGTTCAATTTGCATTCCAAGTCACAACCATAATTGAAAGGCCAGTTTCCCTCATAATGCCGCTTAAAATCTCAAGAATATTAAAATTGCCTTTTTTGTCACATCATTTGTGATAACTACACAAACCATAATGCATTGCGGGTAATTCATGTTAAATTCTCGACTTTGTCAAACGATTTCTGATGTAACGCACAGCGATTTATTTCTTGTTTACAAATAACCGTGGGGCCATGGATGTATTATAAGAGCTCCTCTTATATATTTCTTATAGTACATCCATGGTATAGGCCGTTTGAGCATGTGGTAGGCTGCTGTTGCAGGCTGAAAGAGAAAACTCAGTCCCCCTAATGCATCTTTTCTCTTTTGTGCTGGGATCACTGTGACGAAGACAACTGTCACTCGTCTCTCATCAGACAGTTTGCAACCCTTCATAAAATGTTTTAGGGCAGCCTCACACTTGGTCTTGTGTCAACACAATAGTGTACTTAGTAAGCACTCAGAACAAAATGCACCTGAGTTTCTCGCATATGAAACCATATAACCAAGATTTTTAGAGAGTAGACAAATTACAGCGTTTAAGAATATTATTTCATGGGAAAAAATACATAGACAGCACATATTTAGAAAAAAACTAATCGACAAGTGTAAAAAAGTTCTATTGTAAGATGTCTGGTGGGAAGTTTACAAAACCATGTGCATAAGATTGAGAGGATAGGCAAATACATTAAGTTCAATAACAGTCGACATTCGGCTCTGAGTCTGTTGAGGTGCCAGTAGAGCAGTCCCGACATCAACATTGCCAGTGGAAATAGAAGAACTACTGCCACTAATGCCACTGGGGACAGTATAGTCAGTTTAACCAATCCACCGGTTGGTGGCGGTAATGCATTATGACGTGGTTTGGTAACCGCCATAAACATTTAGCAGAATAAGAAGAACAGGTAGCAGAACTAGCTACCTCCATGCAAGTGGAACAAAATGTTCAATAAAAAGCCCCGACGTAACTTTAGACAGAGAAAAGATGACTCCAGTGACGAGGAAGACGAGCAGAAGAACAGTGGAGATGGAGAGAAAACCGAGAAAGCTTCGAGTCGAGAAAATAAGCCGTTCAATGATGCCCAGGCTGACGGCATCTCTAGGCGAGAAGCTACTCCTTCCAAGTCGGACAGCAGTGACGGAGACGACGAGGTGACGTTGGGGATGACAGAAGATGTAAAAGAAAAAGGAAAAGTCAAAGAGAGAAATAAGAAGACAAACCCGACCCTCAGTTTCTCCGACGACAAAGAAGGTTTGTAAAGTTTTGCTTCAATGGCGCCCGGAAACAACGTTTTCAAAACTTGACCCAGTCAGACGTAATGTTAACGTTTTTTAGGGTAATGTTACCTTAACGGTATTCAGCAATAGTTGGAAAGGTAATGATAATGGCCAGCCCAAGAGGCAAAAGAACTGCTGAAAATATACTTACGGAATTTTTCTCACAAAGCTTGATGGCCAAGAACACCGTCTCCCTCCCCTCTTCATCTATCCACACATTTATCTACACATTTAACTGGGCAAAGTGTCAACTGCCCATAACTGAAGTCTCAGGTTTGCTGCTTCTCTCTCTCTCTCTCTCTCTCTCCTTTTCTTTGATGAGTTGCAAATGTGTCAGAGTCTTGACGAAGGTTCTGTGTTAAATTAGAGAATGTCTGTGTGTAAGTCGTTTTTATTGATGATGAGTCTCATTTTTTTCCCCACTTTTTTAGCTGACTTACCAACATTTAAAGTGAAGAAACCGTCTGATAAAGCTGTGTTGTTCCAAGTCCGAAGGAATGAACCCTCCACTGCCAAAACCATCCACAGCACAGGTATGTACCTGACCGGCTTATATTGGACCAACTTATACTAGAAAGTCAAGCTGTGTGCTCAAATCTTAAGTATTTGCCTGAAGTCAGTGTTAGGTTTGTTTTAGTTAGCTCAGCCTCAGCCTCAGACTCCAGCTGTGTTGCTGCTAAACCAGGTATGTGTTTTTGTGGGTGCATATGTATGACTGTTAGTGTGTGCTTGCTAAAGATTTTAGAGAAGAGACAAAATTGAAAATTGATATGGAAGTCACGGGGTCATATGTATGAATCACTTCTTTACATTCATTTTACTACTCCATTTCAAGTGTAGTTGCTCTTAAAAACCCTTAGATGCAAAAGAAAACAAATATCAGCATAAATGTCATACTGTAACTTATTGTCCAGCACAATTAAATTACCAGCTATCAGTTGCTCTTGACTTGTGTTCGTTATTGCTTGAGTGGTATGTGGTTTGTGTGTTAACAGTTGTATCTCTGTTTGTCTGCCATACATTCTTCTTCTGTATAGTTATCCCGAGTGCTGAAGAGATCAAGGCAGCCAAAAATAAGCGCAGCGCCACTCGAGCTCAGAAAGAGTTCATTTCCCTGAGTGGAGATGGCCAGAGCTCCGCTGGTAGCACCCCTGATCACTACAGCAGGGACGATGACGAGGACAGGATTGATGATGATGATGAGCCAGATGATCATGAGAGAAGAATTGAGTTTGCCCCACGACTAAAGAGCATCAGGGAGAGAATTGCAGAGAAACTTGGTATGAGAGGGTGGGAGAAAAGGGAGTTATGATAGAGATGTTTTGCACCAGACCATGAGATTGTGAGGGTTACTGTTTGTCTGTTTATGTTTAATCTAGGAGGAAGTGATGACAGTCTCTCAGACACTGATGCAGAAGAGCAGGAACTTTGGGAGGAGACACAGATTGGAAAAGGAGTCAAGAGACGTCCAGGAGAACAGGTAAGAAGAGACCGAAGCAGCCTTGGTACTCTTTTTCTCATATTTTCTTAAATTTGTCCTTGTTTCTCATGCCATTGCCTTGGTGAAGGCATTGGCTCAAAGCATTTTGTTTTGTAAACAACCACAAGGTGGCAATCCTGCTCTCAGCAAGTTCCTCTTTTTTCTGTGCTTTTTCTGTGTCTTGCTCTTCGTGTATATAGCTTTTGTCATGCTCAGTGCCAAACTGGCCACTTTTGAATGGCGGACTACTCTCCTTTCTGAAGATTTCATTGGTGTAACTGTTTTCCTCTTTACTCCATCTTTGACATCCTTTATCCTTCTATTGTCTTCTCTTCAGAGCCCATCTGGCAGTGAATTTAGCGGCTACAGCAGCAGCAGCAGTGGCAGCAGGCAAAGACAAAAGAAGAAATCAACAGGGGTCAAAATCCCAGAAACCCTTCCTGCCATTAGTGTTCCAATGGTTAAGAAGAGGATAACTGGAAAGTAAGATTCTGTTAGCTTTATTATTAGCTTTATTAGCTTTATTTTGCATCACATCATCAATTTGATGTAAAAGTGAACATTTTGTGTCAATTATTGTTCCTGTATGCCTTTGTATTGTCATAACAATATTTTCAACACTGCATTTTCTGGTATCCCTTTTTTCTATTATTTGATCATCTGAATGATGCATGAATTGTAACCAAACACTGCAGCAGCTATTGTATTACATTCTACACTTGAAATCTCTTTCAAAATTATTTTATCTCTGTCTAGACTAGACTCACTGAAGGAGGTGCACAGATCACGGCAAGCAGAGCTGAGAAGGTTAGAGGGCGATGTTGAGAGTGCCAAAACCTCCTTGGAGGCTCTGGAGGAAAGTTCCTCAGAGGGCCAGCTGAAGTTTTACAGAGCCATGACCCTTTATGTCCACAACCTGGTAGAGTGTCTACGGGAGAAGGTGAGAAATTAGTAAATCTGTTCAATTTATCTCCATTGTTAAGTAATACGATGATATAAAGGTAAGTATGTCAAAAGGTTAATATAATCAAAACTCACATTGTACCTTTCGAAGGTGAAGACAGTATGCAAACACTATCAGTGATAAACTGGGTTTCAGCCTCTACAGCTGGTTGGCAGGCTTTTGTTTTTGATAGTCAAATTTGGTGGTGTTTTATGATTTTTACACAAGATACGTGCCATGATCACATGATGTAGTATGTATGTATATCTACACGCAGCATGCACACAGGATATAATAATTGCACACAGTATACATGTCGTTTAGAGGTTGATACCCAACTTGTGCCTGACGGGACTCGATAGGACTCGATAGACGGGGTTTCAAACAAATATTTTAAAATTATGTGCTTTAGCTTAAAACTGTCAGTCTTGTTTCAGTTTTGGACATAAAAAAACAGAATAACTGTTGAACACAGGCCAGGCTCAGTTGTTACTCCCACAGAGTTGGTTGGATGCAGGCAGAAATTTGCAGCCTCAGCCGCGCTCTTATGTCATTGTAGTGGATCACAAAGTTTTCTGTCATAATCAGATAGTTTTGTCTTACAGCAACAGCCTTTATGAAATAATTTGACTCTGTTTCTGAAAATATCAAATCTTGGAGCTGCTGAAAAACTCAACCTTCTGAAGTTAAATTTTGATAATTCCCAAACCTAGGATGATTTGTTTACTTTTGACAGATTGTCGAGATCAACTCATTGGAACTGGAGTTGCACACTCTGCTGTCTGACCAGCTAGAGGCGCTGCTGGCAAAGAGACGACAGATGACCAAGGAGCAGGCTGACCACCTGCAGACACTCAGCTGTGAGTAACATCTGTATGCCTGTCTGCACATTTGTGGTCAAACTGTATCCGTGCAATAAGTCTCACAACACTATGCAAGGAATATTTACATTAACCGTAAGCATTTTTTCATCCACTCTTTTTGGATTGAGACAGATGAGCAGAGTAGAAACTCAGCAAATGGAACAGAAACTCAAGGGTGAGTATAATATAACTGTAAAGATCCAAATTTTGTAAAATTTTTTCCCTTTTTTTTCTATTTTATGTTAAATACATTCTACACTTAAACAACTTGTTTTAGTGGTACATTAGAAATATTTTAATAATGAATGAATTAATCATAATCCAGCACATATATATTACAAAAAGAGATATGGGCAAAGTCTTTAAAATAGTTTCTCCACTCTATTCTTACACAGACATTTGTAAAATATTTATTTCAGAGAGGGAGACACTGCTGTCAGAGCTGATATACCCGAAGACACACAGCTTTCTGCAGAAGAGGAAGAGCAGCTGCAGAAGAAGACAGGTGAGATGAAATGAAATCTGTTCAACTCTCTGTTCAGCAATTTAACCTGCTAACCAGGGTTTTATTTTAACAGTATAGCTTCATCACTATAAAGTGTGTTTTAGTAACAATGTGTGACATAAATCTCTACTCTGATCCTTTTTTCTGACACCTTTTCTTCCCTTTGTGCTCCCCACTTCAGCTGATATTGTTTTGAGGTCCCAGGCAGTGTTTTCTGACGTTCAGGATGAGTTCTGCAACGTGAAAAAGATACTGTCCCAGTTTGAGGAATGGAGAGGATGTTACTCCGACTCTTACCACAGTGCCTACATCTCTCTATGTCTGCCCAAGTTGTTGAACCCCATCATAAGACATCAGCTACTAGCATGGAACCCACTTAAGGTACAGGTGGAAACAAAGCCAGAGACTAGCTCATGCATATACAGTGATGCCAGCACACAACATATGACATTTTGGGTCTGTGTTTCAGGATGATAGCAGGGACTTTGAAAGCCTCCCATGGTTCACAGCAGTGGAGACCTTTTGTCATGGTCATGGCCACGAGGAGCTTGAGCACACGGATAGACAGACGCTGTCTAATGTTATAGAAAAAACTGTCCTACCAAAAATGACAGGTAACACACACACACTTCTGATTGCTCTGACACTTGCTTACTCTCATACTCACAGACAAGCCTCAACAACAAGGCTGTGTATGGTTCCCTGGATTTAAAAAATATTTTTTAGTAGCTGTATGATCAACACACTTCACCTGATGGGGCGTGTCTAACTACAGAAACTCACATTCTCCCTGTCTTTTCACTCTGTCTTTGTTCAGCGTATGTGGAGCTGGTGTGGGATCCCCTGTCCTACCAGCAGTCAGTCTGTCTATCTGACATTTGTCACAGACTGAAGGAGGACTATTCCATCTTTGAAGGAGAGCAGAGTAAACCAGTCAAGGTAGAGCCAATACCTGAATCTTAAGCCTTTCTTTATAGTTGTTAGAAATCTTTCTGTATTGCCAATTTCTAACCATATTACGGAATAAGCCACAAGCTCCACAGCGATATATTGTGTAATGTTTTGTATGTTAAAATAAAATACATGTAAATGAACCATGCACACTGTAGGAACATGTTTAAGCTAAAGTGTTTTTATGTATCATTCAGGCATTCATAGAGGCTGTGACTGGACGACTGAGAAGCTGTGTAGATGAAGACATCTTCATCCCTCTGTACCCTGAGAAGTCAGTGTCACCTCTTGCCCCTTTGACTTTCAACATTAAGTGTTTATTTTAATGACTAAGAAGTAGAGAGCAGGTTTGACTTGTCTACAGTTTTATCCTTGTTTAGAAAAGTGTAACACAATATCTCTAAATAACAGCCCCTGTCCTTCCTTATTATGACAAAGTAGTCTTTTCTTGTCCTTGCCAAGCATAAAGTATGGACCCACATACTTCTCTGCTCAATGATTAGATAAAATTTTTGAGCAATACCATTTAACTTGTATTTTTTTTAAAGATCAGATCATTCAAAGTAGTGTTTATTTTCCTGTCTAGGTCCTTAGAAGACTGGTCGTCTCCTCAGTGTCGCTTCAGGGATCAACAGTTCTGGACAGCTATAAAAGTACTGCTCTCTTCCAAGTGCTTTTTATATAAACATTTGTGTGCCTTATATTGTCTCAGTCTTTCCAAGTGAGGAATTGAATGTTTTCTGGCTCCTCATTGTTATGCTTCTTTTGTGTAAAACTAGCTACTAGATAACATGGGGAAATGGGATTTGCTGCTTCCTGAGTCTAAGTTGAAAGAGCTGATGTTGGACAAACTGCTGAACCGGTACCTGATGACCACCTTATGCAGTCAGACACTGCACAACAAGGATATCCATGCATGCAGAAAGGTGTATATATTGATCATTTTTCATGTGAAATATGTGTGTCTTTTGGTTTGGGCGCACTGGATCTTGATAATAGTTTGCTTGTTTTTAATCTTTTTTTTTGATTAACCTCACAATACTTCTCTCTGTTTTTTCTCTTTTTCAGATAGCAGAAAGTCTTCCACTTTCTTGGCTTAAAGGAGAGACTGTCTGTTTGCCTCAACTCCAGAAATTCAGAAACCAACTAGTTCAAAAAGTTCATGCCATCTGCAAACAGCAGCCTCCTGAAGATCCAAACACAAGGTAATAAAAGCTTCAAACTTCCCAGGTGAATTGATGGCAGAATGTGAGGTTATTTTAGTAGATTTGTGTGGACACCAGGACTTTTTATTAACATTTATACAACATAACTTTGATTCTCTGATCCAGAATTGTATATCTGTGTCTACTGTAGGTCTGCTGTAACTGAAGTGCTGCAGATTTTGAGCAGGATCAGGTGCAATGACTCCATCATGGCCATAGCAGAGAAATACCACTATGAAGATGTCATCTACTCTTATCAGCTACTGAACCAAGAGACAGTATGAACAACAAAAACTGTGGAATGGAGGGTGAATGAAACTGAAAAACAACACACTGTTGTTTTGAAAGCGATTATCAAAGACATTATCAGCAGGAGAGGAATTGAATAACTCTCTTGAGTAGAACGTAGCAGAGCTGAATCACATTTGGAAAGGAAAATGATAAGAGCCATGAGGTTCATGAGGCTTTTATTGTCAGACCAGCACATTTACACAATACAGAATGAAAACAATGCTTCTGTGTATAACAGAGGGTGTGAGTTGGCACATAAAGTACATGGCTACAAATGGTCCAAATTATTTAAACCAGGAAAACTTGTGGGTGAAAGAAGTCATCTACCTGCCATTTTTAAATTTGAACAAGTCACTGTCTGCTTTTTACAGAAGATAACTGTATTTTTATGAATAAATATTTGTTGTTGTTAATATATCTGGAGTTTAATTTAGATTTTTTATCCTGCAATTTTAATTTCTTTTTTATTTTAGTAACTTGATAATACCGATGATCTCACCTTGAAATAATTAAAAAAAGGTTATGCACAGCATTTAATTTAAAACTTTAGAGTCCTTTAAGTAAAAAGTTATAGCAGCTGTCAGCAGGTCAGCTGTTAAATCTAGCCAAAATTAGCCACTTAAAACACGTGTCTTATTTAGTACAAGGTTCATGGTACAACCATAGAAAAGATAGTGCTATTGGTAGTAAAGAATAGGACATTATTGTTATTGTATTAGATTGTGTAAATATTTATGTCACATTTCATCAAAAAAAGCCAGCCTTTAACTTCAGAAATCCATATTTTCAGCAGAAGAGTCTGTTTTGACTAACTAGTAAATACTCTCTTACAAAGACAGTTTAAGTTTAAGGATCTAAAACTCAGCTTGATTTATGACAAAAAATCATTTTGATTAATTCTTTTCCATGTCAACACTTCAAAACTATTCGATCACAAATGACAACAGAATTTTACTAACCATTATAAAAAGGAAAATTATGCCCAGGAACGCCTGTGGTGTTGTTTTTCTTGCTTGCACACCTAATTCACATCAGCAAAGACAACATATCACTTACATGGACTTCAGCTTCTGTTTCACTATACCTAGCCCCACACATGTATTTCAATAACAAGTACATAGTCACTTTGAAGTCTAACAGAGGTTTTCCTTTACTGGTAAGCCGTCACTTTACTTCTATATGTTAAAAAGTTATTTCTGCCTATTTAACCTTCAGGTCAATAATCTCTTAAGAAAAGACAGCTTCTCAGTCCTGTGCAGGTAAAAAAGGGGTTGAACATTCCCACAGACTATAAATAATATCTTGTAGTATTGCTGAAATATTGATTTTCATCTTTAAAAACTGAATGAGCAGTAGAGGCAGATAGTTTAACATAAAGCATAGCAGCAGAACCAAATTGATGTTAAAGGCTTTTCTCTTAATCTTGTCACCTGTTTTCCTCTGCTTTCCCTCCCCCTCCCTCTTTCCTGGGCCAGGGCGCTTCAGAGAACACAGAACTGAGAAGTAGAGGTAAGCCAGCATGAAAATCATAGGAACAAACCAGATTAAAACAATTGGAGCAACTGCTTCTTCTGGTGATGTCCACATAAGCAAAGAAATCAAAAAGATGAGACACCAGGCCAGTGCACAAAATGCCACCTTGTACCTCGGAGGCTTGAACCTGGGGATGGAAACAAAGCAGTGTTCACTACTCACTGTCACACAACTGATGTTATGACTGTAAAAAGAAACAGCTTAAATATTTACCTGATAAACTTCAAAGGGTGGACCACTGCAATATAGCGTTCAAAACAGATACAGAACTGCAACGATGGCCGGCAAACCCACACCAGATGGCTCTGCATGACTAACAGGGTAAGAAAGCCATGACTGACCTGTTCAGAGCTGAACATGCAGTACAGCTGTGCTGGCAGTCCCACACAGAAGAGTATCTCACAACCAACCAGGCTTAGCAGATGGATTTCTGAAGCCAACTGCTCTCTGGTTCCTTGACATATGAGCCAAACTGTCCATACATTTGCTGGGAGGCCCACCACAAAGTTAACAAGCAGGCTGCTGGAGTAAATAGAAGGACCAACACCAGTGTCATCTTGGGTGATTCTGCATGTTGCTGAAACATTGTCAGAAAGAGAACCGTTCAGCTTAGCTGTGGACATTTTCTCAGCAGTCTGAAGGAGTGGAACCTCAAATGTGCACAAAAGTTACAGATGGTTTTCTAAGCAGAACGTTCTGAAGAACGTTGTGTGAAAATCTGTGAAGTGTCCAAAATCTCTTTCTGTGGCTGGTCAGTCTCTGCTGTTCTCTCGTCTCCTAACCAGTGCAGCATGTCACTTTTTCCTTCCCTTTGTAGCTAACCACTCATGACATGAACTGTCCTATTAGCAAAACAAAAGCTTAGCAATGCAAATAAACTTATTTGACAATCAAGTTTTGTTAAAACATAAAAGTTTGCAAGAGGCACGTATACTGAGATCTCACAATCATTCTTGAGACATCTTTCATTTTTTAAAATTTTATTAGTAGCTTCTATTATTATTACTGTTAAGAATTTCTCTTTTTTTTTTCAGAATAAAGGCCTACCTTTTTTTTTCAATAAATGAACCACTGACTAATGCTGCAGCCAGCAATTTATTCAGGAGCAACTGAGGACACTGACATCAGACACTGTGATTTAATGATCTGTAATGGAGGACTTTCATCACTGTAGTGCATATTTGAAGGTCGGTTTGTATTCAAAATCATATAAATTGCATTCTTATTTTGGGGGATTTTTCAGCCTTTTATTATAGTGTTGAATGAAAGAAATGAATTCAGTCTGATGAAAACTCAGGACATCTGACTTCAGGTTTGACACATTTGGGCTATCAGAGGATCGTTATTGAAACATCATATTATGATATTTTAAACAAAGCCACTGTGGAGTGAGTACCCCGAAAGACTCTAACGTCACTGGATTTTTATATTGTGCCACTGTGTGATGTCACACCTTTTTGGATTAAAGCACAAGTATAACCCTAAAAGACTTCTAGCAATGACACAAGGTAAAACAAATGATCAGTTTCTAAAAAGATGACTTTATAATGTAAACCACTGATGCTGAAAACCTCATCCACTTGAAAGAGAATGCATTATGAGCATCAATTATATGTTTCCAGAAAGCTTTCTAAGAAAGACACAGGATGATACTATTAGCAGACTTGATTTTATTTATTAGGCTTATACAAAGCAAAGAACACGTAAACAAACAAAACCCCTAAACACAGCTTGTCACGTGCATATAATGATCAAACACTCATAAACAAGTCTGGACTGAGATCATAACATCAGTCAGAAGCATTTGGATGGGCAACATGTTGCAACACTCAGCGTTGGAAAAAACAAAAATCCAGAAAAGTAGCAGATTTAGTGATAGTCCAACTATTTCACTGTCAAATAGAAAGCTAACAGGCCAGGAGAGTCAAGCTTGTGCATGCACACACCAGAGAGACACAGAGAGACATATAGCAGGTTTCTAATCTCTGTTGACAGCTTTACTCCACTGAACCAGAATAACACACATACAGCCACCATGTTAGTGCTACTTACTAATGTCCTTGTGCATTTAAACTACTGTAGGACAACACTCCTGAATTTTGTAGTTTAATTTTGCTACACTGTTACAGCGGTCAGTAATTTCAGGTCCTTTTTATTTCTGAGGGAGGTCCACATGTTTCTATTCAATCTAAATACAAATTACAATGTTTTTTTTAATATCTACTCAAAAAAACCCCAAACATTAATTGGAACAAATACTGGTCACAATTCTTTCCTCTTTAGCAATAATCTTCTCAGCTGAAGGTTGTGTTAGACTCATTTACACACCTGTCTTTTAACTGTCCTTTGTTAGGAAACGTTGCCACAGTTGTGTGATTGGTCTTATGAGCAGAGGGTTAATAGTACATTCAAGCCAAAGAGAGACTGGAAATTTCTGACCAAATAAAAAGGCTAAATGCCAAATGAACCCTCAAGAATCGTATCATAAGGAAATAGTTCTCTCTGAAAGCCAGAAACTTCCCACTTGTTGTTATGAATACGAGTAAGTGCCAGGAAAACCTGGAGTGATGATATCAGATAGGGGAGCAGCCTTTAGAGGACAGAGAACTGGATGCCGTGTTTGTTGAGGCGGTCGATCAGTGTGGTTTTTGCAAAAGCAGCTCCTGGGGTGTATACTCCTCCCCTGGAAATGAAGGAAAGAAATAAAAAGATAAATTCAAACTAAAATGAATTTCAGGTCTCGCGGTTAAGTGACATTTGTGGAATTTATGTATATCGGATCAGTAGATCCGGTGTGATAACTCACGTCTTGGGCAACACTGTGGGCTCGTTGAGGATGGTCAGAGCAGCCTGTACCATGGCAATGGGTGTGGCCACATATCCACACTCTGAAAAAAAATGAGGACACAAATAATCATCAGATACATCAAAGAAAGTGCTGAACAAGAAAGACTGGCTGTCTTACTGTTGATCTTATTAACCTTTATTACCCAGCTTGAACAAAACAAACTTGTGAGCATTTAACACAAGCAACATGTTGGTGTTCGTCCTTTGCCACAGCTTTGTTTAACATGTTGCTTCTGCTTTAATGAAAGGTTAATTAAATTTTTACAGATTTTTCTGCATTCCCCTATTCTTTGAAACCACTGTGTTGAAATACTACTCTGTGTCCAGCTGCAAAAGCATTCATGCATGCTGAGGCGTAACCTAAGAGTGACTGTTGTGAAACTGCAGTGATATCATCAAAAAACAAAAGCTTGATGGATATGAGGCTTCCCTCTGAATAAGAATTAGCCACTTTTCTGTGTCTGTGTAAAGGTTTCTGACTTTTACATCAGCTGCGTGGTAACTGCTTCCAGGTGAAGACTGTGAGCATGTGAAGGTGGCAAAGAAAAGTGTGGCTTTGCTCTCACAGACAGAGGAGCAGGAGTGCAGATAGAAAAGAGTGTCACAAGGAACAGCTTCCTGAGTGGACGGTGTGTGCTGAAGCTGCTGATCTGACCTTTCCAATAAACATGCACTTGTTCCGCAACAAACATGCACTTGTTTTGCGAGTTATACTACAGACTCTAAGTAAAGCTCCAATTTACAGATTTCTCTTTAGTCTCGTGTGCATCTCCCTTAGATGTACATGGAGGCTCCTGTTTGCAATCTATAAATGACCCTTTGCCGAAAGCAGAAAAAAATCAGCTGCCTGCTTAAAGTAGAATAGTATCGTAAATTTCTCTCATTGTTATACGGAGGAAAAAATGCTGCAGTTTGTGTTAGCAGTTTAAATTCTAGTTACCTGGTCCCTGAACCCGTGTGCGGATTTTGCTGTTAGGTTTTCCTTGGGAGGGGTCCTGTCCCTCTGAGTAGCCCTCTCCGTAGAATGCAAACTGGAAGGACGAGGCCTCCATCTAATTCACACATGGACACATATATTAAACATACCTGAAAATACAGCATTTAAAAAAAAAAATTAAAATCCTGACATATTTTTCTGCTCTATCAGCACTTCACCTGTTTTCTTGTAGGTCCAGCCTTGGAGAAGAATCCGAAGGAGAAAAACTCTGGGTGCTGAGAAGACAGGTACAACAGACGAACATAACAAAAACTATTATTTTCTGTTATTTTTTTATATTTTTTTTGTGTGTTGTTTCAAAAACAGGTTGAATATTCAGCTATAGTTAGTTGTGATGTCTAAACTGCATGATTGATATGTGTTTTGTTCTTATGAGTGCTGTGTTTGTTTACCTTGATGAGCAGGTTGCGTCCGAAACTGAACTTAACCAAGAACCAGAACATCATGCCAGCAAACATCAGCTTGATTATGTTCCCGATACCTCCCATTCCTGCATATGCTCCATACTGAACCTAAAGTCACCGATAAATGATTATGTAACGCTCTCCAGACATAGCAGAAGTAGCAACATACTTGCTGTAATGAAAAGGGCGGGTGGCTCAAGACAGTAAGTTAGATTATTGAAAGACTTAGGCCACTTTAAAGTTAATTAAAAAAATACAATGGAGGAGGACGGATACCATTTGTCATCAAAATGTCCAAGAGAAGTAAAAGAGCATTTTGGAATGAAACTGCAGTGTGCAAGCATTTTAGTAGTCTGTCATATATCTCAATTTTTTTAATAGAAACATGGATCTTGCAGTGAAAAATCCAGATAAAAACCATTTAAGTTTGAAGTCAGCTCTGTCCATCAACCTAAAGTTTAATTAATCACATTTCTGAAACATAAACTAAAATTATACACATGATGCTTCTCTACAATAACACTCTACCAAGAATTAATTTTAAGACTGAATCATTACAGGAAATTTTAAACAAAGAAAGTGAGTGCAGGCCGTGAAGAGGGAACAACAAACTAAACTTGGGACTTACTGGTGTGGCCTGATGTTCCTCCACCAGGAAACGCTGAGATCTCTTCACAACAGAGGGATCAGAACCCATGAAAGGCACCGCATACTGCTGGATCTCATCACTGAAGAACAATGTTCCTCTACAGATGCACAAACACACACACAAACAAAGAAAGACATGCTGACAAAAAACATTTTCAACAACATGAAAATCTGCCAGGCAAACTGTAGTTCATACTCTTGTGTGCACTGATGGACAGTCAATTATGCTTGTCTACAGTTTAAGCAGAACAAATAAATCAGCAGCCTGTCCACCAGAGGGCACTGAAAAGTTTTTTTGCAAATGTAAAATGACCTGTTCATTGATAAACTGGCTCTCTAATTACTAAATTTGAGAGATCCTAAGAAAGCATCTTTAATTCTACTTAAGTTACAGGCTAATTATATCTGATTGTGGTTGCCAAATCAGCAGGATTTTTTCTAAAGTCTTTTCGATAAAAATGTCAACTTATGTTTCTTCTGACAGTGTGTCCATTCTGTATTTGTTTTGAGAATTTTATGAGAAATTGAGAACCTCCCTTTAAGATTAGGTTGCTCTGAATTTATCTCTGAACACAATGTATACTGTTGAATGTACTACGTTTGACAAACTGGCTGTTTTAAGTTCCACTGTGGAAAATTAAAGGATGTGATAAATTTTTTGAGACAAATGTAAAACTTCACACACCTGCGTTTAAGCTTTGAACCGACAGCAGGAAGAGGTTTGTGATTAAACTTCCTCCTGAGACTCTGGAGCTTCTGGCCGTCTGCAAAACCGTAGATGGCCGACTGCCATGTGCCATCATGGATGCATGCGCCCTGATGGAAGAGGACAGAGTAAATAACTGTAGGAGGAGAGCATACAAATTGAGAAAGTAATAACAAGTCGGTTTTGAAATGACATGAAATCTGTGACACCACATTAACAAAAGAAAAGAGTGTGCAGATTAACGGCAAGCTGTTTTACTGGATGGGCTCCTGGGTTTTATGGTTACTTACTTCAGAACCTGAGCTAACAGTAAGGAAGCTCTCTACTGCAGTCAGCGTACCTGTGGATGAAAACACACATACATACACACACACACACACACACACACACACACACACACACACACACACACACACACACACACACACA
>JAQMCX010000001.1:18198909-18217210 GCA_029814765.1 Acanthurus leucopareius | reverse complement strand
ACACACACACACACACACACACACACACACACACACACACACACACACACACACACACACACACACACACAGAGTTTATTCAGAGGCTTTATATCCGTAAATAAAACATTAATAGCATCAGAACGAGAGTAATTGGACCACTGCATTTTAGCATCAGAGAGGGTTTATTATTAATGCTTCTGTGAGTTTGTATGTGTTATGTGTGCATGTCTCTATGTGCTTACCCTTGAACTGGTCCCTTGTATAGAGGACTCCCATATCAGCAGGTATGGAGTCGAATCCACAGCTCCCTACAATGTACACACCTTTTTCAGCTGCCTGGCTGCTGTAGTTCAACTGCATGCCTTCCAGAAACTGCATACAGCAAGACAGAAACATGCACACACACACACACACACACACACACACACACACACACACACACACACACGCACAGGCACACACATACACATGCATGCCTGTTAAACAATGAATGATTATTCTGTAAGGTAAAGATTTAGGAAATTTTATCGACAATGACCAGGCTAATAATGCTTCTTAGACAAGCTCTTTGTTAATGTGATGAAGGTGGAGCCTATAGGAATAAAGTCTACATGCAGCCACAAAACACACATAAACCTGAAGTCAAGCTGTCTCAGTGAGTCATGCCGTATAACACACAATTGCATTTGGCAGCAAGGGAATACTGCTGTCAAGCAGCCAAGAGAGAGATAATTTTGTCTAACAGGCAATAACATGAGAATCAGCATGACTCCCATTTAATCCAAACACAGACAACAGCAGAGCTGATCTGCAGGACATGCCCTTTCCCCTGAAAACTTGCAGCAGGAGAAAGAGTGATGAAATTCTCACTTGGCAGTTTGATCAAAATTAGAAATATTATGCAAAACTAATAGTGCAGAAAGGCAAACTGTAGTGAGGTTTACTGTCCTCAAGTTTAGTTATCAGATCCAAAGCATCTTTATACGTTAATGGTAAAATTTGGGTCACACAAAAGAAAGAGGGAGGATAAAAACAGCTACTGTCCTTTAATGGTACAATAATATGCGTAGATGGATTGACTTGCTGTATACACACACCACAGTGTGAAAAAAGCAGCACTTTGGGCAAACATACCTGAGGCTCTCCACAGATGTCAAGGTGGTGGGCTCCATTCTCCACACAGGCTTTGACCACTGGCTCACCGTAGAACCTGTACTGTACACACATGAAACGGTCTGATGATGCGCACTGCAGCTCCACGACCCAGCCTTCTAGGCAAACATGTTCACACACTCCTATCAATTCTTATCACAAGGCTTACTTTTGTTGTCTTTAAAAAGAAGCTTCATTTGGTTAATTGTAAGACCAAGAGTGGATAATTAACTTTGTAAATGTGGATACTGACTAGCCACTGTAGTAAATACTTATTTTCTTTATGGAATCTACAAGCCACCTTCATATTTTGGGAACATTTGGTTGACACTGGGTGCTAATTTTCCAACTCAGTACACTCAAGTGATACTAGACAAACTGCGCTGCACGGCACAACGTGTTCCTATTTGTTAGAATATTGTGTAAGAGGTGTGCTGCAATGCTGCCTCTCTCATACTGGTAGGACCAGATTTATCACATTTTTTCATACAATTTTGGCTTCAGCTGTGTGCCTAAGTTATAACCAAGCTGACAAAGTCCTCCTGCATCCAAAAGTATAGGTGCAACCAAAAAATTGGGCTGAAAGAAAAAACAGAATAATGTAAAGGACACAAAGCAGTGATGGAAACATTCCTCCCATTCTGACTTTAATACAATACATCTTATTGTGTGCTGTAAGTCTATAGCCTTCATTGTGTAAGTGAGGGCTCCTCTGTGTGAGGCAGGAAAAGCAAAAGAGATGGAGATACACACTCACTCACTCACACACACACGCACACACGCACACACACATATAGGGGGATAGAGGGGGAGACAGTGAGAGACAGAGCTAAGCTAAGCTGATGCCGAGGGTAGATGCCAGCATGCCGATGGTGTGAGATGATGTGAAGAAAAATAAGTCTGTGCTGTGTAATGGAGCAAATGTGAGCGATAACCTAACAGTGGCACACACATTTATGTTGAATTGTCTACTCACAGGCCCAACACAGTTGAGAACAATCACTGCTTGTTTGCACATGGCTGCCAGGGAGTCTGGTTCTCCTACATCAGCAACGATGATGTCCACCTCTGACCTCAGCTCGGGTTTACCTGCACACACACACACACTCATATATTCATGATTCTGCACACACATTCTGTGTATAAAGAAGGAACAACCCAAAATAGTCTGCAAGAACATAGATCATGTATATTATGGGATGTTTTTTATGTCAGACATACCAACTTGCAAAAACTATATAAGCTGTTTATAAATGTATAGAAGACCCATTTATGTCTAATTAACAGCAGGTTTTTGGTGTCAGTCTAATGACTGATGAAGTTAACAGGCTGTGTAGTGCTGTCATGTGTTTGCACGGTGAGCTAGTATGTTCCATCAGCTGTTGCACACTCCATGAGGAAGAAGCTTAAGAGGAGGGGGCAACAGAATGACTATGTAATCCTCTGGAAACTCACATTACTATCTTGACAGCAGGATAGTTTAGAGGTCTTAATCTAGTGATAGCCATAATTTTCCATGTTAGGAGTATTGCACAGATACAAACTGTTAACCTGGAAAATCACTTGCCCAGGTTATTGTTTGTTCTGTATTTCAATAAATAGTCTTAAACTGCATTACAGTGAACTATATTTCTTTTTCTGTTATAAGCTAATATTAATAAATTAATCAGTCACCAAAAAAGGTTAAATACTTTCATACTGTAGTAATCATTTAGTTCGTGAGTAAAAAAGCAAACAGTTTGCCAGACAGAAGCAAAAAGGAAGAATGCTGGTTGAGCAAAACAAATACAAATTATTTGAATTTACACAATTATCATAATGTCATCATAATCTCTAATGATTCTTATACAGCCCTTTTCTCTGTATTTGGATGGATGAAATACAATTTCATTGTTGTAAACAAAAAGCTGATCATCAAAAAAAAAACAAAAACAAAAAAACCCCCCAACAACTCAACTCCAAGGTAGATGATTAATCACTGACAGTATTAAGTATAATATTAACTTCTGCTTTTAGCTGCAGCAAGGCACAGAGTTACTTGCTACACTACAAGGTCTATAAATATTAATGTTACAAATAAATAATAATTTAGTTTAATTATAATTATGATCATTCAATACAATACGTAGTTGTTGCAATCTAACTTGTACTTTGGAGTTCAGTCAGAGTTTAGGTCATGGTTATGTAAAACTAGTCGTTATCAAGGGGCTTAATTTGAATAGATAATGCATACTGAATTGAGCCGTTTCCCTTTGCAAAAGAAAGACAACGTGTTGTTAAAAAATCTGATATAAAGCCTAGCTCACTAAAAACAGCATGCTTGCATTTGACATGACCTTATGTAAACAAAATATATGAGAATTATATGGGAGCCTTTCCATCAGTTCTAGAAACAATTGACCACGCACAACTAATGGGATCAGACACATACTTAGGACTCCGGCGGCCTGCTCCAGAACTTTTTCCAGCTTCTGCTTGCTCCTCCCTGCCACAGCCCACTTCAGGGTCCCTTTCGGACCTTCAGACACAGTCCGGGCCACCTCCTCCACCACAAACTGTCCCGTGAAGCCAGAGGCTCCGAAAATAACCAGGTGGTACGGCCTGCTGGGGGTTGTTTCAACGAGCGCCATAGTGACAGCAAGAAGACTGGAGGACCTCACACCCTCACCTCTGTGACAGATTGACGGAGAAGAGCACGCAGGGATGCGTGCAGTTTTGACAGCGCCCCTGACTACTTCCGTAGCAACATTGTGCTAATATGCTAATATACAAATAATAACGGTAGTTTTTAGCCACCTTGATAATTACATGCAAGTGTTCTGCATTAAATGTGTATTTGAACATTTTATAGAACCCATATATCTCTGGACATGCATGAACTTTACCAAATTTAATGTTTTTCAGTATCACATGTTAGCATGACAACTTCCTCTACTTTCCGATTGGTTCTTGCAGTAGTCGCCTGTCAGTTACGACATTCAGATGCGCCTGCAACACCACGAGAGTTGCAAAAACAGGCAGTGTGGGGACGCGATGTGGATGGCTCAATGTCATGGAGTTTTTATCAGCGAAAAGACAAATAGGAGTCACCTTTAAGACGCTGATGTAGTCATATCTGGACATATAGGCTAAACTGCAATAAGGTGGGTAGTATTTCTCCCGATTAAACGAAATATAATGCATTTTAACTGTAAGTCACGTTAGCGAATGGCTAGCCAGGCGGCTAACAACTTTGATATTTTCAGTGTTATCAAACTGTCCGTCGACTTTTCATAACAGGTTGCCAGAGATGTTGTTTTGTATATTAAGCTGATGACCAAATTTCGCAAACTTGCGGGATGGAGGATTGTCTTAACTGTCTGGCCGATAAGGTTAAGGCACCGATCATCCCCACGTGCAGTAAAATATTTTAATGATGCTCACTTTGGCACATGTGTGTCCTTAAGATTTTTGTATTGCATTACTGTAATAACATCGAATATATGAAGTCCGTCCCATGATTTATTCCACTGTTATCGTTTCTCCAGATACGATAGTAAAGCACTTTCCTCACCACTACAACAGTGTTTGACCGATAATTGTTGGACTCCAGCAAATTATCGTAGAATCATCGAAGAGTGTTAGTTTCTCTTCATATGTAAGTTCTTGTCGCTTGAATATCTCTTAATCTAAAATTTTGTTGTCCTTCCTCCTCATTCCCTCCAGGGCCTCAGTGATATTTTGAGGATATCCCAAAATCCCCCTCCCCCTTTCGCCCTCTGAAGTTACAGGTCCACTGGTCCACCATGTCCATCCAGATCTGTAGAGTGGTGGAGCTGATGATGCGCTCTGCTTGCTGCCAGACCAGCAGAAGTAGATCCTGTCTGCGGAAGGCAGTGTTGGCACCTGTGCCCCCCCCTGGCCTCTGTGTTCCAGGGGCTCCTGTGCTTCTAAGAAGGACCTATAGTCTGGACTCTCTCTCTTTGGGCCCCGGAAGGCCCACGCTTGGTCCAAGCTCCCAGCAGAGTTGTGCAGACAGGACATCCACCTCATCAGCCCTCACACACAGAAACCTGTCTGCTGTGGCTGTACAGGTAGGCAGTTATCTCCAGCTTTGCTTACTGTGGACAATAGTCTTTTACTGCAGCTTGGCATGTTTGTTTTATGTATGTATGTTTTGGGTGTCTGTGTTTATGTACCTTTTTAATACTAATTAATTGATTAAAAAATTTGGAACTGGGGCAAATATTTTGTGTAGTATATACATGTTGTTTTTTTTGTTTCCTGCATATGGCCCATAATCCTCCAGTTACTCACTTTTATTAAAGCCATTATGTTTTATTGCAGGGACAAAAGGGCATGGAAAACTGCCAAAACATTGTTCCCCAGTACCCTCTAGGGTATTACAGGCTAGTTGAGTCATGTAAAACCTCCAGCATGTCTAAAGTCTCCTCAAATGGCAGCTTTCTTTTCAAAGCTATGGTCTTATACCCCACTATAGACATCTGTTTTTCCTCAACTGTTTAGGTGCTCAAAACACAGATCTGTGCTTACCCTGCACCAGGACAATTAAGTGTTCTCTGAAAAACCTTGGTCAGACAGCAAGTTGACTTTTTTATCGATATATTTTTATCCATCCTGTAAATAAGTTTGGTATTACTGTCTGCTGTGCTGTGCTCCGCCTCTAGCACCATTAATTTATGTGGTTTTATTTTACCATACTGTGTAGTTTTGAGGTTTTCTTGGCTTCTTGAACCTCTTGTTTGAGATGAAAATGCTTGCATTGATACAAATCTTGAGTTTGTGCAGTAAACTGAAAAAAATGAAGAAAAATATTGGCAGTTGGTTTTTAATGTACCTTGAGCATGTTTATGTGTTGTCAACTGTTTGTGTGTGTACTTATGCCTCTCTCATTTAAGGGCCAGCGCCGTCCTCTGTGCCGCTTTGATTTCCTTGACCTTGGGGAGGTAGAGGAGAACATACTTCGCACTCGGGCCTGTAAAAAATTGAGACACTTCATAGTGGACCCAGAGCTGGCCAAGCTGGTAACAGAACATCTAGGACCTGAGGATGCTAAAGCTGTTATCCTAGAATGTAACCCGGGTATGTATTGTCTTTGTGCAATATTTAAATGAAAGAGAAACACAGAGGTGGAAAAAATGTGTATATTTTAGTTATTCTGCAAGTTCATTTGGTGTATAACCTTCTTTTTAGGTAGGTTCAAACATTGGCAGACCAAATTATTTTTTGACCGGGGTTGCCATTCTAAAAATGTTTTTTTGACTGTTTGATGTATTTTTGTCAGTTATACAAACATAATTTGGTAGTCTGTGTTTGTGTCTCTTTCTTAGGTCCTGGGGTTTTGACTAGGACACTGCTAAATGCTGGGGCTCAGCGAGTTGTGGCTCTTGAAGGGGAGAAGTTCTTCCTACCTGAGCTACAGGTAAAACAAAAATCCTAAAGCATCAAATTATTTTTCTATCCTTACATGGAGGTTAACCAGTTCATTCTACATTTTAGTGGCTATTTCTACAACAATCTTTTTTTCCCCATGTGTAGCAAACAAATAAATTATGTGCTCATGTTGTAGGATTTGGAAAGTCGTCTTGATGGTCAGTTGGAAGTGGTTCACTGCGACTTCTTTAAACTCGACCCCATGGCCGGTGGAAACCTTAAACCCCCTGTAATGTCAACTGACAAACTGTTCACAGACTTGGGAATATCAGAAGCAAGCTGGACTGATGGTGAGTAAAAAACAAAACATGCACACACAAACCTAAGACACAACTATGTTGCTCTTACACACTTACTTACACACAAAGGATTTTTTGTTACTTCAGTTGAGCCTCTTTGGCTCAACTAATCCCACCTCCTTCATACAGTATTAACTGAACACTTTGCAAAGGCATCATTCCTAACCTTGAATATGTATACCAAAAATTTGATTGGTGCAAGTTTTTCAGCAGCTCACATGTTTTAAACATTTGGGGGTTACATTTAAAAGATTTTTAAAGTCAGTAGTGTTTTGGAACTGACTTGATATGTACCGTTTATGCAATAAGACACTTGACTGAATAAGCTTTGTGCTTTGTACAGTGCACCAATAAGTGTGAATGTTTTGGTAGTGAATTCCTTTGTGTTCATGTCTCTGTAGACGTCCCAGTGAAGGTGTTTGGTATCATGCCCCAGCGTAATGAGCGTGGCTTGCTGCTGAAGTTGGTCTATGCGTTGTTCGAACGGCTCTCTATCTACAGATACGGAAGAATAGAGCTCAACCTCTTCATAAGCGAGAAGGAATACCTGGTAAAAGAATCAGAGCATTTTCATAGCCATATTTGTAGAAATTAGTACCAGTTAATCTTTTGATCACAGAGTATATCATAGTGTGTGTTTGTCTGTCTTCATGAGGATAGAGTAGGTTACACCCATGCTCACACAGCTTCAGACCAGCTCAGATCTATATTTAGTAACTGCTGCACCTGTTAGTATAACCATCAGCTGTAGTGATCTGCCCTGAAAATGCTATGCTATGTCCATGCTGACAAAACAATCACTAGTTGATGCTGAAGGGGACTCATATTAATCAATAATGTTTTTTTTCTATCAGAAAATGGTGTCACGTCCAGGTGAAATGCTGCACTACAGAGCCTACAGTGTCCTCTGGCAGATGGCCTGTGATATTGAACTACTGCACAAGGTACAATCTAAGGGAATGTGATGACAGAAATGTATAAAGACCTGCAAAAACTTGGAAAAACCCTGTTGCAGTGTTTTATGATCACTGGTCCATGATACCTGGTATCACACTGCTAAAACTTGCATAGACAAATATGGAAAGAGTCTTGTAGTGGTTAACTTTCTCATCTCTGTCTGTGCAGGAGCCATGGAAATCATTTGAGATGTCTTCTAGACAGAGTATTCCCAGCACGAAGAGTAAGGTGAGGGAGAGAGCAGATTCACTATCAGGAATGCAAAGTTGATTGGTATTGCTGATTTAATATACCATCCCCCCCATTCTCTCCTCCCCTCTCTCAGCTTCCCAATGACAATCTGTGCCTTGTGCGCCTGCGTCCACGAGCTGATCTGTTTTCTGCAGGCCTTACAACTTCCAATGCTTCAACTCTGCTGATGATGGTCAAGCAGTGTTTGGCAAAGAGGAAGGTCAAACTCATTGACAGACTTAAGTAAGTAATGCACACACACAGCTCTTGAGACAAGCCTGCTGCCAACACATTGCACATGTTGCATCAAAGAACTGCTCTTATTAGAGAACTTAGACACACAAAGTGCATTCACACAGCAGCAGTTTTAAAGTGTTTCCCTGCTATCTGACCTTTGATCTCCCTCTCTATTTTTTTGTAGTCTCTGGTCTCCAGATAGTGGGAGTAAGTTGCTGTCGGAGATGGGCATGCAGGAGGACATACTGACTGGCCATGTATATCCAGAGGAGTATCTTCGACTGTTCCAGTTGATGGACAAGAGTCAGGAGTTCACACAGAGCTGGCTGTATGAGGAGGTTTTGGAGAACACCCACAGGGAGGGCTGGGCTTAAAAATATAGTCATACAGCTTTTGTGTACAGTTTTTACAAAAAAAAAGTTAAATACAAAATCAAACAAAAACATACGTATACTATGAGAGATTAATATAAACAAAATTGTTATGGAATAGTGACAAACAGAAGATGCGTACATGTAGAAACAAAAAGTAGCAATGAGTATTTATGCAGAATAATTTGACTGCATTAATATTTGTTACCTCACATTATATACTTTTGTAGGGAGTAACTGTGGTGAAAGTGTTTCTGACTATACTTTAGGTCAATGGAGGAATTACACCAAATGATCATCTACTTTGTCCTGGACTGGGAATCCTATGGATCTAAATTCAGGACAAAAACTCACAAGCAAAGTTGAGTACTTCAACAGAAATGGTTAATTTTTGTACTCTCATTCGAGAATTTTTTATTGCCAGTGGGAGAAAAAAATGCATGTTTGAAATGACCATATAAAAAAAGGTTGCAGAGTAGAGGTCTATCAAAACATAAATTATGACAAAGAAAAAAACACTGTAATGATGTCACTTAAAAATATAAAAAATGCACCAGGTCATGCAAATGATTCCATTACAATTCCGAAATTCTGCTTGTGTGATTGTTTGACATAACTGCAGTTTTGGTGATGCAGTTAATCGACAGCAGTTTATCAGAACTCAATCTTGCAATTATTTTGTAGAATTTTCAAGACTGCATCCTGAGGTTAATCTAATGGTATGGGAAGGAAAAAAGTTTGTAGCTGTACAGCATCTAAGCTTGTGTATTTTTGTATATTTATTGTGAGCGCATAAAACTGAAAATGTTTGAAATGTCTTGTTTCATTGAATGTGTTAATTGTGTGACTACTATAATTTTTAAATAAATCAATTAATCAGAATTTTGATATCCATTGTTTGGGATAAGTTCATTTCAGGCCTGTTTTCAGTGTGAGTGTTTTAGCCAGGCTAATTCTATGACTTCTGCTCTCTGACTGAAGTGGAAACTTGGTGATTCATGGGGCTGGTCTCATGCTTTTAAAGAGCTTCTACTCTGGGTAGTGTGCCTGTATGTCACGAAAGCCTTAGTTTTATGTTTGCTTTTGATAAACGAAAAGCAGCATCTTAAGAAAAATGTTGAATTCAGGAATTTTACAGTACAGACCATAAAGCAGATCTGACTGTCAGTCTCTTTTTGGGGGGAGTTTTGGATTCAAAAGTTGCCTTGGAGGAGTCCACTTTTAATGCAGTTAAATGCAAAGCCTTTAATAATGAGATGTAACGCATTTTAATTAATTTAAAGCACTCTAAACAGCTGACTTTGCAAAGCACAGTCTAGTAAAAAATAAGTCTTTCAGTGTGAGGCACGGAGTTGAACTGATTGCAGCATTGTCGAGAAATGCCCCTCCCGAAAAAAAAAAAGTCCGCGCACTGACGGTGTATGAACAGAAGGTGGCGATAGTGCGTCTTGAGCCAGCAGCACACATTAATGTTACAGTCCTGATGACAGCGGCAGCAACAACCACTGGTCGGTAACACCTACAGTCTTCACAATAACATCACCAGTGTCTGATGCTCGAGCTTTTATCTTTCAGTCATCCTTTACAGCCGTAAGTGACGTTACCGTTTTACTGTTTTGTGTCGCATAAGCTGTAAACCCTCATGATTAGAGAGACATTGTAATAATATAAAGGTTAACATTACTGTGTAACGTTATGTGTTGAAGGTTTTTTCCGCGGTGTGCTGTCCAGATGTATCTGGCTAGGCTAATGTTAGCTTGCAACAACAGCAGCATACATCACGTTGCATTACATATTGTTACGTTAACGCTAATATGTCACTCTGTGTCTCGGCATCGTGATTTAGCTGGGTTAACAGTCATTAAACAGGTAGTCATTGGCATGGCTGTTTCAGCTAGCTTTCATGATGAATAACGTTTGTAACCAAATCTCTTAAGAAATTTTCTACCAATTACGTGAACAAGTAACGTAACGTTACATGTTTGTCAAGCGGCGTAACGTTAAATCAACACAGTGCGTGAACCGTAAAGATATCGGCTAAACAATCAAACGTTAAATATTTATGCTAACTACCGTCGATGGTAATTAGCTGACTGGCTACCTACAAACCAGTTAACGCTTTCGGATCAGTGTCAACTATACTCCAGTGAAAATGACAGACACTGTCTGCTGTCACTGCCTGTCTCTTAGCTGTTTGCTTGAGGTCTTCGACTTGACTTAGCAAACAATAGCTTACATGAAATATATATAGACTTAACATTAAGCCAAACTTTGACTAGCTAGGTTAAACATTTTGGTTGCTGGCCTAATTTGATGTCCAACAACAGAGTAGTTACTGCAAATATTTTCTCGTCTGCTTTGCTAACTGGCTGTATTTTGATGAGGTAACGCTTAGCTTATTTGTACATATATGTGTACATTTATGTATAAACATATTCGGACAATTAGCGTCAGTTTATTTCAACGTTGTTTGGCCATTGTCCTGTCAAGCTACACTGGCTTTTCTAGTCCTTGCAGTAACCTCTCATGGGTCAGGGACATACACAAAGGTAGAGGAAACTTCTACTCTTGTGTTTGTCCTTTTGAATGAATTCCCTCTGTCTGTCCCCTCCTCTGTCCTTCATTATTTATGGTCCCCTGTGGAGTAGGGCACAGTTCAGATAAAAAGAGGAGAGGATGGATTGCTGTACAGACAGATGGCTCTGTGGGAGGGGACCACTTTAGGATACTGCAGATACAAAAACCCCCCTCACAAAGCATATGAAAGACATGTGACAGGTACAGTGACACCTGTGTGTGTAATCTGGGGGTTATTGTTGCGTAAGCTTTAATGTCACAGCTGTTTGTTTTGGTCTGGGACTTTTTTTTTTCTCCAGAGGGACATTTAGAGCTAGGAGTAATTAGACCTCAAAACAGTCTCTAATTTCTTTCTTGTTTCCATTCGTATCTCAAAGCAATGTTTATATCAATCCTTTTGAAAATAGCACATATGCAGAAGGTGTTGTCTCATCAAAATACATAAATCTTATACAGCTAAAAACGAAATGGTTATGTCAGTTTGAGGTTATTACCTCTCCCAAGAGACAGCAGTCCTCAGAGCTATTTTATTCATGGACACATCTCCCAAGGTATTTTTCTCTTACACCTGTCAGTGTTACTCCATGAACGCTTGCTTAAAAGAGTTTTGATATAGACACAAAGGACTAAAGCTGTGCCATGTTTGGTTGTCTTGGCACTATTTTTCTGTCTAAATGTGAGCTTACTTTAACACAGAGTGATACAGGGGTTTACAGGCAGAACAATTAGCTTTGTGCAGGAAACCAGGACAGTCTTGTTCCTCTGAGATATGATTTCATTAGCCTAGATGTGTGTATTTGTGGAGGTTTCAGAGTGAAAATATCACCAAAAATGGTTAAAACAGTGTTATGTCACAACTATTGGGTGTATAATGCAATCATAAATTGCTGCTAGGGATAGGGCTAAAGTCAGCGTAGTGTGTGGGAGACAAAAAGTTTGTAGTTCTTCTCAGTTTGAAAAAAGAAGATTAAGTGGTGCAAAATTGACAATACCTTTTGTTATTGTGGCGTCACACAATTGAATGCATATGTTTACATTAGCAGTCTAAGTTAAGTCCAGACACTGTTTGACAAAATAGTATATTGACAAAACAACCAAATAGAGTTTTCATTCCTATCAGTGTTTGTGTTGAGTTTGTTGCTTAATCAACTGTCAACAGTAAAGGCAGTAAAATTAAAAAACATGTTATTGCACAATAACTTTTTTGCTGTCAACTGACTCATCAGTTTGTATACACCACAATGATCCATGGTCGACAATATGTAAAATTTGCTGAATCTCAAAGTATTTTGACATGGATTACTTTGCCACTCTTCTGCCATGTTTTGCTTTTATTTATTTTTTTTTACTCTGATTATACCCCCCAACCCCCATGTAATAAATCCTTTCACAGTCAATTTACGGCACCATTGCCAGCTTGTAAATATTTTAGTGTCACGCTCTCTCTTTTTCTCTCTCTTAGTCTTGCTCTCTGAACCTAATGCTTCATGTCTCATGGTTTTGCTTAAGCTTTTCTCCTTAATATGTGAACCTAAATTCTAATACTTTGATGATAGAATTACTTTAAGTGGCAAGGAGACTGGTATTTTTTTATTACAAAAAGTTGTGGGACACTGTTCTGCTTTAGATCAGGAGAAAACCAATAAACCCACATCTAATCCTCTTCAGTCACACTGTGCAGTGTTAAGCAAATCATGGATTTCTTACACTTTTTCTGTTATCAGTTGTTTGTTTTTTATATTAGCCCAGTATATTAGGAGTTAGTTACAATGTTCTGAAATCCTTTTAAATTCTATCTATTCTATTGCAATAAAAGGTGTTGGTAGGACTATTTCACTCCAAAGGTTTTCATAAATCTCTTTAAGCCCTAGGGTTTGTTTGACAACTCTGGAATGATGCTAAACTTGTTCTGTATCTCTCCCTCACTAACTGTCGTCTCTCAATGACTTTATCTGTCGTTCTCTGGTTGTCATTCATATTTGCCTGTGTTCTGTCTCATGTTCCTTATATCTGCAGGCTTGAAGAAGGGCTTGTCCAGTAGGCATCACTGACCTTCTAGCTGAAAGGTCAACGTTGTAAGGGTGTTGCCAGATGGATCATGGTGGTGAGTGTTTAAATTTAGAAGCATATCACAAATGATTAGCTTACAACATACTAATTAAGCAACCTCAAAACCTCAATACAAATGCAGTGGTTGTTTGTCCTTAAGTTGCACCTTCCTTTTAAATATGATATCATTATTAACCGAATGGCATCCATTCTGTAAAGGAATTCAAGTGTTCTTGGGGTTACGAAATAAAAATTTGGTGACTTCAACTGATGCTTTATTTTATCTCCAGTGCAGTTTGAGAGGGAGGACGGAGTCATGTCTGAAGTCCAGCTGGGGGGAGTTGACGTCTGTGATAATCAACAAAGCCCTGGGGCCCTAATTGCCCAAACTCGAAATCTCAACGAACCAAACACATTAACAGACGCACAGAGTCTCTCTCCTTCACAACACGAAGACAGAGGAGGGCTTGGGCTTATGCAAAAAGCCTCTCTTAGCAACAATGGGAAGGACATGGAAGAGGAACAGGGAAAGGAGGGATACTCAAGAAGAGACAAAGAGGATGATGAAGAAGAAGACATTGACCAGGTGATGAAGGAAGAAGAAGAGGAGGAGGAGGAAGTATCAGAGGGATCAGGCTCTCTAATTCGCTGCTTGTCTCCAGACACTCCCATGACTGATTCCTCCTATTCAGAAACAGGCAAGGAACATAGAAACATGATAGAGAAAAGCATATCATATACACACATGGACATGCACAAGAAGCATAACACAAAATAACATTAAAAATCTTAATAAGAAAATTAAACATATTTACTATTAAAGCTGCCTAAATGAATCTATGAGCAGATCAGGGGGTTTGAGACGGACTCTGTAAACCCCTCACATTGGCAGATAATCTAATTGATACCCACCAAGGTCCCAGATCAGATTTCTCCTTTCTTAATTCAGCCCAAGACTCCTTTAGTCTGAACCTGACTGTGTGTTTTTAAGTTGTACACTTTGGATAAAGGGCAGGCTGACTTGGGATGATGATGTCATTCTGATCACATGACTGACAGAAGTGTAGGAGTAACACAGGACTAAGAAGATTTAAAGAGGCTGCTTGTAGAGTGACTGAGAGAGCAAAAGAAAACTTAGGAGAGAGATGATTGAGAGAAGTATGAAGGGATAAGAAGAATAGAGAGTAGATTAGTAAAGAAACACACACACACAGTCTTTCTTTCCAGTCAGACATGGTAATCTGTAACAGTTATTATCAAACAAAACCGGTTTATAGCTCATATGTTTACACACTTTCAAACACTCAAACACAAAATTAAAAACTGCTGTATTTGTAAGCATGTGTGATTGTGTATTAACGAGGAACAGTAGAGCAGCTCTATGTTTGTTCAGTTATTCTCTGTGGTCTCCAGAGCTCTACTCCCCACAAGACAGGTAGATGCTTTTATCTTAGAATCCAAAGTAATCCATGTGTTTGTCTACGGATTTCAGTGCGTCATTTATTTAAATCCCTGTACTTAAAGAAGTTCCATATTATTAGCAATAAACAAAAGTGGGTGATTATTTTCAACTGGCCAAATCTTCAGACTTTTGTCCCAAATCTTATTGTCAGTGTTGTATTGGGACAGCAGTAAACACTATACACTTTTCCTCCCATGTGTCCTAGACAGCTGTTTGTGAGTTGTCTTGTTTCAGCTCATTCACATTGTGTCCTAGTTTTTTCTCTCTTTCCCTCACTTCTTCTGTTTTTCGCTGTCTTTCTCTGCCACTGCAGGCAGCCTCTTAGAGGCTCCATATCCTTTCAGCCCTGGGACCAGTCCAGAGCCTACATTGCCTGTCATGCCAGTGGTCAGTCCAGACACTGGATATGCCATTAGTCAAGTGTCACTGAGCCAGAGTGATGTCCAAGTGGAGACAGCTGGCTCCAACACAGAGTCCATTACACTGGGACCCACCTTCACCACAAGGCCTATTGATTCTGCTACACTAACTACGACCTCAGACACCAGGTCTACCACCCCACCTGTGCCTACATGTATTACAGAAGCTACAGACAGAATAGCAAAAAACACTAACTTCCCTGGAGAACATTTTACCTCATCCACAAACGCAGGACCTATCACCTCAACTCCAGAGAAATCAACAGTAACTGCTTGTACTACAAGGCTTAATGCTTCCATTGATTCCTCTTCAGTGAGTGCATCAACAGGACCCCTTACCTTTACCACAGGGCCTAGGACTAAGGGTACAGAATCTACTTCCTCCACAGGACCTATAACTTCAGACTGGGAACAAATGATCTCCACTCCAGTGCCCACTGGTCTTTTAGCCTCCACCTGCACCACAGGGCCTATTCCAAGCCGCACTCTGCTGGAGTCTCTGGAGCAGTTGGCACAAAGAGGAGATGACACTCACCTTCCGCAATACCTTCACCAGGTAACCTGTTTGTCTTAAGTGTGGCAAGTGTCAGAAACTGTATTAGCAGTCACTCATTTGTACACTCTTATCTGTAGAGATATCCTGACCATTGACTGATGATTATTATCTGCTGATTTTCAGTAAAAATATGCAAACTTACTGCCTCTAAGGAGCAGATATTTGGATTGGGGAGGTATCAGCAACTACTAAATCAGCACTACTAAGTATTCCCACTTTTTTTTTTTTTTGCTATTACCTTGCTTCAACTGAACTCCCCATTCCTGCAGTAAGCAGCGTCCTTCTGCCATCACACATCAACACTATTTGACTATCTGAGCTCTGTGCACAGTGCAACAGGAGGGGGCGAAAGTTCCTGGGACTTTTGATATCAGATATCAGTGGACTGCACAGTCGCTTTTTGCTTTGTAGAAACAAAGTTCATAAAAAAGGTCTAAAAAATTGTTGATCCAGTGAAAAAGTCAAAAAACTGATAAAACTGCAGTCATGATGATTTTTTATTCAGAGAGAAAATTAAGAGAATGTGTTGTTTACAGACAGCAAGGTTATGTTTGAGACAGACAGACAGACAGACAGACAGACAGACAGGGGCTGAGTGAATTAATGCTCTGTGGCATGGCTTGACAATTACACAAGGTATATTTTATCAACAATTCAATGGTGTTTTTGATGTCATCAACAAATATTGACTAGGGATAATAAAAAGTCAAATATTAAATTTGATATTTGATATTTGATATATCAACCCTTCCCTAAGAATCCTGAAATAATTAAACGATCTTTTACAACAACAAGACACTGTAATCGTTCATCAGTGTTTGCTAACAATGCTTCCAGGGTTTCAAGATGGATATTCAGCTTGGTATACCCTGGCTGGTGCACCTTTACTTTTCTGTGATAGTTTCTTATAGCCATCTCCAGATCTGTTTTAATTTGTTTAAAATTACTTTAGTTTGATATATATTTGACTTTGCATTGTTTTTACACATAAAAAAGTAAAGAATTACTCTGAAAATTGGCTGAAAACACATCTACTCTTTCTTCCTAATTGAAACATTTTGGAATTAGTCCTTTTGCTCCTCCCACCGCTGCTGCCTGTGGGTGGGGGAGGTGTGTGCATCAAGATGGCTAGCTAGCAAAAACAATGGAGACATTCAGCCATAGGCTCCACATCTGAAAGTCAGACTTGAGCTCAAACAAATATTGGACTCAGATAAAGAGTCTGATGTGCTCCAAAAGTTGTGTTGTGTTACTAGCAGGTGTATCAGAGTGGTCAATAGCATCTTTCGTTTATGTTGTTAGCTTGTAACTGGCTATGTGCTAATGAATCTGCTCTGAGCTGAATGGTTTTGGATTTTTTTGAAATTGGTGATGTACCAAATTAAGCTTGATCAGGTTATGTTCGCATTTAAGATTTTAAGGACTTTAAGTGCACAGACATCTCCCCCCTCAGTTGAGAAAAGTGAGAAAACTGCTCTGGTGACAAGCTTTGCATGAATATCATAAAGTCAATACAGTGAGTGATATTTTAGGGGATATAGAAATAAAAAAACAACAAAAACACATTTTTTGAATAGAGGGGGACTTGGAGATTAAGTTTTTCCTCCTGTCTTTTTGTCATTTTAGCCTCCGTAAACACTTGCTCTCACTAGTTATCAAATCAACGTTATCCACTCAACCCCATAATCTGACTGGCACTTTGTACCCAGGGGCATGGGTGTCTTCCTCTTCTGTGTGCACAAACACAAATGCAGACATGCACACAAGTACACCTTCAGTCTTTTTCTGCTTAGTTATCTCTCACACAGATCTGCGTGACTTGACATGTATGTTATGGGGTGTGTGAATGTTTGAATATTTTATTTATAAGTGCTTTCACCAGGCACACCTGTGCAGTGCTTGCTTCCAGACAAACAGGTGTGTGTGTGTATGTGTGTGTGTGAGAGAGAGAGTTTTAAAATACTGTGGTTAATGATTCATAAAAAGGTTGTGTTGTGGAAACTAACAAGTGGGCATACAACTTTTCAAGAAACCGGCTTCATGGTTAATTATCTTTGTGTGTATTGAATAATTAGTACAATAACAACAATGGAAAATTCTAGCAAACCGCACATTCAGCTTTATTTACCTTTCACTCTCAGTAATTTTAGAAAATAAGTGCCTCTCTGAGAGCAGCTTTACAACAGCTTTATAACAGGTCTACTCCTTATTCACCATTAAAATAACTTTTTTTTTTGCAATTTTAAGAAAAGCTTGACATTAAAGGTCAGTGGTCTCTTGCCCTATGTTCCTGTGAAAGTTCATTTTGGAACATATTAAAATACATGTAATTATGTAGAATTTGACTGCCTTGACTCAAGGTCCTCTAATGGGCTCAACAAGTAAAAGTTCTGTAGTGGTAATTTGTTAAAATGTCTGATATTGACACAGATTTTTTAAAACTCAAAATCTTAACCCTCTATGGTACGCATTATGATGCCAGTTAGGAAAAAAATGTTTGTGTTTTTATTTCTTAAAATAGATTGAATAAACATAATCTAAAGAAATTTTGTAAATTTTTTTAATTTTTTGAAGTT
>JAQMCX010000001.1:18128715-18198809 GCA_029814765.1 Acanthurus leucopareius | reverse complement strand
AAAGTATTGCACCATGCAAAGGGATGCATTGTGGAGATCTGACAGGCCAAAAATGAGTGTGTTGCCTGAGGGCAACATTGTACCATAGAGGGTTGAAGACATCATTTGTGTCCATACATACCTATTTCTGGGTTCCTCCTATGCATCAACCGTGATAATCAACATATTTGCAGGTGCTGCTATTTGTTTACAGTGGGACCTGACATGACTAACTTGATTGCAAAGTGATGATGTGTGAAAGTTCATTTTTTATCAAAATGTAGCAAGAGAATGATGTTAATGTTGTTGTAAAACACATTTGAAGCTCCATTTGCTTGGTGCTTTTAGTGAGCATTTTGCATTCACCCATGAGGCATGTTCACAATTACTACAGTGATAACGGTGAATATGATATGCCTTTATTTAAGAAAGTCTCATAAAACAAATATAACAGCCAAGCTGATGATTGAATTATGATTATTATATTTTTAGATCAAGATTTCTGTAAAAAGTTTAGATGAGTCTCAGATGACTTTGTCGATCATACTGTAATAAGTACAGAGGTTGTTGCAAATCAGAGTAATATGAAATAGTGGAATACTCTAATTAAATTATAAAAAAAACTGAAAACTAGTTTTAGGAAAAAGCAAGAGGGAGGAAGAGGCAGGGACCACAGATGACTAGAGGCTTTGAAGCCAACATGATTAGCATAAACATGAATCATTGCAGAACCAACAGAAAAAGCCAGCGTGGAGGACCAAAGAATGGACAAATTGTTCAGACTTCATTGAGAACGTGTCCAGAAAAATGACATTTAGTTTTATCCTTCTTTATTTTTTGTATCAAGATTAAAGTGTTTCTGGCCACGACAGTGTCCCAACATCACAAACATTCTCATCAATATTAAAGGTAGAGGAAATATATCTTTATAAATGAAAGTGTATGTATCTCACACTACACTTAATGGGATAAAAAAAAGTTGGACTGTACTTTTGGTGGATGTGTCTTTCTTATCTTTTGTGTTACTCTTTTTGAAAAACAAAAGTCAAACGAATTTCTTTTCAACTTTGTATCTGGACCGTGTCACTTCAGTACACCACCGCTCACTTCATTAGAAATGCAAGAACCTTTTGTGCCCTCCTTTCCTCCTCCTCTCTCATTCTCTCTCTCTCTCTCTCTCTCTCTCTCTCTCTCTCTCTCTCTCTCTCTCTCGCTTTCCTCCTGTCTCACACACACTTCTCTTGTTCTGTGATCAGCTGAGCAGTATGAACGAGACACTTGCTGTAGAGAGGTAGAGTGCCTATCACGGTCTCCTGTTATTCTATCTTGCTTTTCACTCTCACTCACTTACTTCCACTCTTGCTTACCTGTTTAACTGTTTAGTTTAGTTTCGTTTGTTTTGATCAGATTGTTCTTTCTGTTATGGTTAATGATTATAGAAGTCTTTGAGGCAGCAGTCGTGCAGTCACAGCTCTCGATAGTGATAGCCTGGTGTTTCCATGTTCTGTGCATATCAGCGGGTTTTCTGCCTGTTTTCTCGTACTTTGTCATGAGAATCAGTTCAAAACTGGTTTCAAATCCCTATTGAGCCAGTTTCCCTGATAGCTTCTGTGACGTAACTGATGTGATAAAAGCTTGAAATAAAACATGCTCTTTATTGAAAGTTGTAATCTCTCTCTCTCTCTCTCCCCAGATTGCTGAGGCCTTTGTCCTTCATGAAGACTGTATCCTTATCATTATCTCTGTGCATGTGTGTATGTTGGGGTTGGGTGGTGGGTTGGGCTGGGTATAAGTACTCAGTTACTCTACGTATCAACTAAAACAACCACATGTTGAAGGGTATTGAATCTTCTTTAGTCAAGCAACAATCACAATTAATCCTTTTCATACCGAGATCTTAAAATTGCTATTTGACTTGATTTTGTTTTCGATTTTGGATATCTTTATAACATAATTTGCCTGCATAGGTGTCTTTTCCCGGTTTAAAGGCTGCATTACAGTGCAGTGCTGCAGTTTTTTGAACACATCAGACATATGTTATTTGCTAATACCAACTTAGACATTACATGTACGCTACTGATGACTATTTTTTAAAAATAGCTTACTTTTTTTTCATTTTATATTATTTCTGTGTTCTTTTGATCCTACAGTGTCTAAGATTGTTTTTTTTAATTCAAAATCAATATCGAGGAATTAGAAAAAATACTGTGATTTTTGATTTGTCCACATTACCCAACTTCTGTGTACAGCCCCACTATTTATGTTTTTTAAGATAATTTTTCATTTAAATCTTTTGCAGCAGTTTTTTCTGTAAATGGGAAAATAAATCCTGTCTTTGCATTTCATTTTTATCACACTCTATTTGAACAAAACTGCTTTTAACATCTAACATTGGGATCTGACTTACAGCATTTTGGCCATTTTTATGGAAATTACCAATTTATACATATACTATGTATCGCCATTCAGCCTGAAAGTACTGAGAAATGATTTTTGGTCCGTATTGTCCAGTCCTGAAACCCATCCAGTCTGTGGTGTGGTGAAGTGGTGCGAGGTTAATTCGATGAAGTTGGAATTTCACCTTGCATGCAAAGGTGTAAAAATAATTTGGACGAGGTGGAGGAGTGGTGGCACTTTAAGCAACTTGCAGCTGGATATTAAATGAAGTAGAAAATTAGGTGTGACAGTGGCTCTTCTATTGGTATCATTATTCCTGTAAGGGTACTTTTATTTTCACTGCTATCATAATTCTTTAAATGATTCCCAGCCCTAGTGGTGTATTCCAGTTTTCTTGCCTTTTTTCTTTTTTCTTTTTTTAAATTTGAGCTGTGTGTGACACACACTTGTCCCTTGTGCACTTACCTTGCTGCTTGCTCGCTCATCCCCAGTGTTTTTTGCTGTGTGTTTTCTCTTCTTTGGCTAATAATACTCTATTTTTAATCTGTATTTTTGGACATGCTGCTCTTAGATTTGAAGGAACTGGATGGAGTTGTTGCAGTGGAGTTACAGTGGATTGATGCTTTCTTTACTTTAGAAACAGTGAGATTACAAAGACAGAGTTAAAGTGGTCAGAGTGGAAAAACACATTTAAAAGGGGAGAAGAGAGAAAATGTCCAATAGAAAAAGAAAAAGGAGCGAGATAAGGTGAATGTGAAGATGTGCAAATACAAAAGGTAAACCAGGGAGAGGAAAAGCAGCGGTAGCTGAGCTTGCCTATACAGAGTACCAGTCAGACAGTCAGCAATTGGAAAGTATAAAACAGTGGTATGAAGGAATGGGTGGGGAGTAGAAAGGTGGGAAAGCAAGCATGAGAAATATATGGAAATTCTGACAGAGGTTTAATTAGAGGAGAGAGATGTAGTGGCAGGGAGAAAAGTGAAAAGATTCAAAGAGTAGAGTAAGCTAGCTTAGCTATGTCAAGCATGTATAGAGGGTTAGTTAGAGGGAGAGAGAAAGCATTGAGCCTTGTCAAAGAGGGATTGTGTTTTGGCTGCTCATATCCATTAACATGAGAGACTGCATCCTAGAGCGCTTTCTTCCTCTATCTCTCTGGGCCTGACTCTGCTTCCTCCTCTCTCTGTCTGTTTTTCTGCCGTTTTTTTCAGACTTACTTTCTTTTCTTTATTTGCCTCTGTCTGCTGTAAACTTTACAGGTAGTTTTAGAGTTGATGCAGTTTTAATGCAAAAAATTGCCTGTAGGTCTGTTATGAATACGTGTTTTTTTTTTTGTTTCTTAACCTTTGATGTTCAGACCAACGGGCATTATGGTGCATTCAGTTAGAGAGACTCTACCACCAGAGATTACTGGAGAACCTGAAAGCACTAGAAGAACAGTGGGGTAACACATGCATGCGCAGCACAATACAGACAGAACACATGCATTGGATGCATGCAAACACGTGCTGTGGTGTATATTTTTGTTCATTCAACACACTACTTATTGTAATGTTTGTAATAAAGATGAACTCTCTGTCATATAAATTATTAAGACTTTTGTAAGCAGCAGGGTTTAAACTTTAAAGTGGGGTTTGAATGTCTAAAAATAAAAGCTACCTAATAGCAGCCTGGAATCAGTGATATTCACATTCAGTGAACAAAATGTGGCAATGCAGTTCATATAAAAATTATATGTAGAAGTCTTTTACTATTTTACTGCTGGACTTTTGATTGAGGCTAAGGGGTTATTTTACAATGTTACTGGCTATCATCATTGTCCTTGAATGTATCCACATGCACTGCAATTAAGAACGAAACCACTCAACAGACTGCAGCCTCTTTGTCTCTCGCTAATATATGTTTAATATAGTTTCAGTGATGACATAATGCAGATTCCATCAGGTAACAGGATTATGGACCCACATAACATTTATACTTGTTTTATTTTCAGGGGTGCTCAGCTTGTGGATGCTTCCTCACAGTTATAACCCTGCCTTTAACTCTCTGATCTTGTGTGTCTCTGCATTTCTCTCAGAGAGTCAGTGTAGAAGGGCTTCCCCCAACCTGGCAACCAAACATCTGGACACGCTTAAACACATCTGCCAGACACACAGTCGGTCAGTCTGCTTGTATGCGTGTGTGTGCCATCTTTGCAAGTACTTTTTTTTTTTTCAAATTTTTTATTATCAGCTGAATGACTAGATTTTTCTGAAAGAAAGCACATATTTCTACCTTACAGTCTAAAGGATGCTCAAAAATCCACTGGGAAACTTGCAATATATGTTTTATATTGTTCCACTGAAGTCAAGGTGACCTTAAAAATAGTTTGAGGGTATTTTAAACCATAAACAAGTCCATCATTTTAGGAATACCTTCATTTACTCTTAACCAGAGTCAAACAAAAATACCCAGATCAACGTTATGGTTCAGAAAGGTCGGAGATGTGTTTTGGTTACACTTGAAGAAGTGTGAATCAGTTAGCCTATCTTGATTAAAAGTTTAGATATACATCTTGCCATGACTATGGCTAACAAGCAGCTTTATATCTTGTTATTGACACACTAGTCACAAACTCAAAATAAAAGTGGTGCTCTTATCCTGATCTGAGATTTGGCTAAAATAGTTACAAGCATAATCACACACAAGTCAGACTGATTCTTTATAGCAAGTTTACCTACACTGTGTGTGGTGACATATTTGAAGTTTTTGCAAAGTTTCAGAAAATGTTGATTTCCCATCAAGATAATCAGTTGACTGTAAAATTAAATATTAATACCTATTAATACCATATTGTACAATGCAGAGTTTGTGTTTGTTTTTTGTGTGTGTATGTGTATAGTTATGTTGTTTGGTGAGAAATGTGTGACGTGTCTGTATTGGTGTCTTCACATACAGGGTAAACAAATTAGTTAGGGGAAGACCATCTTGGCATTTTTTAATATTTAATAAGAAGTTCACCTGCCACACACACACACACACACACACAATACCTGCACATTTTGTATGCTTCTAGACAGGTGAAGTGTGTGTGTTTGTATGTGTGTGTGTGCGTTCATAAATGTTGGTTTGTACAAAAACAAGCGTGTGTATCTCTTATGTGGTGAGGATTAAAGTAATAGTTTAAACACATGGTCATTTGCTGCTGCTGCACTTTCAGACATTTGAGCCATCACACTACTAGGGTTTCACTTCACTAAACTCTCTCTCACACATACGCACACACACTCACACTCACACACACACACACACACAGACTCTCACTCCCACATGTTGTAATAGCCAGGGAAATGTGTTTGGGCTAATATTAGATAAGGAGAGTAGAGAAGGGTCAACCATCTTTTGCGTCTTCATTTACTAAAACCAAGAGGAGACCGTCAATACTCTCACCATCTCACTCTGTCTCTCTTTCTCTCTTCTCTTCATAGACCAAGCACTAAAGATGTTGTGGTAAGACCTTATTTCGGTGTGTGTGTGTGTGTCCGTCCTTGTCCTTGTACTGCTGTCTTTGTGAGAACCAATTTTTTGTCATTTGAATTTTAAACCATGAAAGGGAAGGCATTTTTTGGAAAATGATGACATTTTGTCCAGTCCTCACTCTCCACAGGTCTTTAAATAGCTATTTGAGGGTTAAAACTTGGTTTGAGGGTTATAATTAGGTTGAGGTCAAGCTTTGGGTAAGGGTTGTGGTTAGGCATTTAGTTGTTATTGTTAAGGTAAGAGGATAGGAAGTGCATTGTGTTAATGAGTATCCTCACAAGTGCAGCTGTACAAACGTGTGTGTGTGTGTGTATGTGTTTGTTTCAGAGAGAGAATATGTAAACATGTAAGATAGAATATATGTGTATTCTGAATTACAAGTGACCTTTATTGATAAAATAGTAATAATTGTAATAATAATAATTAAAATATCTAAAAAAGTGGTTGTAAATGCGTATGTACGATATATGTATTTATTGATTTATTTGTGTGTTTTTGCACAGTATGCGTCTTTGAATGTTTTGAGGCCTACATTAGAAGAAGGTGGTGCACTGTCGCCATGTACCTCAGGTGAGTGAGAAGGAGACAGAAGGCTTGTATTTTATCAGTGTATTTTGGTAACGTTGGTTATTTTTGCACATTTTTGACCTTTAACTACCTTTAACTTTTCACTGTGGCCAACCAAACTAAAAGATTTAATACCAAATTGAAATACACATAAGCCAGTGGTTTAGCAAGAATGTCCTAACTCAAGGTCAGCTGACAGGAGAATGAGCTCTCAGCTGCACCTCATGATTTGGTTAAAAGTTTTGGAAGAAAGCATGACACTTCACAGAACAGTGTATGGGATTATGTGGCATCAAGTGATAAGGTCCTAGACTGCGACCAGCTGTATATCCCTCTGCTATCTGTCCACTTTCAGTCGTGCAGGAGAGCTCACTGTCGCTGCAAAACTTGCAAAAACCATCAAAGGCCTTCTCCAGAGTCAGGGTTTGGTTTGCCTGTTCTTGGCTACTGTAGAAACACAACCAAGCTCTGGCTCCCTCTTTATATGTAAAGGGCTCTTCCTGAGGCAAAGAAAGTGCAAATATTCTTATCTTGACATGATTCAAACCAATAAAATACTTTTGAATAGTAAACACAATTTCTATCATATTCTGACCATAGATGCCCCTAAATCATTCACACTGAATGTAAAGTCGGCAGTAACACCCATGTTATGAAATGCTTTGTAAAATGAGTGTAGTTAACTGTAACAATTAGGCTTTGTGTGTGCAGGTGAGTCTCTGAAACCCCCCCTTTTTAAGTCACGAGAATTTTCAATGTTTGGACATTCTTACATGTTATAAGAATGATATATTTATCTCATCAGGGTAAGGTTTTATATGTGAGTGTGTAGGTTACAAAAGGTCCTGAATATGGTCTTTTGATAATTGAAGAACAAAAGGGGAAAAAAGAGATATGAGGTGTAAAGTGCACGCTCTCACGCCCAGCTTCGATGTATCACACTGTTGAAAATGGAAACAGAATATAGTGATTTAGTTTTACTTCCACAACTGCATTATTGTGCCACGCTCTCTCACACACACTGACACACACAGGAATGTGATGGACTGCAAAGATAAGGATTTCATTATCCGGCTAAGAAAGCTTGTTTAATGGACCTATTTATATAGGTTCATTGGTTTTGCTGCTTAAGGGTCAATGCAATCAACAGTTTCATTAAAAATATAGAATAAACATATTCTGTCAACACAGTATTACTCAAGCTGCTTTCACACACACTGCTGTTCACCCTGTGATTATACAAGCTTGCAAAAAAATTACACTAAAGAGAGAGATTGGTGCATTTTTTCCAATTAGTAGTTCATATTTTATGAAATCCAATATTGCTACTTAGACCAGTTTCAGGAAATCTATACTTGGAACATCAGACGCAAGCAACTCCACCTGCTTTGCACACTGTGTGTGTGAATGTGTTGAAAATGTATATTTTACCAGGTTCAGTGTCTGTTTGTTGTGGACCTTTGGTTTGTGTTTGAGAGCAGTTCCCTCTGCCTGCAGTAAACAGATCACTGTCACTGTTTAGCGTTAATATTCTTCTCTTTTTCGTGCAGCCCATCAGGTTGACAGAGGAATGGAGCAAAGAGCCGAAGACTCCTACCGTTCTCAGAGTAGCCACCCAGTCATACCCTCCATTAATTTAACTGATGGGCTCAGTTCCCCTGGGATCTCAGAGAAAGACAGGGCAAACGGAGACAGAGAATTAGAGGGGAGAGATGGTTTCCATCATGGATCTCAGCTGACTCGGAGGCAGGGCAGCGACAGAGAGGGAGGAGAGATGGAAGGACGGGTAGAATACACCACTTCAGTCACAGGAAATAAACTGCACCCCTCCCCAGCTGAAGAAATGGATCAGTCCGAGCCCGCAGAGCTGCAGGGAGGAGATGTAGATCTAATACAGGAAAAGGAGGCAAAAAAAGAAGAAGAGGAGAGGGACGTTGTGGAGGAGGCAACCGAGGCTTTGGAGATGGAAGATGAGGGAGAGAATGAAGAGGACGAGAAGCAGATGGAAACAAACTCTCCTTTATGTCAGAAGGCTCTCCCAGTGGAGACTCTGGTCAGCGGGGCAGATGTGGAGGTACAACAGCTGTACCAGGAATCCCTAGCTGAGGAGAATCTACACGAGGAGACCCAGGTATACATCAAAATTTCTTTGGTTCTTGAGGTGCTTTGAGTTTAGCTTTGAAGATATTTTACCAAATAAATTTAGAAAATGAAATCAGTGTAAATATAGAGACACAATCAGTGTTTTAAAGTGTGTCACTTGTCTTATCTGTTAAGTTCCTGGTTTGTCTGTTTTGGCAGTGTTTTTACACTAGTTCCCTGAAATGTTTTTTCAGTTTGTCCTTGTCAACAGTACCAGGTTCAGTATCACATTTGTGTCCTTCTGTTGAGGTTTTGAGTTTCTTTTTGTTTTTATGGCAGCTCATACTAACAACTCAGTTCCTGTATTCATCTTGAGTAATCATTGTTTCTGTGGCTGGATATATAAAAGGGATTTATCACAGTATAATTTGATTATGCTGCCATTTCAAGAGAATTCTGATGTTGACTTAGGGAGCCTGAGGAAGTCACAGTCTTTAATTTTATTGAAACTGAAGTTGTTTGCCTGATGGTTATTCATTTATTCTTCTAATGGTAATTAATTACCCTCTTGAGTGTTTTAGATTTTTGAAACAATGCTAAACTAGTGGAGTCCACAAGCTCAAGAGCACCAGCGGAACCCTGTTTTTTTAGACCTGAGCAGCACTCCTTTCAAACTCTTTTTTGGGCAGATTGTTTGTGTAAACATTGAGTGATTATTTTATACTGGCTTAGCCAGGTCATAGAATAACAAGTCTACTTACAAACAGGCGATACATCTTGAAACGTGAAAAGCCTTGTTAACATAGTCTGAACTTTAAGGTAGTAATTGTTTTTTCCTGGGAAAAATGAACCCTAACTCACTTGCGTTTTAAAAGAGAGTAAGTAACTAAGTTATTGTCTCAATGACTCTATACTAACATGTAAGTCAGTTATAAATGCATTCTGTCATTGCTGCAGGAGAGCGCTAAACTCTGTCTGCACCAGGAGGCCCATCTTCCACAGGAGGTTCATATGAAGCAACAGGAGCAGGTTGAGAGGGAGGAGGAAGAGGAGGAGTTTGATTATGAAGTAGACCCAGCTGACATGATCAGAGAAGCTGCCACACTGGACAACATGGCTAAGCTCATCACTGTGGAGGAGGTGTGTACATAATCATGCTTTCGTAGGGATAAGGGCAGAGTTGTTAAAGTAACTTTGTTAGACTTTGTTAGACTTTGTTATATATATATATATATATATATATATATATATATATATATATATATATATAATGTGCAGATTGTATTTCATTAAAATATTTAGTTTTAATTGTTTGTTGATGCACTTGCATGATTCCCAGTGTGCATGTATGCAGTGTTCAGATTATTTGTACAGGTACACTTATAACCTGGTATGGTTTACATTTTGTCTTCCCTTAAGTCGAGGAGTCAGACTTATTAAATCTTAAAGAACCTCAGACACATTTTCACTTTGGTGGTTTGATGGCTATTTTAAGGTTTCTGTGTCCATCTGTATCTGGCCATAGGCTCTTTTATAATGGACAGCACAGTGCCCCTTTGAGCAGCCCTAATGGTATTACCTAACCATTACTATGATACCCAGGCAATGGACTTGCTTTGCAGATATGGAAGCCATAACTTTTCCATACTGAGAAAAGAATGCGAGAAAAAAAGTAGGAGAACTTAAAATGACATGCAGTGTGTCAGCATCTAGCTTAATGACTTTAATCGTGTCTGGTAAAATAAGTTAAGAATGGATAATGTGGTTTCATTTCTGTGTATGGTGTGTTTAGAAAAAAGTGTTTTTTCAGAGGATTGGCAAGGAAGCTTTTGTGTGCACACGAATGCATACTTAAAAGCATGTATACATCTGGCCTAATAGGCGTACTTTTAAGTTTACTGCTACCAGTTAGATATTCAAAGAACTGGACTTACAGCACAAAGAAACTCTCCCACATTTAAAGGTTTATAAACTGCAAGGTTTAGTCACCACTAAGCAAGTTTGTACTGGCCTGTAATCAGTCATTCAGTTGTTTACTGACATTTGTCATTTAAATCAACATTGTAAGAAGTTTGACTGAAAATCACACCATTTCCAATTGCTTTATTTTGGGTAGATTGGTTGAAAGGCTATAAAGAAATCACCTCACAAGTGTCAGACAGCATCACTGCCCGGCCCTTGATAGTTTACCACCACTTGACCAACGTTTATTTGCAGTCATATGTGTTTTAAACACTTGTGTGTTCAGCCTGCCATAATTGCTTGAGGTCTTATGTGCACAGCGTCTCTTGTAGAAAAGCAGTGCCTTGTACTGTGTGATAGACTTTGAATGTGTTAGTGGGAGCGGTAGTTAGTGAGGTTGTAAGCTAAGTACCACTGATTATACTGACACCTGGTGGACATGGCTGGATGAGAAACATCTCTATCCTTTGCAAAACAAGTTTTTCTTCATACACTATGCTGACAGTGTATGTACATAAACAGATCAAACTGTATTCAGTGTAAATAGTAATTATGTTTATGTTATCAGATTTGTCTGTAATTCCCCATATTTCTTTGTGGTTTTTTTCTCTTGACAGACATCTCCTGCCTCTGGCCTGGTCTCTATACTGAAGAAGCGAAATGTTCGTACGGGTAATGTGAATGTGTGTGGCAGCTCAGAGCCCAGAACAGACAAACCCCCTGCCAAAAGACGTGTCCGCTTCAGAGTCCCTGACGACAGCTATGAGCACGGTTAGTTTTGTGTTTGCTGCTGACGCTTTGGAGATGATCTGTTCAAAAACACTGAACTAATGAACTGTCTCATAACAAGTGACTTATCTTGTATCATTGAAAGGGTTAAATATAAATATAGGTATCCTACACCAGAATTGTAAATCAATGTCAACAATTTCTAAAAGATGAAATCCAGCCATTTCTAGTCTATTTATTATTAATCTATTGCTCTAACTTCCTGTATCCCTCCCTCGGCCTCTCCATGCAGATGTTGGCGGTGGGGACTCCTGTCTGCTTCTCTTCCTGCTTTGTCTGGTTACCGTAGTGATCAGTGTGGGTGGCACCGCCCTTTACTGTGCTCTGGGCGACGCCCACTCCTCAGTCTGTCAGGACTTCTCCAGGAATGCAGACTTCTACACTAGCCAGATACGGCGTGGGATATCTCACATCCAACACTGGTTCACCCCTGGGTCATAGCAGCAAGTGGCTTTTAAACGCTGTGGAGCCACTGGCCTTATTGTTTATCACTGGAGGCTCCAGCAGGTCCTCCTTCTTCCTGGAACAGTGTTTTCTGAGGTAACAGCGCCAGGCAGCTGCTGCAGTCCCTGTTGCTATCTGATGCAAGTGACTATTATGCTGCCTAGTTGGCTGAACAATTATAGCAGATAGAGTTGGCATTTGAAAGCCTGCTCGCCTGCATTTTTAATTCCCTTTGATTACAGTCACAGGGTTCACTGAGGCTAAAAGTCGTAGGTCAGATGTCCCTTCAAAGTACTAGTTTGAAAGGGAAAGCAGAGCAGAGAGAGACAGAGGATAACTGAAGAATGGAGACTGCATAAAGGAGGGGGGAGGGCTGATCTAAACCCCTCCCAACCCTGACCATAGTAAATATGTTAAAATTTATAGAGCTAGGTTTGGAAATTCATAATTTGAGGTTTCTGTCCTTTTGAACACCCGCTGACTGTCAGTCAGTCTTACTCTGTTTCAAAACACTGGTAGATAAATCAATCATGGCTGGATACAAACGTTTACCGACTCACACTTGACTCAGTCAAGTACACAGCTGCAACCCAGTGAGATGTAAAAAATTATATATACTGTATAGTTTGTTAACTGGGGGGCACAGAGATGCTCTCTTCACACACACTGCACAAAAGGGAAAGGCCCCAACGGGCATTTTACAAACTGCTGCAATCACTATAGTGTAGCTTTTATTGTTGACTTTTTTTCAATAACAAATTTTAAAATGAGCAAACTATTCTGTGGTCTACTACTTGGAATGAAATCATCATGTCTTGATCATGTCTTAATCAACCTTTAAATGAATGTTTGCTTCTTATTATCTGTGGGACATTTATATCGTATCATATTGTCATATTGCGTTATATCAACAATGAGCTGCTAATAGACAACAGATGGACATCAGTATGTTTCATGGGGGAAACTACACAATTTCACTGCGTTTAACAACTTGGTTCTTAAGTAACAAATTGCTTTTGCAATGAGCAGTTGCTTAAGAAGTCTACTCTACCTGCATTCATTTGACAAGAGTGTCCTGTCGCTCCCTTTTCTTTACAACTACCAACAACACATTTGCAGTGAGCTGACATGGCTGTTTCTGCAGACTTTAAGTACAAAGTCCTACAGGTCTCAGTGAGTTGGATTAAGCTTTCTTGAGCATATGCAACATGTACAGCTACACAATACACCTCTGTATATATTGTTAGAAGAATGTTTAACATGTTGCACAGAAGACTGGTACGATTTTTCTAGTTTATTGCAATATTTCTACAGGCATTGTTGTGTTGGTTCTGTACTAAATGCAGGCCTTACATGATTTAATCAGAGACCAACATTACCATATCTTACAAACAGTTTCAGGTTCAGGGTAAAAAGTACATGCTAGTAAAGTTGGTTATACACAGATACCATGAACAGAACGTACTCTGTTCTTAAGCAGATCTGGCCTGGTTTTCAATATTTTGGTTAAAAAAAAAACAAAAGCCCAAAATGAGAATGTACAATTAATTAGTGTATTTTTATCAGTACAGGCCTTGATGTTGAGGGGATCATTTGTAGCACTGCGTAAGTCCAGCTCCACCTGCCTGCATGTGTACTGTTTTTAGGGATTCTGGGCATCATAATCAGTTTGTCATGGTCAGTGTTTTCCTTTAGTGTTTTCTCCACTGAGTTTGTTTTCTTTTTGCCTTCTGAAAGAGTAAACTACTCAACATTTGCCATTTTGTGAAACGTGTCTAATGTGTTTTGGAAAAAAGGCTTTCACTCTGTAAATGAAATCGAGCCTTTACTCTCACACCAGTGCTCAAACTCTTATTTTGAATCATTTTGATTTTAATATAAATGTTAGTCTTACTGGAGTCGTTCTCACTCTCACTGTTTGCCTGGTTGGGCCTCCAGTGTCGTGTATCACTCATCATATTACAATTCTTGGTGGCTTGTTAATTTTTATTTCTTCGATTTGCTGGAGTGGTGGATGCCATATGAAAATGCCGGAGCAAAACCACATATCTCACAAAGGTCTTAATTGTCAGGATGTTTAAAAAATGATCAAAGAGGAGGGATTCAAGTGTCTTACCTATGCATTTAAAATACAGCTGTGCTATCTTTATCTCATGGTGTGTCGCTCACAAAACCCTGAAGATTTGTTGGAGATATGAGGTTTTCTCAGGATGTGGGGAGTTGTAGATTGATTCTTGTTTTTTATTTGCACATGTTGTCTGGCTGGTTCAGACTATCTATCACTAAGAAAACCTCTTATTTAATCCTTTAGGTGATTTTAATTATTTATAAGATGTAAGGGTTGTCAAGTGTAGTTGGTTAAGGAAAAAAAAAAGATATTATCTGTTTTTTGTTTTTTTTTCCCAGATCAATTATTGATTGTTATCATATTATATCGGTTTTTCATCTCTTAATCACAATTTGATTTTCGAAAATTCAAATTCTTATTTTATACTTTGAATTCAATCATCTGGGTAATCATCATGTGGTCTAGTTTTTGTTCATTTTTCCTCATCAGTTCTTGGATATTATTTGAAACTGATGAGTTTGTGCTTCTGTTATTATTATGTTCTCCATACGTTGTTAAAGGTTGTTGTTTTTTCCATTTGTTTGTTTTACCCAACTGGTTTTTAACCCAACATGAAAAATGAATGAATGAAAACCCCTCATTTGTGTGTGTTTTGATCAGTAACTGTTAAAAAGGTGTTTTTATGAACTGTTTGATGAACTCTCTCACTTTGTTCTTACAGACATTACAGTCATTACAGTGGAGGTTTTTATTTTTCTTGTTTTAAAAAAACTCTTCCCATGTCTTCTGTTAAAACTGTTAAAAAAATTGTTTGTGAGCCTCCATTATGTCTCTTTTGCAACAACACTGGCTGGTGTTGTTGTTTACACGAAAGTTAATAGGTCAAACTTTGCATTAAGAAATCTTGAAACTGATCTGAAAACTTTCCAAGCTTTACTGGGCAGAGCTAAAAAATTCCCTGATTCAAGACAAATAAGGCAGGTTGTCTGTATGTGACATTATGGATGGATGAGTATAGCCATTTCATTCACTCCAAGCAACATGGAGTGGACATAATGAACAGAGTAAAATTTATAAGGGCTATGGTAACAAATTTTACATGTTCACTCTTTAAAACCTCTGCGGTACGTTCCCATGAATCTCTATCTGTTGTAAGTGTGGATTCTTCGCAGGATACATGTTTAAAGTTAAAATTTTATGTTTAAATTTGCTGGAAAATAAACCTGCCTTATGAATCTGAGCTACATTACATTTATATTTGACAGTTTATCAAATGAACAGCAGACTAAATGTAATTCAAATCATTCAACGATAATAGTTACCTGCTTGAGATCACTTACAGTCCTTTATTCGTGCTCAGTGAGGGTTGCACTTGATATTAAGGTCATTGCGTTCGGTGAAACCATTTTGTCTTCATTAGAACTGTTCATTTTGACTGAAGTAAAAAAAGCAAAAAGCTCATTAAAGCCCTGGACACAGACGAAGGCTCATTTTCTCATGTCAGCACTTTGAGGGTCTGGCTTAGTGTGGAATATCTGAGGCCTGTCAGTAATTGTACAGCAGCCTCCAGATCAATATGGAAGACAGAACGAATGATTTTATGAACAATATTTATTTATCCTAAAATCAGTACCTTCAAGACACTTGCAACTTATTTTTGATTGGTGAACATTTTAATTAGACCCACACGAGCTCTGTAAAAATCATCTATGGACACTATTTGGAGACCAACAACAAATAAACAAATTTGGAAAAATCTGTCCGCAAGCTATGTGATCTTTAGAGTACATTAATAGACCTGCCACATTTTTTCTCTGCAGTTGTGGGACGAAAAAAAACATGTTGTGCACTAGAAACATGCAAAGCTGGACTCTCTTTGGGTCACACAATTATTTCTGTGTGTTTCAGTGAGATTTCTATTGTGTCTTGCGAACCAAGCATTCAGCACTTTTGAATCTTTTACGTCTGAAAACTGAAAATGACAGCAATGAATCACATAAACATGGGTGACATTGATTTTACCGAGTGGCAGGTCCATCTGACCCTGCAGACATCTATGATTATACTGTTATAAATGATGAGAACACTGTGTATTATAGGCTTTTTGCCCCACGTCTGTGTATTGCAGCTAGTTTCCCTCCTTTATTATACTGATCTCATCATACACACGACACGAGGCTACATCACAGGTGAAATTCACACATCATCTGATAATCATCATCTGCCATCCTAACCATGGGTTGTAGCAAATGATGAGTGGGACATGAGTCTGTCATATCATTTGTGTCTTCTATAACAGCTGGAAATGATGGGTGTTGGTTTACCACAAAGGGGCTCGGGTCAGCACCCCCTTCCAGCTGCGAGAATCTGCCACCTGCAACAAAGCAGGACAGTGTGTGCGAACATGGAAGAGGAAAATAACACGCTGCGGGACAGATGAAGACTGCAGAAAGATGGGGAGACTTGAGGCAAAAACAATCCTTGGTTTTTTTTCTTAAATTTTGCAGCTAAATACTAAATTACATGTTAAAATGCATTATACAAGGTTTATAAATTAGATTAAAAGTCCAAAAAACTGTTTGAAAGATCTCAGCTTTCTAAGTAAATTTTTAGGCATGGCTGCAGCTCTTTAGTTGGAAGAATGCTTATCAAACTGCTATCAAAATATAAAACCAGAAGACCTAATATTATTAACAGAGACAGAGACAACACAAATCTTGCCTTGGATTTTAAATAAAACTAAAATAAAAAAATCATGTATCTATCTGAGACAGTCTTAGCAGAAGAAAGATATTTATTATGCTTAATCTTAATGACTCACCTGCATTCTCTTATGAAGAAACCTTAACTTCTGATGGAGACATTCAATTTCCTTAAACACGCCAGAGAGGTCATGATGAGATTATGTAGAGATGCTCAAGAATGTAATAATTCTCTTGATAAAAGTTGCATCATAACATAAACCATCCCATCCACACTGTCACATTTCACAAAAAAACAACGTCACACTTCATTATAGAAGACTTAAAGGTTCAAATACCTGACTTAGTTTTTCATTGCGCCTGAGTTTGATCTGAGGCAGAAGCTCCTCAAGTCTCTGAATCTGAAATAAACCATGACAACTTAATTGATGTCTAGTGGGGAAAAATATTAGAAATAGTGAATGTTCTATTTAAAAAAATCAATTATCAATGATATTATTTATAGGGACCAGAACTACTGAACAAACACTCTGTATGAATAAGTGGTACCCTCTTGTCAATAGTCTGCATCCTGGTCTTCATGCTCTTGTTGATCACAGTCATGGGAATGGATCTGGGCTTTGGACGAACTACAGACAGAGACATCAGAATATATCCTCAGGCTGAAAAAGTGTTTCACTTGAGTAATGTCTGAGACATGGGTATGGCTAAGTAATGGATTTAGGCTCAAGTAAAGGACTCGTATTACTTTACAGTAACAACTTCAATCTGCACTTGAATCAGTTTTAAACACAAATTGGAAATTGCAGTGCACAATATCTAGGGACAGATGTGTAGTTTGCCAGGAACTATGATTTCTGTCACTGCATTGTCTTTGTGACGGCAAACGAATGATTTATGTCTCAGCCTAAAGTTATACTTGTTCCTTATTTCTGCAGAATATGCCTGCTGGCTGTCTGACAGACAATGATTCCAGTCCTCATGTTAAGCTAAGCAGACCAGTAGCTGCCTTCACATTTAATGAATCAGTATCTTGTCTTTTCATCAAACTTTTGTCAAGAAAACAAACATGCACACTTTCTTACATATTACACTATTCTACTAACAGTAGAGACTAATGTAGAAACCCCAAAAGTCATGCCTCTGTCCACATCCTGAACCACAGTTTAACAGAACACTGTCAGACAGTCAAACAGAGCAAAAGCTGAGTCTGCTCTTACCATGCTGAAAGATCTTGGCCACCTCAAGCACATAAGGCCTGTGGTGAAAAATACACATCACCAGCTGACATCAAAAGGTGTTTAATAAATAAAGTATGCACTGAATAGGAGAAATACTGATGTTCACAGTTGAGAGTGCTCACATGTGCTTGCTGTTAGCAGGGATAAAGCTGTTCAGAGGAATCAGACAACCTCGGTGGTTCCTTATCTGCCAACAGACAAAAGAAGTGATTTGGTTTACTGCATTATTACGAATCCTGATCCCGTATTGATGGGTTTAGCTAGCCAAAACTGATTTTTTTACTTCTTAGCCACAATATACTCCACATTTCCTTCAAACATTCAGAAAAAGGCCTGCATCTCTAACATGAGTTGTTGTACCTTAAATGTGACATTGGAGATGCTCAGCCCAAAGGTAGTGGTGATGATCTGAAAAGAGATAAAATATAAGACAATATGATGTATACTATTTCTAATTAATGTAATTGGTGAACAAAAACAAGCAGGTGTGCTTTAATGTTTGTGCAGATGGCACAAAATGTCACAAAAAACAAAAAAATCATAATATTTGACAGTAACAATGACAATTCAAATAAAGAGACTATAAGTAAATGTAAATCTTTGCCAAATACTGGCTAATAACTGGTACAAAATATAGTTTACTGATACATTTGAGCTGTGATTGTTATTAAAACTCAATCATAACTAAATATTAAAAGTAACAAACCTGTATGATGGTGGTGACCTCAGCTGCTGGGGGAACAGACACTTCCCGAAGAGCCACCACTCTGTCATCTGCAACGGATACTGGATGAGCTGCTACCAATTTCATATATGTGTCCCTTTAAATGGTGCTGATAACAACCATTAGAGCCATCAAACATATAACTGACCTCTGACCTTACACAAAAGGACTGCGTAAGTCCGTTTCCATTTAAAAGGCTTCTGTTTTTTGTGACCAACAGTAATTCTTAAGCAAGTTGATGTTTGTGCTGAGGACTGACACTTTTTAAAAAAATTCATTTGCTGAAAGGAAACTTTCTTTGTGCTCTTCTTAAATCTTTGTCAAACATCTGCACACACAGGCACGATTTGAAATATAAAGCCTCTTCCGCAAATACACTGAGAATGAACTTCACAGTGATGCAGTAGGTGTTTTGTTTTCAGTATTTAACATCAGATCGGATCAGTAAATCCATCTATTCTGGATTTTTTAAATTAGGGCGAAGAAATATATATAATTTTAACATTATTGAACAAGGTAATGGTGCTTTTTTGAGTAAAAATAGACATTAAAAATTTAGAGGAGAATATTTTAACGCCTAAAATGTATCTGCAGGGGCTTTTTAAAAAAAAAAAAACCTTTAGCATTAGTCATACACACACACAGATACACATACAGCAGCCAGGGAGCTGTCCGGAATAGGAATGATCTTGTTTTACTGTAATCCCACATTCAGGTAAAACAAGCTCCATTTTCTCTTTGAATCACTTGACTGAATCTGAGGTACAGGCTGTGATTCACAGAAACACTACACGGTCACGTACAGCTGTTGCTTTCCCCTCTGACCAATTAACGCTATGGATACAAGCTGCACGAGCTACATCTGAACATCTGCTGAAGTAGCCTAGAAACATGTATTAATGAATTCATGTATGAATAAAGTGTGCAAACTGGGTTTGTAGCGTAGTCTGAAAAAAGATAAAAGCATAACCTAAATTCATTCTCTTCTGACTCAGAGAGGCTGGTTGCCAGGGACGCAGTCGCACACACCGAGTGGCAACAGTAATGGCTGAATATGGTTTATTACTGAACGCTGAGAAGAAAAAACTTAAAAAATACTTACGAACCGTTTTTGTCAAGCCGTTTCAGAGCAATCCACACCTTTGAAACGCGTGGTGGTTTGTTAAAACCAGACATTTTAAACATTTTAAATGTAGAGTGGCAACGGTGAGACACTCAAGTATCTGCGTCATCCGGTCAGAGACTTTCAGAATAAATCATTAAATCTGTGTGAGAACAGTTTTCTTTTGATTGTTTTTGCTGGATTGTGACATATGCGAAAATACTGCTAAATATGCGTATATACAATATATTATTAAGATTATATTGTATTTTATATATATATATATATAATGACATTGTCTTGCGTTACTATGTACACTTATAAGTTTCGATAAGTTTCTTTTTTTTTTCAACTCTAAGAAATTAATCAATGGATATTTTTATTTTAACGCTCCCCCCTTTAGTGACCTGGCAACGCAACAAAAAAGTATTGCTGAATACACTGAAAAATTGTAGAAAATATACAGTTTTGCAATTTTGGTGAAGTATTTCGTTACCTAAGCCCTTTGCATATTTTGGTGAATGGAACAATTATTTGAGAAAATAATGGATATTGCTTTTATTAAAAGGTTATAAAGGCTTAATGTAAAAACAAAATGCCGTCTAACCTTGGTTTATATAGTTTTTTTCCTTTTTTCTTTTCATATAAAATAGGCAATTTGATCGAAAGAGCATGCATGTAAACTTAGTGTGTAAAAGAAAAAAACACAAAGTGCAATTCAATATCTGTTGGAGCCTTAAAAGGAAAAGGACAAAGTGCGCCATCTGCTGGGTAATTAGTATCGTTACCGTTCTTAAATTGACTGCAGCGTGTTTACAGGGCAGTATGAATTCATCGACAGTTTAGATCACAGTTCAAAGTTGTGACATGAAGATTTTATTACTGTCTGTAATTCTTGCACACAGTCACTAGTCTGTATAGTAAACACAGGTAGGTTCTCCTGAGGTAAACATCCATCAGCCTCTCTCAGGAGAGCGTTTGTAGGAAAATGGTGGGCCGTTAAAGGTTTGCTCTCCTGTGATCTCTAGGTAGTTACTCTCAGTGTTTCCAGTTCTGTCAGTCGCCTGAACTTCTTCTGCTGAACTTTATTGCACATCACTGTAATTGTACGGATACTGCTTACTTAATTCTTATTACTTGTTAGCTTACTTATTACGTAACTTCTCTCATGAATGGCACAGTAGAAATACCTCTTTATCAAATAAGAAACTTCATTTGATTTCAAATATGACACGTTGTCTTTTTTTCCTATACAGTGTAGAATTCGTAGCAAACTATTTTAGATAGTAACCTCTTGAAGTCATAGGTGGTTCTTGCTTGCACTGTCCTGTCTATGGCTTCTATTTCTATGTCTGGCTCGTGAACATCCTTCGTCGCGCAAGCTTGCGCTTTCCTTTCCATCCGCGTGCCCGTGGGTTAGCCTGTGTGTCTACGCTGAGGGGTTCCAACAGGGAAGAGAAATGCCGACTAAAATCGTCTTTGAAACTGAAGATCAAGACATGGAAGACTTCGTGGACACTGCCGCAGAGGCTAAGACCCATAAGGTGAGTAGAGGATGTCGTGTCGCCGTAAAAAAAAACCCTAAATGATCCAACCACGGTGCGACGGTGCGGCTCCATGTTTGACAACATGTGGCTGAACGTGCTAACACGGAGCCTTGGCTAACCGGCTGGCTAGGGTTATGGGCTAGCTGTGAGGAAAACAACGTCAGAGAGGTGGACACAGCGAAAATAGTTGCTAAATATTATTAAACTTTTTTCATCTGCAGCTGTCAGATACTAAAAATAGTGAACTTGAACTTGATCCACTGCTAAGGCATTGTTAGCAAACAGTTTTGTTAAGGTAACATTAGCCACTTAGCCCAGCTGGAACATCACATGGCATGCCCATGTGTTAGTGCGCTGCTGTATAGATCACATGGATTTCCAGGTTCACATTGTGGGAGCCTGTAAGATACTACACACACATCTGTGTGTATCTGCGCGTTAAATGCGGCTTGATGACGTGTTAGGCTATTCAGCTGCGTCAGCTTTTAAATGTACACATGCAACATGCTCACATTGTGAAACAGACAATCAGTTATAGCCGTGAGCTTATATTATTTTTGTTTTTGATGTTGTTATTGATGTCTGTTACAAACTCTTCCAGCTCAAGCTGTACCTTAAGTAATTACTGAATCTCGCGACGGATTTTTCATTAATTGTTAAAGGATAGCTTGAATGCTTGACTGATATTTGGCTTTTTTGTGTATTCCGTGTATTGTTAAGTGTTAAAAAAACACAGAAATAAGAAGTTTCAAAAGACAAAATAAATCAAAACAACTGTCAAAAAAGACTAAGAAGGTTTAATAAAGTGTCAAATTATATGAAAACGGTTGATGATTAATGTTGTCATGACCTTTTAGTTAGTTAGTTGATCAAGATGAATAGTGTCCTACGAATACGCTCAAAAAACCCAAAAAGGTCTGGCACATGGTAAAACCCTCTCTTAGTAGGTACTTGTTTAATTACAAACTAAGTAATTATACTATTTTGTTAGTTTATATAAATTAAATATGTGCTTGGCAACATTTATCATAACATTTACTTCAAAGGATGAACTGCTCTGTTTGTGCTTTACTGTTAAACACATTCAAGAATCTCTGAGTCATAGTAATGATTACAGGAAATTTAAATAGACATTATCATGTGTTGACTTTACAAGTTCTCTATTCATAAACAAAAAAACATAAACATTTTCATAAGAAAATAATTAACAGACAGAATGTAGTGTTTTTTTACCCACCTCAGTATATTTGACCTTGCATAATCCTTGATGATTTGGGTGCTTGTCAGTGGAATTGCAGTACAGTGAAATACTCAAGCTGCCAAGGTGCAAGTGTTTTTCTTTGAGTCACTGTCCAGTTCTTGGTTTAACTGAAACCTGTTTTCCTTTATTGTTTCTGTCAATAAAATTAATAAAAAAGACCAAGGAGGGCAAGAAGCTGAAGAAGAAGAAGCAGTTGGAGGAGCAGGAGGACCCAGACTGTGAACCTCCAACACCAAAGAAGAAAAAGAAAAAAGACAAGTTGGAAGCGGACCAAGTGAACGGCCACACAGAAGAGGCCGCAGATATGAATGGCAACACTAACGATGTTGAAACACCAAAGCAGAAGACTAAGAAGAACACTGAAGGAGACACAGAGGCAAGTGCTGCAACTTTAGTTCAAAAAAGGTGTCTTGAAATTAAATGGAAAACAAACAACAAGTTGTGCTGTTGGATATTGGATGATCTGTCCTGGTAAACAAAGGGCTGATTAACATTTCTGAGTTTTTTATTGTTATGAAGTTATTAATGCGTTATCTCAGACTGTGCCCTGGCCTAGACTGGGTCTTAATTTGCCTCTTGTGTAACACTGTCTCCATTTCTATCTTGGGATGTAGAAAAAAAAGAAGAAGCAAAAGAAAGCAGTTGCAGAGGAAACCAATGGACATTCCACCTTAAACACCCCTGTTCAGACGCCAGTTCAGACACCCGTTCAGACACCGTCCCCCTCAAGTGAAGAATCAGCTAGCGACAGCGAAAAAGACACGGTATGACCTTCAGACTTATTTGGATAGTTTGTGTTGATACTTACTGTGTAATGACTCTGTGTTTTGGTCACTTGAAGATGTGACTGAACTCTCACAGTTTTAATTGAAGTGTGACTTCTGTTGGATACTTCAGAAAAGTCAAGGCGACTCTCATGGAAGCTGTTTTTAAATGATTTTGTCTTGGTGTTTTTTTTTTTTTTTTAAATAATAATGTGCCATTATTATTCTAATTTAATCAGAAAAAGGTGCTTCTGTAAAGTTTTTGGTGCTCTTTTGACCTCAAATCTAGCTGTTTTTGTAAGTTATTGGGACAACTAGCACTAAAGAGGTGACACCAGAATGTGGTTTGGCCATGTTTAGAAGAAGGGGCTTGACTACAAACTCATAGACTCATAGACTACAGGATGAATGCAAAGCATCTGATTTCATAACTCAACCTGTCCTCAAGCATTTTATAAGTTTCACAGATTATACAAACTTAAACTATTCTTTTTAATTTAATTCACTTGAAAGTTCATATTAACTTAACCATGAATTTTTAAAGTCCTCCTTGATGTTTTGGAGTTGTTGAGACTCCTTAAGTTTAACCATAAAGTTTGACAACAGTCAGATTTACTATCTCTGTTTGTGCAGGAGGAGACCCCAGAGCAGAGAGAAGGAGCCTTCTCCAACTTCAGAATCTCCCAAGTCACCATCAACAAACTAAAAGGTAAACATCATATTTACATTTTTATACCTTAGATTTCTCTGCTGCACTGACAGCAGAGGTGCAGAGGTGGGCTGATGTGTGTGACATGAACCTGACATGCTTGCTGCTCTGCAGAGAAAAAAGAAGCCATGCAGTCTCTGTGCTTTTACATGGTTGATGAAGTCAACTTTAATCTTGTAAAACACACTTTTATATTTATCCCACAATATTTCTAAAGGGCTTCTTCAGTTTTTGTTTTTTCATTATGTAGCTTCTCAGTGGTGTTCCTTGTGTATTTAAATTAAATCATTTAAATTTTGGTGAAAGTATACATGTTTTAGCTTCAGAAAGGTTTTTTCCTCTTTGTGGCTGAGAGCTGCTGGTCAGCTCTCTGTGTTGACCAGGGTTAAACACACAGACAACTGCAGCGCAGACAGCCGACTACAGTACTGTTACATTGTTGATTGACATGTTAATTGACTATTTTGTCTGAACTTATTAGTTACCAAACATAAACATGTAATTATTTAAGTAATGACCATTTTAATGTGAATTTTAATTTGTTGATTACCATTTTGAACTGAAATAGATCAATTCGCGTTAGACATGTGTTTAGTGCTGAAAATGTACTCAGTGTGTAATGTGGGCTCTTGATCTGCTGAGGTGCTTCTGGATGTGTGAAATAGTTAATTTACTTTGACTCTGCGTCTTTTTGGCAATCTTCGTGCTCCACATTCTTCCCCCTCCTCACTCTGTTTTCTTTCTGTCTGTCGCTCTTTCAGCTCGGGGAGTCTCTTACCTATTTGACATTCAGGTGAAGACATTTAATCCTGTATATGATGGAGAGGACGTAATTGCCCAAGCCCGAACAGGAACAGGAAAGACTTTCTCCTTTGCCATCCCTTTGGTGGAGAAGCTCCAGAAGGATTCAGTGGAGTTCAGCAGAGGCCGGGCTCCAAAGGTGTGCATGGATGCACTCTCACACCAATCACTAAAGACAAGCATCAGTCAGGGCCCAAGTATCAGTTACTCTGTGAGTATGTTTGTGTCTAACTGAGTCTGCTCTCTGTCCTTCTGCAGGTCCTCGTGTTAACGCCAACCAGAGAGTTAGCCATCCAGGTCGCTAAGGACTTCAAAGACATAATCAAGAGACTTGCTATTGCCTGTTTCTATGGTGGCAGCTCATACAACCCACAGAGTGAGTTTTATTTAAAAACACAAATATCCTCTTACTTGAAGTAATTGTGAGACAGTTCAAACCGTTAATAACAAACATAACTCCTTTACACTAAATGTTATTATAAAGGACTTGTCAGGTGAACTGCTTAATACCAGCTCATTATTTGTTCTCTATGTTTTATTTTTTAATATGGTTACTTTCTCATGGTTCAAAACACTTCACACAATAATATTGATAATAACTCCCTCCACTCTTACCTTCCAGTTGATGCTATCCGTAATGGTATCGATATATTGGTGGGAACCCCTGGTCGCATCAAAGACCACATCCAGAACAACAAACTCGACCTTTCTAAAGTAAAACACGTTGTTCTGGATGAAGTTGATCAGATGTTGGACATGGGATTTGCAGAACAGGTTGAAGAGATTTTGGCCTCATCATATAAGAAAGGTAAAGTAAACCTGTGTGTTTGTCTTTTTACATGAGGTACACTGTATATGTGCTCTTGTTTTCTGTGTGCGTGTACATACCTGTGAACAAATCACAGATTTTATAAAACGTACTGCTGATGAAAAAAAGGCAGTAGAGCAGACACGTACAGGGAAGCAGGTGTATGTATGTGGGGAAAACAGAAGTAAAGGAAAAAAGCATATTGGCCAGATTAAAGTAGCTTGTGAGAAAACAGTAACAAAAAAGTGGATCATTAAGTCGACTAAGAAAGGTGAAACAAGGCATAACCTATCGGGAAAACACAGTGTGTTTTTTAAAAATCTTATAAATTGACAAATATCACTCGACTAGATTTGTTATAAATATAATAAATAATTATTATATTGTGGTCATGCATGTTCAATTCGGAAAATGTGTGTGCGTATGTCTGTATGTGTGTGTGTTCATTTGTTGATGTGTGTGTGTGTGTGTGTGTGTGTGTGTGTGTGTGTGTGTGTGTGTGTGTGTGTGTGTGTTTGTGATTGTGTGTGTGTGTGTGTTTGTGATTGTATGTATGTGTGTGTGTGTGTTTGTGTGTGTAATGTGCTCCGCTCCAGACTCTGACTCCAACCCACAGACTCTTCTGTTTTCGGCCACCTGCCCTCCGTGGGTCTATGATGTGGCCAAGAAGTACATGAGGCCAGGATGCAAACACATTGACCTGATCGGCAAGAAAACACAGAAAGCTGCAACAACTGTGGAAGTAAGTATCTGCATGTGTGTATGTGTGTGTGTGTGTGCTTGTGTGAGAGACAGAGATTCAGTCTTCTGAGGTTAATGGGGTTAAGGGTGTGGGATTTGTGCAATTTAACAAGTGTTACAGCAACCCCTGTTCTTAGGGGCTCTCAAAGTAACTTGGATTGTGAAATGCAGTATGCTCACATATCACTCCATCAGCAAAGCCCAGCAAGTTCGTTAGCAGTAAACATATTAGTAATTATCATTTACCCTCTGTCTTTTTGTCTCTGTGTCTGTTCTTTCCTCTGTAGCATCTGGCCATAGCGTGCCACTGGTCGCAGCGTGCAGCAGTGATAGGTGATGTCATCCAGGTTTACAGTGGCAGCCATGGCAGAACCATCGTGTTCTGTGAGACGAAGAAAGAGGCCAACGAACTCTCCATGAACACATCCATCAAACAGGTAAACATCCATACACACACATGGGACGAACGCTCGAACAGTTTGTAAAATGATCAGCTGACATTTTTAGATTATGTAACTTCATCAGGAATTTTTAAGATGTGGAATTGTGACAGATTTATTTGTGGACCAAGGATGTTGCCTAATTATTATTCCCTAAATTTTAAATGCTCATTTCCCCCGTAATGGTTACGTAGAAGTGAAAAGACAAAAAGACATAGAAACGAGCAAGTTCTCTGTTGTTCAACTCTAATCTTAATGTTTCCATGTTTTCAGAGTTCCCAGTCCCTGCATGGTGATATTCCTCAGAAACAGAGGGAGACGACGCTGAAGGGCTTCAGGAATGGGGCTTTTGAGGTTCTAGTTGCTACCAATGTTGCAGCCCGTGGATTAGACATCCCAGAAGTTGATCTGGTGGTCCAATGTTCTCCACCCAAGGTGTGACATGTTGCTGTTAATCAGATTCTGTTCACTAAGGCAGTACATGAAAAAAAGTATCATTTCAACATTTCAGAGGAGTTTAACTGAACAGGGCAGCAGGTGAAGCCCAGTTTTCATTGATTAATTGCAGAAAAAATGAAATTAACTCAGCGGATGAATACTAACTGCACACTTTCTCATGAGCAGCATAGCATAATTTAAACCGTACCTGTCTCTCTGTCAGGACGTGGAGTCATACATCCATCGATCAGGACGAACTGGCCGAGCGGGCAGGACTGGGGTCTGCATCTGCTTCTACCAGAGGAAAGAAGAGGACCAGCTGCGCTATGTGGAAAACAAAGCAGTACGTGTTTTTTTAAATTGAATACATTTTTATTTAATATTAATTTTAAATTGAATATTTATCGAAGAATTATAGAACAAGGCAGTATAGTTGTCCTCTTTTCTTCTTTGCTCTGCACTGTGTTTGTGACATGGGCCTCACTTTTTTTTCTTCTGGATGGAGAAGTGATGACTGCCTTTGACTTGCTTTAATGTATTATTCCAGGGCATCACATTCAGACGAGTGGGCGTTCCCACTGCCAATGACATCATCAAGTCATCAAGCAAGGATGCTGTCAGGTGGGTTTTTCTGGAGTTAGAGTCAGATGAAAAACAGATACAAATGGCTTAAAAAGTATGAAACTACTGTAGTTGATTACAATGTGAAACCTTGTGCTATATGCCAACATGCTGCACGTGCTGTTCAGCGTGAGAAAAAAAAATATTCCTAACCGAGATTGAATGTATCTCATTTTTTTTTTATGTTGTGTGCAGGTTTCTAGACTCTGTTCCAGTCCAAGCTATCGGATACTTCAGAGCGTCAGCGGAGAAGCTGATAGAGGAGAGAGGAGCAGTCGATGCTCTGGCTGCAGCTCTGGCTCATATTTCTGGAGCAACAAGTCTTGAGCAGAGGTCACTGCTCAACTCTGATGCCGTAAGTTTGAGCTTGGTTTGGTTTATTAACACTCACACAAAAAAAGAAAATCAAAACTGGCGACAAGAAGTTATGTACAAACAAGTACATATGGTATAGTAGCAAATCTGGACACACAACTGTATAATAGCACTGTTAATGAACACTGTAGCAGTTAAACATTGCACCCTGCAACAGTGTGTCAGTATGATTCAAATTGTAACTGTCCTGAGACACACACTCTAACCTGACATGTTACCCCTGTCACAAATTTTACCCCCAATTTTATTATTCCTGACTCACTATTTCTGTTTATTTTTGCAGGGATACACAACCATGCAGCTAGTGTGTTCCCAGGAGATGCATAATCTGGGTTATGCCTGGAGAACCATCAAAGAACAGCTCGGAGAGCAGATCGAGAACCACATTCACAGAATGACCTTCCTTAAAGGCAGAACGGTATGCACACACACACACAGTTTGCATATGTTCGATGCTGCTGTTCACATAGTCTTTAAAAACATTGTTTATTAAAATCCCTGTTTAGCCTCAGGTTGCATTGTGTTTTAACTTGTGGAACTTTTTAGGTTCAGCTTTTTCAGTCCTACTTTTTTTTCTCTAAAGCTTATCAAACAGGTTTCAGTTGCTAGTAAAAGGCCCCTGCAGTCATAGATAAATGAAAATAATAGACTCTGCAAATAAAAATATAATAGGAAATTGATATTAAATCAAAATTGAAATTGATAGCAAAACGTAAATTATTATTATTTTTTTAAATCTTTTAAACAGTATGATTTTGTTCATATGTCAGTCTTATCTTTTGCAGTCAGACCAGACATAGTTTGCAACTAATTATCGACAGCAAGTAAACAACAAAACCTCTTTTAGCAAACATGCCTGAGTGAAACCTCACTGTAATTGTGACCATGCTGGTTGTGAATCTTAGTCTGATAGCACAGCAGGTACAAAGACTGACCTCGGTGAGGCAAACACTCAGCATCTCACCCTCATTGTGTTTATTACAGGGAGTTTGTTTCGATGTCCCAGTTGACAAAGTCAAGGAGATCCAGGTAAGAACAGTGAAAACTACTATTTTTTGAAGTTGTGTGGTGCACTTCTCATAGTGTCTTGGACGTTAAAATAATGACAATAAATAAAAAATCAAGCTTATACATGTTGAAAGTGTTTCTCGTAGAAGTGCTGGTATTTTTTTTCACCCTATTTGATCCCTTAACAGGAGAACTGGAAGGATGGCCGGCGATGGCAGCTGACTGTGGCCACAGAGCTCCCAGAGCTGGAGGAGAAGCAGTTCAGTAACCGTGGTGACCGAGGCTTTGGCGGCGGTAACCGCAATGACAGGGGAGGAGGGTTCAGAGGTGGAAGGGGGCGGAGTTTCGGGGGCCCTAGGCATGGCGGTGGTGGCTATGGCAACAACAGAGGAGGACACAAACGCAGCTTTAGCCAAGCTTTTGATTACTGAAGTGCCAACCTGTGGACTGATGAGACTGACCGTCATTCATCTGGGCTGGCAGGGATTTTTTTTGGCTGTCAGCGACTGCAATCAATGTATGTCTGATGGAAATTTCCAACAAGCTGAATTGCAAGCTTTTAAATATTCCGAAGTTTTATATACAGTATATTAAATGACAAATTTCCTCTCTATAAATTAAAGTGAACATCAGATGTTCCATGGGAAATTAGATTTATTTCTAGGTAACAACTGCCTGTGGGTTTAAGAATGAATTTCTGTGTACAGTACATGAGCACAGAGCCACTGGCAGCCATTTTGTAATGCTTGATGTGTTTCAGTGATACATCGGTTGGATCCAGTGAGGTGATGCCCTCTTACCACCGGAATCACACCATTTAGCTTCTGTGTCTTAAATGGCACTTGGTTAAAAACCTGGATTCATCACTTTTTCAGTAAAAGGTTTTCATTATGAGATAACAATGAAATGAAAGTTTTACTGTGTCGATTGAAGTGAAATGTTACTCTTTATGTGGGGTGTTTGGGGAAAGGTGACAGCAGTCAGCCTGAGCCAGTGTCCGCAGTAGAAGCCAAACTATTCCGACCAAACAGCCTGAAAACATGCTACTAGTAATAGGACAAGATAACTCAGTGGGTTTGTAGCACCATCCAGGTGCTCTGCACTGCAGACACAGTCATGTGTTTCTGCTCTGCGCTCTGAGAATAATGATGAAATGGATGTTAACCTTTACAGTCGTGCTCAGTGCTGGAATGCCACCTTGGCTAAAACTACTCTCCCCAAATATATATTGGATGATTGCTTTGCAATCGCCTCTGTTTAATAACTGTGTCTACTGCTTCCATTCATTTGAATGAAATGACTTTTCCATTAAAAAAAGGTCAACTCAGATTGTGTTTATGTTTTTGAAGAGGTATAGAATAAGCAAACACAAGTACAAATGTTTTAGAGTGTGTTTTTCAGTGTGAAATGCTTGCTGTCAGGGGAACCCAACACTTACAGCTGTCCTTAAAAAAGTCCATTCATTGGATCTCTAACCTTTAAATTGATGTAATCCACCAGATTTTATGTTTGACAAATTATGATAACAATCAACCACAATACCCACTCTTACCTTACGTTCTCGATTAATCTTTATAAATGCAGTTATTATCATTATTATTATTATTATTATTAGAAAGTTACATCCAGTGAAATGACAGAACATGTTTTCCTTTTTTCCACATAGGGCATGTTAGTGGTATGAAAAAATAAATGAGCTGCTGCTCATGAGTCAGACCTCTAAGCTTAAGTAACATGTTTAAATATTACTGTTACATAAAAGGTTTTATTTCAGAAAGTTTTATAATATCAGTTTCAAAGGCAGTGCAAAACTCACACACACACTAAAACTATTTTATTCATTGATTTGGACAATTGACAAACATACTAGCATCTCACAATATATGAAATATTGTCTAATACATAATTATGTACAGCATATTTGTATGAATATCACTAGAGGGTAGGCTAGAGTAAATAACTTGAGATCGAACATCTGTTAATGTTATTTGTTTGTAAACATGAAATGACAAAGAGGTCAGTTATACATTTTCAATTCACTTAAATAATGGATTTCTGTCTATACCTGAACCCATTAAAAACAGACACAGACACAGCAAAAAACAAACATTAAACCAATCAAAACAAAACCAAAAAGCAAAAAACACATTACAATGTTAAAAGACATTTTTTTTATAACAATTGAGACTTTATATATTATTTTAACTTTTTGAAATCAGAAATAATTTTAAAACTGTAACAATTTAAATTTAATACCTTTTCTTTATGAAGTTACCTTATGGGACCGAGTGTTTACGTATGCAGTGGGTGACATCATCACCAGAGTTGGGTGGGGGAGCTGTAAAATCATCAAAAAAAATCTTCTCTTCGACTTGCACTCTCCACCACAATCTTCCCCTGACTTACTTAATTTACACATCAAAATGTAGGAAAAGACACACAAATTTAGCACAGAGCACTCAGCAGGTTGTCCTGCTGCTTATAATATTGTAATATTGAGGCAGTACGGTTTATCATCCTTGATTAAGAGGTAGGACTTTATGAGGTGCACCTTGACTATCTACAGTATCTACAAATCTACAGTGAAATGAAATCCCTGAGCTTTAAGTTGAACACCAGTTACCTTTACCAGCTTTGATTGCAATGAGGAACACAGATTTTTGAAATGAGGTATTAAGTGCTGTTTGATACAGGCCCAGACAACCTTCACAGTAAATGACGCCATTTTCAAGTCTTATATCCAGATTTATAGTTTCAGATTGAAACTTCATTAAAACCTTAAAATGTTCCACATCTTTACTAGAATAAGAATTGTTCTACTTTCCATTGTCAGTCACATTAATTAGACTGTTTCCCACTTTTCTATATATTCAGACTTCTTCAGCTGCTTCTTTATAAAAGTTACATCATGCAAAGCAGTTAAGCGCCCACCCAATATTTACCTATTCATTCATTCTAAATTTTCAACTTGTATCTACTCATTTAAACTTTATGCCAAAAATCCAATTCAAAACTTGTACTGTTTAAGTTGCCACTTGTGATACTAGTGTACAAAGGTTGTTGGGCTTCATAGTTACAGTTGACTCTTAATGACGAGGATTCATCAGTGATGAGGTTAAGTTGGGATTCGCCACAGTCAAGCCATCATCATCATTGTTCTCCTGATGAAGGAAGAGTGAACACACAGACACACACACACACACAGACACACACACACAAAGTTTGACGTCATGTATTTTTTCTACAGAATGAGTACTTTCACCTTTAGTCCTTCAAGTGCATCTTACTGTCTTCCATACTTCTACTCGATTAAGAGTTTGAATGCATATCTCTTACCTGGAGTGGAGTGTTTTTTTTTAAATTGTTGTATTGGTACTGTTACTGAACTAAGGGTCTAGATGCTTCTTCCTCAAATGCATAATGCTTTTTATGTACTAGGTTTGAAAACTTAGTCTTGGTCAGAGGTGAGCTGGTGATTTGGACTCAGATCCAGAATGACTAGTGAAACCTTAACAGTAAACAAATGACAGTATCACCGGGATTAAACCAGCAGTCTAAATAAAACATGTTGTCTTGTCAAAAGTGTCCAGAGAAGCCAGGTGTATCTGAATACTAAAGTTACTATTGTCATTCTTTGAAAAAAAATCACACTCTTGGTTGACTTGACTTACATTGTAACTGTCATTTCTTATTTGGAAAAACTAAGTAATGTACCAGTACCAGTAGAATTTCATTTTTTAACAGCCATTCAGTTTTGTGTGAGCATCACTGAATATTCTCAGTTTTCAATCATACCAACCAAATGGATAAGTGAATCCCCCTGGATTGTAATGCATGGTAGATATAATTCAGGTTGCATGGAGACAGATTGTATTGCAGTGTTCATTTTAAAGTAAAGCATGTAAAGTTGGTATCCCACAATTATTTTCTTTGCTGGGAAACCGGGCAACCGTCAGGAAAAAAAAAAACTGTTATAAATTTTGGAAGGGAAGTTTCTGTGGCCTGTTTCACTCACTAAATTAGTATAATATGGTCTCTCTACTATAATATAACCAAGCCTCTCTTCTAAGGAAGTCTTGTACATTACAAGCATTCCTGTTAATTATGTACAATTTTTGTGGGGTTTATGTATCAGTTTGTAACTTACATTTTATCTTTTTTGTGAGTTTTCCCTGGTGCTGCAACACGACATCGTGGATCAGAGTGTAGATCCTGTAAACAGAGAGATGTCATGATGAAACATGAGGAGAAAATGTAGAAAAAATAAGTATAAGTAAAAACAAAACAAGTATAATAAGTATAAGTATAATTAAGTATAATTCTGAGTATGTGAATAAACTCTTAGGCTGTCAAACAAAAACTGTGTGTGTGTGTGTGTGTGTGTGTGTGTGCATGCATACCTATGACAAAGCATGGCCAGAAACTGGATAGTGAGAAGAAGAACAAAAGACAAGAGAAACATCCAACCGAGAGGCTCCACCTGTTACCACAAAAATAACAGTAATGGATTACTTTTAACGGGAGTTACAGTAGTGCTGACAAATATTTAAAAATATGTCACAGTCCTCCTTTAACTCTGTCTTGTGTCTACAGCACATGCATCTAAGAATGTCTGTCTGTCTGCCCGACCTGAAAGTATTTTCCAGTTTCAGTTCCACCAGGATGGAAGTTTGAGATCTTGATGCTGATGACATAATTTCCAAAGGTCTGCATGAAGAAAGTAACGACCAGCCACAGCACGTTGAATATTAAATACTGGAAGACTGACTGAGGGAAGAAAGGAGAATTTTCTTTTATCTCTGTTCTTAGTTCAGATAACATTTCATTTTTTGTGCCTGTGATGAAAGCAGTGGTTTAGCTTCCAATGTAGACAACAGAATTTTAAAGTCAAAACAAATAATCATTCACCTTTTATGTATTTGAAAATAATTCATGCCACAAACACAAAAAAACAGGCACATTTTCACAGATAGTAGATTTATATAGCTGACCTTGTTGCGCAGTGACGTCAGATCTCTGGTGATCTCCTGCTGATCCGCTTCACTTACACTGATCAGCTTCAAGTAGAGATCAATGACATTGTTCCAGAAGACATGCTCATCCTACCCACACACACACACACACATAGACAGATGGATGCACACGTATTATTTTTAGAATTTTTAGATTAATGCAAAAGTTGAACTAAATCTGTCACTTGTTCAACTTAAAGGTTTCATTTTGCAAATTTTTGTGATCTGACTTTGGCTCTTTGGCCCTCACAAAGAGGATCATGCATTAATATTTTAGCACTGTTATTTTTTTACATTGGCATACCGTCATTAACGTAGTCATTGACAAATAAAGCTAAGAATGGCAAAACATTTGCATCTACCCCATGTGAGACCTGGCAATGACACCTTATTCTCTCAGACCTGCCTGATTTTAAGCATTGCTGTGATTAAATGTGATTATTTACCCATTTACTATTTAAGTTACTATTTGTTTTTGTTTGTTTTTTCTTTAGTACAGTAAAAGCTTTCCAGCTCATCAGCAGATAGACTTGTCCTTGCCAGGTGTCGTGCAGTATTTGCTACTTGCAGACCCAGCAGCTGAATCAGCATCTTACCTCATCTAGTGTTTGCACTTGTGGGACAGACAGTGTTTTCGGCCTGTCTTCCGGCCCTACTCCGCAGCACTTTCTATCAAGTGCGTCTGTTGATCCTGGGAGCAACTCCTTGCACACATCATCCTCTATTTTGTTAGGAAGAACATGTCTGTAGACAAGAAAAGCAAAAAATCTTTTCAGTGAACCCATTTGAGGCTGTTGAGGCATTGACCACAGTTTTTGTGACAAAAGCCTGGTGATTAAGTACATATATAACCAAAGCTCACTGCATTATTATTATTATTATTATTATTACCTAATTTGTTCTTGTAGATTACTCTTCATGTCGGCAGAAGTCAGCTTCCTCATAAACTCTTCTTTCACCAGCTCCACCCAGTCCATTTGGTCTATGTACACACAAACACACACGCACATGCATGCACACACACACACACACACACACACACAATTATTGTCTCTATAGTAATCTTTACATTTTGTATTGAGTTTTGCAAGAATGAAAATACTGAGGAGGATTGATAAGGTCTCGGCCTACAGTAGAAGGAGAAACGTTGTACAGCTCAAGAAACATCTATGTGTTATTCAACTCTCAAAGTGAATATGCAGAATTTTTGAAGTTAAGAACTTTTGTGGTAGCTCTGTTGAACAGACTTTCTGGTGAGCCCTTGAGACAGAGGACATAGACATAACTGCACGACGGCTGACATTGTCCATTTTCTCAAACACTGACATTGAAATTTCCAATCAGCAAAAACAGAAATACGACAAAAGTTATTTCTTCAAACTTTCTGCATAGGAACTTAATGGCCTGAACTGCACTTGTTTGTAACAACAGCTGTTTAACTAATCGTCTTCTACCTTTGGCCAAAAACTTATCCATCACATCTTGTGTGTGGTATTCACAGCAAGTACATGGTTGAAGTTCTGCTAACCATTGATGGGAAGTTCCTCTGTTTCCATTGTGTCATCAGTCTTGACATCATCAATATCCTTGTCATTATTGTTGTCAAGTAATCTCTGTTTTTCGTCACTGTTGCTGCTGCACACAGGTATATGCACATGTTGTAAATATGTGTATGTGCTTTTGTTTTGCAACAGTCAGTCGGGAACTTACACGCATTAAAATACAGACATATAATTATAATAAAAAACACATTATGTCATGCAAATTCATTTAGCTTTGGTTTTCTACCATATCAATTATACTTATTACATTAACACAATCACCATTAATTCTGCTAATGTTATGAGCAGGAAAATGTGACTTTTTCCACTTGTGTTTTTACTGTCTTTGCTTCACTTTACGCTACTTTGCATAACCATTGTGGGGCTTCTTACTTCACTTAGTTTAAAATTACTGTAGATCAAATATTTAGGTATTAAAGCTTAAACAATATTAAAAATAACAGTTTGTTATGCCACTCGTTCTTTTAAAAACATTCAATGCTTTACTTAGTTTCCCTTGTTCCCCAGGACACAATGTGCATGTTAATCACTGAGTAGATGGGCATTAGGAGGTGTCCACTTGGAGTGCAGACGAAATATAACAAACCATAGACAAGCAGCCCTGGAAGAGAAAAAAAAGCATTAAAATAAAATAAAACACTACATAAGACTGGTAATATAATATCACAAGGCGTATGCATGTGAAAATAATGTCCGCAGTAATATAACCCTACCAAACTCCTTTGGATGCAACATTGCCATCACCAAGTGAATGGTTGTCATTGAAACCAAATACAAGCCAGAGGGGGTCAAGAGGGTGCCCTGATTCACCATGTTACCTAAAATAGGAATGAAGTGTGTATTATTGTGCATTTAGGGGCTTTTAATACAATAATCACACAGTAATATTAAATAAAGTCAAAGAGAATTTTTACTCACTGATGATGGATAATATGCATGCGATCATGAGGAATGCATACAAAACACTCATGACGCGAGCAATGGTTATTTGGTAATTAGTGCTGGCAACAAAACAGACGATTATGTAGAATGCAGGAGGGATGACTGCTATGATGATGGCAAGTGTCCCACTGATATCGAAGACACACTGGAAAGCACCTGGCAGGAAAAAAAAGAGGAGAGGGAACGATATATTCAGGCAGATTAACATGGATCAAGTTATTAATAAAGAAAAACTATCAATACAGAGCATCAGGACAACATGGGCATCCTGGCAGCCACCATTAAAGTCTGTGGATTTCTTATGAAAACAAGATGTAGTTTTCCAAGGTGCTGACCCATTCATTCCAATTATCATCACCCTGATGGCCAAAAAATTGAGAAAAATGACTGATGCAAATCTTTCAATGCCACTGCTCCCATGACCCATATTTAATCCAACCAACCAATAAAAATACTGCATGACAGGAAAAGATGCAGAACACCCCAGAAAGTAACTCACAGTCTATTCAGTGCAGAGGGATGACAGGAGTTGAGTTGTTTGTTCTTTTGTTCTTTTTCTCCCATGCACTGCGTAATACTACTAAACATTAAGTGTTAGACAAAATGTTTGGGTCGCACAATGCATAGAGAGACAGGTTTCTCACATGTGTGCTCATGTGTTCACGATAAAACAAAATTTATTGACCCCACATGGGATAATAGTGTGACGCCCTTTGAGACAAATCATTAAGCTAGCATCAGTGTAACTTATTATACAACAGCAGTTTAAACGAGAAACAGCACAGCATTGCTTGCTGCTGAGGAAACAAGCAGACCTTTTCTGTTGATACTCCCTCAGTTGTTGCATACTTCAGTTTTAAAATTGATGTAACACAACTATTTTGTTAGGGAACGTTTTTAAGTTGAATGTGCTTGGAAGGAATCTTCAAGATAAAGATCTTTATGTTAACGGTTGACAACACTTTCAGACTACAACACATAAGACATTTGTTTCTCATGTAAAGTTCATGGGAAATTCAGACAGTGTAACAACTGACCCACACAAACCATTGCCCATTTGATATGGGCAAAAAGTTAAGTGGAGATGAGAAAAACAGAAATGCAAGGAGAAAAACATACTAACTCACAGCAGAAATTAGACAACCTCTAAGAAGGGAGAGCTTGTAGATTAGTAAACAAAACCTGAACCTACCTGCTGTCATGAGGGTGGCAGAGGCCGGACCAATGACAGAGGAAAAAACAGCAAACTTCTGGTAGAAGATGTACAGCCTGGAGATGGACATGTTTCTTTTCACTGTCTCTGCACCACTGCAATTTAAGTCACAAACACAGAAAAGTTAACATTAACACAAAGTAAATAGCATGGTGGAATTGTAAACAGCTGAATGAGGGTGTGCTGCCTGTAAGCATCACCCTGAATCCCCTGAAAGAAGTTACTTTTTTTAAAAATCAGTCTAGTGCCTATAAATTCAGTCTAACACTCAATCAGTTAGGTGTAAACTCCACTATTACCTATTGATAATATTAAATAACAGTAACCTGTCTAGAAGATCTTGTGTATTGACCAACGTAGATGGTCCCCATCGTCTTCTCTGGTTAAAAAACTCTTCGAACTCCTGTGGTGAGTTGGTGTATGCATCCGATGCAGCAATGTATTCGACATGCCATCCTTGCTGCAGTAACAAAGTGCACAACCAACGATCCTCTCCTACAAACACACATACACACATAAGATATGAAAGACCTGAACGTGAACAATCAAAGAAGAGAGGCAGGGAGGTAAGGATGGTTGGTGCTCTTGCATATCTGTGCCAACCTTGGTCAAACTGCACATGTTCTTTAGCTGTGTGTGGAATTTCTGTGTATCTCTTCAATACGTGGTCATCCATTATGGCCGAGCCTCTTAACAGACTGAAACATCCTGGACTGCACAGCACAGCCCCAAACACATGCTCTGCCGTCTTCAAAAGCCAGTGAGCGACTGCATACTCAAACTTCTGGTACCACACGACGGGACCTGGGATGGCAGGCGAGCAGCAGTGGTTTGCAAAGAGAGATGTGAAGACAAAGTGAGAGAACAAGAGAAAAAGGAAGACAAAAGTGGATAAGGAAAGAGAGAAATCAGAGACAATCTTCATTAGCCACAAAACACAAATGCTCATTTCTTGAAATTCTTTCCTCAGTCATCTGTGGAGGGTTACGGAGGCTGGGGTCAATCCCAGCATAGATTTGGGTGCTTTGCTGTTCAGGATCAGTCCGTCACCCACAGACGGATATATGAACAGCCCCTGACCTGACCAAAGAAATTTGCTAAATAAATAACAGCTGAATTTTTTTTTCAACTGTATGAGTTTGACATAAAGTAGAGTAGCCATTGTTTTATGTTGGTGCCAAAAAACACATTGAAAAAGAATGTCTGAAACACAACAAATAAGAAACACATTTCATTTACCAGCACTGTCCCTAACCATAGATTTCTGCACCTTGTTGAGCAGGTTTGTGGTTCTTGATGATTATAGTAACAGATAATACAGTTATTTCAAATGGACATGTTTTCATTTCATTAATATACACATGTTAGTTGTTTTTTTCTGAGTGTTTTTATTTCAAAACTCTATGGTACAAGGCTTTTATCGAGTTTATGAGAAGATATTATAAAGGAAGCAGGGGGAAATGAATCTTTGTGCATATTTATGAGGCTCAGAGGGTGAACATGCTGCTCCTTCATCTCCACATACACAGAGGGTCACGTACTCTACTGATTACTTTGATACTTAGCACTGTACTACTCTGTACTGTCTCCAGGTGCACAGGGCAAGTGGCTCATAGTAAAAACAGGGTCTTTAGCCCAGCTTGAACCATGTTTGATCAAATGAAAAGAGAGAAACCACACAAAGTAGGGAGTAATGTAACAGTATGAAAATATTCACTCACCCACACCAGTAGGATGGATTCTACCACACACTGCACCTACATTGTAATGCATCCTTAACCTGCCAATTAAAGTACAGTCTTTGATTACCACTTTAACAGTGTTTTATATACAATTTGAACTGAAAAACAAAAAGTCCCCTCTGGCTAAATGATAAATGACAAAACCAGCTAAAGTGGTTATTGTAGAGCAGCAGTATCAGTGATTATGTGAGAAAATAGTAAAATTTCAGCTATGCACTATGATAATATGATTCAGTTCGTTGTTTTCTCTTACTGACCTTTCTACGAGCAGAATCACAGCTTTGGGTTCAAAGTCAGTGTCTCCGTCTAGGGCCAGGATATAAGTGTTATCATCTGAAATGAATCTTCTCTTGTTGTCAGTGTCACTCTGAGAGCACAAGTGATTCTGTCCATTAGCAGAATTCAAGTGAGCTTTGCATGACTTTTTCTGGTGCTGAAAAGAACAGAACAGGGATATTTAACATATTTCAATTTTTAACACTCAATGTCAACATAAATGTATGTGCATGCATTTAAAAACAAATATCCATTAAGTCTTACTGTGATCTTTTGGGGATTCTTGGCCAAGTAGCCCTTCCAGCCGAGTAAATAATACATATACATAACCTGAAAGACATATACAGTGATGTATGATGTTAAAATCCATGACAAGCAGATAATAACAGGTGTACAATGTAAACAGTGCATTTGTCCCATAGAATTTAAACAGAGGTGACTTGTTTAATATTTTGATTCAACTGAGAGACATGATAAAGCAATTTAAAGCAATCATAATATGACCAAAAGGGACAACATAAATATACCTGCAATATCATAAAGAACATCACAAATTTAACTAAAAATATTTATACAGATATACAGTAGATAGCATAAGAGTTGACCTAGAGACCTAGAGATGTTAAATAGCCCGTTGGTATTGTTTTGACCAGGATCTCATGATGGAGCCAAGATATAAAACTTTAAGATACAAAATTAATTTTTTATTTACTTCTAATCACTCTGATGTGTTAATGCAGTTATTCACAAGCAAATTGCATCATGATTCCTGTAGGATTTACACACAAACACACACACACAGACACACACACACGCACACACACACACACACACACACACACACACACACACACATACAGGAACATTTTGACACATAAAACATCCCCAATACCCCATACCTGGGACCATCTCTTCTTGTTCCTGATTAGACGTTTGTCTTTCAGGTGAACATAGAGCATGTTGCCTTCTGGCATAACCAACGTCAGTCTGCCACCATAGGGAGTCTCAGTGATCGACACATCATCTGGTCCTTTGCTTCTATACCTCCTGAATGGATTATTGGATAGATGGCTGGTTAGATAGATGGATGGACGGACAGACAGACAGACAGACAGACAGACAGATAGACAGATAGATAGATAATCTCACCCATAAACTTCTGTGATAACTTCGATCAAATCCCTAACGTAAGAATTAACCAGCCTCCTTCCTGTTTTCTCTTCCGTCATGAAGGCATCGTCTACATAAATGTGACACTCAAAGTCAAAACAGTCCTTATGCACCTGGTTTGGATTGCCTCGATAGTCGTCCAGCCTGAAACAACAACAAACAACTGTAACGATACTGCACTTCTGTTTATGTCAGTGTTTTCTTCAGTTGTTGAAATTGTCAGAGCATTAAAGGAAATAAAAAGAAAACTACAGCTGCATCATTGCAGCATGGCAAGAGTTTACTTCAAACTCTTAAACCAGTAGAGATCAGCAAAAATGAGATATTCATTTGGTGTTTATTAGCCTTTTAAAGGGATGTGAAAACAGAATTAAACATGTTGCATATTTGGTACTTGTGCTTTCAGGTGTCTGCAGTTACAGTGTCTCTAACCTGAACACTGATTTGAGAATTGTCAGCATTTCCTCGCGGGTCTCATGCCACATGGTGGCACAAAGATAGATCAAGCAGTTTTGTGAGTCATCATGGCTGGGGAGAGGAGGATAAGGGAGAGCTTTCAGGCAATAGAAATAAAAATTAGACCAAAGATTTATACTTTATCATTATCGTAATTAGATTTTAGCTCGTTAATGTGTTGCATTCAATTTTAAGTAGAGGCTTTACTGTGTCCCCGTTGCTATGGTTACTCTTTAAGATACAGACTGATACTCTGTGGTGTTTTAATTTTGAACAGTGAACAAACAAATTTCCCTAGAACGACTTGGAAATTAATGAATATCCTGCAGCCAATCAGAATCGAGTATTCACCCAGGCCAATATCAGTCAATCAGTCTGTATATCTGTCCATCAATCTACAGTAAACATGACATATTCAAAGTATTTATGTCAACTACAATGACCCCTACTGTTGTTCTCTCCATCTGTGTGCTTAAAATATGAGCACAGTAAAATTTTAAATATAAAGTTAAACAATAAAGAGCTCTCTTCTGAGACCTCACCTCTCTTGGCTTTGGGCTGGTGACACCTTTATCCTGGTGTTGAGTAGCAGAGACTGGTCAATGACAGCGGATTCATAGAATTGACGAACAAACAGCTTAGAAGTTTCCTCTGTGCGGTGGACCTAAGAGGGGATGATCCAAAGAGACATTCAAGTATATGATTTTTTTTCACATCTTAAGAGTTAAGGACATTACCACACTCAAAATTTAAAAAATATGATTTTTAATTTTACTGTGCGTTGGCTGTAGAATGCTTGAAATTTGCCCAGTAACTGGCTGTTTGGGTAGTTTGTTCACTAAAATTGACAAAAGACTGATTCATGAAAGTTCCTGTGTATGTGCGTGTTTGTCTTGATACTGATACCTTTATTGTCCATATGTAGTAGGTACATGCAACAAAGCTCAACCACATACACACTCCCTTCAGTGCCAGCGCTGAAAAAGGCCACTGAGAGTTGGAGCTGTCAAACAAATAGTTGAAAAACATTTTAGAACATAATATGCATAGAAAAAATGTGAATGTAAATGCCTGTACACACATTATGTGATAAATTGTTATGGGCCATAGCATAGTTAAGGAAATTTAAAGTACATTTATAAATCATTATAGCTGCATGAATGGTAGCAGCACTCACACACAAGCATACAGTGTCTACCTGAAATGCTTAAAGTGTGACTGAACACTGTTTTAGGTCATGCTGACTCTTGCAAGACCAAGACCGACAGAGGGATCACAAGAAGTAATCAACCCCTTGATTTCTTTCCCCACAGGCCACAAAAATCCTCATCACTGACACTTTCCTTTCCCCTCCACTCTGTGATACACAGAGTCCCCTAACAGACACTTTTTAAAATGTGTAAATATACTCTGATGGGTTTACTGTTTTATTTATTTTTTTCCACAAGCACTCGCTTTCCCCCATTAAAAAAAAAAAAAAAACATCTATACATGATAATGTCCAGTCCTCGCGCTCCGCCCACCGCCGCTGGCTGCTCGGGCCGGACGCTGGGGGAGGTGGGCGCGTGGAGAGAGCCAGCGACAGGAAACTTTTGAGAAATATGCACCCAAAGGCGTCGCGTTTGAAACTCAAACTGTAGCCCGAACATGTCCGGGACTCAGACGAGGAATGTGTTGTGCACAATAATAAGCGGCCAGCAGACGTATCTGAATGGTAAGCGTAGTTAGCATCTTTAATTTGTGTTGTTTATTAGCTTGTTAGCTTGTAATAAGAAGAGACTGACAGCGTTAATGGTTGTGCTAATGTTAATTGTCTCTCTGAACCGGTGATTTCAGGTTTCTGTGTCCACAATTAGATTTCAAATATGTGATGTATCATGTTCAGCTTGTTCGGGCTACGTTTGGATTGAAGATTTTTGGGAGGGGCAACCAGCTCTCCAGTGACAAACTTTGCACAGGCACTATAGCCAATTTAGTCGATGTCTGACACTCTAAGGATCGTAAACATAAGAAAAACACGTTTAGAGGGGGACTGTAAACATTGTTTGTCTGATAAAACAGTCACCATATTATGTTCATATCCACATTCCAGCCCACTGTAATCATTATATTCATTATGCATTCTGGATACATTGTGTGTGTGTGTGTGTGTGTGTGTGTGTGTGTTTGCTCTCTATTCCTCTTCTGTGCCCCAGCTTGTTTTTCCCTTAACACCTTCCCTCCTCACCTGTCCTGTATCAGTCTTGTCAGTCCTGCCTGTCACCAGTATTTTCCCCAGCCAATCATTTCTATGTCACCTGAGTTTCAGCACTTATACTTCAACCCCTCATCAGTTTAGTTAATAATTAAGTCCATTTCTCAGTTCACTCTTTGTCAGGCTGTCTGCTGGGTTGTTGTTCCCTACTAATTTTAGCTGCAATAAATAATCTTACTTTGTTTCTGCCTGTCTCCTTTGCTCTTTTCATACAACAGTATTTCCTCTAACTGCAACTAAAGAGATGTAGCAGAATTTGGGGCTGAGATTTCCCTTTAATACTTACAGGTTAAAAAAAAAAACTACAGTGGAAATTTTATGCTCTCTATCACACATTCATATACAAACATGTACCTGCTAAGGGAAGTTCGACAGATGCTCCTTGTGATTTCTGGTAAAATCACAAAACTTTTGTCTTTAAAGTTCAAGTAGTCCAAACTTTCACAAAACTCTGCAATTAAAGCACAGCTACATGTTAATTTTTCAATAGTATGTCTAAATGACATTTTGCATAGCACAAAGGTTAATGATGAGGATAATGTTAAAAAATAAGCTCACCTGTCATGTTCCCATCCAGTTTTTGTGCCTGGGTTAGGAACAGTGTCAGTCCCAAGAGCAGCAATGCAGGCCCTGTGCAGTATACTGGCAGTGCAAAACTCATCCTGACTGCATTAATCTTACAGGCCACCACACCAAACCAGTGGCAGGCTGCTGATGAGAAGGCCTGAGGCAAAGAGAAGTTATTGAAGAAGACTTTTTTGTCTTAACAAAAACAGAAAACAAAGGTGGGATAGAGAGAAGAGAACATGCAGCATAGAGACTCGGGTTGTAAATGAACCTGTGTGGTTGTTGCAAGGACCTAGTCTTAGTACATGGGGCACATGCTGTACCAGATGAGCTACAATGCAGTGTTGGAGCATGGAGTACATTTTTCAAGTCTACTGCACAATAATGCCAGGAGCACATAATGCAATTCCTTATTTTAGCTTGTTAGTAACTTCAAAAAGATCTGATTCTGATCAGTGATTGAGTTAATGCTGCTGGAATTATCAAAAAGTGTGCGTAAATAAAGTCTGTTTTTTACTGATTCAGTCTGGACTGAACTTGCCACGAGTATTACCTGAGTAGCAAAGAAAAATACCAATATAATAATATTATATAATAATCAGGAGGCCATTTGGAGAAAAAGAAAAAGAAAACAAAATCAAGTCAGTAATAAGGCTGCAATTTTCAGAGCATAATTTTGCCTTCTGAGGTGGTCTGTCAGCAGGGGTAAATCAGATGTTGCAGTTGTGTATAGATTTCCATTCCTTCTTAAACTACTTTGCACTTCTTAATAAAGTTTTTTGCATGAGCTGAAATCCATTTTCAGATAGTGCTACTCTCTTAAGTTTTACTCGTGCAAGACTTTCTGTAGATGTAGACAACTGCATAGCATCTTAACAAAAGAATAATAATTATATGTTCTTAGGCAAATCAAAACCACTGACCACTTTGGGCTCACTCTAACTTTTTGTTAGGGTTGCTGTTTTTTTGTCCTCCTCCTTCTCACCTGTAAGAAAAGTAGCAGCATTCCTACTTGGACTAAATTCCAGTCTTCGTTCAGGTTTAAGTCCAACCAGATGTTAGATTCCTGACAATACGCATGGCAGAACACGTAGACCCCACCTACAACAGAATACAATTTGTTAGATGTATTTAAGGCCAATCTAATGAAGTACATTAAGGATAATATGAAAATAAATAAAATATTGAAGCTATAATATGCACTACACAAATATAAAAAATAGCAATTGCTGATTTGAAATTTTTTTTAAAAAAGTGAGTTTCGTGAGCATAGTTTTTGAGTGTTCTTCACACATTCATGACAGATACTTACCAATCACTGTTATCCTCAGAATACTGCTGATGACAGATACAAAATCCCTGAAACTGTCCAAGTCTGACAGTGTTTTCTGCTGGGACAAAGGAAGAAATGGTGATAGAGTTTTACTGATCACATCAAATTGATATATTTACACACAGCAGGTGGCACAAAACAGTTTAGTACCCAGCAAAAGGTCTATCAAAAGACATGTAAAAACGCTACCTAGATTTAATCTTATAAACCATTAACATGTAGTCAGGGGTAAATTCTAGTTTGGAGGCAGATTTAAAAATGAAAGTTTTCTAGTTTGGTGATTTGTGCAGTGAAGACAGAGCAAAATAAAATCATTACAGATAAACATTATACCTGCATGCAGTTGGCAGCTTGTAGGGGATTTTCCCACCAGCAGAGGGAGACAAGGAGTGTAGAGAAAATTCCCATTCTAATATAAAGGCTGCAGTCAGCACCCTGGTTGTCCACATTTGATGCTATAGGGGCATAGCAGTCCATCCCCAGGAGGCAGTAACCTGTTGATCAGTTAGTTTCGTGAAGAAATTATTTTTTTAGCTTCTCTGTTCATCATATCAGTAGCTTTGGTGGTAAGCTGATTACTTTTTATTAAAGTAGTTGGCATTTATTTTTCAGCTTTTGACTAAAAATAATCATTTTGCTTAGTCCTCAACCATGTCTCCCAGAAACTTAATTTAATCCAACTAATTTGCAAAAGCAGATACACCCAGTGTAATGCCAACTGGATACGGTTTTTTAATGTTTAGGACTTGGGAAAACTTGTGGTCAGGTTTAATATGTAAAACCACAAACTTCACCTAACCTTAGCCAGAAGCCATTCTGTGGTGAAAGTCCTGTTTATGACAACCATTTCTGATGACTGTGACATCATCAGTGCACTTTTCTGTGTATCTGGTAACAGATTCTGTGTGGTCTTCATTGTCAGTGAGTAAACATACAAGAGGATGATGGAGAATGTACACTTAAAAATAGATCGTTTTGTCTGGATGGACATTTTGCTGGTGGAGAGTTAATAAACTCAGCAGCTTGTTTGTCAACAATTGCTTTTCTTGTTGTATATATGCATTGCTCTGTGGCCGGAAGCCGTATGTAAAGTAAGAGCCTGTCGTCACATCTTTCACAAAAATTGTGTATTGCCAGTTAAAACAGCGACACCAAGGGTCTGCGTCTGAAAGAGTGAACTTGGTTTTAGAAGTTTGCATTTTCAGGACCCAGTTGGTCATTGCCATGTGAGTGAAAGGCCCACCCCCAACAAAAGTTTACTGTTTTATGTAAAAACCCAGTATGCTAACAGCCCCTGAATCTAACCACAGAGGTGAAGCCTTGTCTGTGTAGCAAGTATGGCAGTCTGCACACCTACCCTCCACCTTCCTGTGTTGTACATACATGTAGCTACATCATTAAAACCATCTGCCTCTAAACATATTCTAGTTAGTGATTACATTTGCTTTAGTGCATTTGGAAAACATTTTCAGGAGATATTGTTTCAGCCATGTACACACAATTGCAATTTGCTATACAGATAATCTCCCAAGCAGCTGGTGCTTAAATGATTCTCTCAATAGGCTACATTCAGCTAAAATTGTCAGTATTCAAACATGTTTTCTAAACAGTTTGACCTGTCAAGGTGTCTTCAATGCAACTCAGAGCTTGTAACCTACATACAACTTGTATTTGACTGCTCCAATCAGAACTTACATCTTACATCATCCATCTGAGACATTTCTTATAATTGGGATGGTACCTTTACCAAGCCAGACATTGCATGAAAAAAACAACAATCAAAAGAGAGTGAAATAGCTGACATGATGGATAAAAAAAGAGAGTAGCTACCAAAGAGTCAAACCTAAAGACAAACTGACGTGTTCAGAACACAACGTGCAAAACACTAATACTACACTAATAGAAAGAAAAGCAAAACAAACAGTTTTATTCCTCTTTCTGTTTCATTCTCTACTCAGTTTTAACTTGGAAAGACATGGGGAGAAACCAAACCTTGCCCTGATTGTGGCAGACATGCAGGAAACATTGAGGGAGTTACCAGCAATTATGAGAATGAGGGAGCACACTGGGAAGACTGTTTTCCATCTCTTTTCCGGTAGTTTGCATACTATCTGCAGAATTGCAGACACAGTACAAACTCCTCCACTGATGAAGAGATTAGTCAACACATCAAACTGAGACATAACAACAAGAACCAGGATTGAAGTGCCGAGAGAAACCAAACTCTCTGTGGCACAAACCTTGAAAAGACAAGAAGACACACATTATTTAATTTGGATAAGTTTTTTAAGGTCCACAGTTGGTTAAAAGTGTCAAATTTAAGCTATGCAATTTGAGTTATCATTTATCAAGTTTTTTTTTTTTTTGTGGTTTTATAAATGCACATCTGTCCAGGATTGGCTTAACAATCAAGAAATCAAACTGCTTGACATTTTTCTCCTGTGTACCATGGATTTGCTTATGTAACAGATAGCAGCAGTGAGAATTTATTGTTTCCAGTTATTTTGAAACTTGCAAAATGTGTGAATCTCGATGTGCACCTGATAGCAAATATCATGTTTGAGGTATAGAACCAAGACAGCTTGTGCAGCGAATGGGATGAAAATGGACATTTATCATACATTGGCTCTTCTATGATATTGAATTTTACCATACATTTGTTTTATTATTATTATAAATGGTACATACTATCATGTCTCACATTTGTCAAGCCATAATAATTTGTAAAATTGCAGTTGCTCATTTATTTTTGCAAAATCAAACAAAAAACCCCTCTCTTCTGAATAATTCCTTTTGGGGTCAATGTAATGAACCCTGTTTGGGTTCCTTATAAAGATTAATAATGGAAAAAGATGAGCGGAATCATTTATTATAAACTCTGAACACATTTCTGTAAAATCCCCAGAATTGTGCAAAGACACACTGAAGAGAGCACATAAGAGAGCAAACAAACTAATTAATTATAATGACATGCAAGGCAAGTTATACAATTAAATGAGTGTGAGCCTTGGAAAAGCTTACAAATGACATGGTCCTTATGTCGGGCTTTACAAAGCTCTTGAAGGCACATCTCCACAGTGATTTGATCAACACCAAGAAGTTTGGGAAGACCAGGCAGAAAGCCAACATCAGTGTACAGAACTGTTTTTCCTTTGGGCTGCGCATAGAGGTTGGACTGGACAATGTTGACAACACTAAGAGAGAGCCCTGATTGGACAGAGACCAAAAGGATGTTAAATAAAAACCACAGAAATAAAAGTTAAAATTTTTCTATGTTACATACATATTGTAAAATCATCAACTTCTCTCTTTCTTGTTTGGAGAGAGCCTTAAAGAGTGCATTTGACTTTAAAGTTCTGTGTACCAGTACATTCATGTACAGTAAATGTAAAGGGCTGGGATTTACTGGAATCCTTTTTCCTGCCTCCAGCTACTCAAGTGTAGTTCAATGGGTTCAACAATAATCACTTTTAGTTCAGTTCATAGTGAAACAGAAAGAACAATGCTTAGGTAAAGCATTTGTCTAAGCTTGTCCTGGGATTTGTCAACAGGACAAGCTTAGACAAAGGTGGAAGATAAGAAACTGAAAGGGAATAAAGGGAGAGGCATTGGGGCAGACAGTGCAATCTCATACCTGTTACGAAGCAAATACAAATGATGGCAAAGAAAAGGGAACAGGGATCAATTACACTAAGCCCTGCCCTGCTGTAAACATTATAACAATAGTTGTGCAGTGTGTTTTTGCTGTTTATGACTGAGCGCTATAACATAAAACATGCAGTTCATATACATTTGCAACAGTTTTCAGTTTTCGAATCACGATGAGTTGGCCTAGCATTTACAAGGATCTGTTGAAGGGGTTGTTAAATAAAGAAACAACTTTAAACACTGCTGTCAGCTAGAGACACGCACACAACAGGTACTCGTAGAAGATCATGCTATGCTCCTTATACTCCTTTTATACCATACTATAATCTACATTTTCTAAGGATTCTCTGATCATTATTCTTGGGGCTGATCACTGATTTCTGGAATCATTATCAGTCAATGCTGACCATTGAGTGGTCAAAATGTTGCTTTTTATTATCATCCATGATTGATAGTAATTAGTCATATAATAAAAAAAACTGTAAAATGTTGTGGATATAAATATTTATATATATTTTGCTATTGATATGCTGCTTTGCTCTGCCTTTCTCTTTCATCATCCGAGTGACCCTTCTGTTGGCCTTCATAGAGACCACCAAACTATTAATAATGAAAATCAGGCAAAGGCGTTAGATGGCCTACCAATGAGAGTACCCTTAATATTTTCCTCTCATAAGAATTTTTTTTAATATAAAATATGGATTGATATTGTGTGTGTAACAAAGAATAATTGAAAAGCCTGCTCACGCAGCAGCAGACATCATGACTGAGCAGATAAAGAAAGAAGCAGCAGCTTCTGAAGCTCCAGCCTCATCGAAGAAAAGCTAAAGCCAGAAATCACAGAACTGACAATATTGTTGGCTGGACAGTCAAATCAAATCAAATCAAAATAATCAAAGCACTTTATTGCAAGAATTCAAAACATGCAAAACAAATGCTTGATGTTATACATCAAAATAAAGACAAAAATATTTTTAAGAAGATTTCTTGTGCGCAACACAAAAGAAAAAGGTGATGAAGTGATGAAGGCACAGATTAATGTTTTTCAGAAACTCTTTGTTAGAAAATGGCCATATACACTCTGATTTAGATGACTAGATGGACAGATGGATTGATGGGTGGATATAAAATTCTACCTTAGAGATGACAGCAGTGGTTAGTACGGCTAACCCCACCATAACAGCCACCAGGTTCTGGCCCAGATGGAAACATCTTCTCTCAATTTTCTTCTCAGTGTCCTCCGGGTTCAGCTTGAATGGATCCCATGTATGCCTGAGACAAACACACGAAAACATGACAACACGAACATCGAATGACTTCAGCTGCCTTTACAGTAATCCAGTGCAAGACCAGAGGCAGTTCTAACTCTCTTAACCAAGATGGCAGAGCACTTGTGAGAACCAGTGAATTACAGACGGATTCTGGACTTTGAAATGTATTTACATCACAAGGAAACCAATAAATAAATCTATAGTACGATAATGACAAATTAAAATGATTGGCTGCTCTACATCAGGATCAGGGTTTGGAGCTGGATGCTGGTCACATCTTCAAAAAGTTCACCAGTAATAATGATTCATTTACCATCGTCTGTTAATAAATGATAACTCTGAGCACAAAAACTAGATTCACTCTGATAGATTGGGGTACAGAATATTTCCCTTGTTTTTCTAGCTTAGTTTTTTTTTAAAATCTGTTTACTTCATTGGTGTGACTCAGTGTGAATAGCTGTAAGATAATAAGTGTAAGCATGACTATTAAAGGGTGAATGAAATACCATAGGGGTCCTTGTTTGACCTGAGAAACTACAGTTACACAGCAGGCATTTAGTCTGATTGAGCCCACAGAATACCTCTGATTACATGCGTGCGTTTTGGCACTAAAAACCTAAACTAATGGCATAAGAGTGTGAATCAGCCTCTCTGCCATCACCCACTGCTGGCTGATTAATGTCAAGTGCAGGATAACTATCAGGGTGTGTGCCGTCTACCTCAAATTTATGACACTTTATGATCTTTGACTTTTCCATGAAATCATCAAAAATGCCAACAAGTCCAGATAAATCAGCAGCTTGCGGTGTTGTTGTCAAGTGTATGACATCAAACTGTTGCACCTGGGTAGAGCCATCCAGTGAAATGACAGGGCAAAACATGTTGTTGCTAGTGTGGATATTGTATTTTCAGTTCTAGAAGAAGATAACACTGTTGCAAATTGTAGTACATGTTCTGCAAGGTTCAAAGAGGAGGGAAAAATTAGTGATATCAGTTAGATTTGGTTCAGTCAGAGCTAAGGAATATAAAATCATCTATCTTTGCTCTCTATGTGGTGCCTTTCTAACTCTCAGGTGTGAATAAACTACAGATGAGGGCTTTTCAAAAGCACAAAAATGTGAAGTTATGAGAGGCAGGTAAATATTGGTTATTAAGATGATCCTTACAGTGATGATTTTATCTGCCAACTACCAACAATTAATAAAGATTATTTTTCACTCACTTTTGCTTTTCTTATAGCAACCTTAACACACACCTATACCCATTGCTAGTAATCTCAGACTTAACAGTGTTGACACATAGTTTTTTTTTTTTTGGATTTTAAATCTTTACTGCTAAACCTCTGAAACAATGCAGTTCCTTTACCTCAGCAATACAAGTGTGGAGAAAGTGATTAAAACTGTGGAATGTATTTAACATTTTAAATAGAGCAGCACTCCCCCAACAGCAGTAAGTATCTGCAGGGATGATTTTAGTTGCAGCAATAAAATGAAACACAACAGTGCACAGGGAAAATTAACTGTATTCTCAAAATGTAGATTAAACTGAAAAGAAAAGTGATCATAAAATGCTTAACATGTTGTTACGGATGATATTCATTGCCAACATCTATCTTGTTGATTTTGTTTCTCTAGCTTTCTTATTCAAAGTAGTATAGTAAAAGTTTTTCTTTCTAACTCTGTCTCCCTAAAACAGCCAATAATATACATTTGTGAAACTTGATGACACAGGGAATGTTACCACTTTGTACCCTTTTAGTTAATGAATAACCCTTACTACTCTCAAATAGGGCAATACATCAGTTATATAATTATGTGGTCCAGTACATCAGTGTGTTAAGTGAAAGTAAAAGAAAATCGACATTTGCCGGGCGCAAAAAAAAGAAGACAGTGCATAATTTTTTTTTCTAGTTCGACAATCAGAACAGACCAAAGATCAAATTTGACTGTAAAACTTGGTATATAAAACGGTATGTTCAACTCCGCTGTGATTTGACCCCCCCCCCCCCCCAAAAAGCTTTTCTTTTTGTGTTACTATTAAATTTAATGTGGACCATTAATTATTTAACTGCTTTTATTTATAATTAGTTAAGACCTAATTTTGTCCTTTTCTGAAGATGGTGTTTAAATATACATTAATTTTCACTATTTTTTATATTAAGTTGCATGATTAAATTATATTTTAAGTATTTTAATGTTGTATTGACAAACATATGGGAAGCGCACAGAGAGTTTAGGTAGAAAATAATTTCATGCAAAAAATGAAGCAGTCTGGTCTAACCTTGTTAAGTGTATGGACTGCTTGCTATCACTATCACTATCAGTATGACTCCCACAAAAAGGGATGCGGAATCTTAACATAAACACAAATACAGAAAGTAGCTTTGCATGGCACCACTAATAAAAAATATCTGAAAAAAATGTATATATATATATATATATATATATATATATATATATATTATTTTTTAAAAATATTTTCACTGGTTATTTTATAAAGAACTAAAATCATGTCTCCAATGACACAGAACCAGCTTTCTATTACAAGTCTACTTAGTGGCTTCTAATGTCACATGTTGTCTTCTATTTCTCATCTGTAACACCAGACACCACACTTAATAAAGTTTCAAAGAGGTGAAACATGATGACCTGTAGAGGGAAATAGGTAGATCATTTTTTACCTGTGTCTCTCCTCTCTTGACTTTACTCTTTTCTTTAGTTCCTCCATCTACTTGCCTGTTCCACTCAGTACATTTGCCTGTGCAGAGTCTGTGTGTAAAAATAAATATTTAAACAGGGAGCTGGACCAAAAAAAAATTTTTTGACAGATAACAGTACGCAGTATCAAATATATTTTAAAATGAAACATAAACTCAAGGCAGAGAACTTTTTTTTTTTTTTTTTTTTAAACTGAGTCAGGACACACATAGTAATTTTGAAATTAAACAAAACAGGTAAGCCATACCTTGCAGGTTAGATCTTGATCTTCAGGTTTTTCAGAACTCCATATCTCTTAACTGAAGCCCTACATCTGCTTTGCTTCTGCAATTGACAGTTCCTTTTAGCAGTCTAGTCACAGTAGAGAAATGCAACTGGGCCAAGTTACTCGCCCTTTTATCCAGAGCCGAAGATAACAAAACAGAAACTAAAGCAGGGTACTCAGTGTACTTGGGAGCATGACAGTATGACTGATGATAATTACATCAGTTTTATGAATAACAGCCTAGTAAACTGTATCGAAGACAACAACAGAGGGAATGCCTTAACTCTGATTTACGAAGACCAGATGGGTCTGAAATAAACTAAGTTTGAATTGACACAATGGAAATGCAAATCAGCCCAACATTATCCATAATCATGATGATGGACCACATCAGACTGTGTTTTATAGGGTGGATGGATTTCCCGCGAACAGGGCCCAGATGAAACTGTCCCTAATTTCTTGTCATGTTAAGTAAATTCCAGGCATGGGAGGAAATAACGCTGTTGGGTGAAGCATTGTAAAGGACCACAATGGCAGGAAACCAACACTCCAGGGGTGATGTGTATCCTTTGTACTAGGAACAACTGTGTCAACATATGACGTGACAAAACACATATATAGACACATAAGTTAGTTCAATAAAAGGTGCAGCTCCAGTTGTGGTTTTATCAAAATGTACATTTAGACCATGCACAGAACAATAGCCACATAATCTTTAAGCGGTTACAGTCATAACTTCAGTATTTAACTACTAACTGAAAAGAGGCATTATTGTTTCCTGCAAAACCTCCCAAGGAAGAACTTCCTTATTTTTTTGGAGAAGCCAGCCACCCATCATTTTATCACAGCAGTGGGCAAATCCCTCTCACCAGAAAGAGTAACTGTAGTTCACAACATGTCAAAACCACAAGCAAAAAAAAAGTTGTCCTGAGATTCCCAGGATGATGTCATATTGCAAACAGTGGATCCCCAGCTTGATTCAAATTCTTTCCCTGGCAGACAAAGTGCATGTTAAAAAAAATTAAGCGCACTCCGCAGGTGACATGGACTGAAAAAAGCAGAAAGAGCGTTACTGACTCAAAAAAGGAGTGGCAGTCAAGTCCAACACTTGAACTACTAGACATGACAAAACTATGAGAAAAAATGGTTACATGACATCTCTGCTATTACAGGAAAAAGGGGAAATGCAAATACCAGCTGCTTATTTTTCATCTAAACTATGTACCTTCAAGCAGTGTCTCCAGCAGAGCCTCAAGTTATTCAAGTGATTTTGTACTGCCAGAGCAAAAGACATCTCACCTGTTGGCAGCAAAATGGTTGCGAGACACAATACAGTACTACTGGACATGTTTAACATAACTGTGAAATGATGTACAGTGTTAAATCCTGCAGCTCTTCTCCAGACGTCACAAAATGAAAAGTGGCATGACTGTGTGGCAGTAATAACTGAAACCTCTTTCTCATCTGCCAAGCTTAAACCATTTATGGATAGCTCAGCTTCCAGAGATCCAACAAAAGGTAGAAATTGTGAAAATTCTCAAAATTTGAAGAAGGAAAGACAGTACACGTTTACACTGACAAATGTTACTTTTTCTGTGTTATGCATGATTTTGAAACACTTTGAGAAAAGAATTCTCTAACATCCACAGGCACAAAGATCACTCACCATTAAGTTGTTGCTAAGCTATGTAATGCTAAGCTTCTGCCGAAACAGATTGCAGAGTGTACATGTAATTTTACCACAGTGAAAATAATTAAGTTTCATAGGGAAATGCCAGAGTAAATACAGTCACAAAGCAAGCAGCAAAACAGGAACCTGCTCAGGCCCAAGTGCTTCACTTCCATCATTTAAGCAGGATTTGCAGTTTCTGTAAATCCTGCTGATTTACATGAACTGAAAAGCGAAGCTTGACCAGAGGAGACAGCTCAGTGGAAGAAAGCATCACACATTTATAGCGAGGGGATATGGTCTGACCGAAATAACATACAGTGTTTTACAAAACATCTATTTCCTTTTTACGCAAAGTTTACTCCTGTTAAGGGCCACTTGTCAAAAAGGAAAATGATATTGGAAATATTTAAATATTTGTTCACAAAAGTGTTCTCAATTACTTCCAAAAATGTTGTCATAGTCCTGAAAAAGCTTTATTATTTGCAAATATACTTAAAAAAAGGTTACCTTGTGTCGGTGGATATATTCTTTGGAATGGCAAAAGTAAAAGCAAGTTCTGTAGCAGAAGCATTAGTCAGAGGAATAATGTCAGACGGGGATTACCTGGTAAAATCAGCATCAGCAATGGGAGTTTTATTATAAGCTCAGCCATAAAAGTTGTGGAGAACGTTAGATCACTGAGATACAGTGTTATGAGGATACTGGACCAGCTCTCCGTTTAAAGGGTCCAACCTCTGGGTTTGAAGAGTATTACCCTCATATGACGCCGGGAGATTGTGTTAGCCAGTGTCGAGGAGATTCGTCTATCTCTTAACTGCCTACTTCCAGATGTCGAGCCTGCTTGCTCTGATACCACAGCTGACTGAATAGCCATGAGTCAGATTATGACATCAGCCATGCTTGTTAACGGCAGCTCTCCCCTTAATTGAACTGAGTTCTTGGTAATATGCAAGGAATATATTTAGTGGTTAAGATGTATGCCCCAAGGATCTGTTAATTTTAGTGGCTGAAGTAATCTTTAAGAACCTTTTAAGTTAAAAACGCTCTCTTAAGAACTTGTAAGTCCATAACTATAATTAATGCTTGAAATTTTATTAAATCACTTAGTAGGGGCAAATACTATAGCTCATAAGATTGCACAAAATAATTATAATAATTATTTCTATTAAGAAGGATCAGTGATTATTAACTGAGACACAAAAGAATCAAATTCTAAGAGCTGAAGCTGATTTACTCACCAATTTAATGGTGGGAGATGGTATTATCTACTCAGAAGAGGAAAATGAAAAATAGGCAGTAGGCCTACTCATGAGTCCTTTCATAGTCATAATTGGTGTACAGTCTTTGTGGGAAAGGTCCACTTTCAGTTGCTTACCTCAGACTATGTCACAGAGCCATAGTGCACACATGATTTTGACAAGCATGAGGAGAAGTTATTCTTATTAACTGCGTTATCAGCGTTTGCAAACATTTTGACTCTACCTCAGGCATGTCAGGGCCTGTTTCAGCTTGTATTATTCAGTATTTAGATTTGATCAGATATAATCATTAACAATCACTTTACATTTTAAGTTTTGTTGAATATGATTGCTTGCATACTCATCATCAGTTTTACTAAAGAGATCACGTTAATCATCAATACAGAGCCTTGACTTTAACTGAGCCCTAGCACACAATTTCAATAGGACAAGATTTAAAGAGTCCTTTTTCCCTTTCAGTTTCCAGTGTTTGTTTTTGGGCAGATCTCAAATCACTTGACAGTGAGTACCTAGCCATCGACACGAAAAAACACTGTGCAAACTATCCGGCTAGTAGAGACACGAGAAAGACAAAATGGATCATTCAAAAACAAATTGGTGAAATGCTGTGAACAAACAGGTCTGAGACAGACTAAAACTCCCCCTTTAGTGATAATGCACAAGAGCAAGAACCAGAAGAAGAAATTTTTCAAGCCCACTTGAGATTTTGTTTGGCAGACCATTGAACACAGTGATAGGGTCCCAAAGAAAGCAAATGTGAACCAAAGATCAGTGTGAAGATAAAATGCTGCATTTTTGTGCAAATCTATCCAATGTGCTTTGTGATATTCACAGACACGTGAAAGAATGTTTGCCCAGAGAGATAATAGGATAACTGGATGATCTGAACCAGAGGACTGGATGGTGATGAAGGACCTCAGAAGGCAAAGGTGGCGAGCACCGAGGTGTCAAGGACTACCTCCAGTCCTACTTCATCAGTAGGAAAACTGGCAAAGAGAGCAATGTGAAAACAAGATGGTGACTGAGAAAAGACCATGCCAGGATACAGCTTAAGAGGAGGACTGTGCATCGTGACACTGCTGGCAGTTACACTTTGCTACAACTAAAGCCGTGACCATATGTGGGCTTGCCTAGAGAACCATAGTAAAGAGAAGATATCAGGGCCAATATGCCTGTGTAGATTCTCATTCATCCAGGTCGTGATTATCTTGAAGAGTCATTAAAACAAGGCAACTGGACTATGTTGAATTTTTGGGAAGACATTTCACTTCTCATCCAAGAAGCTTCTTCAGTTCCTGAACTACTTTAGACTCTGGTATGCCGCAGCTGGCAGGACAAAGAAGTAGGGCCTGTTGAAGGGAACCACTGCTGCAAGCTAAGAGTTACTCAGTAGTTTAGTTAGATAGCTGGTGTGTGTTGCTAACATAAACACAATGGATGTTGCTCACAGAAAACAGTCTTTATCAGGTCTGGAATCTGAGCCTCTGCTGCCAAGAAGAAGACTGATACAAATGTAAATACTGTCATGGCTTTATCATGTCTGAGACAGCTCCTGGCAGAAAATTTGGATGGCTGTTTAGCGAAACATATCTTCAGTGTAAATAATGACAATGTAAACTGTAAGGTTTGGGAATAAACTTTCAAGACTGCATGATGTGACTGTCATGTTGGTATTTACTGACTGTGTTGTTGCTGAAATGGCGCTAAGTAAGCTTCGATGTGGCGTTGAACTGTAAAGTCACACTAATGCCACTTATGAGGTTGGCGACATAACGTTGGTAGCATCACTGGGACCAAGCCACAGTTTCAGTGTTGCTTGAATTGAGCACATTCTTGCTTTTCGGTCTGTCTTGAAGGTATTTATTGTTATTTCTTAATGACCGTAAATTGTGGTTGTATGGACCTGTTGACTGATTAGCTCTGTTAGCTTTGCTTAACAGCTCACACCAGAAATCAGCTCCTCTTTGTTGCACTGAATGCCAACACAAGAAGTTGCACTGTGCTGCCACTGGCAACTACTGTTTCAGAGCAGCAAAGAAGAAACAATCTCAATGTGTTGGATGGAACTAAAAATATGACAGTTATTTTACAATATTTTAGTCTGGATTTTGCCAGCAAAACAGCGACATGTACAATATGCATTGCATTCGTTTAAAGGGAAGGGTGAGGTGTTGCCAGTTTCAACACCAGCGACCTAGCACTTGATGATGTGTTGCCTGAAAAAAAGCCCCAAAAACAAACAAACAAAAAACCCCCCCACACACTGGCATTGGATTGGTACTCAGTGTTGGCCAATATTAAAAACTCAGATGATGTCAGAAGCTGTATTGGGAAGGAAAAAAAGTTATTTGAACCTCTTTAATTAAAACCTCAGTGTGACACTCAATTCCCTGCAGTAGTCCTACAAAACACACACTCTCATCCTACTATTGCATCAATGGGACTAATCCGTTTATTCATATTTTGACATTCAGCTTAAACCATTCTGTCTACACTTCACTACTCAAAAAAGAGTAAACTCTCAGTAACACAGGTGGCTTTTGACAGTGTTACTCAAGGCTCAGATGTTGTACATTGTGGATACACTTCATGCATTTTGTTGCCCAAGAACTGGTCATGTGCTGTGTGCTATAAAGATAACATAGCTCCTACAGCAGATCTGACCCTTGGCCACTCAGGTATATCTTTAGGCATTGGTTCTATCCTTGATATAGAGTAACCTTTTGACACTGTGACAATATCAAATACACTCTGTTCCAGACTTGGGACTTTTACAGCTGTGGAACTTTTGTCTGCAACATAAAAATCTAACAGATTGACTCAGACAATATTGCCAGCTTCATCACGGCCTGGAGAAGATAAGGAGTGCATTACAACCATCTAGTTTGGTTGGGTTCATGTTCGACGAGTAACAGACTGGTACTACAGAGGGCAGTGATAGTTGTGCTTATTGTGTTTTTGTTACAGTGTTGTGTTTCTGTACTTGTACTCTTGCTTGTTCAAAGGCCTTTTTAAATTATGAGATTGGTGACACAGTTGGAGGACAGTTCCAGCAGTATGTACAGCTTTCTAATGTTAATGATGAAGATAATTCTCCCAACCCTTACCTGATTCATGGCTGAATTCTGCCATATAATTATAAAAATACTGAGAATGCTCCTATTTAAAGATTTATTATTATGTTTCTATACCTTTTATATTGAAGCTTGCCATCTAAAATATGTAGCACTAAACAGCATTTTGCAGTTTTATGAATGGATGATTATGATTATGATGACTTAATTGGTTACCATTTATAGTCACTCCATGAAGGTTTTTCACGTTTACCCACCAGGATTTCTTAACACCCTGCTGTCAGATGATATTAAACACATGAAGGGGTTTGGTAATGACCATTAAATTTTGTTGTTTAATTAATATTTTTTAAAGTTGGTTCTGTATTTTTCAAGAACTCAGTGATCACACAATGAGTAAAAGGGTGGAGTTGTTATAGACAAATACTGTCAGCACTTTTGTCCCGCCGGGTGGTACACCTGTACTGTTAACACAGGTCATCCTGCCTAAATCCAGAAGTGAGAGACAGTTAAACAGAAAGTGAAACAGGGTCTGAGTATGCTTGGTTCTGATGGATTGTAATGTGAACCCAGTGAACCTTACAGCAGACAGCAACAGGGTGAATTCCTTAACTCTTATCTGTGGAGATCCTTGATCTCTGAATGGTTTGAGTCCTACATTCCAAGTTAACTTCAATAAAATTGTCAAAAAGCCCCTTTAGAGTTTAAGTCTCTGCAGATTTCCACTATAACCTTCAGCTTACAAATAAAAAAAACAACAACTCAAAACTAAGCCAACTTTGATTCACAATAAGTTTTTAGTCACTGAAAGTGAAAATAAATTATGTGAAAATGATATGAAATGTGAGTGCGAGTGCTGTTGAGAAATAAGATAAGCATACCATTACAGAAACCACCCAACATGAGGAAGGAATGGTTTCTATGTCTGTTTGCATGTGTGTGTGTGTGTGTGTGTGTATGTGTGAGAGAGAGAGAGAGAGAGAGAGAGAGAGAGAAGCTGACAGCGACTGAGAAAAAGTCAAGGTTTTATGGGAGGCAATGAAAAGGTACAAGGACTATTTACAGTGAAATGCACACAATGTTTGACAGCAGAAGATTTAAATAACAGCTTTTACCTCACTTAGCCCACATACATACACACATAAACACACTCTCTCTCTGTCCCTGTCTCTCTTGCTCTTTCCTTAATTAACTAAGGTCAACACTCAGTGTTCTTTCCTAAAAATAACCCTGAGCAGTGAAAACGCTGTAGGGAAAATGCATTTTTGTTGCTTTAAGAGCTCACAAATAAACAATACCTCCTTTTTACTGTGTCGGTCCATCAGGGGTCCAAGAAGAGAGGGTGTTGTAAGCTGTACAAATAGTACAGTCCCCCCACAACTTTTTTAAAATACCACCCCCCCTGTATATATAATACCAAGATGTCCATCATAGTGTTTTGGATTGTCTGTCGGAGAAAATGAACATCCATTTTTGTGCAGTTTTTTAAACTTCTTCTTATTTATTTTCATCAAGTCGAAGACAATTGTACAGTGCAGTCATCATGTTCACAGATACAGCTCACTCACAAATGTCTTGCAAAAGGTCGTGGATTTTGGCATCTTTCATTGTCTGTTTTTGGTTCACACCATTCTCAGGGGCAAGGAAAACAGGACTGAGGCTGTCCTGTGTGTAAGGTGTATTTAAGTCTTGGTGTCCTCACCTGTCACCAGTCCTAAACTACATGTAAAATAAGGTCAAGCTGTAAACTTTCAGGATCTTACTGGGTATTAGGACATAAACATTCATGCCCTTGGCCTTGGTTGCTATGGTGAGGGCAGATGGGGAGAGTCTGCACAAATAACTGTAAAACACAACACTGATTATAACAAAGGGACTGTGTGACCGAGCCATCAACTTTGCACTACCAAAGTGTAAAGAAGTGTAGTGGCAGACAGAGAGGTGAAAAGGCCTATGCACTTAGAGAAATTCCTTCACAATATATATCTGTTTAGCAGTTATACTTGCGATAAAGAGGACATCCTTAGTTTTCACCCTCCACTGTATTACTGTGAGGGGCTGCAGCCTTAGCCAGGAGATTGTAATCATCTTCTTAGTGATTAAAAGAAGGATTCTTGATCATGATGTTTGATTATTGTACTCTGCATTACCTGCTAGTGTTCCAAAGAAGAAATAAGAAAGTTTCAATGGTAATTCTCTATCTAAACATTTTTAAATCTCTTGTTTGATCTTTTTCCAATATCACAGTAATTTTGGATAATAATTTAGTCTTTTTAATAGTAATTTTTATATCCCTACATTGTGCAGTTTTGAACTATCTTGGTCTTGAGGACTCACCCATGGATGTCTATGAGGACATGCAGGCACCAAAAGGGGGAGGGTGCCCCTTTTCACAGCATGATAAAGAAGTGGGATGCTGAGTTCAGACATGGGAGAAACTGATGACTGTTGAAAGGCCAAGCTGTCATTTTCTTAGACATTACTGACTTTTAATTTTTTTTTTAAATTTTTAACCCTCAAACTTTGTGCATAATCTCCCAAAGAGCTGAACTGCACATGCATGTAACAGGAAATTTATAACTCATCTCGCTCTGTGTTAGACCAAATAAAATGATCAATTCTGTCTTATAACCCCTCTGAAATGCAATTTTATGATTTAACATTTGACGACTTGCTTGTTCAAAAATCTTAAACATTTATTTCACTTTGTGGTTTTCTTTATGTTGGCCGTACACCTTTCTCACACACACATACTACATCATTGCAGCCTAGAAAAAAACCACAAAGCTTTAATCAGTTTGTACTGAGTGCTGACCTCGTAAGCTAGAACAGATTTGTTGTGTGACTGTGACCACTGGGTGTCAGTACAGGGCTTTGATTTTTGCTTTGCTCACGCTTGAATGATATTTCACAGTGTTTTGCAGTGTGTGTGTTTGGCAGAGTGTGGAAGAAAATGGACGATATACAAGAGTTTCTGTTTGTGTACACACTTCATATGTTTGTTCTAGTGTGTGTGTTTGTGAGTTTTTGCATTTATGAAGCCATGCATCTGCATGTTAATAGGTTTGTGTATGTGTGTGTGCAGTCCTGTCTGTTTTTGTGTGGAGTGGGCTCAAAAGAATGTCTCTGTCAGGTTGTGGACTCTCATTAAGATGATCTTCCAGTGCATAATAAGCTGGCCATATGGTCAGCATGGCGGTGGTATCTCCCCCCACCTTCAGGTGATTGAGTTTGAGAACAGTCCCACAATAATAAAATACAGCAAACAGAGAGCAGGTTTTATTGGTTTAATATTGGAGAAGCAAGAGAATTTGCAAGCTAAAATATTCCAAAAAGTCTCTCTCGATGTTAATAAAAGGACGGTAGCATGGCTAACAGACCACGAGAAGTTGTGTCAGACAAGAGTTCGCTGCCTGTCATTTCTCAGTGGCAGTGATCCCAGCTCGACTGTCCTGCTCTATGATCTGTGAAATGTTGCTCACATCACAATGGTAATGTCACCGAGGGCATTGTTACTGCTATTCACAGCTGATGCCTTTCAGATCTACAGAAAGGTTAGTAGCAAGGCACCCTTCCCTGGCTCTGATTTAGACACTGAAATGTTCAGTGCCAAACTATAATTAGTAGCCATATGGACTGTGTGTTGAGAATAACTACCTGCTGTACATACACAAGATGAGGCTGTGGTGATTCTCACTATTTGTTGGTTGTCTAGAGCCTGTGAAATTACAAAGGAGAAGTAGAGCCATGTGAAAGTGAGGCTAAACTTCCATGTTTTACTATAAATGTGTATGATGGAAATAAAAATACTCATTTCCTTAAAACAATAGATCTGCATCATGTGAAAGGGTTTCCAGTACTGTTGATGATACTGTACATTCTGCAGCTGCATACAGCTGTGAACCACTTTCCGTTTGTTTCTGGTGTGACTCTGGGTACGACCAGAAAGCCTTAATAAACACACCGAGGTGTGGTTGCACATACGAAGCTCTGGCATAAGGAAGGAAGATTTCTCCACACATGTAGCTATTCCTCTAATAACGTGCCGTTCACTTGCATCATGCATCTTCAATCATAGTTTGTTGCTGTCATGGAGAAATAAACTGTCCTCATCAGGGAGTCACATCTGACCAATGGCAAAAAGACAATCATCGGCAGCCAGTCGTCGACAGCCAATCGTCTTGCTGCCGTCTTTTCTTAAATATGATCCTCTCTGTACCTTTAGTTCATTCATGCCCCTTTTGGGTCCTCCTTCATCTTTCCGTCACCGCCATGTTTTGCAGACTCATCAGTTTCATTATTCCACCAGCCACAAAGTCTCAGCAGTGTCAGTCTAAGCACCAAAGACTTAATTATCACATATCATCTGTTTTAATAAACTAATATTGTTTCTTAATTCATTTGTCTCCCCTGATTGAACTGAGTGTTTGCTGAAGTGATGAGCTCTTGCTAGTGTTCTGCCTCCCTCTCAGGGGTGTCTTCAATATATTTGTGTGTGTGTTTGTGTGACATGGAAATATAGCTGCATAGTTATATATACCATGGATGTGTCTCAGTTTTCTGCACTGCGGAAATCATTGGCCCCTTACTTGTGATGCATTTGAAAGGTATCCAGACAGAGGGCCCCAGTTAAGTGTCCATTTTGATCTGTTTGTGTTTGATGTGTAAATAATATCTGGCAATAATTTGGTCCATTATCCATAACAGCTTGATAAATGGACATACCAGAGCGTATTGCTTTGAGCTTGCTTGAAACTCTTCTTTCTTTCCCATGGCAGTCAAGAATAAAAGCTTTGAAACTAGCAATGGTATGAGAGAAAAAACATTTAGCTTCCAACTGTTTCAGTAGATACTTTCAGATGTGAAAGAAGATTGTAATGCCACTGAGCAGGATGAATGTGAAAGGGAATATTTCTGATCAATACAGAACAAAATAAATAAAAAATTAAACAAACAGATTTTTGGAAATTATGCACATCAAGAGCTCTATACAGGCCTGAGGGCAGTGATCTGCTCTGATTGTACAAAAAGAATATATTTAGGTCAGAATCAATTGAGGTTAGGCCCCCTCCAGCTCAACACACACACACACACACACCCACAAACACAACCACACATAACCATATGCAAACACAAAAAAACACACCCACACATATCCATACACACACAAACACATAAAGCTAGTCAATTGGGGAGGATGAAGAAAAAACCAACCTACATTTTAAATTTATTCTATACTAGTTGGTACTGATACACTTCTTTTCAGCCAATACAAGCCTTAACCAATAATTACAAATTTTTGTACTTAAAAAAGCATAACCTGTGCTTTTTACCCACCTGAGGTTGCCCACACAGGGATCCAGTCCCCAGGGAGCCAGCTGATGCAGACAAACGTAGTCTCGCCGTGGGTCCAGGCCAGACAGCTCTCACAGCCAGGCCTGAGGCTGCATCAGCAGAGTGATGCTCACCGCCTGCTCCCACGTGGTGACCTGCTGCCGCCGAGCAACCTGCTCAAAAATCTATTCTCGCCGTTAGCTTCCTGCAGGGGTGCTACACAAGCTAACCTAGCCTCCAACACAAGTAACTAGCTACTGCTCGGTAAGAAGGGAACGTAGATCTTGAAAAGAGGAAACTTGTACTCTTTTTAAAAAGCTTATTCTATTCTATATAATTGTTTAGTGATGTGTTAAAAAGTAGTTGCGCTAAAAAATGTATTTTCTAATATGCTTCTGAAGAAGAAATCTGGAAATTATCCTTGAACCAAAGGAAAGGTTAAAATAGTTTGGTTTGGAATTATGTCCTCTGTTGGAGCATGATTTTACATGTTTTAGTCAATCAGAGATTTGCATGAAAAAAAATATTGAAAATTGCATTATATCGAAACAGCACCAAATCACCACCAAATCACTTAGGCTGTTCTGCATGCGGGAGAAGGATGTCTTCCAAAGAGGAGAGAAAATTAATTTATGTTAGATTTCATAAAGGTTGACTTCTTTTTTATTATTTCAAGATTTGTTTTTATCAATGGACGCTCACATCGCACAACGCAATTGTGATACATCAATAACGTATAAGAAATAATGTCAAAATAAAGGTTTATATCTAAGGTTTATTTTTAGTTCCTGTTTTTTTAACCCCTGTTTTTAACAAGCACTTAATGAGGTGTTATATGAGTGCTCTTTTTGATTTACCCCTGTATTACTAAAAAGAGTTACTGTTGTATGTGTGCATGTGTGTCAGTGTTGTTGTTATTGAATAAAGGATTTTATTGTATGAAAATTGTCATACAAATAAAGCCTGATTTCACATGATCTCTCCTCTGGCTCTTTAAAATAGAGGAAGAGCAATCTTGTCTTCTACTATGAACCAGCTCCCTCTGCTGTTGATTCAAACACTGGCCAAGCTTTTGACTAATTTAAAGGAAGGTCACACACAGTAGAACTACTCTTACAAACTGTGCCACTAAAGCAAGGTCACGTTTGGTATCTCCCTACATCTGGTTTGAACAAACATAGTTGAATTTGTTTTCCAGTTACTTCTGACCTTTTAGTTCATGTATATACGTGTCGCATTTAATGAGCACCTCCAACTGAGAGTGAAACAATATGAAGTTTGATGTCTGAGGTCTGCAAGAGCTATTGCAGGGCAGCTATATATATATACCTATTACGATTGAACAGGAAGAAGTTGTTCTCAACAGAAACTGAAAAAAGGGAAGAGCACTATAGGACTAAATGTACAGAAACGTCACTGTATTTTGCAGATGTGGCCATATGTGGTCCGAAACAGAACAGAGTATCAGGACAGTCTGCTTTTAAAAAAATAAGTGCCTTTGATCTGGCATTGCTTTGCTTGACTTAATATGACACTTGTTACACGGAACACATAAAAATCCTCAATGTAGGAGAGAAATTGGTTTACAGATGACAGAATATAATTGGCATGATCCTAAAAATGGAAAAGCAATGAAAAGGTGCTGTCAAATCTTCATTACAGAATGCTATTTTCTGTGCAATTTTATATGTTGCAGGCTGGGGAGTAAAATTACATGCAATAAGATTATAGTAAATGAAGGATTTTCAGCATGCAGGATCACAGCCCTTCACAATCTCGTCTTCAAGATGAGTCCGGTTGGAGAATTTTTCAACCATGCAATGTGTTTATCACAAAAGAATTCCATGACATTAAAAACACAAAAATAAGCTGGAGGTTCAGTCTTTTTGCCAAATAGGAACCAAGTATGTATGAAATTTATGTTGTTTATCTCCTTTTTCATTTGTAGTTTCTGTTTACTCCTCTTTGAATTCATTCAACATTCATTTTATTCATGTGTGTAATATTATATTGAGCAAAAAAATTACCGTAATGCAAACTTTACCAACAATGCAGCCTCATAAAACAGCTGCACAAATGACAACCTCAAAAATGATCTGAGCCAATCAGTCAACATCTTTTCGAAGCCAAAACTGATTGTGAGAAAGCTGGTAAGTGTTTAACAGACTGCAGGTCGGCAGTAGATTGCAGAAGGATTTCTATTTTTTCTGGTTCAGGCTTTATTTTCCGTTTTTAAAATTTCCAGACAGGATGCTGACAGTAACTGCATACATGTTGTCTAGAACTGCAGAACTTTCTGTTGGCTTGAAAAGACAGCATTGTGCTGTGAAATTCACCTTGACCAAGGCCCGAAATACACTTGATTGAATGTCTCCACTCAATGGCACACACACAGACAGTGTTTTTCTCCTTCTATGATATGATTTCACAGTCAGGAGAGAAAAGGGATGTCTGATTCCCTGAGAGACCATAAATCAGCCGTTAATCACAAAATAGGCTCTTAACCAGAGCAGTAAACTGACCTTTTTTTCCCAGCCACAGTGATTGAGGGCTCACAAACACCAGACGCTGTTATCATTCTACAAGTCAGACTGAATTTTAGACTGAGTGTTCGGAGGAGATAGAGACAAGGTTTACTGATGGTCTTAAATTTTACTTGTACATGAATGAATTCCATAATGTTCTCCAGTGTGGATTTAATCCATTTGCATCATGCAGTGAGGAGAAACATTGGTTACTCTGCTGTTGAGAAATGTTAATTGGATATATGGGATTGTTCCTGTCCTGGTTAACGCCATTGTGGTCTCACTTTCTCACTTCACAATAAATTATACAGGTGACAAGGTCAGGTGGTACAGGAGGTCATTCAGTAATTGCAGGTTTGGTGGTTCAATCTTCGCCTCATGACCGCATGTCCGAGTGTCCCTGAGCATCCCGATCTGCTGCAAACTGAGCAAGTCCATCGTGTCACCTCTTTAAGGGAAAATGTACTCTTTCTTGAGGTGGTGACTTACATGAAAGTCACAGGCTTTAAATTTAATGTGGAACTGTGAAGTCATGCTTGACTCCAGACTCACCTCAGACATTACTCAGATTTCCATTACTCAGAATTTGTAAATTATCAATGAGTCCGAATGATTACGAAGTCACCATTTTGCCACAAAGCTGTAAATGTGCGACAGCAATTAAACCGAGCTGTTTTTGGCAATAGGATTTGCAGCATGACTTGTGCTGTTTGTAACATGCACTCTAACCTTTCTGCAATATAAAAGATGAAAATTTATTACATGCGTTCCTGGAAAGATGACAGGTCAGTATTTCAAGCAGTCTTAAGCTAATCTGGCTTTGCTATATTCTTCCTGTAATGTCAGACATGCTAGCCAGGTTTATGAACCTCATTCAACGCTTACCTCTGTGTTTGCAAATATGCTCCTGCTCAGTGTCACAATTTAAAATTTAATATATATAATTTGTGTACATAGATAGGAATCCATATGTTTATGTGACACTCTGCATGACTGCACTATGTGCATGCAGCCTATTTTGTGTAGGATTTAGGGAGATCTATTTGTAAAATATGTCAGAATAGAATTAAATACTCACATGTATGTTTTCATCAGAGCATAACCAACTGAAAAAGGAATTGTGTTATTATTTAAACAGATTGAGTCTTTCATATCATCTTTATATCTCTGGGTACTCTTCTGTTTGAGTTGACCATGTTGCACTGCCATGTCTCCACAGTTGCCCAGAGCGTACAAGCCAAACGCTGACTTTAAAGAGGGACTTTAAAGTTTTTTTGAGCTATTGTATAAGAGGGGGATGAATGGAGGGCTTTAAGTATGCACTACATTTATCAACTGTGTCAGAGTCATGAGGTCATGGTGTATAGCAAACATGCCATATCGGACTCTAACATGGGAATCCAGACACACTCCTGTCTGTGGTTTCACTGTAAAAACATTTGAGTTGAGTTGAGGGAAAAACTTTCATGGTGGCTTTCATGAAAATCATATGTGTATAAAACAGTAACAACATGTTATCAGTGGAATTTTTTTAGACAGACAAAAACTGTCCATTTGGAAGTTGTAATGACTGTCAACACAATGATGATTCGTCAAATACAAAAGGGTATTTAATTTGTACAATTCCTGTAGACAGACACAAATTCTTTCTTTGGGAGTTGTGCTGTCATGTACACAAAGTTGACAGGAGAGCTTTAAACTGTGCAACATGTAATGCTGTCAACACTGACCAGCTTCTTTCTGTTGTTTGTTTCCACTGATTGGCATTGATTAAGGGGCAGATTGGCTGCATGTAAATTGTTGCAATGCCTTTATATAGTACATGTATTTTTGGTTGGTGGACATTGTTTCACTTATCAAAGAAAAGGGAAATGCAGCTGAGTCTGGACAGAAAGACAATGATAAAGATAGAATTTTATATGGTTTAGCTTTATATAAGACAAGGGAAGGATACTTAATTTCAGAGGAAAACATAAAACAGTAATTGCACATTATATGAAAGAACCAAGTAAAGGAAGCAGGAGATAAATTTAAGTGAGGACAAATTCACAGGAAGAAAGAGATGTGTCCTTATTTGAAAGCTAATACAGGATTACTGCCTTACATTGAAATTTCCCCAGTACATTAATGCTTCTTTACTTTTAATATCCAGTTATGATTCAACACTCATGTACCTCATACTTGTAGTACAATAATAGGTCTATGCGTGTATGCGTGTGTATCAGGTATGTTGGTCAACATTATGGTGATCAAGCCTGGAGAAGAGATGTAATATTACAGAGAGCTGCAGCTTCTTCTCTCCTCTGTCCTCTCTTCTTTCTCTTCTGTTCTCATATTTTTCATCTGTGTTTTCCCTTCTTTCATCTTATATTTTTCTTTCCTCTCCTCTCTCAGTATGAGGTTCAGTTTCATTAAATATACTGTAAACTGTCTTGCACCTCATACAACATATTATTAGAAACAATGCAAATGTATAATTAATCTAAAAAATGAAAATGAATTATTCCGTATAGTTCTTCCACCAATAATTTAGCTTTAGAAGTACTTTTTTTTAATAAGGGCAACTAAAACTGCTACTGCCAGTCCTTTGACTTATTAGAGTGACGCCTTCCTCTTCATCAACAACTGCAAATCCACATCTGTAGATTAGATTATTGTAATGCCCTGCTCTCTGGTCTTCCCAAAAAGACTATTAATAATCTACAAATATTACAAA
>JAQMCX010000001.1:18111844-18128615 GCA_029814765.1 Acanthurus leucopareius | reverse complement strand
TGAAGCACTTTGAGTTGCATTTTATTTTGTATGAAAAGTGCTATATAAATAAAGTTTGATTTGATTTGATTTGATCTACAGCCAGTCTTGACTGTGAAGTGAAACAGTTAAAAAGTTTCCACCGTATCTTCACTGGCGTGTGTTCGTCAGATATCTTACCCGCTTAAAGTCAGACTCAGCTAATAAAAACCGGAGGACATGAACTATACATGTCATAACAAAGGCCCTGCAAATGCCATGCGTATTACATATAAGCTGTGTGTGTGTGTGTGTGCAGACGGTGAACTGAAGTGATCAAGTCATGAAGATGCTCTGAATGCAGCCCTGCTCTTTTTCTGTCTACTCTGACGTTCATTTGCAATTCTATCAAATCCCAAAGTGACATATTCCACTTTCTGTTCACGTCAGGACAGAATCACATTAAAATATTGCTGGTGTCCTGCAGATAGTGATGCTGGAGGTGAGGTGGGTGGGGGATAGGAGGGTTGGATGGGCTCAGAGGGTGTGCTTTTGTGTGCAACAGCTGTAATGAAGAAGAACAAGCCAGATGGCGCCAGTTTTTTTTTCTTCTGCTTTGTTTTCTTGTCGCTCTCCCCTCTGTGTCAGTCTCTCTCTCTCTCTCTCTGTCTGACTTTGAGTTTGAAATCAGGTTTTTGTATCCAGCACACATCGAAATGAAGCTGTGTGCTGTTTTTGAAGCATTATGATGAGTGATATGACAGAACTTAAGATGTAAACAAACAGGATATTCATGTTGCACATCCTGATTTTGTCAGTCTTGTGTTCTGTATCTCCCTGTATGCTCCTTCATTTTTATCTCTTTCTCACATTTTCTCTCTTTGTGACGCAAATAAATCTGACAAGGTTTTGGGTAAATTAATTTCTTTTCAATTCAGGAGGTTGGTACATTTTGTTCGAATAAAAGAAGGAATAAAAAAAACTTTCCCCACAAAGATTTCATTAATGTGATGTTAGATCAAGTCAGTTGAAGTCGGAACATTTATTTCTTAGCCAAAAAAAAAAAAAAAAATTACATCAAATAATAACACATTTTCAACAAATTATGTCAGTGTCAGATTAATAGAAGATAGTTCTGCGCTGTTGTAAAAGAAAATGAGTTATTTCACCTTGATGGCAAATTGTCATATAACTTCCACAAAATGAAGAATTATGTGTCACTGTTACCAAATGCATTATGAGGCTGCACAGAGTCCCCACTGTTTGTTGTAGAGGTCAGTAGATTTGGATGTTAACTGATATTATAAAGAACTTTTACCAGAGGAAAGAAATATCACTTGTCACTTTTCATTTGACTGTAGGTGAGCTGGTTCAGTCCACCATTGTCCAACGTCTGACTGTTGCCAACTGGCTCACATTTTCTGTCACTTCACTAATGTTTTTAAGATCTCTGTTTTTACTTCCTCATTGCTTTCTTTTCTATTTTCTTTTTTCACAACAGCATTTTTGTTCCTCTCCTCTTCATCGTTGTACAAGTCCTCTTCCTCTGCTTTTCAGATTGTTTGAATCTATCATTAACCTTCAACAACTTTGTGAATTTTGAACCGACTTTCAGTAATTTTTGTTTTAAGGGATAAAAATGTCTTAGAGTTTTGCAAAAAGAGTTATACAGATCTGCAAACTGTGTCTAATTATGTGAATTTTTTAATGTTTTTTAAAAAAGAGTGATCAGTTCACTGAATGGGTTTAGGCCACTGAGCATTTGGTTCAGAGCAGAAAAACTATCATGCAGCATGTTTCATAACATGGATACACAAACCTTTGTAAAGCAGCTTATTTTTGCCATTTTCACGTCACTCCCACCCACCGCTGGGGCAGTTTTGAACTGTAACTGCTTGATGACAGGAAGAGAGGAAGGAGAAAAATAAGGAGAGACCTCACTTGAGTAAAATTATAGATATGATAGGATCAGGCTCAAGGGGTTTGTCTGAACCTGTGAGCTGGAGTTAAATGAAACCTAAAAATGTTGCCTGGCTCTTTCCTGTTCATTTCCACATCTTGAGTCTCTGGAACTTCTCAATCCAGTCGTCCAGAGGCATACATTAACTTCTGGGGGTGTATTTCTGTAAGGGAACAGCCAATCTGAGTGTTTTTCTCTCTTTGACAGCCCAGCCACCCCAATTCAACAGGCCACAAAGAAACTAAAGGCGACATATGCTGTTTCTCAGAGTCTTTATCTTTTTAAGAACACAATCTTTCTTACCATTGCTCCACCTGTTTTCAGCTGCTCTTTTTTGAACTGAAATAAGTTTTGTTTATCAAACGAATTCAGACAGCAGAGACCACAAAGCACCCAAATAATAATAAGTGCAGACTACAATACTATCATAATCCTTATATGGCTGTGCAGCTCACACAATCTTTGGGTCAGGTGACACTGACATGACACTGCGTGACACAACTAATCACTCAAGAGGAGCACTGAGCACAAGATCATCCCACCTGGGTCATCTCCGACTGAAGCAAATGATTCCAATATTCAAAAAAATATGAGAGGTCACTTCTGGGGCAGATGGATTTTACTTTGTCCAGCCAGGATTCTGTGCTCAGAAGTTTTTATCTGTGATCTCCAAAACATGGCAGAAATATTACAGACTGCACTCTGCCTTAGTTTCAGGAATTGATTTCAGTCAATCTGCAACAAGTTTCCTTAATTACAAAAACACCCAGGAAATTGTGTGCTGTGTTGCAGACTTGGTGAGGTTGTTGCCTGTTGTTGTTTTTTTCCCTTTTGTGTCCAACTGGCCAACTATACATTAAATCATCTGCTTAATTTACAGATGCACCTGTATGATCGAATGCAATCCACAGATCACTAGTCTGTCATCGTTGTGTTTAGATGTTGACTCACATGATGCAGAGCCTTCAGTTCACCCACAGTAACCTGCATGTTCTTAGACTCTTGAGAAAAATGAGAACACCTGCAGGAAAACTGCAGGAATCATGGATTAGATTTTTGGAGAAATCACTCCATAAAGAAAGGTCTCTGGACCCTCCTGCTGTTAGATAACACTGATAACCATCAAGCCGCTGTGCTGCCCAGCAGCAATATTTGATTAAAAAAAAGGTTTCTCAATTATTTAACAATTCCACTTGAGGTTTGCTTTGTTTTAGAAAACCAAACTTACTCAACAGAGAATTAAAAAATGAAGGAATGAAGAAATAAATGGTTGGATTACAGAACTATGATGTGCACATTGTAGAGAAGGACAGGGAGGTGGACAGAAGGAGAGAGGAGTGACAAACAGAGTGAGGAAAGGAATGAGACTGACGGATGAGAAGGCAAGAGAGAGAGACGGAAAGAGACAGAGAGAAAGAGAGAGAGAGAGAGATAATGAGGCAAAGGAAGAGAGATGAGAGAAAAGAAGTTGTGCCAGCAAACAGGGAAAATCAAATGAGTAAAATTAAAAAAGGAGCAAGAACTGAAAGGATGAAGGAATTAAGGGCAGGTGATAACAAATGGACAAGAAGACTAATTGAAAGCAAGTGATGGAGAAAAGTATGGAGCTGGGTAAGTGGAAAAGGTGTTTGAGAGACAAAGAAAGACTGTGTGAGAGTGAGATAGGGTAGCCAAACAAATTAATAGTGGAGGGCAAAGGAATGGGAGGCTGGGAGAGAGACAGAATGAAAGAGTGAAATCAGATGGAAAGACCTATCTTGTTCATCCAAGCTGAAAGTTGAATCACAGTTTACAAGCTTCTGACTTCAGACAACCATGTTTTTGTGTGTCTGTGTGTTTTTCTTTAGAGAACAGATGCACTGTAACATCTATCTTGTATTTCAATGGATGCTGTTTAAAAAATGATGATTCCAGTACCAGTAACCTGAAAGTGAGACTTTATTTGATATTTTTTCCTCATTCATTGGATACCCACCATGTGAAAGGAAGCATTCAGTTGTGTAAAATGCCACCACCACTCCTCCAGTCCAAATGATTTTCACACTAATTTATTTTGAAAGTGATTCAAACACAAATCTTTTCACTGAAGCTTTCGAAATGTGGTACTCTTTTCAATAAAATTCAAGCTAAGTTTTAACACTCAAAAGACGAATTACCATTTATCTCTCCTGAACTTATCAACACTCTTGAGAAAAATATGATACTGGTGTTGAAGAAGCTCTTGGACGTACAAACACAGTGCAGCTGTCAACCCTGTGGGGTTTCATCTTTGCCTGATAAGGTGCTTTATCTTGTTAGCGGTATTTCAGTCTTTCTCCAAGTAATCCCTTCTTATTTTCTGCATTTATTTTTATCAGACGCCACAGGCATAGAGTATAGCCACACTTTGAATGTTTTGGTAGCATCTCGGCACGCTGAATCGGCAAATCCTTTGAATACACTGTGCTCAACATCACCTCACCACAGACTGTATAGTTATATTGCAGCAGTGGGCCATGACATTGAAGTTAAAATCACTTGTGATGATTGGCTGCAAATAAAACCACACAAGCAGTCACAAAAAGGATCAAAACCATGTATTGTTGGCTCTGGGTGTTTTTATGTAGAACCTTATAGGTATCAAGTACTGATAACCAGCCCGAACCGGAGTGCATCCAATCCACCTATTACATGGTTTAAATTTTAAGCATGTGCATGTTCATATATTCTTTGCTGATAGATGTACTTAAAAATAAGCTTGTAAAAATATCCTTACTGTTAAAGTACTGTAGAAGGCACCGTGTATGTTGCTACAATTGTAAGGTGATGAAATGCAGGGAAGGTTTGTGCTGAGGTTTTTGTGCTGTGTTGCAGCTTTAATTGTTCAAGGACCTCTGTGTGTTCATTTCTGACCACTCGCAGTCACCTGATATGGTGCTTGCATTTGCAAACGATCTAATTTGTCATAATGATCCTCACAGAAAAGCACAATGAGGTGTCGGGGAATGATATATAGGATAGGGCACAGGTCCACTAAACAATGGCTGGCATTGCTGCCAGACAAAGCAACCACACAACTGGGGTTTATAGTTGACACTAAAACTGAAGACCATGCACCGTGCAAAAGCCCAGATGTCCATTCCTCAGCACTCCTTCCTGAGCACAGCACAACATCTGTAAGGTAAGATGTATGACAACAGGTTTCAAAGTTATGATCCCATTTATTCAAGCAATGAGAGCACAAAAAACCCCCAAAACAAAACAGATGGAAGCAAAGGAAACCAGATTAAGATGCTTTGCAGTGTATAATTTTTCAAGTTTGCTCATTCACTTGACCTATACTCACAGACTAAGCAGCAAACATTACAGACTCAGACAATTTTACCCTTCAACTCAATTGGCCACTAAAAAATGGATAATACGGCATCTTACTATAAAAAATGGACCCTATTTGCATCTGTTTTTTTGTGTGCTCTTCAAATGTCTTGACAAAAATTCTTAGTTTCTACTAGGGCTATCGAAGTTAATTGAAACCCCAATTTTTTTTAGCGCGCGATTAACGCACGCACGGCCTGTGCCTTGCCAGCTCCCGTAGTTTCAGGAAGTGGCGCTAAAATAACATTGCAAACGGTTACAGAGCAGAAATGGATATAGAAAAGGGACTTTTAAACGGAAAGTTTAGCTTTAAAGTTTTACCCGATGGTTCTCTGGACAAAACAAAAGTAATTTGTATTTATTGTAAATGTGAACTAAGTTACCATCGGGGCACGTCCAGTCTTAAATACCACATGATGGCCAAGGAATTATTATTGTCCTCTCCAATTTTTCTTAGAGTGTAAGAAACACCATAAATATCTTGTTAAGTTACATATAGAGCAGGGTAAAAAAATTGCAATTAATTTGCGATTAATCACGCGTTAACTCAGAACACTAATGCGGTTAATCCCGATTAAAAATTTTAATGATTGACAGCCCTTGCTTCTACTTTACACTTGATGGTGTGTTGCTTCAAACCCGAGGAATTGTAGCGTTGAATGTAATGTGGTTTAAATGAGTAGTTTGAGAAGAACCTTTAAAAGACAGGCAGCGACTAAGTTAGAGCTGGAGCAACTCATTATTATGTTATGGATGTCACTGGTTATGAAAATGGTGCTATGGCAAGATGGCTGCACCAGGTTTAGGCAAGAATTGACCCCTGATACAGCTGCAGCTAAACCTCACCCTCATCATCTTCAGATGTGTGGACAAAGAGCCATCAATGTGTGCTCTGTAATTCCTTTAAACAAAAATGGTTTGTTTTTGTAATTCTGGTCATTCTGAGTGTCTGATTGATTTAGACTTCAGATGAAGTTGTAAATGGTTTTAACACACAGCGATGATCGACAGTGGGTTTACTGTGTTTTCATCCTGGGTGGAGTCATGGTGATTGATGATTATACACATCTGTCAGCTATTAGGTTCTCATGTGGGTGGAGTCACAGTGATTGTCAGTTTCATGCACCTGTTGACTGGACTGGCCTCTTTTTAGCAGAGATAGCTACCCTGCACTTCAGCTCACTAATGAGTGCTTGATAGCTGTAAATGATGAGTATATTTCTGGACAGATGACTTAGTACACTCACAAAATCTGTGTGCCACGCTCTATTTTTTTTTTTTATATGGACCCTCCGTACATCTCACATTACTCAAAGGATTTGGCCCCGGTACCCAGATGTCCCAGGGCTCCTGCATCTATGCTTTGATGGATCAGAGACAACTCCAGGCCACAGTGCAGCCTCAGGGGATTGAGTTAGGGTCCATCCATGTCCTATGGATGATCGACAGGAGTTTGATCTACAAATTTGTTGGCCAGGTCGACACCTTGAGCTCTTTGTCAACTTTCTCTGACTGTTCCTGAACAGCAATGGAGAAGCATTGCCATTCTGGGAGGAACATTTCCATCGGTAAGTGCCTCTGTAATAAAGGGGTGCAATTGTCTTCAATGGTGTTTGGGTGAGTGGTGTGTGTCAAGTGGCATCCACAATTCCCAGAGCAAGATGTTCTGGCAGAACATTGCACTTTAAAGTGATGATCAATGTCATTAACTCCACCTGTCAGTGGTTTTAATGTTGTGTCTAAACGGTGTGTAAAACTACTTTAAAGCCTTCCTGTTTGTGTCGAGGTCCAATAAAATCAAAGTGAAGAATCCTGCAGCGAATGATGTGCTTACCAATGTAGGCAAAAAAACAGATGAGACAAATGAGGAACGTTATTTGACATTTAATCCTCACAAGTAACAGTGAGCACTAACTCTAAAACAGACGTCATCCCTGTCTCTCCTTCATTCCTGCTCTCCCCAAGATAAGAGGTCAATATGAAGATAAATGACTGAATGATGAAGATCACTGGATGATGATAAAGGGTAGAAGGATGAAACATGGCTTGAGGGAACATTCAGTCAAGGTCTTTTGTGATATTTTAGGGTAGCAATAGCACAGGTGCAAAGTGCAGTGGAGCGCAGAGATCACACAGGGCATGGTGTCTATGTCTGGTATTTCTGAGGCCAGAGGCATGTGGCTCACCTGTGATGCAGTTAGAAACTTGGTGGGATTTTGCAGAATAACTTTAGTCAGTGAGCGTGTGACTGTGGGGACTGGCATTAATCCATCTCCTCTCACCTCTTTAAAAGCAGTGCAATCTCTACCAAGAAGAGTGTCTTTTTTTAGTATGATTCACTTTTCCTGAAGAATTTATGATTTAAAGAAAAAGGCAGGTGCAATACACTTAAGTGGGGTTTGTGTGATTGTGTGAGGCGATCGTAGGTGCTTTTGCTGCACCTAAATAATGCAGCACACACCACAGCTGTGCTTTGCAATGTATAACACTGAACAGGCCTTTAGCACAAACCCCCACTCATCCTTGTACCCAAATTACCTTTGTTTCAGGCATGCACTTCACTGTGCCTCTCCCTCTTCTTTGACAGTTTAATTTCTAGCATGACAAAGAGTGGTGTGCATGTGACCGCCTGCAAAGCCTCCAGCGCCTCTTGTGTCTCAGACATTAGACTCTGATGGTCTTATTTGTCAAGGTTCAGGATGGTCTCATCTGTGATTGGTGTGTGAATTCATTGTTGGTCATGACAGGTAACAGAGTTTTCACCAGGAGAAACAGAGTAGATGTATGAAGGAAGTGAAACAAGTATGTAAGATGTATATTAGAAAAAAATATTGAAAATGGCTTTAAAATAGTAGGAATTTATAAATATAAATTATAGATAAGATTATGCCTACCCTTGCACATTAAAAACAGCTCTGCGTTTAAACAACCCAAGAAGTTGTGTTAGTTGGGGAGGGGGCTTAAGGTACATGTAAGACAGTGACAAAAGAGCAAAGATGTCCATTTTAGAAGTGGCGATGTTTAAAGGTTGCTGTGACTGTTACCATTATGGTGTTACAGGTATTGTCTTTTATTGCACATGTTTTGAGGTAAACAGTCCAAAACAGTGTTCACATTACAATTTAATCTACCTGGAATGTTTGCATATATTTGCTTGTTTTCTATTTTACTTTGCCATATGATGTTGCATTGTGTTGTAGCAAAAGTTGAGCCAAGGTAGTTTAGCCCCATTCCAAAAAAAAAGAGCAAACCTATTCAAATGAAGCAATAGGCTACTTTTTTCAAAGCATGACTTTAAGGCACCAGTATACTCTATTAGAACTGATTATTGGTTGGTCCTCACTTCAAAAATGTTCCCTGTATGTTTCCCTCCAATATATGTTGTAATTGCAGTTGTCCTTGCTACGTTCATGTGGGAAAATATTCAGGGCCTTGAGCACACTGGCTTGCCTTTTGCATTAAAAAAAACAATCTTGTATGCACATTTCTCTTGGAAAGAGTCATTGTCCATGTGCTCTTTTTCCCCTTGCCCATAAAATGTGATGTCTTCAATGACACAAAACATCTGAGTATGAAATGTATTTTATTTTATTTCTAATTTTTTTTGGAAAGTAAATTATGCTATTTTATCATCTTTAAACGGAATAAATATCATCAGGAATTTTTTTAAGTGTTTCTGCCTACCCTCACAGGCCGGATCAAACAATGTCATGAACCATACATGGGCCAGAGGTTCCCCAGCTCTTAGCCATACTCAACTCTGATATTTTTACTTTCTTACTTCACCTGTCATCTCTCTCTCTCTCTGTCACTCTGTTTTTCATGGATGGATATAAAAAATTTACTTGTGGCTTGCTAACTTTCTTTCAGTGTAATCCAATCTGTGAGCCTTCCAATTACTTTAATGTGTAATCTGATTTCAGTTACAATAAGACATGATGCGATTACACTTTTGGCATTATAAACTTATTATTACAGTAATGCAACACCTGGAAAGCCTTTGAGTATGTGTGTGTGTGTATTTGTGTGTGTCTAATAGAGAGAGACAAGGAGAGAGAGAGTGTATATGTATAAACATGCAGACAGTAAGAGAGCCGCAGAGTTTTTGTACTTGTGGAAGAGAACTTGATTAATTTCATTGGGCCTGACCCCCCAAACAAATCCAATATAACTGTCTGCAAGCTACTTATACAGCAGTCCCAGTGGTGTGTGGTTTGTGTCCGTGTGTGTGCATGTGTATTTTTCGGTGTCTTTTAGAGTGCGTGTCTCTGTAAACCTGTTTGTCTTTGTTTGTGTGTGTGGTTTTATTTGTCTACCTGACAGTGTGTGTCTATTCAGTTAGTAGCCAATAGGTCAAAGCTTGGGTCAAGGTGACTTAGTGAATCAAAACAAGCTAATTAGCTGCTAACCTAATTAGCTCGTCTAACAACGCAGGTTAAAAAAAGGAAAGAAAAAAAGAGGCAACGTTCACCCCTCCCTTTACCTCCCTCCTCCCATTCCTTAATGAAATATGTGTCTTCCCTCTCTTCTTTCTTCTCCTTATCATAATCAGTCTCTTCTGGGCATAGACTCAGAGTTTAACCTCCTCAAAGTCAATTTACCATCCTACTTCTCCTCTTCGCCTCTGTTTTCCCTCTCTATTCCTGTCCTCAGCCCACCCCCACTTTTCTCCGGCTCACACTTTCCCGTCTCTTTGTCTCCACTGCAACTTCCACCACCCTTGGTCTCACACAACCAGGAAGCTGCTTTCCTCCTACGGGCCCAAGTGAAGGAGATACAATGCTAAATCAACACTGTTTTCCCACTGTAGTTCCTGATCAAATGATCAAATCCTGCAGGAGTTGTGGTAAAACAGGTATGTTTTGCATCTTTGCAACACTTTGCAATTCTGTCTTACTGTGCAAGAAGGCTCTATGAGTGACAGCTCCAATAAGGACACAAAATGAATCTTAGGTTGACACTTTTAGCTGTTTTTTTTTTTTTTTTTAGGCCAACATTGGACCGTTACACTTCACATAAAAAACTTACTGTATTGAACTGACTAATCTGAGTTTAAATTAGTTTTCTGCAGAGCTGTAATGCCATTGTTAAAGTCAAAAAGTCAAAAAGCTGATGGTTCCACTCTTTAAGAGGCCTTTTCACACACACACACAAGATGTGCTGTTTAAGTGATACCAAAATGTGAAATAATCTCCTGTAAGTACAACTGAACTGATATTACAGTGTTTCACCATGGACAGTAAAGCATCATAATATCTGAATACACCATCGATCAGAGTTGATCATTCTTGATGGAGGTCATATGAGTTTATTTACTAAGTATACAAAGCTTGTGGCCTTGCTTGTTGAAATGAAATCTGTGTGACGAGGATTGGTTCTGGTGATGCCAGAGTAGCATGGCTGTTGTGATTATAGAGAATATGGGAGTGCCTCATCATGGAAGAATTTTTAAACACAAGGATTCTTCTGTTAATTAATTAGTTTATTTTTATTCACACAGATTTTTGGTTCAAGTAAAAGTTTAGTCAGGAAACTATGGCATCTACAGTATATTTACTGTGTCCTTTCAGCTGTTTTTGTGTCAGAAGGCAAAACCTGGGGATATTACAAAGTATAGAATTAAACACATTTGCTTAAATCAGGCAAATCTGCAATAAAGCTGCTGCTTGCAGGTTGCAGAAGTTAACTATCAAAGCTACGCAATACGGTGCAATGGGAAACATAAATACCAGGTTTGCCATTGTCATTAGAAGTCACAACACAACGTCCATTCAGCACAACATAATTGGTTCATGCCTTTTTTTACAGTAAGAATGCTCAGAAAAATTCATATAGTTCCTCATTAGGATGTTATTTAAAACCAGTAACACCAGTTATGTAAACCAGTGTCTATCATCTTTTTCTGTATGAGCTGCTTTGGTGGAAAATCCCCCAATGGGAATTAAAAAAGGTCTCAGATCTAATCTAATACCAATTACGTTGCTTTTTTTTTTTGCTGCATTAAATTTGTGATTTGTGTGAAAGTATTTATGACAGAGTCACAGAAAAAAGAGAGGAGAAAATAATTGGCACATAAATCGAAAAATTAACTGAAGTTGCAGCAGTATAATGTTATTTTGATGGTTTGTATTAAAAATATTTAAGTACTGTTTTCAACAGAAAGTCACAATACTGAGCCTTTGTCAGACTGTTTGTAGTAAAGCTGCAAACTGTAGTTTCTGTCATTAAATACAGAACGGTTAAAAAAAACCAAAGGGAAGATCCATTAATCAAGTAGATCTGACGGTAGTTTTGTCAAGCTAGTAATACATTAAGTGGCCTAATATTTGGTATCTAAAATTTTTTTTAAATCTCATTATTTTAAGTGAAATTACAAATCTCCCCTGGTTTCAGCTTCTTAAATTTAAATATGTTTTTGACCTCTATTACAATAAACTAAATACCAAAATTTTAGTGTCTCCCAGACAGACAAAGCAAACTTTTCTAATATGTCAGCTTGGACATTTTTCACTGAGAATTTTCATTATGGATAAATTAGGGAAACAAAATCGGAAAGTTACCAACGGCTGCATTAAGTGCAGCAATGGAGCAAAGTTTAACACATTAAAGAACAGGATTGGATAGACTTTATTGTCCCTGTGGGAAATTTGCCTTGGACTCAGTGTCTGCAGTATTAAAAAAAAACTGTGAAAACATCACATACATCCAACAGTTGCACATGCCCATCTGCATCATCATTGTAAAAACATGCACATGCATTACAATTATACTGCGATGAACAGTGAAATAAGAAATACAACCATGACATAAACACACTCCAGCCTAGGTGGTGATGAGGGCTTTAATGGACAGGAGGACAAATGAGCTTTTGAAGCAAACGTTCCTGTGTACCGTCTGCCTGAGGGAAGGAGCTTGTATTCAGGGGGAAAAAAACTTGAGTTAGATCTGAGATGATTTTTTGTGCCTGTCTGATTATGGTTCGTTGAAAGATATCTTGAAGGCTGGGATGTTGACGGACTCCTATAATCTTCATGGCTGTCTGTATTAGTCTGTTGATTTGGGCCTTAAAGTGGACTGTCAAGTCACTTTACCATGCAGAGATCCCAAAGCACAGGAGGCTTTCCACAACCGCATGATAGGAGCTGAACTTTACGGGTCACACCAAAAGTTATGAGCAAGGAGTCTAGTTTAAGAAAGAGAAATGTAGAAATGACTAAAAACATAGAAAGGAGAACAAAACTAAGCCTAATTAAAACTAACTTAAATAGGCATTATAAAGGGACAGATTGCAGTTGCTTAAATATACAAAAACATACAACAAATAATATACGGAAGAAGACTGAAGCAGACCTGATCACAGAGTTACAAGAACCCAGAGACGAGTGTAGTGATGAATGTAATTTATTTTTTCTGTAGGAAATTACAGCCATCTGTTTCATCAGGGAGATTTGGTATTTTGATATTAAACTCAACTCTGGCATTTAAATGTGGTATTTTAAAATGAGCCTTTTCATTAAAATTTGCTTCATGAACTTAAAACTCTAAACCACTGAATATATATATATATATATCTTTTTTGATTATACAAACAGTGGTAAATAAGATCATGCAATCTACTGCAGCATCATTACTTACAGCAGTAAGATGAGGGTTAAATTTAAACTTTTACATACTTTCTCCAACATATCTCATCCACCATGTGGGATATAAACGGAGGCAGAGAGAGAGGCGGCGGAAGGGAAAGCGGTTGAATGTCTGCAAAGATTAATTTACAACGTTTGAGTTCGTTGTTTGAGCTTCATCTAAATCGTAGAGCTGCAGCATCCAATCACGGCTCAGTCAACATTCAAAGCGTGGCTTTTATTATCTTAGATTATATGTATTAATTTACTTATTTATTTTGTAATATTATGCACACATTTTATATTGGGAGATATAGAGGAGGGAGTGAGGATGAAAGACAAGTGTGTGAGAGAGAGGAGAAATGGAGTCGAACAAAAAAACATGAAGGCCAAAGTTTTGTCCCATTCAGTGTCAAAGTTTTTAATATTTTACTTTTACAATAAAAAGACAATAATTTTTTTGTTTATAGCAAATCAGTTGCTATTGAAGGCCTTTGGTGATCTGTTCTGTTTAGTGTTTCTAACTAAAATGCATTATGTTCACCCTTGAGGTCTAACAAATGTACAAAAAGCATTTCCTTTCTCAGGAAACATTTACAAAGATGATTTTTTCCCTCTTTATTCATAGTTACTAGCTAGCTCTTCTTTTCCTGTGTTTGTTTGCAGATTGCTGCATTTTTTGGCATGTTATTGCCTTTGCACACTCGTGAACTATTAAAAAATCATTGGCTGGAGCATGTGTCACATGAGCATGTGAGTCCCTATGCTCTTGTGCTCTTGGACGAAAACAGGCAAGATGAAAACCCACTCGATAAGGGAATAATAGTTAAAAATGAAAAAGTTATCAACTTCAAGCAGTTGACCCACATGTGCATATAAGAAAAAGCTGTATAACTCCTCTCCTTCTGCCTTTAGTCACCAATGTATCAATCTCTCCTCTTAAAAATAGAGATATTTAACAAGACACCGACAGTGAATCTGAACACATAGTAATTTGAGCAGAACACCTCATTCTGTCTAACATTTGAAGGTTTGCAAGGGCAGAGCATTAAATTAGGGTTAATAGAGTTGAATGCGAGTGTGTCCACCATTCACCACCAAAGCATCTCTTTCACATTTCACAGGCAAAGTGTTATGATCTCTTTTAACATCTTTTAGGAGATTAAGCCCAGTGGCAAATAATCTTTCACCCCTCCTCATTTCCCCTAACACCTGAACTAGACATCACGTGTTTACCTTCATTGGTGTGTGTGTGAAAGCAAAAACCAGAAATGTGACTAATGTGGCGTTAAAATAAGACATTATAAAATCCTGTATGAGTGTGTGTTTTTAACCAGGATCTAGTTAAAGAAAGCAGAGATGCTGCTGTTTAAGGAACACTGTTAACTCTGAGGCTGACCTGCTTTTAACAAATGGTTTAATTTTGAAGGCTGTCATAGTTCATGCACACGGACCATTAGTCCAACCCTGCAGGGACCTTAACCAGACTCCTCTAAATGTTTGATGTTTAGTTGAGTGCTTATGAATGATACATGAAGAAAATATAGACCTAATGTTTTGAAATGCTTTCCAGGAAACAGGGATTGTTATAGATTACCTCACTAAAAACTCTGTGACTTCTTACTCCCTTACAACCTGCTGTAAGCCAACCACTGCTACTATACACACACACACGCACGCACACACACACTCCCACATAATTTCTTATCATTTCTTTCCATTCTATTCCGTTTTTACCTGTAAAAGGTCAATATGCCATCACAAATGCTTTGTAGTGCAGTTCCTTTCCATAGAATGAAAAAATATTGCCTCTCATCTTCCCACTGAAAGCCACTTTGCTTGACCTTGTGCATCAATACAACAGTGACTTCTTGCCCATTGACTATCCGTTCCAAATCAGACTATAAATTGCTTTCTTATAAATAGAAACAGATCAGATGGAAAGATGATTGAGGTGGGCTCCAAAGGAGGTTAAAGAGGTTAGTTTGCAGTGTCTCTTATTGATCACTATGATGCTGTATTGACCTGTGTAAGATTATACTTTTTAATCTGCTAAAAGACTGTTTTCAGTCCCTTTGTAACCCAGGTTTTTTCATCCAAGCCTTGCAAGTCGTATTTTAGCCAGGGCTGGCAGGAACGATGAGATAATGATCGCTTTGTAAAGACAATCAAGCTGAATATATTGTGTTTGTGTGTCAGTGTGACACTGCTAGGACAATGAAAAACCTGCAAAGAAATTTTAATCTTTTGTAAGGAATGGTACGTGAGTCGAATTTGGTTGTGGTATCTTTTCTTGCAAATGAAATTTTCCCAGTGCATCACAGTCTAATAGATGACATCAGGTTGTTGTATGTGACCGTTCCGAATGCAGGTTTTTTCCTTTAAAAAAGATAATTTGCATGAAGGCACTTAGTATTCCTTATAATTTGTAAATATTGCTGATGGAGTTAGATGATTCGCATATATTCTATTTAATGAAATGAATCTTCTTCCCAGCTTCTTGATGAAGGAATGTTATGCTTTTCTATACGACAGAGGTTTCCATAAGTGCCAGTAGTTGATATTAGTTGGGTTCAGAAGCTGCATTAGAGGAGAGTGTGGGTATAAACTGACTCTTAATTACTTCAGCAACCCTTGGTAGTAATATAATCAAGTCTGAAAGAGTCATCATGGACAAACCAGACATTTTAGTGTCTCATCAACGAGTCTTTAAAAGGGTCAGCGAAACATAAACCATGACTCTCGTTCCTGCAGTGTCTTTTTCTGAGTTATTCACTTCTCTCTTTCTCGCCCCTGAATTTTTCTTATCTTTCAAAAACAAAGACCAGGCATTCAGGGTCGTTATTTTTTTTTTTAGAATGACTTCAAGAAACTGATCTATCTTTCGTTCCACATTCAGATGTTGTGTCACTTTTATATTAAGTTCTTTTAAAAAGTCTGTGCTCATTACAGGAGGCACATCTCCACTGCACAGAGACCAGACATTTCTTCCTTCTTAACATCACATTGTTTCAGAGTTTTGTTTATTACATCCAGAGAAGAAGAAAAAGAAGAAAACAAGAAGTTAGCATGAGCAATCGCAAAGACTTAAACAAGATCAACAGTAAATACAAAAAGAAAAAAACTTGACTGTACACAACTCAGGCTGACTAATGTATGATCTAAAGGATTTGCAGAGCATAAACATCACAGCAGTGACAACTTATTGCTAAATATTACGCAAAAGAGAGAGACACTCAGGGTTTAGCATGCTTAACTAAATTCCTCTTCTATCAGCAGGAATAAACTCACTCGGAGTGCACATACATGTCAGACAGACATGTTGCAGGGCTGGTAGACACATGATCAAAGACACATTCAGACAGCTATGCAGTTATGCCTCAGTCAATACAACCTGACAACATGTGTAACCTCTGCAGAGGGTCAATAGCTTTGCAATGGATTGGAAATTAACTTCATTAATGAGATGTGTGTATTGGGACTCGGGGTGGGTATTCAAGACCGTGAGTACACAGAGCGGTGAAAGGGGCGGCATCTAGACATAGAGGAAGACGGTGGGAGCATGCAACAGATATCAGGTAGAGGCGATGAAGAGGAAGAATGAGAGATGGATGAAGAACAGACAGGCAAAAAGAGGAATATTGAAAGACAGGATAAAGGAAGAACGAGAGAGGGAGACGGAAACCAAGAAAACAAGAAAGTGATAGAGATCAATAGAGAGAAGTGGGAGAGGCTGAAGAGATGAAAGGGTGTCTGCTGATTTGTTCCCTAACTGGAGAATTGAAATTGATCTCAGAGACGGGTGTGTGTGTGTGTGTGTGTGTGTGTGTGTGTGTGTGTGTGTGTGTGTGTGTGTGTGTGTGTGTGTGTGAGAGAG
>JAQMCX010000001.1:18094660-18111744 GCA_029814765.1 Acanthurus leucopareius | reverse complement strand
GTGTGTGTGTGTGTGTGTGTGTGTGTGTGTGTGTGTGTGTGTGTGTGTGTGTGTGTGTGTGTGTGTGTGTGTCAGCGGCTGCCATGTTAGGAAGTTTGTACCCAGGCATATGGGTGCACAGTTGTGTCTGTGTGAACTTTGTGTGATGCATGTGTGTGTGTGTTCATGCAGGCATGTTAGAGGGAGGGAGAGACGGGTCATCCAGCTGATTGAAATCGACAGAACAGCGCACGCACACACACACACACACACACACACATCTGGATTTTGGTCAGATACCGTTTTATAAGGGTCAAATATTTTCGATTGGCTATTACTAATGGGTCACATGCTGTTTGACTGAGTTTCCTATACTTTAAGTGCAAGGTCAAGCATTTTAAACTGGATGCAATTAATTTCCTTTGAAGTTCGGTCAAAGGGAAGGAAAACAAGTTGATCTGTGTTGCTACATGAATGCTCAAGTCTAACCTTTTTTGGCGATGTTGAGAGGAAGCTGTTTCTATCAAAGGTGTGTATGTGATTTTATATATATGTTTGTGAGTGAATGTGTAAGGGAGAAAGAGAGCTTAAACATCATACCATTATCACGAGTCATCTCCATAAATAAAATCAAAACTTTCCATCATCTGTAGGGCTTATGGGCTTCTAATCCACTGATGATACAAATAGTCTCCAAAGAGATCAGTAGGTAAGGCAGTGAAAAAATACTGCAGGTATTCATGGGCATGAATTACTTTTCACAACACAGAGCACCTGGTGTTTATAAAGCCAGAATACTTTTGGAGGCAGATGTTTACCTCACAACACGGAGAATTGTTTGAGTAATTATACTATAGATCTGCTCTGAAACACCTGTGTTCACTGCCTTTGCTGAATTTTGTTGTATTTTTGTACAAAAAGTGTGGTAAGACAAATATCTGGTCGTCTGTCATTAATCCACAAGACAGATGAAGCAATGTTTTCTCTGCTGTTATATACAGAAGCAAACCTGTGTTTGTAAAAACCCAGTTAACTTTTTGCAAGATAAAATATGAGAAAACTAAGGTTACTCCAGTCCATTTGAAAAAACAGAAGAAACAATTGAATTCCAGTGGTCATAGCCAGCGTGGGTGCTGATAGGGTGGCAGCATCCATCACCCCCATTTTTCTGGGTCCTTTCCCAGTCACTGTTACCCACATTGTTTTTTCATCGCAAGAGTTTTATAGCGATTTTCCCTTTAATATTTTGCAAAGTGGCCCATATATTTTTGCTTGACTGTGCAGATGTAGTGCAGCATCTCTACATCCCCACATCCACCTAAAACATGCTAAAAAAAAAACACGTATAAGTCCAGAAACTGCTCATGCTCAGGAATGCATCTTTGCTGATATGACACATGAAATAAATCTGCTTCTGTGTTGCTGCTAATCACAAAAACTGGAAACGGACTGTGATTTGTGATGCGATGTGGCCACCAATGTAACAGCTCTCTCACTTTACAAGCATGCAAGTTGACTTGACTAACATGAAAAGCAGGATATTAATTTTCCCCGTCAGCGTGTTATACTGATGACTTGTGAATTGTCATTTTCCCAGAGATGCCAGGATCCTTTCAGTCTTGTACAAAAGAGGCGATGATCACAATTGGTATCTCCAGTATTCTGTGCATACAGTTAATCACACTTTGATTTGTTTCCCTTATCAGAGGGAACGTAGGGACACTATTAATCTGTCCACTCCTTCCTCGACTGCTTTCTGCCTTCACAGAAAGAACTGATCTCAGAAGGGATGCAATAAACACAAAATCAATTCCCTCATTATTAAAGTTTTTTAATTAATATTCTGCACAGAGTCCATATCAAAATCACAAACTCTATGCAAAGGAAAAATCATTTCATAAACTTAAGACAACTGAAGACAAGGTGAATGAAAGAGAATGGAAAAAAATTTTGAGGAATATTAAATTTGTTAACAGAAAAGTTTGGCTTTGGCACAACCGCGACAGAAACTAGATCCTCACTGAAGGTAGTTCAATGCCTTAGATTCTAGTGTAAATGAAAACTCCTCTTGAATCCATAGTTGGTGGTGCTGGTGTTGAGGAAAGGAGCTTTAGTTTGGTGGTTTGGCATGACTTAGTGATCAATTAAGTTCTGATTGGATGGTTTGACTGGAGATGGCCAGGCATCCACAGCAGAGGTGGCGGAGGGGTGGAGGTGAGTCACAAATTCTTCAGGGTCCTGAAATGACAGCTGAATGACAGCAGTGAGTAAGAACAGTTTTAGAATCTGACAGCTGAAGTGACTGGCTGAAGGGGAGGATGAGTGAGTGGAGTTTTTAAATAGCAGCATGTTTTGCTCCTCAATCCACCTGCAGTTAAACCTCGTCACACAATTAATATCACACAACTTATCATCTAATCACTGTGATGTCATTTCTTTTGTGGGCTAGAATCACAAAGCTGCTTTTGAAATGTATTTTTAAAGAGTTTCAAGTTAGCTAGGCATCTCTGTGGGACTTTGTGCATATGTTTAAAAGCAGAGTTAGTTTGTCGTCATATTTCTACTTTACTTTAGTTATTTATTTGGTAAATTATCTCAGACATATCAAAGAGTGCTGCATCGAGCAGGAAGACTGTGTGCTGTAGAAGAAGCAGTTTCAGGGTTTGTTCTAAAGGGCCAGCTACTAATTTTTGGCCGTGTTAGCCACATGGTGGATGGTGATGTCAGTCTGTCTTTCCTCCACTTTGGTTTAGACTGAAGTGTCTTAAAAGCTGCTAGATGAATCGAATGAGAGGGATGAATTTCTGTACAGACATTTATAATTCCCTCATGACTATCCTATTCACTTTGGTGAATTTTTTGGTGATTACTTTTCTTGTCAAATATTTCACTTTTGTCTTGGAATTTTCTCAACATCAACTGGATAGATGACTTAAGATACACTGGGTTCTCTTTAGTTTTCTCTTAGAGCTTTTCAAAACTGTCCCAGTCTTTTGTTGCCTCTGACCCAGCTTATTTTGAAACTTGTTGCTGGCATCAAAGTCAGAATCATATACATACAAAATTGAGGAGGCTAAACATTAAATATGTGTTTGTACTGTTTTTAGTGGAGTCTTGGGTAAAGTAGAAGGATCAGAGATCACAGTCTTTCCCCAGATGTTTTAGTTGCTAAACTTTAATTGCTGACACTGACATAAAGCCTCTCTAGATACATTTACACAGTGAAACAGTTGCACTTTGGCAGGTTAAGGCACCAAGACAAGGTTAGGTTAAAGAAAAGATCATTGATTTTACACTTCAGGTTTTACTTTTGGTTTCTAACAGAACTCAAAAACTCACTCTCCTTAGTGTGAACCCAGACAACAACAGGTGGAGTGAGTGAATGAGTGTAATATATTGATACCTTTAGGTTTTCAGTGGAGTTTGTTTACAGCCTGGTGTTTCTAATACAAATGCCTGAGTTACTTGTGAGTCTGAATGAGACTACACAAATTGTTACTCTCCCTGAAATGAAAAAAAACCAAAAACAAACTACGGCCATGAGTGTAATCTGGGAAGCAGTTAAATTTTCTTTAAAATACTGATGTAGCAAAAAAATGATACTATGTAATATTTCATAAACACATTCTTTAAGGTCAGGGTTTTTGTTTTTTTCCACCAGAGACTTCAGAGATAAACCTGCATGTGAAATGTGTGCTTCTTTCTTTTGCACATAAAGATGCAGTCATCTCTCTTGTCAAAACATACTTTTTTTCAGCTTTTTGTCTCCATCTATCTCTCTGTTTTCCATCTTCTTACCTCTCTCCTTTCATGTCTCACTTACACCTGTTTCTGTCTCTTTCCATCTGAAGGAAAAGAGTGAGAGAAAGTAATTCTCATTCAGCACAGCAATTCACAGTGCAATCATAGGGAATATGCAATTAACAGGGAAAGCCTTCAGTCAATAGCACGTTGTGTGTACTCATACACCTCGTCTCCCCTCTACTTTTCTTTTCCCTTCTCCCCCCCCCTCCAACCCCCCCCCCCCTTCCCCCTGGCGTCCTCCTCTCTTTTGTTGAGTACCCTCTCTTCTCTCCTCCTGCACGCTTAAACCTATCTTCATGGAAAGAGCTCATTGCTCCCTCTCCTTCCCCCTTCGTCTTGCAAATCATTTCTCATTTAACCACATCTCATCATCCCTTACCATCATCATTACCAAAGCCCCCTACTTTCCTGCATCCCTTTCCTCTATTACAGTACTTGTCTCCCTCCCACCAGCCCTCACGCTCACACAGCTTTCATCATTATCATCACCACCTCCTCCCAATCTGTTTACTCTCTCCACCCCCACTCCCTTACCGCCTCCCTCCCTCCCTCCCTTCCTCCCTCAGTAACTCAGTGGCATCCTAATTTTGCAAGTTCCTCTCTCCTGCTTTTCTACACCTATTTTCCATTTTCTCCCCCGGTGTTGGTGCAAATGGCTCAGAACCAGAAAATGTGCCAACGTCCCCCCCAACAACTCTCTGGATGCTTTCACAGCATCTGTAAAGTCTCTCTTCCATTCATTATCGATGGAGTAGGTTCAGAGCTTTGTCTCTCCCTGTCATCATTGAGAGAGGGTTGGTTCTTTGGTTCCTGGCTTTGGGAAGAACTTTGCATGTTGACAAATTCAGCGTTTATTCATCTCTTCCGCCTCTTTTTTTAATAAGCACTATTCTTATCCTCCTTGTTTTTCCCTCCGCCTTCTCTCACCTTTTTCATTATCACTGCCTCACCTGAGCCATTACACTTTACCTTTGCCATTGTTCTTCCCTTTTCTGTCTCCCCTTTCACTGTACTGCAGTCTCTGTGCCTCCTTCATTATCATTTTTCATTTCTGACCCTTGTCTTTCACTCTTGTAACCTCTCATACTGAATTTATGTCAAATATTTATTGGACTCTCTGAGAACTAGACACATCCACTTGGTGAAAAGACCTACTAAAGTGCCAATAAACCTGTGGCAAAGTGGCTGCAAAGCCTCTATCCCCGGCAGTTACTTTAAGTTTCATTTGTTGGCCAACAAAGGAGTAAAATAAGACTTTTGAAATGCTGTGCTGAGCCAGTCCCAGGTCAGAATATTTTGTGGCTTTCCTGTTTTTTCCCATTTTAGTAACATTACACTAATGTTGCAGGATATATCTTAATTCAAGTTATCCTTTTTAAGCATCTTTACATTGATTGACATTACCATTTAAATCCACTAAGTAGCTCAAGATCACGTCTAGCCATCATTTTAAGTCAGTTAAAGCTAAGATTTTAATTATTAGAGCCTTCAAGCCAATAAACCCTGATGGTAAAAACCCACTGAGGCAACAAAGATTCGACAGGGAGTGGCAAATATGCACAAAGAGATCAAACCTGGTAGAGTAATTCTTTTCCTCCAGCTAATTAAGAAGTTAATGTCGTATTTAAAATCAGCAGGTGTCTCCAAGGTTGATAAGTCACTATGGGCTCATTTTATTGCTGGAGAGAAGAAGGGAAAGTAAAAGAGACAGTGAACGGAAGTTTTAATCAGGAAACCAGATGTTTTTGTTGAGAACTTGCTAGAGTCACCAAGGACTTCTTTTCTATTCACTTCAGTTCCCTCACATATCTTCTAAACTCCTCTTTTTCTCCCTCCTGTCCGTTTTTGTTTTTCCTCTTTGATTTCTTCTCCAATTCCTCTGCCACCCCTTCTTCCTCTTCTCTAAGCTTCCCTTGTTTCAGTCATCTTAATCTTTTTCTACCTCAGCTCTCCATATTTTCTTCTCATATGTAAGTGCAACAATTTTTCTAATCTTTGTCTCAGTGCTGTCTCAATGCATTTTTTAACTTTCTGACTCACTCTGTCTGTGATTTTGCCTTATTGCCTCCCTGCCCTTTGTAATACATCCCTTCTTCTGTCATTTCCTCTAAAAGGTGTCATGTTTGACTTTGAGCTTTCCCAGGAGAACAGTACAGGGACGTACACACACACACATAAGCACACACACACACACACTCACACACACAAACCTGGGCACAAACACGCTGCAAAACACACAAATCACCTCTGGACAGAGGGGCCTTGTATTTGTATGGGAAGACACTTCAGGCAACTTGGGTTCGGTCCAGCGACAAAAGTAGTTCAACATTCTGTTCTCATACGAGTGAGACGTCTTAAAACTTTCTCTGTCAGGTTGAATAAATAGAGTGGCTCACCTTGAAGCCTTTGCTCATTAAAATGTGGTGGTTTTCTTGACCTGTGGGGACTCAAGTTGAGTCAATTAAGGCTGTCCTCCAATGACCCTGGCTCAGTCAGATATGCTGTAGTCTGCTTCTTCTCTTGGGGATTCAAACACAATGAGAAAAGGTTTTTTGAACCTGGTACCAAACAAACATATTGTAACAGTGCTTCTGTCATTTAGGTACCCATTGTGAACAGGTCCCACAGCGCAGCCTATGCTTGAATCCAAAGCACAATAAAGCGATTATAGATGACAGTGGTCCCCTTTAACTTTAAAGCCGTTCACACTAAACTTTCGCACTTATTTATTTGAAAAAAAATAGTGTTAGTTAGACTTTTAGGGTTTCTGAGAGACTGACAAAATTAAGATGCCACAACAACATTAGTTACTTTGTGCTATGAAAGGTACACTTACATGTAATAGTCATTGTACAGTAATTAAGCAATTTCTAGGACAGATAGAAGCAGCTTTTAGCTAAAAACAAAACAACAAAGTGAAGCAAAGATGGACAAACAAAGAATCATTCTAGATATTAGGAAAAATAGGTGTATTTATAAATATAGATAAAAAGCAAAAATTACCAACAACAAAATATGTCTATATACATTTTTGTTGTTGACATTAACCATTACAGCCCCACAGTTCATCCTGCATGGTATCTTTACCTTCTGTAATACTACAAACTAGACAGACATCCGGTTTGCAGCCTTTAAATAAGTCTGATTATTTTAAACAAATAAAGCCAACTTATTTAAACTGTTTCCTGAGGACTGAAGGAGTTACCATGGTAGTTTTAAAGAGTGTTAGACATTTTATTTTTAGCTAATTGGACAATCACACATAGGTTTGTCATTTTTTAGTGGAGCTCAATAGCAATTCTGGGTTAATTCACTATTATCTTGCTTTTATGTAAAATAAACATTGTGAACTGACTGAAAGTTCATAAATTATGTTTTCTTTCACTGTCATATTCAGTAATTCAGTAATTCATCACTGACTCACTGCATCACATTTGACTTTACATCCTGTATTTGATGATTACAAGTGTCAGTGTAAAGGTCTTGTGTGTGTTTTAGTGTGTTGGATTATAAATAACTGATGCAGTGTTTTTTTCGGAGCTGTTGTTGTCTGAGGGTGATTGCGTCAGAATCAGAAAACTCAATTTTTTCTTACTGTGTTCTTCAGCTCGAACAAAAGTAGCTCTACTTCATTTTGCTGTTTGTTTTTTCTGTATGATTTTGCTTGTAGAAATTGGGTGTTTGGCATACTTCTGCTCAGAAAGTTAAAAATTCTGCCAGTATTTTTAAAAATTAATTTAGGCCAGCTTTTAAGCTGCCTGAGAGGACATCAAGATAGATATTAAGTTGGGGGATTGCTGTGTTTTTCTCGAACAATGTAACTTAAATGTTTCTTTAAATGAAACTGAGGATGTTGTGAAGTGGTGATATGCTATACCCGACTGCAACACCCGTACTATACATCACCATTCTCCTACTAAATTTTCAATTAAATTTCACTCTATTTTCCTATTGAGATGATATCTGAATTGTTAAATCATAGTTTACTCATTCTGTCTGTAATTCTGGTTTAATGTGGCAGACACTTTCCTCAAAAAAAGGGAAGAAAAGTGCAACAGTAATTATTGACTCATCCTCAGTTGCCCCATGAATTTTCCAGTAGCTCTAAACAGATGTTAGGCCAAGAGCCGATTGTAGCTCTATTGCGGCTCTCTGAGACTATTGAAAAACCATTTGAAGCCAAGTGCTGCTTTGCTAAAAGTTGAAATATTTTAGCTTCCAACCCTTTGTGGTCTGAGCTCCATAAACATGCTGAACTTTAAAGATGCTGAGGGCAAACAACAGAACTTGTTTTAGCCTGAAGAAGGGGAGCAGAGAAATGAAAGGTCTCCAGTGTAAATGCAGTTGTGTCTCCAGGAACTTAGATAGAAATGACTGTCGGGAAGGAGCAACGTTGCTTATGCCTCTGACACATTATGGCTGAATTACAGGCTGTAATTAACCACTTGTGCTGCGATTACCGGAGGTATTACCGGAGCTCTCCTGGTTTTGCCTCATAGTGTTCTATACCTAATAAGAGGCCATGATCACAAGGTAGTTACAGACTAAATGTCCTCAGTGTGTGCATTTCCCTTTGGTAATTACCACACAAAGGATCAATTTAGTCATCTGTAATTTGAATGCTTTAATTTTACAATAATGCCTGTATAATTCTTACTCTTTGCAATGACTGAGAGTCTCGACCTGCTATCAGGGGTTGCAATGTAAATCTTGTTCTGTATAATCGTAGTTTCAAAGAAAATGAATACACAGTAGGGATGCAGGATAGCCTACTTATCTGTGCTGATAAATTAACAGCCAGTAATTAGAGATTTATATTATTGATTGTAGCCTATAAAGAGAATTGGAGATTTATATCATTGATTACAGCTTATAAGGAGAATCAATATTAGGGAGGCAAATTGTTTTCATAGACTCAACACACAATATCTAAACACTAGGTGACAGTATGCTCCCATTAAAGTTGGTTTGCGCTTGCCAAAAAACACAGGGAAAAAGAAATAAGAGGAGAGGAAACAGAAGAAGAAGGAGAGGCAAGACAAGAAACAGAAGAAGAAGAAGAAGAGGAAGACGACTGTTGTTGCACTCACACTGTCGAGCTGCTGCGCCTGGGTAGAGCCAAACATGTCTCTGCCTATGTGGATGTTGTTTCCACTCAGGTTTCTCGGGAAGACAACATGATTGTAAAATACAATCCGTTTCCTACGAGGTCCTGACAGGACGGAAAAATTAATGATGTCAGTTAGATTAGGTTTAGTTGGAGCTTTAATATTAAATTAGCCATCTTTACTCACAACATCTTCCCCTACTTACCTTCAGATGTGCATAAACACGTTAGGAACTTCATTTTAAAATACAAAATGTGAAATTTTCAGTCACATTATTGGCATTGGCCATGAGAAGCAGATAGTTATTGGTTGTTGGTATTGGCTGAAATAAATCTATACTGTGCATCTCTAATACTAATTTCTCTAAATGCTAGTACTGTTCTGTGACGATAGTTTATACACATACTTTGCACTAATAATAATAAAAAAACCCCCTGCAACTCTGATATGAAAAAAATGCAAACATCATTATCAAAGTGATCAAACTCTGTTTTTCCCCTCATGAGAATCATTAAAGAAGAAAACATTTTAGGCCTGGATGTACTTTTAGTTTTGCATAATGAGTTTAAAGAAAGATATCTGCAGTGGTAGGTAATATTTTCTTTAAAAATGTTTTTTTTTCAAATCAAATCTCCGCTGACACTGGTTTGCAATTTATTTCCCACCACACTGTCTGCTGTTATGTAGCAGGGTCCTTGCAACAGAGGGCAAATATGAACGCCTCATTTTCTTATGTTTTGCCTATTTACAATAAAGTACAAAACACAAGACCCTGGAGGATTAGTCTGTAAGTATTCATCTACAGGAAATAATGGTTTCCTTGGTTACTGACTTTATATTTTGACCCACCAGCAGTACAGATCTAAAGTAAGATCCTTAACTTGTGCTTGTTCCATCTGATATCATAGCAGAACTATTATTGGATGCACCTTGTGCCTCACCACATTACTGTTGTAACCATAAAATGACAGCAAAGACCATCCTCAAGGTTATAATAGCTTTTACACAATAAAACTGCTCCTCTACACTCCTTGAGAGGTGTTCTTCAGAGTAGTACACACATCAGAGCCCGGCCCCGAGCTACAGCATAAACCCAGGCTGCATTTGCTGTGCTTGTGATTTTTGCCATGGATGGAAACGGGGACAAGTCACTATCGCTGAGCTGCTCCTGTAAAACCTCCGAGACCTCACAGAAGATCCACTCTGCCTAATTTTGCTTGGTTGAGCTGAGGAGAATTTCTCAACAATAATCCAGAGGCTGCTGCATTCAAATTTTACCCATGCAGTGATGCCTTAAGACAAAAACAGGATGAACATCATCAACTCAACAAGGGACATAATGGTTATATTTATCTTCCTCTGATTTATTCTGTACTGATTCATGATCAGAAATGTGTTAAAAAAAAAACTCAGCTCATAGTATCACATTCCTGCTCCCTCAGTCTTACTCCCTCCTCTCTTCAAAGTTCTCTTGCATTCTATTTTTGACCAGTAGATGGCAGCCTGACCCCACTGAGCACAAGAAGCTGTCCATGGTGCTGAATGAATTCCCTCTCTCTTTCTCTCTCTCCCTCTAAGTATGTAGCTGGCTTACAGATTGGATGAGTAATGTTTTTAGACTCATCTATCTATCTATCTATCTATCTATCTATCTATCTATCTATCTATCTATCTATCTATCTATCTATCTATCGCTTGAACTATTTATATTTCCATCTCTTTACCTAAAGTATCTGTCCATCTGTCTCCATGTGTTCCCTGGTGTCTGCAGATGTGTGTTGTGTCAAAGGACCCTCTGGTCCAGGTTGAAAACGCTGGTCCTTTTAGGAGCGTATGCTGCTGTGAAGACTCCCACCAGTGAATGTAAAAAAAATGTTTTTATAAATATATATAAAATGACTAAACTAGCCCAATGCACAGAGAGCTACCAGCTTGATGGATGACTCACAGTAATGCTGTGAAATGGCTCAACCCACACACACACACACACATAGCCACTCAGTGAAACACACACGACACACACTCATACTAACACATGCAGCACAACACCCAAGCACACGCATACTGTATAAACCCATGTGGCACATGTAGTCACTGGCGCGCACACACACACACACACACACACACACACAGGCTGTGATATCAAAGTTGAGATGGTTAACTATTTGTAGAAGGAGGGAGGAGGTTGCCAAGTGGAACAAAATAAGTGTGGATTAACATGGTAGAAGATTAGCAGCAAATCTATTATGAAAATAATTTAAAGCAAAACAAGCATCTGTGGCTTATAAATCCTGTAACATGTGGTCGAAGGCCCCTGGGGGACTGTTTTAGGGTCTGAGGGAAAATGAGGATTAGTTCAGATTCAGTGGCCAACAGCATGACTGTATTCTGATTATTCCAATATGTACATGCAACAAACACAGATCTATCTGATAGTAAATTAGATTTACTTATGGGTTAACAAGCTGACTTTGTATTCATTTGGGCCAAACAGACTGAGCTGAGAACTGATGCAGTAAGGTGCAGTACCACAGAAGGCCACTAGGACTTAGCTTTCAAAGGAAATCTATGACAGCATTTCTTGAGAATACATCATTATATTTAGTGCAGGGCGTTTTCTCTGTTGTTCTGTGATGATCATTCGCACACATACTTTGCATTAAACGGACATTACGACCAAAGGAAATGTAGATTCAGTAGAACTTAACTTAATGAGTCGCAAATCCTCATTTACACTTAGAAAAATCTCTCTGAGAATTGAGAGTGGGTTTTTGTGGCAACACCTATAGTTTCCCGAGTCTATACTTTGGGCACCCACTCACTAGCGTTTCTTTTCATTGTGTGAAAGTACTGGTTGACACCTGCTGTGAAATACTGTAACGAGCCAAATTTGGAGTGACGTGTAATTTGCATTTGGCTCTAAATGTTGCTGCTGTTGGTCGTCTCGGTGGCTCAGCGGGCTAAGTCTCCACGTCGTGTTTGTGGCGTTGTAATCTTGTTAGTATGATCCTCTGCACATGCCACCAGGGACGAGGGATCAATAACTGGCTCGTGGCTCTGTTAGGGGTGCAAACCCACCCAATCGCACACACACACACCCACACACAATCACACACACACACATGCTCGTAGAGATGTGAGAAATGGTGTTTATATGGCACTGAGATTGATTGGAAGGAGGTAAAGTGTGATGATTTTTTTTTAGCTTATCATCATGTGACCTTCTCAATCACAGTCTGGAAATGTGCTTAATATATTGTGTGTGTGTGTGTGTGTGTGACTGTGTCTCTGCATGTATGTGTGTGTTTGAAATTTTCTGGACCAACAGTGCTGTCTCCCTTACTCCTCACCATGAAGAATTTTCTTTCCTTTTTTACCTCTTTTTCTTTCTCCCAGTTTTTTGGGTTCTTAATTTGTGCTGCATCTCGTTTTTTGGTCCTCCTCTTTTTTTCCCTCCTCTTTTTCTCTGTAGTCACCACTTCCTCTCTCCTCTACTCCTTTTTTCTTACCTCAACTTATTACTTTCTCTGTTTGCTCCTTTTCTGTTTTCATCAACCTTTTTATTCCTTGTCCTTTATTTTTATTTTCCTCATTCTTTTTTTTACCGGCATACGTTCTAACTTCCTCTGAATCACTCCCCCATTTCTTCCTCCTGCACCGTTTTTCTTGTTTTTACTTCATTTCACCTCCCTTTCTCATTCACCCAGCCCCTATCAACTGTGTCTATTTACTTTCCTTGTCTCATGTCTTTTCTTAAGAGGGTCTTTTCTTCTCTTTTGCTCATCTCACCATTTTTACCTTGCTTCTCATCTCTCATTCTATCCCTCCTTTTCCTCTCTCTCTTCTTTGTTTTTTTAAACTAATTCAATCCTCTTCCTTCCTTCACTTCATATGTTCTCTATTACTTCCCTTTTCCTCTCTACTCACCCACCTTTTTTATCTGCTTTGCTTTCTTTCTCTCTTGTTATCTTTGTTGAGAACTTTGTCTCATTCTCTACATCTTTCTTGTCATCCCTCTTGCCTTTTTATCCCTCTTCTACTCATTTTTTAAACCTTTCCTTCTTTGCAATCTTCATTTTACACTTCCGTATATTCCACTCCTCCCCTCCTCTCTTTTCTTAATCCTTCTGCCATCCCTCCATTTTCATTTCTTTACTAAAATCATTTCCTCATTCCTCCACTCTTTTTATTCCACCCCTCTCTGTATCATCTCTTTTTCCCTTATTTCTTATATTTCTTTTTACCTGTTTTTTCTTTTTCATCCACAACTTCTTGCTCCACCTCTCCCCCCACCTTTCCTTAAGTTATTCTTTTTTCCTCACTGTCTCCTTTTCATGCTTTATTCCTCTCTTCTCCTGAGATATCGGTCTTCACTCTCCTTTTTCCTTTTATTCACCAACTATTCATCCTTTTTATTCTATCCTCAGTGTGTCTTCCCCATTTCTTTTCTTCATCTGTTCTCATCCTTTCATTTTCCATCACATTCCTTTGCTCTCTCCAGTCTTGTCCTCCCCTGACATCCCCCTTTTTCCTCATCCTTCTCTCCTCTCACCCCTTCTTCCCTCTTTCCTCCTGCATTTCTCCCCTTTCCATCTTCAACCAAGTCTTCTCTTCTCCTCCTCCAGTATCTGCCACTTTTCCTCCCTCTCTTTTACTTCCTCGACTAACCCTTCTCTGTTTTTGCCTCTGCCTCCCTCTCTCTCTCTCTCTCTCTCTCTCTCTCTCTCTCTCTCTCTCTCTCTCTCTCTCCCTTTCTCATATTCTCTCCCTCTCTCTCTCCCCCCTCTCTCGCAGTCGTCGCTCGCTCGCCTTGCTGTGCGGACCTACCAACCATCTCTCTCCTCTCCTTCACTGAATCTCTTCATCTCTCTGTCTCTCTCCTCCGGTCCTCCGGTCTCTGCTATGACAGCTCTCACCAGCAGCGTGTTGCCCGATCTCAGATCGTCAACCCGTCACCGGTTATCCAGTCCAAACGTTAACATGGACATGTGTGTGTGGAATATTCGTGATTGATCATAGGGTGTAATTATTTTTTTTTGTTTTTTTTTGTATAAAAACGAAAGAAAAGGAGGAGGGGGGCGGCCGTCCTCTTTTACCCCCCCTCCGCTTCCTTCATCCAAGCAGAGCGGCAAGGTGGGGAGAAGGCTTTAAAATTAAGCCAGCTTGGATTTATTTAACAGCAAAATGACGGATTTGGGAGCGCCGGAGATGCTGCTGATGAGAGGGAGGCTGAGTGTGAAGAAAACAGGCAGGCTGAGACGCGACCTCCCGCTTCTCCTCCTGCTAGGGCTTCTCTTCGGGGATTTTTCCTCGTCCAGGGGTGAGTTTTGGAGGTTTTCGATTTCTGTCTGCGTGTTTGCGTGCGTGCACGCGTGCTGACATGCGTTCACATCTGTGCGTGCGCGTGTGTCGGAGGGAATCAGAATGGTCGCAGGTTGCTATGTGTGCGTGTGAGCGCGCACACAAGAATGAGAATGAGAGGAAAAGAAAGGTAGTTAATTCGTGCTGTTTCTCTGCTGCGGACAGCGTTGGCTTGTGTGTGCGTGTGCGTGTGTGTGTGTGTGTGAGTGTGTGTGTGTGTCTGTGGGTGTCTGTGGGTGTATATGTGTGTGTTTAAAACAGAGAGGGAGAGAGTTACGTGAAGCCCGTATGCGAGTGTGTTCGCGCGTTCGCCGCTCGGGATAGCGTGCGTGTGTCCTTTTGTGCGTGCGTGTTTGCGATTGCGAAAGGGAGAGAGTGTAAAAGAGAGGATGAGAGCAAGCCTGTATGTACGCACAGTGGGTTGTTGTGTAGCCTTCGTGCGCGTGTGTGTGCGCGCGTGAGAAAAGGAGAGTGCAGTGCCCAACTTGGACACATTTTACATCTGGGGAACAGTGTAGGCATTCTCGTGTTTTCGGGGGGCCTCCATGCTGCGCAGACATTTCCATCAAGATAAATAAACCAGTTTCAAAATACATCACAGTTCACTTAAACCAGATTCCATGCAGTTTATCCCAGTGCGGACAGCGAGGGGGAGGAAGGACGTGAAAGAGAAACAGTAACAAATCTGAGTGGTGGAAGGCAAATCTTGACAACTAACTCAATAACCTGTGTTGCTGTCTGCAAAATGAGCAGAGAGAGATGCAGACAGACAGAGAGAGACGGGGATGAAATTTCATCTGGAGGGCATGTAGAGAGGAAATCCCATACTCATAGTGTAACATGATTTTGTGGAGTCACACTCGAAGAGTAGCGGTTGTCTCAGTGGCTGTGGAGAGTCTGATTGTAGACTATGACAGGGGGTTGATGCTGTGTGTCAGCAGCCCAGCAGGTCTGTGTTGGTGGGGATTTTGTGAGCAAGGAGGTCCCTTGTGTGTTTTAGATAGCTGGATGGAGAGAGCAAGATTTGTATTAACATTCTCCTCATTTGGTGGGGACGTTACTGTTACTCTGTTCATCAATAGCTTCTCTGTGTGCACTTCTCCCTCTTTCTCAGTGCTTGTCGCCCTGCATTTCCCTCTCAATCTCTCCCCCTCTCTCACACACATGCACAGATCTGTCAGATTTTTCCCCCCTCTGCGATGAGGAGGAAATGTTTTTTTTTTTCTGTGCAGTGTTCAAAGTTCTGATGGTTGCATGTGTGTAGCAGTATTTATTTCTTCTGCAGAGCCCATGCTTTTCCTCACCACTGACCTATCTCTGTGTGTCACATGCTGTGCATTTAGTATATTGTGTGTTTGGTGGTTTATCTTTATCTGTATTCCCCTGTCGTACATGCAGGCTGTCAACCTGGACAGAAAAGATTTGAGTAAAACTGTGATTGTGGGAGAATTGTATATGCTGATGGATATGATGATGGTGCTTGTAAGCTGTTTACGACTGAAGCAACTGCTTCTTATCACTTTTGTTTCATCTTTTTCTTTCAATCTTTCTCTGTATGTGTTTGTTTTGAGTTCCCTATGATGCTTAGCCGCTCGAAAATCTTCAATATTTCAAACTAGTAGAAGCAGTTTTCCATTGACAGTTGATCTGTGCATTCTTCTGATTATATATAAGATTACTCTTTTAATCTTAAACTGAGAAAATGTCAAATATCTAGTGCGTGATTAAAACCATAATTTAAAAACCAACATGGCCACAGCTTTCCAAGTCACATTATTACTGTGTGATGTGTGGCATGCAAGCAGATATTTTAGGTGTTGGAAGCTTGACGCACAGAGAGACAGGGTAGGAGAAAATTAAAGGGCAGAAAGACATCTGGAAAGGCAGACGGAGGATGGAAATAATTTATTTTGTCAACCTAAAACCCCAGATGGTTGTGAGGCTTTTAAATGTGATGTTGCACTTTAAATTCCAACACACAACTAATTATTGATTGTCTGGAAATGTCACTTAATAATGTCATAAAAAGTCAGGTATCTTCAGACATGAATTGAAGTGCAAATAAACAACCCAGGTGGCATTAAGATGAAGAAAAAAGTGTTATGAAACAAAATTTTATGAAACTGGTAATTATTTTTCATTATTTTACAATAATTAAGCAAAAACTATAAAAAAAGTGTCAGTCCTTTTTTCAACAAGGTTCTTTAAAGAGATCTTTCTGCTTGTGTTTTGACTATGACATTAGGGACTTTTTGAATAATCACATGGTTTATCACAAGAATTAAGTCTGTAATTACCGCTTGCAGTAATTACATTAAATATGAAATTATTATTATTATTATTAGTAGTAGTAGTATTAATACAACCAGGAACTTATTTTAAGATGAAAATTTTACAGAGCTAAATAAAAAATGTTAATGTTGATCATGACTCATCATTGTACTTATTAAATACCCTTATACAATACAAAGGTGGATTTTTCTGTCCTACTCTGGTATTGACAATCATTACATATATTAAAGAGCCAAAATGTGCTTTTGTATCAATGCTGAGACAGAGAAACAATTCAGCCCATTCATCAACAGGTGGTTTCTGCCAAAAAACGTCCAAATGTCCAACTGTGATGAAAATTCCCATTAACCCCAGCTAGTGCTTATATAATTGATATATTTTTAACTACACTCTACAGGGGGCTGTACAAAAGACATCTTTGGCACATGCCTTCACACACACACACACAGACAGACACAGACAGACACACACAGACACACACAGACACACACACACACACACACACACACACACACACACACACACACACACACACACACA
>JAQMCX010000001.1:18080451-18094560 GCA_029814765.1 Acanthurus leucopareius | reverse complement strand
CTCCCACTGGGGGTTATAAAGCACTTGTTTAAGCACTCACTTATACACTCACTTATTCACCATAAACTCACACGCACACACACACACACACACACACACACACACACACACACACACACACATAGGACATTTAAGTGACAAGTTTTCATTCTCCCCTCAAAGTGAGGACTGATTAAATGCCTCTGCTTCTGAAGCTTTTTAATGTTTTTATCTGGTTGAGGACATTAAGACCCAAATGTTTGCACTTCTGCACACACATACACACTTAAAGCACACACACATGCACAAACACATACACACACTAAAGTGCATGCAAACGGTGACAATTAGCTGACATTGAATCAATGCCAAACAACAAGATATTGGAACTAGCTGTCTTTCCCCCTGCCTGGCATACTAATATCACACACATGGGACAAATACACACAAATACACACAAATACACACACCGACGCACGCACGCACGCACGCACGCACGCACACATACACACACACACACACACACACACACACACACACACACACACTCACTCCCATCCTGTGGATGAGAAGAAAGCTAATTAAAAGAGAGCTATCTGCCCAATTCAAATTCGCTATAGGTACACAGAACGGATGCACTTAGACATCGAGGAAGTGTGAAACATGTGCATAAAACTTGTGAAAATTCAGAAAGCCTAATATAATGTAAGAGAAAGGATGCAGTCTGCATATCAGACACTGATTAAAAGTATATGTGTATTTTTTTGAAAGACTTTAGTGTGGAAATGTATTCTTGACCTTGGGGGCAAATACTGTAACGGCATAAAGTATCACAGTTTATAGTTATCTTACACTAGCTTATTGTATTCCAACATATTGGCATTAATAAAAAAGAGTTTATCAAGCTTCATGTCTGTCTGGACATATTTTTTATAAATTATAAGAATGCATTTGTTCAACCATAAGGCCTATCTTTTTTCATATTCAGTTGTATGCCTGCCAATAATTATTGTGTATAACCGTGACACCATGATATTTTCTGAAGTCGTTGTTGTGTTGTGAAAATCTCAAACCATTGCAGCTTTAATCTTAGCAACTGTTTACCATGGCTGTCTACAGTGAGAATAACTTGCTCATGTCTCCTCCGTATATGATTAGCAGTTATTACTTGACAGAGCTCCTTCACTTATTCACACCTCAGTAAACAGAAGAGGACTTGGGGATACAATGGAAAATCGATGTGAACAGTTAAGCATGTGGCCCTTGTTCATAAGCATCATATTAACATTAAATAAATGGCTAATAACAGACTATAATGTGGTTCTAAGCAGATATAAGTGTCTATTAATGTGTTTTTCAAGAGTTTTAACTCCTCCTAGTGGACACCCATAAGTAGAGGCTGCTGCAGTAACAAAAAAATGAATGAAAATGCAAACATAGCGTAAATTATACAAGATAAGTCTTAGGGGGCTATCTAATAACGTTGAGTAACATTGTACATTAAAAAACACTAAAAATTATCCCACAATCTGCTCATAAATACAGTGTAATGTGTTTGAAGTAATTTATAAATTGTACATCCACTGCTTGTAAATGCTAACAAGAAATTCAAGGTGTTACTGAATTAATTAAATTGTTGCTTACCTGAGATTCTGGTTAAGTTTTCAATCTAATCAAAAGCATAGAATCTCTAATAATTTAAGGATATACTTTAAAAAGTAATAGTACATATGCTTTGATTGGTAGTAGATATTAGTAGTAATAGTAATATAGTGACCCTCAGGGTGCTCTACTTTATCCTACATGAGTGTTAACGGTGCAATTTTTACTTTTAAGATCAGTGATATGTGTGACGATGTGTGTCTGTACGTGCATTTTTGTGGGATTCCCTGTGCATGTGTGTGTGCTTTAATAATGTTCTGCTTCCTGTGCATGAGAAGCATGGGAGCACTTATAACTTTCACCTCTGCGTGGAGAGACACACTAAAAGTAGCACACACACGCACACACACACACACATACGCACACACACACACAGACATACATACACAGAAAGAGAAGAATTTTGTTCAATGTTTTCAGGTGCTTGTATGATAATTGAATCCCCTCAGTCACACCAAAGACCACACACAGTTCAAACAATCTAAGCTTGAGAAAAGAGCCATGGAGACTCTGTATGTGTGTGTGTGCAGACACTTGCAACGGAAAGAGCGAGACATCTCATTGAGTACTGATGATTTTCAGGTACTTGAGGGTCCTCCTAGTTGTCCAGTGAGACCAGAGAATACACACACACTTCAATACAGTTAACTACCGCAGAGTGCACAGTTCAATGGAGAGCAGAGAGGGAGGGTGTGAATGTGTGCGTAAGACAGATACAGCAGAGATAAAGAGAGCTACAGAGAGATCTAATGAAAACTGGAAGCAACGAACCATTTGTTTTGACTTCCATGAGTTCAGAGGTTTAATACACATATGTGAAGTGAAACGGTGGGAATCGCAGAGCAGAGTTAACTTTTAGAGAACACATAAAGCACATGTTAAGTATACATGGGTCATTATGCTTGTGATGCTGGGAAGAAAGAGACTTTTTTAAGCCTTTCAAGCTCGCTTAAAAATGAGCTAGTAATCTATCTTTATAGTGTTCAAATGACAGAAGTTTTAAAAGAGCCATGGCCTACATACAGTAGACTAATGCAGGGGGAGAGGGCGATGAGAGAGAGAGAGCAGATGAGAATATTTGTAAAGAAAGAGAGAGAGAGGCAAGATCACAACAAGTGTGTCAAAGAGACATGGGAGGAGAGACACTGCTATGTAGTGGAAGAGAAAGAGGAGAGAGAGGAAATGAAAATGTGTTCCCCAGCAGACACGATTAATCAGGAATGACTTTTCCATCTTGTGCTGCTCGGCTAGTAATGTCTAGCATTAAGTAATGACATCATAACCCTGTCCACCTTGGATTTATACCTCAGATATGAAGGGAAATCCACCAAGCTGACCCAAAGGCAGAAGCACAGAGAAGGCTCTAAAATCTGATGATATTAATGACGGGATTTGGACATTTCGCGTTTGCAGTAAATACTGCATCACACACTGTGGAATCTTACAATAATCTGTCATGTGAAATCAGAGACGACAGAATGAAAAAATGAAGTTAAACAGCTTGTGTATATCATATGAAATAGCGTGACAGAGTTTAGAATTATGAACATCATAAACGTGCTGTTGCATAGCTGGTCCAATTGTGTTTTAAAACCCATTAGTATGCATGAGTAAACGCCCTGTCTAGTTTATTTGTCAGGCACTTCTTTTGAAGCATCATGGTAGTTTTTTTTCTCTATAGTCTTTAAACCTGACTAATTGTGACCACTACGTTAATCTTTTAAACTGCAGAACTGTCTGCATATATCCAGCATCTAAATAAAGATCTACTGGTGCTATTAAACTCTAAATATATGCCCGCTGTAGCTGTAAAGAATCGTAATTTATATAATGGGGTAAAAGTTTGAATTGGCTGGTATAGAGCTTTTATTGCGGTCACTTTGGCACAGCAGTTTGTTGCTGTTTTTCTGTACCTTGTGGAGCAGACGCCTCGCTGTGGTGGGAGCTGAGGGTTATTTCATAACACAGGATTACTCAGCCAGCCAGCTCTAAAAATAAGCATGAAATGAACCTCTCAAGTGGAGTTCATAATGAAAGATCAGTCAGTATGGCTACAAGACATCCATGAAAACCAATATCCAAATTTAATTTGACAAATTATTCAGAACATCAACAGCTATGGTACATTTTTAACCAATTCCAGCGAGGCACATAATTTCCACCGCTTTTCCATCCGTTTGCCGCGCTAACAGTCGTGCAATACATTCTGGTAGCGGTGTCGTAGGTTCAGAAAAGCAATGCTGCACATTGCACCGTTAAATGTTTGCATAAAATTGTGTTCTAGTCCTTAGTTTTCACATTTTAGGTGGCAAACATCACTTGGTATGAATCTCAGAACTTCCAGTCTTTGAGAGCAAACTAAACCTCTGTTACTCAGAAACTGTGCAACATTCTACAACACCTCTTGACTGGCAGGGTTTGCCTTCTTGGGATCAATGTATGCAATTAAATTCTAGATCTATAGTGTGGATGAGCGAGTTAACTACTATTTGTGCCTCTATTTTGTTGAACCACCTAAATAATCTGTATCTGTATCTACACTTGAAATGAGCAGGGATCAAACCAGAACTGGGTGGTGCATGACTCTGGAGTGGATGGGACTGATCTGAAGTTGTTAATTTAAGCCTGAAATTTATGTGCTAGATCAGAAGTTGCTATATTTATTATTTATAAGACAACTATTTATAGAACAGCCTCAGAATTGAGCTTGGGATCAATGTTTTCGATCACAGAACAGGTAACTTGAATGATTTAAACACAGTTAATCAATGAACATAAAACATGTAGTTGTGTGAAGTGATGCCTGAACTAGAGTTTTCATTGTCAACGTTTCTTTCTTCTTTTCTTTTTTTTTTGCTTTAAAAATTACATTTGAATAGTGTGATGATTGATTACAGAGCTTGCGTTTACTGCTTAATGTTTTTATTTTGAGTGGTTTGGTATTATATCTCTACATGTGAAACACAATGTTAATTAATTATGTGGTGTGTGTGTGTGTGTGTGTGTGTGTGTGTGTGTGTGTGAATGGTGAGGACACAGAAACCCATTTAGGACTTTTTTTTAAATCACAAGAGTACAGATTGTGACACATTTTGGTTGGATGATAATCACACTTGTAAGAAATAAAAAGTACAGTATCTGAACAGGATCATCACTTCAGTTCAACCCTATAGCTCAACCTAAAACCCTGATCCCCAAAAAGGTCCAGATGCTGCGTAAAAAGCAAATAGGAATGAAAATAGAACGCAATGATTTGTAAATTCTTTTCAAACTGTATTTAACCGAATAAAGTACAAAGATAGTACATCCAGTGTTCAAACTAATATCAGTAATTGTATTAATAAATAATTTGATAAGGTGAAACACTGAATATATCATCTTTGTCCTGTTTTCTATTAAATATATAAAAAAAGGGATGAACAAATTATTGCATTACTTTTGTTTATGTATTGGACATCCTCCCAACTCATTTTAAATGAAAGTTGTATTAGTTGTATTTGCTTTGTTACTGCGATGGCACTCCTTAAAAAACCCAAAACATTTTGTGTGTTTTGCCACATGAGAGCTTGTCAGAAGCTGCACAGCATTTCATAGCAATGCTTTGTGGAGGGGTTTTACAGTTGAGGTGGAATCACTTTGCAGATTAAAACTGTTTGACTCAATTAAGTTAAATATATGTTGATTGTTTACATTTTTGCTAGGCTAAGCAATCACATCATGTACAAATGTACTTAAGTACACATCAGCAACTTTCTGTTGGACCACCTTACTGTTTTCCCCTTGCTCTCTGCAGAGGTGGCCTCACTGCATCAGCACATTGGTCTCATTGAAATGAATGAGGATGCTGCTTTTTGTAGTGCCATTGTTGGCCTGAATGTAAAACTATTTTTCACTATCCCAGGCGTATCCCAGGGCTAGAGCGCTAAAATAACACAGATAAAAGTAATATGGTAATTACAGATCCAGGTAGGGAAAATCACTTTTTGATGAGAGTGCAGGGTCAGCTGGTAGGAGCTGGTAGGGATTCAGTGTTTTGCTCAAGGACACTTGAACAGGGTGGAGAATTTTTAGCTTGAATAAAGATCCTCTACGAGAATTTCCATCTGTCGTAGCCCCCTGCAGCCTTAAACCTGAGTGGCTCTCTGTTGGTGTAGCTGTCCACAGAACATCATGGCTAATGTATCTGTTAATGTAGCACCTTTGCTGTTTTATTATTTTCGCTTTTCCTCACTGTTAGCATGACATTTTCTATAAGTTGTAGGCTAATGGCTGGCTAGCGGGCTAGCATTAAGCAGGCTAATGTGTCTGTTAATGTTACATTAGTGTTATTTCAGTTTTTTCTCGCTTAGTTCCATGGTTTAAGGGCACACTGTGTATGTGTGTGTGTGTGTGTGTGTGTGTGTGTGAGACACTGTTACAGCACACCTAGTCTGTGTGTGTATATGTGTGTCGTGTACTGTATGAGTGTGTGTGTGTATGCGCACTCTACATATGGAGCCAATGAGTTACATTTCCATTTCAAAGCGACGAGTCAGCAGCAGCAGAAACTACTTTCATCCATTAATGTGATTTTAAGGGAGAGAGCGAGACAGTGAGACTCACACAGAAAGAAATACATAGAGCTGCAGTTATAATTACTCGCCTGGTTGGCAAAGGGTTCAGATAGTTTATAAGTGTCCTATGTTCCTCTCTTCCTGACAACCACCTCCCATCTCCCTCCATTTTTTGCTTGCGTTTCTAGTCAAATTATGTGTACTCCACTTATCTGCTGAGCAGTCCAGAGTTTCAATGTAGCTGTCACTCACATTAACAGGTTCAGTAATCTCTAAAGTGTGAGTGTTGTTGTACTTTTTTATGTGTAAAACGTTGAAAAGTCTGCAGAATGTGAATCATTTGAAAGAATAAATAGTCTGCGAGTATAAGTATTTGTCTCAGCCTTCGAGAGAAAATTGGTTAGGGTTAGATCTGTGTGTGTGTGTTTGTGGGGTCATGGGATTATTCTGTACTTGAGTGCTCTTTTGTGTGGAAATGTCCATGCATAAGCTAAAAAGTGTGTGCAGCACTTTATGTAGGCATCGTGTGTGTACACAGCTTTTCTGAGTGCAACCATGCAAAAGCTATACAAGCTGTGTGTCAGATTAATGTAGTGCTGCAAGTTCAAAGTGGAAGTGTTGGTTTGAAGTTGTTTCTGTATGTGAATTAGTGTTGGCTTGTTTACACGTCTGCATGAGTGGGCATATTTGCTTGTATGACTGTGTCCATGTGAAAGAGTTTAAATAGTGTCTTTCCATAATGTCTGGAAGTTTGTATGCTTAAATGAGTGTGGCAGGGTGAGCAAATGTATAAAACATCTGGCTGTCAGTGAGTTGGTGGTTATTGTTGAGCCTGTGTGTGTGTTTGTATGTGTGTTTGTGTGTACTTGTTTGAGCGTTTTCCTTCATGTCATTTTGAATTTTTTTCTGCTTTCAACATTAACAGCATGACTGTGTATAAATGTGTGTTTATGCATTTTGAATTCTGCATGTGTGTGTGTGTGTGTGTGGGTGTGCGTGCATGTGTGTGTGTGTATGTTCTGAGTATAAATGCATTAGCCACAGGCTATCGTTGCTCCAGTAACATCGTTCTTATTACATCCATTTTTAATGATTGGTAATGGTCGCTAGCAGTGTTGAACCTGCATCTTAAGGACATAGTAAAAAATGGTCCCGTGGTGCACAGAGCGCGGACGGCAAAGGAGACGGAAGAAAGGAGTCTTAAAAACAGATTGGGAAAAAGGGAAGGGAGAAACCGGGAGGGTGTTAATAGATGTTAGCTTGTGGAAACCAACATCACAGGAGCGCTGCTGAAAAGGTCCCGTGGTACACTGTGCCACTGCAGAACAGCCCTACAGGGGAGACAGTGAGAGAGGAAGAGGGAGAGAGGAGGTGAGAAACTGGTCAGCGGGCTGACTGACTGACTGACTGTCAGTTTGATTTACAGACTAAATGATGGACTGGTTGTTAAGGTGATTGACTGACTTGCTGGCTGATTAGTTATGTTACTGGCTGGCTAAGTGACTGGCTGAGGCAATTGCTTATTTGTTGAAGGCTTTTTACAAGGTAGCTTCGAATGGCAAAGCAGGCGAGGAAAGGAGGAGAGGAGAGACGGAGCAGATGGAGAGAGAGATGAAAAGCAAGCCCTCTTAACAGTGTTTAAACACTACAAAAGGGTTGGAATGAGTTCCCAGGGTCCAAAGGCCAAGAAATGTACTGAGCACATAATGGTTGTTAAATTGTTTCTTGTTAAATTTATGTTTTATTTGTTTCCATTAAAGATCACAGTGTGCTTTATTATCAATGCTTCTTTGTGCCATCCTTGAGGGAAATAGCAAGACTTTATCCTCAAAATCCAGTAGAATCGAATAAAAGGGTCGAATCAAATCAGACTGAATTGTATTAAACCAAATTAAATGACTCAGGGCAATGGAAACATTTGAAACAATTCATCAATTCAAGAAAAAAAAATAGTATTCATACCATTTTGAAACGGAAGCTGTGAGGTTTTCATGCCCTGCTGACATCTCAAAGTGTAAACTGAGCAATATCGCCCTGTCAGCTGGAGAGGAGAGGCAGAAAGATGGATGGAGAGACTGAGAAAAATGGCGGTGGAGTGGTAAAGAAGGAATGAGTGAGGGATGCAGGGAGGGTGTTCCGGAGGAGGAGGAGGAGGAGATGGAGAGGGAGAGAGAGGAGGAGGGAGGGAAGGCCTTAAGCAGTGTGATAAGGAAATAATAAAGGAAAGGTTGTAAAAGGCTCCAAGACTCAAGCCGTAGCAATATCAACTACATACACACACACACACACACACACACACACACACACACACACACACACACACATGCACGCACAGAGACACATACTCACACTTTAGCACACATATTCTCTCTTTTTTTCTCTAACTCGCACAAACACACACACGCACACACACACACACGCACACGCACACACAGCTGTATGAAAATTGATGTTGCAGTGTCCTTTACAGGTCATTAAATCTGAACAACGGCAATCACTTACTTTTGTCTGACAAATGATGGCTAAATAACACAGCCTCTCTGTCTGTCTGCCCACCTGTCTTAAGTCCAACTCTGAGATGTGAGCGCGTGTAAGTCCGACTTTGTTTTTCAGCCTAGTTAAGGGTTTTTTTCAAATGATTTTCTCGACTGAATTTTTTTTCTAAATCTGCTACAATTTGCAGGCGAAGACGATATCAGATCCCTTTAGCACATCTTCAGCACATTAGACAATAAGCTGCTTCTATAAGTAGTCTCAAGTAGTGCTTCTTGAATGTCAAAAAGCAAGCGATTCCATCTTCTATTCCTCTCACCACATTTTCCTTACTTTGCGCTCCACTCATCCCTCCTCTTTTATCCCTCTGCTCTTTTTCCTCTTGCCTCATTTCTTTTTCCCTCTTTTCACCCATTACTCTGATACCTCTCCACATTTCGTTATGTATCATTCCTTTGCTCCTCCTTTTTTCTTTGTCACTCAATTCCTCTTTTCTCTCCCATCTTTCCTTTCTCTCCCCCTTTTTTCACACACCCCTTCTTCTTCATTTCCCTCCATCCCTTTCTGTCTTTCTCCTCTCATCAAATTCCTCACCTCCTCCTCCCCGCTTTTGTTCCATGTCTCTTTCTCCATCTCTCTCTCCCTGCCCTTTCGAGTCCTTTGATTAGGTTGTTGGCATTTTCATTGAGATGTCTATATGACTACTGAAATAACTCTCCTGCCACAGTTTCATCCGCCCCCTATCTACTTCTTCTCTTCTGTCTCTTCATTCTCCACTTCTACTCCCCAGCACTCCTCCTCTCTTCACCAGCCTTCTATTTTCTCGCTCCAATTTATCCTCTTCCTGTGCTGCTATCTTGCTTCTCTGCCAATATTCCTCTCAGTTTCTCCTCTCTTAGTATCTCTGCCTGTCTCCTCCTCCACCCTTTTCACAATTCTGCACCTCTGTTTCACTATCATATCTTACTCTTTCTTGTTTTTTTGTCTGTTGTTTTGTTCTTTTTCGCCTCTCTGCTCTCAGTTTTCCCTCTCTATTTCTTCAGCGGCTTCCATAGATCATTTCTCTAAATGTCCTATGGCCACATCAGCTGCTGTTGGTATTATAAACAGCTTTCTGGTCGGTACAAGAAAAGGAAAAGACATGGAGAGAGAGAGTGAGGTGGGGTGAGTGTGTGGTGGTGGTGGTGGAGGGGCTTGGGCTGACGCTGCAGTTTTCTTGTGTTTCTGGCAGTCAAGAGAAAGAAGATGTCTGAAAATAGAGAGAAAATGTTTAAAAATGATATGTGGTGTTTGGGGTGTGTGTGTGTGTGTGTGAAAGGAGTGGTGAGAGTGGGTCGGCTTATAGAGTAGAAAAGAGAGATAAGAGGAGTGGAGGGAGAGAGGCGAGAAGAAAAAACAGGGGAGGAGAATGAAAGAAATAAAGAGAAAGGAAGAGGGAGAGCCTGCGTGTCTACATGCCTCTAATCTGTTGATGGTTGAGGGGAAGCAGACAATAAGCCATTATCTCTCTAAGACTTAGCTTTAGGTGCAGCAGTATGGCACTGCATACTGCTGGTGCCAAAGCAGCTTAGAGCACAGTTATGCACCCAGGACGCACTGACACCCATACAGCAATGGTCTGGCATATGAAGACATGTGAAGAGTTTAAATAAGGAAGATGTTAATGCAACAATGCACCCAGCTTAACAGTAATCTGAATAATACCAATCAATTCTGTTATCAAGATCCAACGTGTGAGGATCAAAGTTGAGTGTGATGTCTTTGCTCTGTAATGAAGAAAAGGTCAGATTATTTCCTGCATACTTTTCTTTATTTTCATTCATCAGGAATTTATTGCCTCTGATTAAACAAAACACATTCTCTGAGCTCTTCAGCAGTTTAATATTCCCTCTGGTTACACAGGCAGAACTAAGGACTTTTAAAGCTGACTAACTGTAATGGCTCAATGTGGTGACTTGCTAACCTACCAGCAAATGATGATGGTAAAAAGATGAACAGTGTATCTTCACAGATGGAGCCATGGAATCAAAATGCCTGACTTAATCAAAGGTTGAATGAGCTGTTAACCATGATAATTCACCCCTCTTTTGTCCTTTCTACTGACATGGGAGGTGTGGGATCCATGACCTATACTTTAACAAACCACCAGGAGGGCGATAGAGGTGTTTTGGCTTTTCTCTTGAGAAACTGTAATGTCATCTATCATATTACAGTCAGTGGTTACAAACAGCCTGTACACAACCCATAACAGCTGTGTCTGTAGGAGCTGCTGTTACACTGGTCAGTCTCTCCATTAAAACAGTTTGGGATTTATAAACACCTGACTGTTTAGACCTTGAATAAATTCACCTGCCACATTTGCTAAGCTAATTTCCAGAAGAATATTGCCATATAAATGTGTTATGTTAGGGCTGATACAGTATTGCAACCTGAATTTCATTACTTATCAGCATAATTACAAAACTTTGCAAATGACTAACTGTGCAACATACCAAAGCAACATATTTTCTTTGTTGTCCCTACAATATCTGCTTGTATCAAACTAAAGAATGATACACATTTTAATTGATAGATTTTGGCACTCACAGTACTTGATTAAATTAAAGTCAAGATCAGAGTCCTTTTAAGACACTGAAAAAGTCAAAAGTGACTTGAAGCAAGGGGCAGGATTTGTTTATTAACATTTAAATGAAACAACAAAGATTTCACAACTTTAACTAAAGTTTTGTTGTCGCCTAAAGCTAACCACTAAGTGTCAATCCTGATGTGAAAGCTGGTCTGTGGTCGAAAGGTCCAGCTCTTCGCAGATCGACTTGTGTGTAGAACAAACACGCAGCACTTCCTACACTCATACACAAGCACACTAATTGTTGCGGCAGATATAACCCAGAAAGCAACTGCATTTACCGCTAAGTACATCCTCAGCATTTCTTGAGGAGGAGTTAGCTCGCAGAACAGTCTAGAGGTTGACAGAAGTATTGCACAGAGAAGAAGTGCCAGGGCAATGACTGAGCAAAAACAAGCTCAGACTGGAAGTAGACACTTTGTATATTTCCCGTGTGCCAGTCAGGAAGAAGAGTTAGGTTAGAAAATAGCATCCACATGGAAAACTAATACTGTTTTCCATTGCCCCTGCACATTAGGCTTTACTTAATGTTGTGCATCAAGAACTGGAAAGCCTATAGGGTTCCCCGTATTCTAATTAATATTTCATTACAAACCCAATGCACCTTTATATAAAGTTAAAACTTGATGATTAAAAATTTAATGTACTTCCTATGGTGGTTATGTTTCTGTTGTTGTTTGATAAAATGGCTCCATGTGGAGATAACTTTCCTCTTAATCTGTAAATCTATCTTTTCTTTTCTTTTTTTAACATCTCCAATAAAAAAAAGAAAAGAAAAGACAAGCATTAGTTTTATTCATTTAATTGATGACATTTTGTCCTAGTCAATTCATGCAGTATAATAGATCACACTGCTTCTTTCCCACCTATTATTTACATGCATAAATGAGTGAGGAACAGAAGGAAATGGTGATGTGCAAATGAAAAATTGCCAGTTTAATAATCTTTATTATTATAGAGTTTCACCAGGTGACTAAATTGTTAGGTTTTGACCCTTAAGTCCTCACTTGTATTAACAGTAGGTTGCTGTTCAAAAGCAGTGCCACCATTGCCAGTCCATTCTTCTGATATAGCCATTTCACTATGTAAGTGGGAATACCAAGTGATTAGCATGCAGAGCTAAATAGTATTTGAAGGACGAATGGAACAATTTCCACTTTATAACATTGGCATAAAACTGTAGGGGTGTTCTTAATATCGTGTCTACCCTCTGTAAGATGAAGTGCAGTCCACAGTGATGAAAAATGAAAAGGTTTTTAAAAATATACAGGCAAAAAAAAAAAAATTCACATTTTACTGTCTAATAATCTCTTTCAGGCTGTCTTCCTGGTGCTAGAAACAGGAGGGAGGCCAGATTTGACACCAATGCTGTTAAAAAGCTGACGTCACTGCACTGACTAAGACAGTGAACAGAGAGAGGTGTCACATAGCAAGCCTTCTTCTCCTCTCCTCTCCTCTCCTCCTCTCCTTCTCTCCCTTTCCTCTCCTTCTCTTTATCTTTCTGCTTCTCCTCTCCTTCCCCCTTTACTCTGCTTCTCCTCTCCTTCCTCCTTCTCTCCTCTCCATCTCTCTCTCTCTCTCTCTCCCTTCTCTCCTCTCCTAATTTTGATTTTATCAAGCATTTTGTGGCATCCAGTAGCCTGCTGGTGTGGAGCTGTTTAGGGGGCATGAAGAGCTTTCTAAATGATGGCTAAATTTAACTAAATGACTTCCTCCACTCAGATCTGATATAATGTTCTCCCCTGTTCCTCTCCTCTCTCTGGATCTTTTTATCACTGCCTCATCCTTTTTAGCTGTTGTCCTTTTCCACCTCCTTCCTCTCTCTCTCTCTCTCTCTCTCTCTCTCTCTCTCTCTCTCTCTCTCTCTCTCTCTCTCTCTCTCTGTCCTGAAGTGTGATTTCTAGCGCTCTATCTCCCTCCCAATTGCTCCGTCCCTCTTCTGCCTATTTACCTTTTTCATCTCTCTCTGTCTCCTGCTCTAACCACTCTCTTCTCATCTTTTTGCTTCATTTCTGCGGATTTGCTTTGTTTTGTCTACTTTCCTTTTGCATAAAAGGGTCCGAGTGTGCTGTCTGAATCTCTTTTGCACTCAGGAGACTATAGAGGAACTTTCTTTTGACATGATAAAAAAAAAGTCTGCTTGCAGTTGTCCGTCCGGGTGTCTGTCTTTCTGATTGATCCACTTTGTCACCGTTTCTCTTCTTTCTGTTCTGTCTGCAGTAATGTGCCTTGGACTGGACGCATTGACTAATTAATGGATAGATCTTTTACCTGAGAATTATGGTCAGAAAATTGGAAAATGATAATTGCTTGTGGATCAGCAGTCAATGGTGACTTAGCCAGCCAACCAGCCTGCCTTTGTGCTGCTCTTTCATCAGCTAACAACCTCTCCATAGTGCTGCTTAATTACCTAATTTATATGTATAAAGTATATCACCCATTAGATTACCATGTATATTATGTTACTATATAATTGTGTCATAATGTAATGTAGTATAATGTTATGTTAAAGCTGTAATTTTTTATATCCTAATCTGTGGTATCCAATTACTGTATTTATAAGTTTGTGATTAATATATTGATAGAGTTTCAAATACTATAACAGCATGAGGTAATATAATGATTGATTACAAATTGAATTCAGTTCAATTTATTATTATTATTTCAAGGACCCCTAAAGCCACTGAAAAAGTTAATTTTTCTACTAAACACAGATCTGATAATATAATATAATAAAATATAATATAATATAATATAATATAATATAATATAATATAATATAATATAATATAATAT
>JAQMCX010000001.1:18068066-18079959 GCA_029814765.1 Acanthurus leucopareius | reverse complement strand
ATAATATAATATAATATAATATAATATAATATAATATAATATAATATAATATAATATAATATAATACAATATAATATCAAGCTCTCTTCTTAACCATAGTGTTGCCTATCTAGACCTCATTAAATACCTCACAAACATTAGAAATATGTGCTTATTACTGAAGCTTATCAAGTGGGAGCCACCAGCAGCATTTTGCTTACAACATAACACTGCTGCCCACTGCATCAGCCTCACATAACAACTTGTTTTTATAATGCTGTTGCGGCAGCATATCTATACATATACAAAACAGGATTACAGCTCCTTTTTAAACTTATAATGAGGAATTGATGACAACTTTCTAAAGACTGCTATCGTTTGTGCCAGGACTGGGTCCATTTAATCAGACCTATTTACACTGTGAACCAAACTAGCAATTCTTTAAAATTTTTATTTTTAAAATTTAACTTTCCTTCTGTTTACTGAAACATCCTTTGTGCCTTGTTTCTGCTTCAGATATTAAAAGCTTAGAGATCACACTCTCAATCCTGCTCTTCTCCTCCATATTTGAAAAAGATGAGTGAAAATACTAATTCTATGAGATAAATTGAAACTGCAAAGATACTGTTTATGTTCCTGGAGCACAACACATGTTGACTTGTGCAATGCTTATACAAAGTAAGCCTCACCGCCTTACAAGGGACTCAATCAGCAACCCCCGGCTCAGCAGGCTGTTTTCTATTTTCATGGTCTACTCTGTCAACATGACTGATATGTTAATCAGTGTATTAAGTATGGTTGAATGTGGAAATCATTGATTAATGCATCGTATCTAGAAAGTCATGCAAAATGTGTCATCTGCAGACTTGTGTTGATGAAACACTGCATAAAAAAAGTTATGTTGCAGCGTATTGGATACTATTAGTAATCACTGTTTATGATGACTGCGATTAGTCATCTTGCTTGCCAATTAAAAATGATGTAATGATGTTTAATTTGTGCGAAATTACATGGCACAGTAAAATATTGTACTCATAGTACAACCCTGCGCTTGAAGGAAGGAAGATGAGTCAAAAATCATTATGAGAATAATTTGTTTCATGACACACTCCAAATTAAATTCATACTTCCAAGGTGAGATAGTTTACTGGTTATCATCCTTGAAAAGCAGAAAAAGCATTTGTAACATCTTTTCCTGCAATCAAAGCTAAAGCTAAATTTATATAGTCAAGGGTCTCCAGTGTATCTGAAAAAAAGCACTTTACAAAGTCATCAAAAAGCATCTTTGTTGAAAAACATGTCTTCTCTTAGCTGTATTGTGCTCAAACATAATCTAAATTTATGAAATTTAGTGAAAAAAACAAGAAAAAAGCATCATGGGAATGCTATGATACAGAAAAGAACCAAAGAACTTAACCAGAGTGACCAATAATCATCAGCTCACATACATTACCAACTTTTTTTCTGTCTCCTCCTCATAATGTGTAAGGATATGGAACAAAGTATTAGTCTAAATATTGCAGGGTCTTCCTCATTACAATTGTTTAAACTGATTTTGGCATTTAGAGCGTTTGATGATTAATTTAACCATACAATAGAAGATAAATACAGTTGTTATTATATCTCTTTTTCTCAAATGTCACATCCCAGGAGACCCCTCTGTATTTCCTCCTCGTATTTGCATCCTTACTCACTATTCATCATACTGTATAATGCACTAAATTTTGACAGCTGTGTTTTTTAATTTATTCATGTTCATTGTGTTTTCGTATACATTTTCATGTGGGTACCCAAGGTTAATAGCAATTTACTCCATTTTACAAGGAAACAACATTTATGTTGTGGTTTTGCTGAAACCACAGATTGAATAAACCTTCACGGTGTCTCACATTTAGCTACTACTTCACTTGCCATTCATTATCTATGAGGCTGTAAATCTGCAATGCTATGTTTTGAATCCTGTCATGTCTGGGTCAAGGTGAGGAACCAGCAGTGGAAGCTGTTACAGATCTCTCCAAACAACATACATATGTGATAATGCCACATTGTTAATAGTTAATGGACATACTATTTAAAACATGTAAAGCATAGAAGCCATGATAGAGGGCAAAGAGCTGACGTCCCTGAAAGGCTCTCAGGACAAAACTGTTATATATCATAATAATAAGATCATTCACATCTAATTTCCTTGTCATTTCAGCATGACAAAAGAGGAGGCATTGGCCCAACTTCACCTTCTTCACTAAGAAATACAACTTTCAATGTTCATATCAAGGTTTTTCTCTTCTTTCCATTCCTTTCTGTAATAATCCCTACTGAACAGCGATGATATAATATAGAGTGACTGCAGTTACTGCCAACACAGCATGTGTCGTTCCATGACGATTAGTCAGCTCAGTCAATCCAAACACCAGAGACATGAAAACACATGCACCACTTGATATGTTTCCACTGACGGCACATATCTGTGAGCTGTAAAACTGCTGTACTCATAACACCAATGACAAAATGAAGAAATTACCTCCTTTGTATTAATAAAAACAATTACACACCCACAAAGTGTTCATTCAGCATTCGGTGGGTAGACCTTGATCTTATCTGCTTAAAATATTGTAGAGTGAATATTTCAACATGTCAGTTTCCTTTGTTGTATTTTGTCAGCCATGGCAGAAAAGGTTGCTGGTTTCTTGTTTTGGTTTTGTTACAATGAGCCTTAATCATTTGTAATTTCTTCATCTAGCTACAGAGGATTTGCTTGTTCATGCAGACTCTTTTCTCAGCAATCTTATGCCTTTTATATACTTATGCACTAACACAAGCTAATCAGTGAAATGCCTTGCTCAGCAGCTTTAGACACACTGTATTTAGCCAAGATAAAGTGCCTAATTACGTTATCTTATGTTTTTCTTTGCAGTCTTTCTGTTTAGGAACTTTGCACATGCACATGCATGTGCTGGCTTGGCTTAGTCTTAGTCTGACTCAGTGCTTCAACCCAGTGTGGCAGGGATTTGCATCGACACATAACAGGGCCATTTGCTTGAATGTGTGTCTGAATGCTGTTACACTTGTCTTGAGTCAGTGACATATAAACGCAGTGCCCTTTTCAGCCGTGCTAACTATTGCACTGTGCACCTGTTGTTGCTTGTTAACTGGTTATCATCATGGATTTTGTTTGACAAGTAAAACTTAGTCCTTGAAACACAGAGAGTAGATGATGAAATGGATCTAAAAGCGAAGGCTAACAGCTAGCAGAATCATCCCTGAATGGTAATGCAGCCTCCTTAGACCTTACTGAAACCTGCTTGCAGGTGGGTCAAATGGACGTGAAATGGCCATTCCAAAAATTCACTGCATTAAACAAGTATTGAAATGTAAATTTTGGTTTGTGGTTGCCATGTTGGGGATGATGACAAGCCACTTGGCCCTGTGGTTTATGCAGGGTTTCTGTGTGTAACCTCTCATCCTTCCCCCTCTTTTCCATGGTGGGATGATGGTATGGATGCTAAGGGCCACATGACTTGTGTCCAGTTTGCTAGAGGAGGTAAAACATTTGGGTTTATAATGAAAATGAGACTTTGCTTTTGGACTTTTGTACAGCCACTGAATTCCATCTACTAGAGGAGAAAGTTGTACAGTCTGTGGAAGTATATGTATATACTCATCAAAGGCCTTTTGGCCCAATAACAGCCTGTTATGGTCGAGTTAAAAAGTAGTTGGTTGGAGAGGGCTATTTGCTTGACTTAGTGAATAATGCAAGGCAAAAGCAAAGGGATAGTATAAATAGCAAAAATTCTAGTTCTCATTGGTAAACCTGGGCTATAGCATTATCCAGATTAAATAATTAAATTGATTATTTTATCGTTCATTTCAACAGAATGATGGAAAGAGTTATTTTGACTGATTTGATTTAAAGTGCAATGTTAAATAATGTACCACTTGCTCTGCTGCATTGCATTTGCTTTGAGACAATGAGTTCTTTTTTTTTTAAATGTTCAAACAAATTGTACCTTTTCTTACACTGTTCTGCCTGGATCTGAACTCTGGAAAGGTCACATAGCTGCAAACAGAGAAAATAAATTAGACCAGCTGTGTAAAAATAGTAGTGATCATGTTGCACCTTCTATGGTCAGTGTAGCCACTTCTGTTGATAATAATGGACATGCTGTGCCATGCGCCTCATGGATTTCGGCCATAGGGACGCCCCTCTTACAGGAAACAGCTGTGATTGTGGTAGTTATGCAGCTGACATGTTCTTGCATGATTATCTTGCCAGCCTACGTCTCCTGGGCCCATGCATGACAGAATCAGCATTGGTCACACTAATGTGTTGCTCTGTATCTTTGGGATTAAAGGTACATATCCTGGTTTGTTGATAACATTACCATAGTAACACCAGATACCTTGAATGCTAACAATGGGCATTCAGTTGATAGAGAAACTGGCTGTCTTGTGTTGTGATAAAATCATATATTATCATGATCTGTTCTTTTCTTTTCATGCATTCAACTTGTCATTCTTGTGTGTGATTTAGTGGCTTCACACAGATTCGCTCACCAACATTAATTCTGAAAAGTGACAAGCAAACAAATCAAGCTGCTTTTCTCATATATCTAAGAAAATCTTATTGAATGTGTGCTGACTTGATTAATATGCGCATCAACATGTGCTGGCCTTCAAGCAACTCTTTGAGAAACGAAGTACAGCTTTGAATAGTGAAAAATCAACATTGCCTCTCTTCTCTGTTTGTAAATGAAATGTAAGCGCAGCAGCACACAGGATGATGTTTTAGACCCAGGAGGTTGTTTTGGACGATGATGATAATTCAAATTTAGGTTAGTTCAAATTTTTGCTCCTAATATAATAGAGTGAATTTATTGTGGAGGTAATTCAATCTGAGGTGTTACATTATTGTGTTTAATTGAGTGGACTTATTTACTGAATCCAATTCAAACAGGAAAATAAGTTACACTCACCTATTCCTCCTCCTTTCTTTTTTTTTCTACAAGCAGACAGTTATCCTATCATGAAAGGTGACTGTGACAGTGCCCAAGATGTTTTTCTGCAATATGTCTACTGCAGCACCATGATAAAAAGCTCTCTTGGATGTAAAATGATGCTTATACAGTTGGCAAGAGTGTTAAGTTGCTAGCCTATTTCTGGTGAATCCTCACAACATAAGATTAGTGATCTGATTTTATGCTTCTCTCTTCTCTTCTCCTGTCCTCTATTCCCTTTCCCAGCCTTTCCATTCCTCTCTAGTGAATGCTAAATTATGTATTGTGATATTGCTTGTTGTGGCAGAGCTAAGCGCTTGGGCAGACGATAGGACTTATACAGTTGTGACAATGATTTTAATCCATTGCTGTAAAGTGACGGTGGAAGGACTATCTTCTGTTTGCTGTGTACATGTGCATTGTTCTTTGTTGCCTTTGTTCATCAAAACTATCTGTTAATGATCAAAACAATTTGGGTTAAAAAGAAGACACTCAGTCGTGCTGTGGGATCTGACCTGGAAGAGCGTAGCATTTGACACGTACAGTTTGTGGAGTGTGTCTCGCCTCATGACTGTACCAGTGACTGGTGTAACCACAGTTTTGATGCCCTACTCCATAATTCAGCTAGTCACTTACATTTCATATGTACAGACTGAAGCAAGATTTTGACTTATACGGAACACTGAAATCCTTTTTGCAGCTGTCATGTTGCATCATAACTCAAAATAGAGATCAGCCACAGTTGGCAAACATTATGATTAAACATAACAACGTTTTACATCGTCATCTTACATAACCGCCACATTCAGCTGCCGTGTTCAGCCTTGTAACGGGAACTCTGTCAACCATTTTGGGAATGAAAATCTCTTTAGTTCGTTAAATCAGTGCATAAAACAATCCAAGCATTCATCCATTATCTATAACCGTTTATCCTCTGCAGGATCACAGGAGACTGAAGCCAATCCCAGCTTACACTGGGTGAGAGGCAGGGCACAACCTGGATAAGTTACTTGTTCATCACAGAGTTGAATAAAGAGACAAACAATCAGTGATGCTCACATTCACGCTTGTTTAGAGTTGCAAATGAACTTGCATGTCTTTGGACTGTGAGAGGAAACTTACACAGACACAGTGAGAGCATGTGACTCAGGTTAAACCCCAGAACCTCCTTGCTGTGAGAGGAGAGTGTTAACCAAACAGTGTCATGACAATGTCATAAAATATTAAAATAAATGAAAACTCTTCGTTAGTTTTGTACTTTTGGTGTAGAATGTCCTTTGAACCAGAGCAAGTGGAGAAAAAAATTGCGATGACCCAGATGTCTTAGGTCTTCTTTAATGGAGAAATATAAATAGGGACATGCATACAGTGGTAAGTTGTTCATTTCATCCTGGATGAAAAAAGACATGTCTGAAAAGGTGGTGGGTGGTAGGACACTCAGTGATCAAAGGCCCTCTTTTAAGATGAACCTTGTCAGACCTCTTAATCACTTATACAGGTGCAGAATAATTCTGCTTAATCCAGCATGTTGGTACAGTTAGCAGGGAGTTAAACACTGAAAACATTTGTGGTGATTTATGGCACAGTATCACACCCAAATGACTTACAAAAGGATTTGTTTTGGGATCTTGAACACAATCCAGTACTGTATTTTATCCATTGTTATAGCTTGTATGCGCTGCAGCTACTTTCGTTCATTTTCAGTTTTGCCTCCTTTTGTCCATTTTTAACACCGGGGGAGATGACTAATACAACCAATTTCACTTCCCCGTGTAAACTGCTTAATGTTGGTCAGTTTTGGCTCAAAAAAGCCTGCTAGAAAATGGCTTTATGTGTCTGTTATTTTATAGATTTTCAACCTGGTAAAATAGCAGTAATGCTCTTGTTAACTGAGTCTGGGATAGAATAAAAACACTTTCAAAAAATGAGGAATAACGCTTCATTATAGACTTTCTTTTTTCTTTTTTAAAGAAATACACAAGCAGCCATTTTGCATGTGGATCCTGTATGCAAAAGACATTGTACAAATGCAGAGCCAGTCCTTTGTAAGTGTACAACTTCAATCGCAAATCATTAGCATTTTGCCAACAGCTCAGGGGGTCATGAGTATCAAGTTAAACTCATCCATCCAGGGCTTTTATGAGTAGGACATTAGGCAGGCCAGAAAATAGTCTATGAGAAAACACACTCAGTCTCCACTGTGACTACCAGCTCTTTCCCTGTGGTGAAATACTGAGAGACCCAAGAGGAGACGGAACAGATATAAAAACTAATTTGTTCCTGTACCCAATACAATTTTTAATTCAAGGAAGTAATAATCTGTTGGGTGCTGTCTGTGTGCAGTGAATCGCCACCGCACTATTTAAATGCAAAAGCCTCCACTGAACGCTGGGTAGCAGCGGTGTGGTGTCCTAATTCTGCAGCTGTGTTGTCTTTTGAGTGCCTTGTGCTGTTGATTTTCTCCTTACCAGTGTGCTGATCTAAAAAAAAAAAATCTGAAATGTGTTTTATTTTATATTGGTTTCCTTTACCACATGATGAGCCACCAATTGCTTGCTCCTAAACCACAAACATGCAGTAGGAATAAGAAGCAACAACACCGTTAAATGGAAGAGGAAGGCTGGTTTGAGATTCTGTGTGTGCGAGGGTGCATGTTGTGCAGAGGCATGTAAGGGAGAAGAAAGGGGAGAGGGAGAGGGAAATATAGCCGTCTTTCAGTGCTGTGGTGACTTGGTCAGAATCACAACAAACCACAATCAATGGCCAAATAATAAAAAAAAAATAACAGAAAAAAGAAGGAGCAAGACCCAAACAGACAACCCAAGTAAGAAAAGAGAGAGCACAAGAGAGAGACAGAGAAAAATATTACTGACTTTGTCAGGAAAAAGATGAAACTCAGAATCAAGACCTTGAAGACAGGACAATATGAGAATGAAATAGAGCAACAACTTTGCTTTCATTCACTTTTTCTGAAGCCTGGAAATGCTTTAGATAGTGGTTAAATATATGTTGCTGGAAATATTATACTGACATAAGGATACAGTCCTTAAACCAACATACTGCATTAGCAGAAATCTTAATGTGTGTGTTGCTGAAATGGCTGTCATGGCTGCTAAATCTACAAGTCGCGATGGGAAACCCGCAAGACTGACCGACTGTTTATTGTTGTTCTCTTTGCTTATGTCCCTGGGGTTTGTAGGGTCACAAACACAAGACTCTGTGTGTGTTGTGCGTCTGTGTACGTGTGTGTCTGTCTGATGGTCTGCCCCCGTGAGAGCGTTTGTCCATCCAGCTAATTTGCCGCGCTGCATTCTCTTATAACGGAATGGCAGTCATTTTCTCAAATGTCTTTTTTCAACATGGAGGGAATAGTGGGCATTTAGCCAGCACTTTACTACATGTCTCAACCCATTAACTAGCAGCTTAGATATAGCACACTGCACCTCAATTACTAGATGCCTCAACCCAGTGCCTGGCAACATAACATATTAGACAGCTTAGCTCACTTACGTGTGTCTAAATTTATTATCCTGTCTCTTACTATATAGAAGATTATTTGGTATCTGCCTGTCTTGTCAAGTATTTGCTTCAAGAAGTAGCATTTAACTAATGAAGGCGGAGCAAGTCTGAACTAGAGGTCAAGAGAGGAATGCTGTCTTATCTAGCTAACTTACTGTACAATGTTTTCAAAGACATTTTATGCAGCAGTTTCGCATTGCTGTTTGCAAACACAACGTTTAAACTTGGGCCATCTTCCCTTCCAACCAGATGAATAGAGCAATGCTGGTTGAGCTAGCTAGAGAGAATATTTGAAAAAAAAAGACCCACAAAAAACAACAACAACAAAAAAAAAATTTTAAAAAACCCTTTTTCCTGTTATTTTATGGTATTTATGTTCTAGAGCAAAAATAAACATGCCCACACCTCTGCTAAAACCCTTCAGGAAGGTGCTGTAAAGCTGGATTTTGAATGAATTCAGCTGAAATGCACCCTTCATCCTTTCTGCTGTGGAGGCTTGCTGCTGCTGTTTGTGTGTGTAACTCATTGGTGGTTAAACAGACACATGTCACAGACAGAGCAGAGAGAGACAAGACAGCGATGAAACCTGGTTCCTGCTGTTTTGGAGTGTCCTGACACACCACAGCCCAAAGGCTGATGGCCAGAAACGTCCTGAACACAACAAAAGAAGAGGAGAGTTAGAAAAACTAGACACATAATAAGATCTGTAGATTGAGACTGCCATATACTATTATTATTGAAAAAGTTTAAAGTTTAATACCAGTTCTGTGATGAATTATCAGATGTCTTAACAAAACTGAGACATACTGAAGCAACATTTACTCATAAAGGTGCAGTTGGTTGCCAGTTTTTTTCATACATGTAGGAAGAGATATTATAACTTAGAATTTCTGGCCCCGATCCGAGTTCTTAACGTTAAATATGAGACAGATTCTATATTTATTTATAGCAACTCAAGATATGCACATGAAACACTGTCCAATGCACCGAAAAACAGAACGTCTTGGCTCAAACTAATTAAGCTGATCAGTATAAATCATTGATATATGAATGGTGGTTCAAGAATGCAACTCACTCTGAAGAGAAGCAGAAGAAACTCTGCTGGAGCTTTCACAACTGTAACAGTGGTGTCACAGAGTGGAGGTTCTCTCCTCACAAAGGATCTTTGGCTGAGTACCCACACCAGCTGCAGAGAGCTCTTTAACCACAGAGACAAGTTTCATTTTGGCGTGCCATCAAGTTACTCACGGAATAAACGTTAATTAGTGACAGCTGATATGACCTGCCACTGGCAGTGTTTGCCAGTTTAGGTTTTGATTTAGATTTATGGTCCCAGATGGAGGATGTTTTCTTTTCACAGCCAGCACAACACGTGCACATATACATACAGCAGCGTATTAATATATACAGGACATAAATGGACACATTCATGCTCCTTCCATTATCCCAGCTACACAGCGGTGTCAGCAAGGCTGTTAGTTCAGGGCTGTTATGGCAGAGAGGGACAAAGCTCCCGCTGAAGTGAGCGTTGACAAGATGGAGGTAATGTGAAGTGATGATTAAGAGGATGATAAGTGTCATTTTCTATGGTGAGCGATAGGAGTATATGTTTAATATGTGCAATGCTGGAAGGTTTGTTGATCTTGAAGATGGATTACACAGTAAAAAAAGGTAACAGTATGGAGGGATGAGCTGAGCTCTTGTCAGGGAACAACAGTCAGTGCAGAGATTATAGATGACATGAAGTCTTTGTTGGGATCATTTATGGATAAGATGATGCGCTGGTTAATACTGAGTTTTTTATTGACTGTAGTGAGTCCAAGATGATTGAAACTCACCTGTTCAACTGTCTTGCCATGGACGGAGGTGGAGTTCAGTCCACTGTGGGCTGTGTTTGATGTGCTAATGTCCTATTTTATGTTTTTTTTTTCTGTGTTCAACTGAGGGTTCTTATCAGTGCACCATTATGTGAGGTGAGAAATAGAGTCTTGATAGGCTGTAACAGAGTTGATGCCATTAAGAAATGAGTATATTGCATTGACGTCTGAGTTTTTTAAGTGTGTAGTGATGGATTTTGTCCAGCGGAAATCATGCTGAGCTAAAAGCTGACAAGCTTGTAGCTGAGGTTTTTTTACACTGTTTCTGGAAACAGAGTTAGAGTAGGAGCTTTACTGACATGGGCAGAGTTCAGAGTCACTCTTACCTTTCTATCCATCCATTAGCTAAACTTGCTTATCGTAAAGAAGCTGGAGCCAGTCAATTACAGCTGACAGTTTCGCACTCACACCAGTTAACCTGACCTGTATGTCCCCGAAATCAGATAACCAGGAGAAAAACATGCAAACGCAAACACCAGCCAGCCTTTGGGTACCACTATTACTCTCCCTGGTGTGCCCATATAATTTTTCACATTGACACAAGCTAATTTTCACTCCCATAAGCAGAGTAATGCACTGCAGGCTCTATGCTGCAATACCACTGTGAGGAAATGTGCAACCCGAGTGCCAAAAAAATTGTATTGCTGTGTAAAATTTAAATCAAAAGAGAATGTGGTCATTTTCAAACGAGCTGTGTTTACTGACAACAGTTTCATAAAGCATTTCCGACCCATGTAGTAATATCCTTTACACAATCACACGTATTACAAAGTGAAGGCAACACATCCTTTCTTGTGAATGACTGGTGGTTCTTTGAACACTACATAACTTTCCCAGTGTTTTTTCCCCTTGTAACCAAATAGTTTGAATTTGTTGTTACCCAATAAAGAAGAAGCATATATTTAAAAAAAATAATAAAATAAAGCTGTAGAGATAAAATATAACTAGATGAAGTATTAAATATATAGCCTTTTATACTGTTTCATAATAACCTGGCAACTGATTATATCGTATACTATTTATCTGAGCAAAATGATAAAAAAAAAGCTCAAATTAAGGATAGATTAGGCTGCTTTATTGTAACGCATTATATTACAGTGACAATTATCTCTGATTAAAGCACTTATACAAGTACAACACATACTCGTGTGCAATCAGTTTTTAATTGTCTGGTTGTCTCTCTTAATCAGAGGTAACCTGAGGTTTATGAATTTCACAGAGCTCATCAAGAAAGTACAGTACCGTCAACAGTACAGTCATGTGATCCAGCAGCAACAAGCTGCAGCAAACTGAAGCATTCGCAGACACAAGATGTGCTCATCTAAAAGTCTTAATATTGTAATTTCCTTGCTTGATGTTTAACATTAAACAGAACAATGAATGTTGGTTTAATAACAGGTAGATTTAATAGACAGTGACTGGTTTCATCCCGACACAGAAACACGTTCACACACACACACACACACACACACACACACACACACACACACACACACACACACACACACACAAACACAAACACAC
>JAQMCX010000001.1:18012646-18068010 GCA_029814765.1 Acanthurus leucopareius | reverse complement strand
ATATTTATTTTTTTTTAATTATATTTATATTTATTAGACAGTGACTTTTTTTATCCCGACACAGAAACACTTTCACACACACACACACACACACACACACACACACACACACACACACACACACACACACACACATACGCATACACACACACACAAAACGTTCAATGACAGACAGAGAGAAGGAATGGCAGCATTTATTAATTGCCAGGCAGTGGTCCGGTTGGGCTGCACTGTTGCCTTAGAGAGCGAAGGAGAAAATGGGGGCGGAGGAAGTCAAAGGCAGTGAGGGGGGTTAGGCAAAGAGAGGCTCAGCTCAGAAAGAGAGAGAGAGAGAGAGAGAGAGAGAGAGAGAGGACGAAGAGGAAGAGTGAGTGTGAAGAGCAAACGGAGAGGGTTGAATAAAGCTTCCGGGCCCCAGAAGGCCGAGCTCTCAGACATTTTAATCAATAACCGCAGCTCTATCAAAGGACAGCTGATAGGCCAGAGACAGAGGGATTGTTCTGCACTCACTGCCTTACCCCTAAGGAGTGACTCAACACTCTGGGACATGGTGAGGAGGAAGAGGGTGGCAGAGACTATGGATGAGGAGAATGACAAGGAATAAGCGAAGGACTGATAGCAAGGCAGAGGAAGAGGGAAAAAAAACAGACAAAAGAGACACAATTACAGAGACAGAGGGAGGCAGAACAGGATAAAGCAAAGAGGGGTTTTTTTTGATAGATTTTCTGCTAGTGTTGGTTATTTTCTGCTATTATGTCACAGACAGAAAATTGTGAGCGTGTGTGTGTGCGCATTCAAAATCAAAAATCTTTTATGTGACTTGATAGACTGCTCAAACAAAACTACTCAAATATAAAGACCCTGTGTTCTGTAAAACTTTGTTTTTTTCTTTGTGTCAGTGTGTGTGTGAGAGAGAAAAAAAGAGCAAGTTGTGACCTGAAAGTTGCTCAGTCTGGTGTTTGATGAAGAGAAGAAGTAAAAAGAGTGTGCATGTGCCTGGTTTTGTGCTGACTTAAAGGGTTAATATAAAACTTTTTAAAAATATGGAAGATGGTGTTAAGAATTGAATTTGGACATAAAAAAGAACTTTATTATCCCAAATTACCTTTTTTTGGTCAATTGAATGAATTAATGCCATAAAAATGACAAATTTCATAACATTTTCACACTAAATTTTATGTAGATACAAAATGCTTTTAAACAGCGGCCATATGCTTATAAGTACATTAAAATTGTATTAGTTAGCTGTTTTTGTGTCCGCACTACTTGCTGTAACAGAGTACCTTCCTTAAATGACTTCGATTCAAGTGATGTGGGACATTATCCCGAGTTTTCATTTTGTGTGAAAATGCATTTAAAGTTCATCCTAAGTTAAATTCAGGCTTTATAGACAAACCACACAGGTATCCATCACTGCCTGATTCCTGACTGCTGAAGCCTTTTATTTGCTTTAGCTGAACTCAAGAGTATATTTTCACCCAGAATGGCCACTCTGGATTCTGTCCCCTTTAACTCAAAATTGAAAAAGGAGGGATTTCATATAAAATTACAGCAAACATTGATGAAAATTGTGATCTGCTCATGGTACACATTGCTTGTTTTGTTTGTTTTTGAAACTCACTGAAACTAGAGGTTGAAATCCAGCATGGAGGATTACAGCATGGATGTAATGAGGAGAGATATGACTAATGACCTTCACTACTTTTCCTCTCCTCTTTCTCACATGTTTGTTACCTGTCACACTTCATAAAAACACAAACAAAAAGAAGAAATAACACTGACTTAAACCGATTCAGCTGAAGCTGAAGTCGGAGTCACAGTTTGGTTTGTGGAGGGAGACATGCAAGCTCTGTGACTCTCCACGGATTCACAGTGTGGCATGTTGTTCAAGAAGCGTGTTCCAAGCGTTGTAACGCTACGAGCACTTAAAATGCTTTCTATTCAAACTCTGCAGCCCACTATGCATGTTCCTCAGAAACTCTGTGTGTGTGTGTGTTTGAGTGTGTGTGTGAGAGAGAGAGTGAAACCATCCCGTGAGTCTCAGGGGAATATGCAAGTGTGAAAGTGTAACAATGGAGTTGTTAAAATGCACAATGCTCATCTGGATATGTGTGTGTGTGTGTGTGCATGCATGTGTGCATGAAATGTGATTAATTGCACAAGCCTGCATCCTGCTGTTGTGTCAGTGAATGCTGCTGCTGCGTGTGTGTGTGTTTGTACAAATGCATGTGAGTTTACAGCATGTTTGTGCAATTCATTTGAAGTGCATATGTGTGTCTCTCTGTAAATTAATGACTTGCTGGTTCTTTGATCAATCTACACCAGAAAAATCCCTGCTCAAGTCATATTACCAATAATTAATGCAAAAGTATCTCATTTATCAGCGGTGTGGTATCTTCTTTTTTATTATTAAAGCTGTAATGTGCAATTAAAACATACCAAACCCTTCATACAAGCTATAAATTCAAAGGTTGTTTCATAAAGTCTCAACAGAGCTGCATTTGAATTTGAAATTATTGTGATTGCATTTTAATATTTTGCAAGCCCTTGAAATGAATCCAATCAAAGAAAGATTGTAAATGCTAAACACGAAGTATTACACTTTTCTGACTTAAATAATACACCTTGACAAACATTTGACCATCACACTCTTATTTTCTTATATTCTTGACATCAGAGTAACTAAGAAAATCCTTGCAAAACTTAGAGATAGATAAAATATGAGCTAGCTGACTCAAAATGCATGTCTGGCTCATTCCTTTCATATTTCATCACAAATAGATGCCTCTCAGTATAGTGCATCCCTCTGCTACCGCCATGTAATTGTCAAGGTGTTTGTTCCACATGTCAGAATTTCACTGAAAGCTAATTATTTCCTCCATGCTCCATTACCAGCGAGCTTTGCATCAGGAGAAGCACACATCCATCAGTCTGCCTGAAACTCAAACCCACTTTTAAACATTTTGGCTGATTTGCCATCGGGCCAAACAGCACTGCATTTGTACAGTACAATGCTGACCTTGTGCCACTCGCAGGGGCCAACATAAAGAGATCTGAGAGCGACTTGTGGCCTCTGTGGTCCCCTGTGTTTACTTTCATGCCAACAGTTTTGTTGTAATCCGCACAGTGTCAGTGTTTTCAAAGTCACATCACTCTCTTTGTAACCACTCTAAACATACAACGCTGCTGGTGAAAAGAAATAATTTAATTAGATTTTAATGAAAGGTTTGGTTTGACAGTGATTTCCTGAACATGGGAGTAAAACCTCAAGGCATATTCAGCTCACTAAACGGCATGTCACTCAAAGACTCAAAGCAACAGCTCCTACTGTAATTTGAAAAGTAAAATCCTTAATGGAGTTGAACAGTGCTATACTGTAGTGTACATTCAGTTTTCAATTAAAGTAACCTTTAAATATGTTTTCAAGTTCCTTAGAACCCGTGACCTTGTTTGTTTGGCTAAATATGTGGTCAAGTCCATTTCAAATTACACGACTCTGTCCCTACAGATGTGTTACTGCAGTAAGTACATTATGATCCACAGGCCTCATAGTCCAGTGGTTTAGATTCCTGTTTTCATGCCTTAAAGTCAACATTTATTACAATGTCACACACTCTTCCACTTCCACAGTGCAGGTTATAAGACATCAACTCTGTACAGTTCATAAAGAACACACTATTAATTTGAGGAAATGTGATGCAATTGGTAGTAAAATGTTGCAAATAACACCTTTTTATAAATTGCTTCAATCCCATTAGCACTACAAAGTTACCTTTTATCATACAAAAAAATTAAAGCTCAAATTTCACAGTCTTTAAAAAACAGCAAATATGGCAATGCGTAAATAGTAAGCATTAGAAGAAAGAAGCATAATGATATAAAAATGACAATTTTTACATTCAGACAAACTTCTTATCTCAGTTCACATTTTTGAAAGGACAGTAAAGCCTCAAAGGGCAGGTACTATTTCTAGTATTTTATTCATTTTTCTTTTAGCCTTGACCTTGACATGTGAAGCAATCAACTCACCCATCTTTACTTTCAGCACTGTTAAGAATATTTATTCATGGTGAACATTTTCCAGAGCACACGAGACAAAGTGTTTGGACAGGCACACTGTAACTAATGGTTTCCTTTTCAATATTTTGAGCACCAGGGAATTCTGTTGACTTTTGTTTTATTGGGATGACAAGAGTAGATATATGAAATCCTCGGTAAATCAAACCAAAACTATTTGCAGTACTATGCATCTTGAAAGGAATGGGTAGGAAAAAGGATTTTTCTGTGATTTCACTGCAAACACACATTTCTGGCTCTTGATTTGGCAGTGCAACATTTGTGCACAGTAAATGTGAGTTTTTCTTTGAACAACAGCACTTCTATTTATTTATAAATGTTATGAAAAAATCATTTTGTTTATTGGGATGTTACAAAACAAGAAAGCACCAAAAATGTCAATGAACAATTTCTACATATTAATTTACCTTCAGATTACTTAAATATTAAAACATTAAAACATGTTTTAATAATTATCTCAATATTCTCCTTGACAAAAATGATGAAATACAACACAGAAACATACTTTATCACAGTAAAAAGTGAGCAAAGAATACTGAAGGACACTTACACTGAGAGTGCTCTTCTAAACCTAAGATTCGTTATCACTGCAGGTCAGCTTTTACCTTTTCAATGACTTCAGTGGCACAGTAAAGTTGGGCAATTTGGTGGGAGTGTTAAATGACTGAGAGAGAGAGAGAGAGAGAGAGAGAGAGAGAGAGAGAGAGAGAATACACTCATGGTAATGGAGAGGGGGATAAAGAGAGAGAAAGAAAAGGCCAGAGAAAGAAAGCCGCTGAAAGACAGTGTGAGAGTGGGAGACACAGAAAGAGGGGGAGTGTTGAGGAGCAGTGAAGGCAGATAAAAACAGAGACTTATAGATGCACAAACTGACAGCCTCTTGACATGAAAGAAGAGAAGAGAGAATAAAAGAGAATATTAAAAGAACTATAAGCATGCACTTATATCTACACACATACACACACAGAGTGCCGTCAGTGTGTGTATGTATGAAGCGCCTGCTGTGTGTGAGACTGCATGCTTGTGTTTATTAGATGTGATTCTCAAGCTGGAAGAACAAGGGAGAAAAGCGTGAGAAAAAATACGCAAGAGCCTCCGAGATCAAGGAGCAAAATCTGGCACAGTGTCATGTGTGTTTTAAATAGAGAGTTGCAGAAAGAGAGGGAAAGACGCAGAGGAAGGAAGAGAGGAAGATGGACAGATTGGAGGATAGACAAAGACAAGGAGGGAAAAGAACAGGGAGGAGAAAATTAGAGAGGGGAAAAAGGTAAGTGGAGGTGAAAGAGAGGCTTTTCTTGTTGTGTTCCTGATATTTTCTACTCTCATTTAGTGTGAAGCCTTGATAACATCTATTGAGACACACACACACACACACACACACCCATACACACAAGCATACACAGACACATGCAGAGTAGCTGCATGTAATGGAGGAGAGTATTTATTGCTGTAATGTGTGACAGCAGGCTCAGCTTTACCGCTCAGGAACAAATAGCCCAAGGCAATACACACAACAGCACAAGGTTACATTCGATTCACATGGGTATAAATGCACATCGAACAGTTTGAAGGGCGCCACATACAGTGTGCAGCCTTTAGGTTGTTTTTCAAAGAAAAACTTTGACTTTCTTGAAAAATAATCTCCTTGATGAACTCAGAGGGGTTTGGATCAGAGAAAATATAGAAGATTCAAAAATATGTTGAGAACATTGAACTTTCAGAGCAGAGAGGAGAAAGAGGGATAGATGGTGAGATGAGCAGACGAGTTGAAACTATTCTTAGCCTACTGCTGTTAACTGTCCTGGCATCCTCGCGCGCGCGCACACACACACACACACACACACACACTCTCACACACTCATGCGAACACACACACAAATGCATGGACATTCTGAGGAAGAGCATAATGTTCATCCGTCATCTATACAGACCTGCAAAAGAAAGCAAGGTGTGTGTGCATGTGTGTGTGTGTGTGTGTGTGTGTGTGTAAGATAGGGACACTTCTAAAGGCTAGAGGCAAAGAACAGAGACAAGAATAAGAATAAAGGATGCAACACAAGAATAAAGGAAAGGATGGAGGACAAGAGGAGCAGAGAGAGTAAAGGAGAGATAACCGATGTTCTCGTCCTTGTATTAACTCTAATTCCCTCTAATGTACCTGGTATTAAAGGGGGAGTTCACCCATTTTCTCTGACCTTGACTATAGCACTCACAGAAGCTACAGAGATACGGAGCTGGCAGAGATTGTCTGGCTCCATGCCAACAGTCCATCTCCACGTCATTCCAAGAAAAAAAAAAAAAGAAACACTTCTCATTTTATTGCTGCATATTTTACCTTTTCTGTCATCCTTACTTTCAATCTTCTGTTGCACATCTCTCCTTCCCTCCAACACTGACACTTAGCATATCATGTCCATGGTGTTAAAAAAAATATCTATCATGCATTAAGATGCATTTCAAACTGTGTGCCTGATGGCCACACATAAGATAAAATTTTATCTTCAATGGGATTAGTTTGGCTGTTGAAGCAGCAGAAGTAGAATACAGAAAAAAATAACACAACAAAACCCTAAAAATAGAGTCAAACCCAACTGGGGCTCTCCAAACATTATGCAGCTGAAGGCTCCAACACATGCTGAGTGGAAGTGGTGAATGCACAGGAAGGGAATGACTGTGACTTATAAGTGGATGGTACAGTAAACTTTGATAATTACTCACATTTTTAAAGCAGGACACAGACTTTAAACCTTCCTTGCAGCCTGATTTCAATCTGTTCCAAGTATACTGACAGTATATTTCATGTTTGAATATACTGCCCAGCCTTAATTTAGTTGAACATTTACTGAAAAATACTCTCTTGCTTTCTTGCTGAGTGGTAGATGAGGAGATGGATCCACTATCATGTGTCCATTAAATATAAAACTAAAGCCAAAAGTGAATGAGCTTAGTCCAAGACTGAATAACACAGATACAGTTAATCTCTGTATGTAACAAATCTGGTATCATTTAATATTTAGATACACATATTCATCTTAAACTGGTTACTTAGCATGCATTTGCATAGCATATTGACTCTGTGATATTCTAAAAAACATTTTAGTGCCTTATTCTGGAGTTTGGAGTGTTAGGAGATCATAATAAATGTGCAAAAACTTCCTTACTTACTATTAGTAAGCTTTTATTGAGGGGTTATTTAGGGACAATTCTCAATCATGAAAATAGTAATTGAAGAGTACAGTGAAGCTAAGGTATTGATAAGTGCTTCATAAGCAACAACAAAGAGCCAGTTTGGTTCTCAAATTAATACAAACAAGCAGCTTGTGTGATGGTGAGAATGTGTACTTTAACACAAAAGTGTTACCTTATATCCCCTTACCACAACTGTGAGAGCTCAGGTAATTACCACATTATAGCTTATTAGTGGAATTCATGTAAAAAGGCAAAGTGTTAAAAAAAAAAAGCTTTGTGTTGTTTTATTTATCAGCCTGGTACAAGGACTTTTTGTTTCTCTCTTAAGCCAACCTTCTCCTGGCAGGTGCTACATATTTAACGGACAGACATCAGAGTGGTATTGATCTTCTCATCTAACACTTGCATATGTGTTTCTTACAGTTATTAATAGATCATATTTTTACGTGATTTAGTACAAACTGTTGTTTGTCACTAAATCCTGAGCAAAACAGGAAAAAACCTCTTAAGTAATATCAGTGGTTCTAATTTTTTAACATACAATTTTAATCAGCCTCTTGCAATGTCTCTACAGCCCTGCGGTTGTCAACAAACAAACAGAGAAACAGTGAAATAGAAAAGTTTCGCTTGAGACCATTAAGGTCAAAGAAAGAGGGAGTGAGCGGATGTGAGGGACAGAAAGGCACAGCAGGGAAAAGACGTTAAAGAAAGAGTTTAAAGATAAATCAAAGAGCCGTTTCAAAGAGTTGTCGGTGAGGAGATTCAAAGGGCTTTGTGTCCTCCTCACCTGCCTGCATCAGAGGAGAATACACACATATTCCCCCTACACACACACCTACATATATACTTTTAAGATTATTGACATGAAAAGGTTAAATCGGTACACTGAAGACGGCAATGTCTGCCTGTCTCCACACTTCCTCACTGTTCTCTAAATTCCTCCTCTCTTTCTCCTTCACACCTTCTCTCACACTCTGCCTATTTTCGCTCCTCTGTTTCTATCTCTAACCTCAGCTCCAGTCATTTGAATAATGACTGTAAGTTGTCATTCATAAGCAGAGCCGGTGGAACATGGTAATGTGATTTGGCTCTTTTACCTTGAACCTTTGTGTGTGTGTGTGCACGCATGTGTGTGTGTGTGTGCATGCACATGATTAAGCTGTGCCCGTGAAACAAGAAATTTGTGTGTGGGTCTGTCTGTGGGCGTTTAGTGTGACCAAACCAGGAACAAATTTACCAAACTAATCATCAGTATTATTGTTTTTATCGTCTCCAGTTGTCTAAATCTGACTCATGATCTCTGCACTTAATGAAGCAAAGATGTTGTTAACACTCTTTTTAGACACTATTTAATAACCTGTCCAACTGTAACTTAATAACTTGCCAAACTATGTGATGTCTCGTGTCACATTTATGTACAAAAATCTGCATATTACAAATTGCAGGTCGAAAGTGCAGGTCATGCAAAAGGCCTTTAATAGTTCAAAAAAGAAATGTGGAATTTAGTCAAATTGTTTCGATTTTCCATTATCCAATTTTCAATCACACTATAGTTTTTTAACATATTTTGGGTTTATTGAGATTTATTTTATCACAGATAAACAAGAAAACAAAAAAAGTAAATGTGTGCATCATTTATGTATATATCATCATATTTTGGTACATTGAAAAAATATGCACTTTCAGACCTTTATGAAATGGTCATTATCAGCCCTGTTTGCCAATAAATTACATTTCATTAATAGTGCTCAAGTTTTTTGTTTTTTTTCCCAAAATGTTGTCATGATATAACATAATTCCGGCCTGGAATAGGTTAAGAAGAAATGTATTACTTTTTATGAATAAAACTCTACATTCAACACTTGTGATGTCAACATAATACTGCATTAAAGTTACCCATCAAAATTATAATAGAGCTTTGGCTGCAACAGAAAGATATTGCATTGGAAGACTAAACTCAATATGTTATCAATGATCATTTTGCTGACCAATCCTGCAACATTTTTGAGACTTTCTGATTACATTGTACACTTCCTTGTTAAGAAAATATGAAACACATAATATCCGGCATTAAGTTTCTACATAACATATTCACTTTTGCAACTCAGTTTATCATTTCTAAGAGACAGGGTTGTTTGTGCTAATATATTTGATGAAATGTAGATTCCCTGTATCTGACATTATGTGAGTTGAACAGGGTACTGCCTTTAAAATGTGAAATATGTAGTATTTTAAAGTACAGTTCTCTACTTTAAAACAACGATCATTGGACCTAATCTCAGTTGATGGGTCACAGTATAAAGTGGTAGTGATGTGTCATATGATCTGACAGTTTTCACCCAAGCGGACTGGGTTCAACTTCTTGTATAGAAACAATTTGATGTCTTTAAGTCAACATTCTTTACGCTGCCAAATACTCTTGCCTGTACTCTGCACAGTTTTAAGTCAACATAGACCCTGTCTACAAATACACAGTATTTATTTGACCTCTCTTCAGAAATTGATCTGTAATTAGTGCCAAAATGTCCCGTAGAGCTCCTTAAAGGTGCTCTGTGGGCTGGTGGTGTCTAATTGGAATGAATTTAATTAAATTAGTTAACGGTCCCTCTTGGCACAGGAATCAAGGGGCCCAAACACCCCAACTTGAGGTGACCCCATTGATAAACTGATGCTGAGTCCAATCTAAATTTGTTACTCTTACTACATACAGTATATTTGTCAGTTTTCTGGTTGGAAGCATCATTCTGTCATTTATTCGCATGCCTCTAAATGGGAGCCAAGCTACAATATGATGCACTTGAACCGTGACCATCTTAACATAATAGACGATTCCTGATTCTTTATGATCTTCACAGATGGTGTCTCATAATGGATACTGGTAAAGAACAATTCATACACAGTCATGGCTAATATCTGAGATGACATCTGTTATTTACAGCATTTTCTCCGGAACATCAGCTCCGAATGGATTTGTACTGTACTAATTTAGTTAATAAGAGGTCTTTGCTTGTTGAAACCCAATTTTGTTCACTGCAACCCAACCCAGTGTGTTTGAGTCTGTGAGTGTGCGTATGTGCATAAGTGTTCATCACAGTCATTCCTGCCAGCTGCTATCTGCCATCCTGAATCAGTTTGATGGAACACACAGCCCACACACATGCACATACACACCCACGTATACACACACACACAAATGCGCGGTCTTATCACCTAATCACTCACATTGCATCGTCCAAGTACTTAGTTCTGTCTCAATGAGTAAAAAATTCATTGTATCCTGGAGAACTGGAGAGCAGAGGAAATAGAAATATTCAATATGATAGGTGATCACATGAGGCAGGACAGTGAAAGGAGGAGATTAAAGCAGGAGAAATTTGTCAAGGCCTCCTACATTCAAAACGTTATAAATAAAAATCCTGTGAGCGTTCAAATATAAAGAAAATGAAATCATGGGTCCACAAGGCCCCCGAAGGGTAAAGTCAGCTGCTCACTCATTCTATTCATCTTTCATTGTGAAATCTGTCAGTCCTCGCCATTTGTAAGTCTATCCATAGTGCAAAGATCCAAACGGGTAAGAGATCCATTCATCAAATTTTTATCTATATTTACTTTTTGCTGCTCTGGCTTAAGGTGAAGGATAATGTCCATCCCAACATGCACACAGATTAAAACACAATCTGCAAAATTATCACTCTATCATGCTATAAGAAAACACAAGAGAAATAGCCAGAAAGTTTTAATATTAAAAATGACTACTTTCTAAAAACACTTAAAACTGATGAAGCGAACTGGAAAATATTTTCTGGTTGTCAGATTGTAATAATTCATGTTTGTCTTCAACTTTTTTCTGCAAATATAAAGCACCTATGACATTTTTCATTCTTTTGTAATCGTTCTTGCTTTTGCAAAACAAAGCAAACATGCACAACATGACAAATGTCTAAGCACACACAATTACATTCACACACGCAGAGTAACACCTCCAACATCCCTGCCTAGTATGTGGTCTAGTTATTTATAGAACACAGAGCATACTGTAAAGGTTTGCTTATGTGAAACGGTATGCTAATTCCTTACAGTGTGCGGACCACCTAGTGTTTGTGACCATGCATGACTTTGTGCAAAACTGTACATTTTTCAGTACAAGTGTGTCCAATTCAAGACACAGCTGGTCATGTAAAACAAGGCGCCTGTCCGACTTTAGCGTTTACATGCTGAGTATCTCCTTTGATCAAATACAGTGTCCTATCATGCTGAATTTTAAAGGTGATGAAATATATAAATCCAGTTTGTGAGATACAACTGTCAGTAAACAAGAGGCGATGTTTTCTCTCCTCGCGGAGGATACAATGAGGTGCTCTAAAACTGTCGCCCGTAATGAATCTAAGCGCATCGTGATAAACAGCGTCAAGGGGCCTGAGAGTGTGGGGCTGCTGCATCCATGTAAATCACATCAGAGCATTCCTGTACCAATAAAGCATGTTGTCTGTGCAGTCGGCAACCCCACCGTTTAAAGTAACACATCGTTTTGGTGAAAGTGCTCTAATTCTGACCTCAGCTTTCTGCTTATTGCCAATGTCATCATCAAACAAAATGCAGAGGCAACCTTTTAAGCACAGATATTTAAATTCAAAAGATTATTAACTTTGGTTTTATAGTGGGGAAGATCTGATTAATTTTCTCCTGATTTATTAGTTAGATGAATATAAATGACAAAAGGAGAGAGGGACTGCGGTTTGTGTGCATGCACGTGGGTGACTGGGAGTAAATATACATAAACAGGATGTTTGTGAATAAGAATATATGTCTTGAATGAACACACACTCCAAACACAACAGCATTGTTTGTTGTTTGTTCGAATGTTGAAACCTTTTACCTGACAAGTGACCTTTTGTGTTGGTCTCAGAAGAAAAGCAAAAGTACCAAGATGCTGTTTAAGAGCTGCAGCATCTCATGGGGACGAGGTCAGGGGGAAGCGATAATCCCACAAAGTTTCTGAGTCAACAGTTTGCGCCCTGTCGTCTGACTGTTTAGGTTATTTTTAACCATGACCACTTTTTTTGTGGAAACCGGAGATATTTCTAGCTGTCTAAATGTGACCAAACTTTACCTTTAAGATCAGATCAGAAAACTTATATTCATGTCATATTTCTAAAGGTCAAGCACCATATATATCCTTTTAGAAGTTGGTTGCTTGGTACGAATGTGTTGCTCTTCACATGTATAGCATTATTGCTTATTCAGTAGATGAAAATAAACAGTACATATTTCTACATTTACTGAAACAAAAGTATAATTCTGTTATTAATTTAACCTTTTAGATGATGATCACAAAATCTGGAAAAAAATCTCTTTTATTAAATATTTTATAGAAAACGACTGAAAGGAAATTCTGTTTATATTTTAAGTAACTCTTCCTAATGTGTTAATGAAACACATAAATTCCCACCTGACCTGTTTGCTTCTGCTAACAGTAACTAAAGAACGGTTACTGCAGAGGTGAGGGAAAGAAAGACAGTGGAGAGAGACTTACTCATGGAGGAGGAAGGGCAAAGGAGATAAGGAGAGCGACAGAGCAAGCAGAGAAGTGGCTTGTCAAACTCTGAGGAGACCTGGAGGAGAAAAAAAGAGAGATGAGAAGACAAAGAGAGGGAGGAGTGGAAAAATAGGGAAAGAGGGACTGACTTCAGAGATGAGGGCAGAGTGAATGTGGGGAGATGAAGCAGTTTTATGTGGAAGATGAAAGATGAAAGAAGAGAAAGAAAGCAGGCAAATGATCTGTGGACATACAGAATAAAACGATGAGATGAATATATACAGCAGGGTCATAAAATCAGAACGTGGAGAGAACAGAGTCAAAAGAGAAGGACTGAGGGAAGAGTGCAGGTCAGGAATAAAGAGGGTGATATATACATTGCAGTGATGGAGGGAAGAAAAGGGGGAAAAAGAGACAAAGATGTCTGTTTTATGCAAAACATCACATCTACCTGTTCTAACTATTTACTCAACAGATTGAGATTTAACACCACCTGCTCCACACACATTAACATACATGTTTCAGCTCACTGGCTCCAAATTATGGTCATTTTACTCAACTTCCAAAAAATGCTGCAACTTTTTAAATTGATTTCTAAACTCCGATGCAGCCAATAGTTTCATTTAGTCTCAGGATGTAATTAAAATCAACTTGCAAAGACTTGAAAGTTGCTTAATACACATAATACATCACAGCAAACAGCCCCTTTGTTTATTCCTTTATTTGTTTTTTGTCAAAGTTACATTTTTATTTTATGGTAATGCAGCTGCATACAGGACCTGTTTTTAAAAACGCTCCTTGAAGGTGCATTCAGTAATGCTTCAATGATCAGCTGGCTGTCTGCAGCAAAGCATAACACTGTCCGCTGAGGCCAAAAGACAACAGGAAACAAGCACTGATAATATAGAAAAGGCTAATGTGAAACAAATATCTTTTGCCTTATATCTTAAACTCAGTAACTAACTAAAAATAAAAAAACAAAAAGAAAAACAGAAATAACAAACAAAAAAAAGAGGCAAAACCACTATTGTTCAACATGATGGATTACCTATCTCCAGCAAAATTGAAGCCTCTGTAAGCTGATTTTCATATCCTGTTGACATAAAATGAAAGCAAAAACTGCCTTAAAATCACCGTTAACCAAATTTGACTTTTGGAAAACAGAAGCAAGAAACAATGAGTTTAAACATGCAAACCACAGGCAGTGAATATGAGAGTTACTTCTTTGACCTTCCACAACACTTTAGATGTTAATATTCAAGTGCCTTTTACAGTTGGTTTTTTAATGAGGATTTATTAAATTATGAATCCAGGACATTTTTTTCAATTTAGAAGTTTATGCAATGATAATACTGTTATTAATTTAAGAATTTAAATAACTTCCAGACAAATTTTAGCCTTCAGTTACTGCATTTAGAATAGTTTGTACACTGAATCCTACAGTATTTTAACAGTGATGGAGGAGAAAGAGAAGCTTTATTGAAATAAAAGTACAAATACATTGAAGTACAAATACTTACAAGGACGTGACAAAAGTGACATAATATGTAAAAATACAATATTATTGTAGGCAAAATGTTTTAAGAGTACACAAGTAAAATTACAAATTGATACTGATACTGGTTCCTGTAAAAATGTGTACGCAACATTTTACTGCTGTAGCCAGTTAAAGTGGAACTTGTGTCTAATTTATCACACACAGTCAGCAAATTTAGTTCAGTGGCTCCCAACATTTAACTTAGGCCCCTTCACATGATCTACAGACAGACTTTTTGGCATGTGATTATTATTGGAAGACAAGAAAGAAAGAGAGAGATTCTGCTACAAAAAATTGTTTTCAATTTTTGCACTTTGCTTTGTGATTATTTAAATGCACCTCTTTGGGAATTTTAGTGTATTAAAACATGTGTCTAGAGTTTTTTGTCACATCATCACAAGTCAGAAAGATTGGCAACCAGTAGGGCATCTTTAACAGTGTTTTGTGTTTTATAAGCTCAGTACACATGTTTTGAAATGTAATTGGTGACTGTTCCTATGAACAATGTAAATGACCAAAAAGTAACATATATCTTGATGAGACATAATGGAAAGAAATAAAAGTATCACAAAAAAACATTAATTTTCAGTACTCATGTCAGGTTCCTCAGCTTCTAAATTTACAGTACAGTACTCTGAGGCACAGCTGTACAGTAATTGAGCTGTACTTTACTTAATTTAAATCCATAAATAAAAATATAAATAAATAAAATATGTGAAAATGGTGTAAGCAAAAAATAATACTCTCCCAGACCAACACAATTAAATCTATCACAGGTTTAAATTTGTGTGTAATATCATATATTCTCCTCCTTTGTGAGCTGTGGTATGTTCCATTTGCAGTGCTGACTGTCAGGATGGTCTCTCCAGATAGACGATCGGCAAAGTGAGTGTGTGTCTGATCTTGCTGAGTGAGAGTGTGTGCATGTGTGAGAGAAAGGGCTGATGAATGGAGGGAGAGGTGCAGATAATAGGCGACTATCTGGAGGTGAGAGATGTAGAGGTGGAGAGGCAGGAAGAGAGAGAGAGAGAGCAGGGACAGAAATATACAACAGGCAAATGGCCCGTGCCATGGATACCCTGGAGTGCGGCTGTAATGCCTCTCCTGCCACACAGATACTTTAGCATGTCCTTGTTTGAACCGGTCCTTGTGAAAAGTCAAATACTGAGTCTTATAAAATTACATGCAACATGCAAACATACTTGTTTCTCAGTCACTTGGTCATCACACTAAACATCAGTAGAAAAACTTCTTTCTCTCCATATCAGCGTGTGAGAATGTTTAAATTTTTGCAACAGCTTCCACACATTTCAGTGGTCTTCTTTAACTAAAAAAAGCATGGCTGGCAGAGGGTAGCAGGGGTTGAGGCAACAAAATCCATTTTAAAAGACAGTTTATCACTAAGGATTATATTGATGCTGCATTGACAAGAAAACAATGGACATACAATGTCTTTTATCTTGTGCTTCTAGAGTAATGTGTTTTTGCAAACACATAAAGAATTAAGAATATATTGTGTCTCTTAAAGGAAGTTTGATGTGATTTTTGCGCAGGGAGCTTCTGTTATTCTAATATTCTGTATTCTAATACTGTATATTTGTTTATTAAATGTTTTGTCACAATCACAGAAACAAAACTGATAAAGAATAATGCTTGTCAGACAGATTTTTGACTGTTTTTAGTTATGAGTTTAAGTAATGATTTACAATTTAAAAATGTGCATTTGTATTGAAAGAGAATATGCAGTAAATTTTTGCCATTTAACAGAGTAATTTAAATTTAACAATAATAACTTATAAAATAAATTGTTCACATATTAGTGAATCAGACAGCATTTTTGGGAAAAATCATACATTCTAGTTACAGTTTTAATTAACTTAGTACTTCTTAATACACTGACTTCTGAATACACTGGTTGTACACTGTTTTGTCTTTATATAACTTAATTATCACTTGCACCAGTCATGCATTTAGTGTGCTCCACATTTTGGCTGCAAAGCCTTAATATCTTTGTATTTATCAAAGGCCAAAGTGGCCTTGCACTAAAAATGACTTAATTCAGGCCTGAAAGAGGATAGATGGATGAACTGAAGCAGTGGGATGAGTGTAGATAATAGCTACAGATAATATACAACAGAGAGAGGAGGGAAGAGGGTCAGAGAGGTAAAAGGAGAGACAACAGGTAAAGTGAGGGAAAGCAGGCATGGACGGATGGATGGATGGATGGACAGGGTGGAAGGACATGGGTAAAAGAATGAGTGCAGATAATGGGCTCAGATCTAATGTCTGCAAGGAGGAGAGAAGGAGACAGGGAGGTAGCGATGGTTTTGCGTGCAGGAGTGGAACAATGAGTGTAGATAATGGGCTCCATCTAATGTCTGGAGGGAGGAGAGGTTACAGAGATAAGAAAAAGGGATGGAGAGATGAATGGCACCATTCCTCTACTCATGTGCTATCTTACATGTGTACCATGCTGCTTGAATGCTCATTGATGTTGAATATGTGTTTGTTAAGCCATAGTGGACAGTCAATTTTGTGTGTGTCATGAGTGATCTATTGTGAATTGTGTGTTATGGACCAGGATTGGAAATGAAAACCTGCTGAGTTCTGAATCTGGTCTAGACTTTATTATGCATTTAGGTACATCTCAGAAACTCAGAAATCTGTGCTACAAATGGCCAGAAAACTGAAAAATTCAATTTTTTTCTTATTTTCCTTCGGTGCAATACAAAGACTTAAATCTGTCATCACTGTCGTCCTGCTCAATACAGCAATTTTACTGATTAGATAATAAACTTATGATAATTTCCTAATAATTTCTGCAACCTCTATTATTTGCAAACAAATTGTGTTTGACCAAAAAAAACCCAAAAAAACAGATTTACCAAGGGTTTCCAAACCCATGTAGTAATATCCTTTTTTTAATTATCAAAACAAATCAACCATGTGTTTTTGGAAAAAAAGCAAATGAAATTGATGAAGAAAAAACTTTAAAATATTGTGCTTGTTCTCTATTTGATTGGCTAAATTTAAAAAATGATAAACAAGTTGTCACATATTGTCTTGTCTATGTTATACATAAGGTACACATATAAAAGGTTATACATACAAATTATATTAATAAATTAGATTGCTATTAGCCAACTCAACCACATACTGGCAATAATTTAAGTACTTTCACTGCAGATTTTTTTTTTTTACAAATGAAATACCTGAATCAGGCCCAATAAGCAAACACTTTGGCTAGTCAAAACACACGCTTGCATGGTGAGTTGGACGCTGCATGCAACACTGTACTCTGTTCGCTTTCGAGTGAACATCTCTCCATCAGTGTCACTGAGACAGATTCCTGCACATGTCCTGACCGTGACAAATAAACTGATTCCTGTGAGTGTACTGTATGTAGTGCAGGTAATGGGCTTGATCTAATATCTGCAGGAGAGGAGAGGAGAGGAGACAGCAAGAGATGGATGTGTTGATAGAGAGGACTGGGGGGATGAGTTTAAAATACGTTTAGATCTGATGTCTAGAGACAGAGAGACAGAGGATGCTGGAAAGAGAGAGGAGTGGATCGAGGGATGGAAGAGCTGAACATAAATGGTGAGATAGGTTTAATGTGTGGTGGAGTTGCGAAAGGACATCGGGGAGGAGAATGGATAGATGGAGGAACGAGGTACAAGGATGAATGCCGTGGAGAGGGAGAGATGGATAGATGGACAGTGGAAGGATGAGTGTAGATAATGTCTAGAAGGCAGACATCCATCTGACTGACCAAATTATAGTCCAGCTCACTTTCTACAGACTAATTACTGGAACACAAGATGTTTCTCTCTCTTTTTCCCCCTGTGGCTTTGTCTTCCTCTCTATTTCAGTACTCGGGGTGGTTTTGAGGGCTTATGAGATGGGGGATGCCTGTTCTGATAGCACGCATCTCTGCTCAGCTCGTAGATCAGCTCACCTGCCCTCGTTTTCCCTTGTTAGCACAGATCTGCACACATCCTTCCCTCTTTAACAGATGGTATTCTAAAGAAAATACAGTTTGTTATCTGCCTAAGCTCGGGCTCATTTGCCTTATTTTTCTCCTCCTTGCTTCTTTGTCAAGTATCTGTTTTCAAACCTAATCAAAAGTGGAGAAAAAGCAATCTACATGTCTACTACTCTGCTTGTTAGTGGCATTGTTAATGCTTACGCCTCTTGTTTAAGTCTTTATTTCAGGGAATAAATAAGTCGGGAAACAGCAAGGTATGTACATGTACAATTATAATCATGACCCTGCTGCCTGTACTTGAAAAAGCTTTGATTAAATTTGTCTGACTTAAAAACAGAGGAGTTTGTGGGGAAAATGTGTGTAAAGAACAACAAACCTGCCAGCCATTGCTCATGTTAGTTCTTGTTTTTAATATGAGTGAGTACCAAAATAAAGGAAATGCCAGCAGAAAGTGCTTTTATAGGGTGTAATGCCACCAGAGCACCATCACTGAGACTTGGCATGAATTCTACAAGTGTCTTGATTTTATTTTATCAGTTTTTTGATAGTGGAAAAATAACATCTTTGGCACCTCCGAATCACCTGTTGTGTTTAGTTAGATTGAGATTTCACTCTCTGTGACTGCGGCAGGATTCAGTTTCAATCATTTTAAGGCTTATCAAACCAATTCCTTTTCATTCCCCCATTTCTTTTCATTTCCTGTGGATGCAGCTGTTTTCCTGCGGGCCGACTGAACATATTGACTCTCTTTAACAACATCCAACATGTCATCAAAGACATCCTGTAACTCAACCATTCCATGAGAATACATGCTGCATGAAAGAGATGCAGTGGTAATATGATTTAGTCATTTAGTCACGCATGAGATTCCTATTTGCACATTTTATATCACCTGCATTGTAAAGCTTTTGCACAACAAGGTGATTGTTTACCTCCAGATGTGTAGGAATGCTTTAGACTCAAATAAAACAAACACACACTTCTATGCATCTGTTCCCATATTACCCAAGTTTACTTTATGTTTGAGCAAACATCCCAGATTGATTTCTCACTTTTTTGCAGTTGTAGACAGCATTTAAACTGGATTTGTGCTCTAAAATATCACAACACCTGATTCCAGTAATTACACTCAACAGAATTATAAATGATAAATGAGACGTTTGTTTCAAGGTTTGTTTTCCTCCCTGAATCTTTGCATCAGAAAACTTACAATTACCAGTCTTGTTGTTGGTGTCTCTATATAAAACTAGTACATGTTGGGATTTTCAGAATCACTGTGCTGTTATCGTCTTTTTAAGGTCACTTAAAACTCTGTATTGAACTGGAACAAAAGGTCACAGTCACTAATAATTATCATAAATGAAACCACTTTATTAACTCACAGATCAATAGAGCTAATCATTTTACCAATCAATCATACTCCCTTGGGTATTCTCAACAGTCTTTGTGTTTGTGCATCTCTGTTTGTTTCCGGCTGGTTTAAAATTATCCGTTGAATAACAAGATAAATGATTAAATTTGAAGGACTCGAGGACGCTGTGTCCTGGAGGCAGCATGTACCCGTGTGTTTATGTTCTGTTCAGAGGATGCAGTAGAGAGGCTGTTTTAATGTTACAAGAAAATGGCAAAGGGCAAAAGTGTGGGCGTGTGTCAGTATGTATTGGTGTCTGTACTCGGTTTACTTGTGTGTGAGTGCATACATGTTGCAGGCGTCTCCTTATGGACAGATTGCATAGAACAAGACTTACATAAATGCTTTTGTCAGGATTCACTGAGATTATGATTTCTTAAGTTGACATCAGGGTTATAGGTACAGTTAAGACTTAAAGGCATTTCCTGAATATAAAGAAATACACTGTAAACACATACATGTGTGTGTTTAGGTGTGTTTTTTGTGTATCCAGCTATCTTCTAAGTTTTAATTTGGTGTTTTGTTTTAGGTTCACTGTCATGATTTTACAGTTAGGGTGGACCATGTGTGTGTGTTTGTGTGTGGGTGTCTGTGTGTGTGTGTGTGTGTGACAGAGTGAGAGATAATTTAATCAAACTCCATGTTTCTACCTGTGGCTTAATCGTTGTGTGGTAATTAAATCTCTGTCCCAGTGTAGCTGGAGCAATGGAGATATGAGGGTTAGTGACAGAATGATTTACTGTGACATAATAATACTCACATTAACACACATGTAGGTGGGTGTGTGTACATGTATGTGTGTGTTTGGTAGAGTGGAGAGAAACCTTGTGTTTCTGACTGGATGCTAACTTCACTTTATACCAATCAGTACTGTGTACTGTGATGATTTTTCGCTTTTGGGTTCCCTTTTTGTGGATGGTTTTTAAGAAATCGTCTGTTTGCATTTTGAATAATAATAATAAAAAAACTCAACTATATCATGAAAACACAATTTGGAGCCTGAACTCACTTTTTAGTTTTATTATTTCATCAAAACTCTGATGCATTGTTTTTCCCATTTTTTTATCTCCATCTACTGTTTGCAATGCATCAATCTGGCTGTGCGTGTTATGTATGTTATAAATGAGTGAGCCCACATGCTGCAGGTGTTATTTGAACTTGGTGAGATGGCCTTTTTCATGCCCAAACAAACCTGAGAGGAGGTGGACTCATGCTACAGCTCCCCAGCTGTCTGAGGTGCAGCATGTGGTTCATTTTTGTTGGGCAGCTGCTGAATAAGAGCTCAGACTTTTGCTTTCACCTCTAAAGTTTTGTGTCCGTCTGATGTGCCGACAGCAGACAGGGACACTCTGAGGGGGTGTACACCGGTCTGCTCACTCTTAGGCAGCTTTCATGGATGAGGTGCCTTGATTCAGGGACAAAGTGGAAAGTAGTCTGGACCTTTCCTGTAAGTCTTGGACTTAAATTCATGGCCTGTTATGGCTTTGACACTGTGAAGGCCCATCTTCCAGACCCATTATCTTAAAGTTTAGCTACATTTTGGCACAAACACAAAGGGATTTAAAGTGTCCTCAGTAGAATTTTATTCCTTGAATCAGGCTGAAGGGTCAGCCATGTTAATAATCAGGTCGGTATATCCTGGGACATACTGACACTGCTAGCTGTAAATGAAAACTATTTAAACCTAAAATCAAACAAAAAACTTGAATATCACGTGAACAAAAAGAAAAAAAAAAATACTTTTCTAGTGTCTGGTCATGGAAAAGAACTAGATGAAACAATAGAATAAGTTTAAATGGTCCATTAGGATGATTAGTCATACATACATACACAATCAATGAAACAAGCTTAGTGTCCTTTTTTTCACTTAAAATTGTCCTCAAAAATATCACCTGATAATTTTAAAAGACTTACTGAAATACAGTATAATATGACCGATCACCATAGGCATTATTTGATTTGGTTGCTCTGAAATGATTTTGATTTTAATAAGTGTAATAAGTTAATTAGATTTACTGATGAGGAATATAACATTCTTGTTGTTTAAACTTTACTTATGTCAGTATTTTTAAAGTGACACATTTAGGAAAATGATTAAACTTTGTCTGTTGCCACTATTATTTTGTAATATTTGGATAAAATTATGCGAAAACAGCACCATTATCTCTTTTCCATGTGCCTAACTTCTCTGCCTCCATGTACAGTATATGGTTTATTTTTTAAACAATACTTCAAGGAAAAAAACAGTACTTACAGAGTGTTTTTTTTAATCCAAACAGCAGCTCTCTCACCAAAAAAATCTGATGTAAATTAGAGAGTTTGAAACAGAACATTTGTCTTTTTATTTGAAAGTTTACTTAAAATTACCTGTTTCTGTAAACATGAGATAGTAGTTGGCTCTTTCTCTCTAGTAGAAAAAGACAAAACAAAAATTGCCCATAAAAACTGCATGTACATGCTGTGGTGACTGCTGGTTCAGATTTAATTCAAGCATTAACTGGAAGCAAAATCTAAGCTGTGCTCACTACAAGTAGACCTTGTTTACCGCAGCCGGCATGAACTCGGTTGTCTTGGAGCAGAAAAAACAACAACTTTTGGATGATACCAGAAATCCTCTTAGATAAAATCTAGGAAAATCTGTTTAAGCTGATTTGTGCTTCAAAGCAATTGACTATTTTGTGTGGAGAAATTCTGTTAAGAAAGAAAAAAAGAAAGATTAGCCAGAATGTTATTTTTCTAGCAGATTGTTCAAATACTTACAAAGTCCAACAGTGTATGTGAGCAAACCAGCTTGTCTTATGTTTTGCAGAGTTTTTCATAATGAGGATTTGTTTGACAAGACAAAAATAAAAAGTATTTGGCTACAATTTTTCAAAACCTTATGACAGACATCAGAGTTTTAAAATTATATATCAAGGCTTTTTTTCTATATCACCATTAATGTGTCAGTAAGCATACACGACACTGATTTCTTTTAGTAAGTATAAGTTTATGTATTAGTTTATAAATAAGTTCATGAAAATCTGCTTTAGAAATATTAATGTTATCAAAATATCATTAACACATTGGAACAAGTTGACATAATTATACACATTGACTGTAATCCTCCACATTTTTGTTCTTAAAAAATTAAAGTAACACTGAAGGCTTTTTTCCTTTGCTCATCCTTTTTTAAATTGATGCACAGATATGCAGCTGAAGGTTGACTTATAAAGATTTATTTTTGGTCACTTTAAAGTTTCCCAAAGAAAGTTGGATTCACACCTGCTGTCTGTTGGGTTTCTCTCTCTGTGTGTGTGTACCTGTCTTTGTGTGTATGTGTGAGTTTAAGAGACAAAAAAAGGGAAAAATATGGACCAAAACAAAGAAAACTTTATCTTTGCACTGTCAGATTTTAGTCTGTGCATAGCTTGGCAGCCTTAGTGTTGCAGTAAAGGCCAACTCTTTTGGCTTAGCAATCCAGGATATTATTGTAGCTCTGAGCAAAGATACACACATACTAACACACAAGTGCACACGCATACAAATACACACACACACACACACGTGCACACACGTGTACACATGCGCGCGCGCACACACACACACGCACACACACATATAATCCTGCAACCTTGTATCAACCCAACTAAAGGTACACTCCCACCCACACACACACACACACATACAGGTGAGTTATCATTGCTTTGCCCTCAAGAGCACTATTAGTCAAAATGTAATTCAGTCACAACTTGATATACTAGTGTGAGTGTGTGTGTGTGTGTGTTTGTTTGTTTGTGTGTGTAATGTACATGTCAGTGTTTGTGTGTATGTGAGTGAGTGTGTGATGGTATGTGTGTGGGTGTGTGATATAATGGCGGGCCAAAGGGGGCAGAGAGAAATGGAGGGAGTCGAAACTCAAAGGTATTCTTTAGCTTTTATTATCACAATATTGCCAAGGGCAGACAGAGGCAGAGAGAGGTAGGGAGACAGGAAGAGAGAGAGAGAAAGGGAGAAGGAAAGAGAGAGAGATAGAAGGAGAGTAAGAGAGAGACAGAAGGACAGGCAAAGATAGATGGAAGGAGGAGAGAGATAACCAGTAATCTCTTTTTTCCTCTGGGCTCGAGGAGTACTGCTCTTTGGCCAACACTTGTGTGTGTGTGTGTGTGTGTGTGTGTGTGTGTGTGTGTGTGTGTGTGTGTGTGCGTGTGTGCATGTGTAGGCATATTAAGCTTAATATGCTTGTGTTTTTTGTATATATTGCAACTTCTCCAACTGAGCCAGTTTATGGATTATTTTTACTATTTTGAATTAGCAGTAAAAAAATATTCCAACAAAATCCGTCGGAATCTTTATTGCACAAAAAAGGATAAGCTGCTTTCTGACCAAAGCAGACAGAGGGCACCATTGTTCCAGCAGACATGGAGCTGAAGATTTCAGTCTTCTTGCAGTGACAGATGGTGGAGCAATGGAAATGCTGATGGTTCCCTGCACCAAAGCTCTGCTCTGATGCCCAAACACAGACTGAGTGATGGAGGACCACAGTCAATACTGCATTCAGCATTATGATGACCACGTCATCCACCAAAATGTCAAAGCCTGCTGCAGATTTTTCTGATGCAGACAGGATCTGGATGAATTCATCTTCGTGAGATTTTGCCTCTCCTTCACTGTCAATACATGATGTTCACCAAAATGTAAAAAGCCTGACAGAGCTGTAATAAAACTTTGTCATGTCTAATTTGACGACTCAGGCTGGTTCTTTATGGCCAACAATGCCAAAGATCTCGTTTCTTTGCTGAAGGTCATTTCCGGACAGCATTTTAAAGCAGAGCAGTGTCCTGTTAACTATTTGAGACTGAAACCTCAAACAAGGACACAACATCTTAATTTTACCAATCCAGCTTGCAATCTGGCAGGGACCGCCACCTCTGGAGTCATACTGACTGTTTTGAATTGATTTAGTATTAAATGCAATGATGAAGAGGTAACATCAAACAGGGTTTTTAGGATACTTGTGTATTTTGTTGTACATTTGGTCAGGGGCCTAACAAAGTTCATTGGTATCAAGGCTACTATTTTTTTTCTATATGATCAGCTAAACAATGCTCTCACAGATAAAACCCATGAAGAACTGTGTTTAAAAAACAGTTCAATCTATTTAAAAATGGTTGTTTGATTCTCTTATAGTACACAAGGCGATGAAATACAGCAGAGCAACCTTGTGAGCTTTTTTACATTCATAAATCAAATCATTACCCTGTAAGGAGAACAATTAAGTTAATTGAGCTATAACCATTTAATCTGCTAAAACTTGCTTAACAAATTGCATTATTATTGACAAAACTGTTCATGAAAACAGTCAACCAGAGGTGCAAAGACAGTGTGTGTAGCAGGTGGAAAACCCTGTTCAGCCAGACCTACGTAATGTGTTGCATCTGTGTCACATGTGTTCTGGTCCTCATGAGAAGACCACACTGTCATAAGGGGTTTACGATTCATCAATTTGATTCATAGTAAATTGAATACCATTGATTGTGTTTGGCCTGTGGAACTCTGGAGAAAAAGATGATCAATTGTATGTATATTGTGCTGAAATGTAAATATTCTAAGGTTCCTAATGCAATATGCATGTTTTACACTGTTAACACTAAGAATACTGATGTTGTCGGTACCGACTCTATGGTTTGTTTCTTGTGGGGCAGAGGAGGAAACTGCCCATCCTCCAAAACAATGTTGTGAATATAAGGCTGAGTCAGAAGCTGTGTGGAGCTCCGTGGAGGGAACTTAACCTCCAGGAGCTGCAATCAACCAGCAGGGCTTTTCTCCTCACAACACAGCCTGAATTGCTTTGTCCCCATGCTCGTGGCCGTAGCTGTGGTGTTGGCCTAGAAAATTGGGTTCGTATGTGAGAGTTGATTAAGAGACTCTCCTGGGTTTGTAAAAATTCTTTTTGGGGATTTTTTTTCCCTGTCGGTTGCAAACTTCCCGGCATTATTCTACAGCTCTGAACACTTTGTTTTTGGACTTCTTCTTCTCAACTTGGTTAGGGGTTAATTTAACACAGGCCTCGTACAAACCACAACACTTCTGTCTGGTCAGTGCAGTGGCATGTGTGGTTTGGGGCATCTGTGGATCAAAAGGTAGGTCACATTGTCTCTGTGACTGCCGCTGCTCTAGACATCTGCTCCGTAACAGAGCTGAAGGAGACCATCTGTCTGCACCAGTGTTAATTTTGTCAGCTATTTTTTATATTTAGTCTTAGTCTTAGCTCTGTGCTACATGGCCTTGTTCATTTTTATGGCATTTGATCAACTCTTAGTTTATTTTTAGTCAAGTTTATCAAAGTCTGGGCTTTTTAGTTCTTTTCAGTCATCAGAATATACCAAACATTTCATTCAGTTTAGCCCACTGACTTCAGTCTTTTTTTTGTCATTTTAGTCAAACTAATCACACATAATATCAAATCTTATCTGATGAAAAGAAAAATTAAAAGTTGGATGACTGAGAATACAGTTTTGAGGAATGTGTGTTGTCTGGTGATCTGATGATGTCATCATTACAAAACGTCAAGATCCATTTTGATGGTAATTTTGAGCTCAAATGAACATACAATGTTTATGTTACCAAATACATGTCAAATTACATCTGGTAATTTAAATACACATGTAATATTTGCCTCTTGAGGTTTTCTCATTCCAAACAATAATAACAAAATGCAGTTTAATGATGTCATGTAGTAGATGTTATAATAGGATTCATTTATTTCATTTTTAAACTCCCACTATTGCATATAATACATTGAAGTTAACTGCCCTGGTGCTAGGTTAGCTTTGTTTATGATTGATGGGCATATTACTTTTAGCTAGTAACCCCACTGAGGATCCTCTTGCAGCTTTTAATAAACTTGCAATCTATGTTTTTGAAGCTTATGGCAACAGTTTTATGTTGGCATTCTCTAGCATATAACACAAACTTGGGACAACACACACACAGAAAAAACACCAAGTAATGATTGCTCACTGTGTCCTGCTGGTGTAGCCCTGATATGCACAGTACAGGATGTGAAACAGGCACAAGTAGCACTGAACAAATGGACCTTCTGCATTCTCCACATTTTACGGTCTACAATATTGCTTTTTTTCAAGAATTATTCATTGACAAACATGTGGTCATTGGTTTCGATAATGAAATTAAGACGTTTGCAACTGGAAGTGCGAAACAAAACAGAGTAATTAACAGATTTTTAAATTCCTGCTTAACATCTAAATCTTAACAAAAAGAAAACCACAAACAACAATTTAGAGAAAAATAAAGGAATTTACCATTTGCTGAATACAGTATTACAGTTGGATTTGTTAAAAAAGGACTGGTTCTTTGTGAGAGCTCTTCAAGAATCTAATTTGACTAATTTTGCAGGAGAAACTAATTTCCTCTTAATAAACTTATATAAAATAACAACATCAAAACCATGTAAAGCAGCAGCAGAGGCAGCATCAGCAGAGTCGAGTCATGGTGGAAAATGCCAGATTGTAATAACTGTGCTGAACACCTGCATGGATATGATCATTGGACGTTATTAGTCAGCTGGGAACCACAAAGCTGGTGAATGAACCAGTGATTGTAAAGTATAAATGAAGTGGCTAATGTCAGTCAGTTAATGCAAGCTCTACTCGATTGCCCTTCCTGTAACAATGCTGGTGTGCTCTCAAGTTACCGTGTTGAGCTCACATTAACGGGGACTTTTTTATGATTACAGCTGTTAAAGAGCAACCCACACCCCTTTTTAGCTTCTACATGGAGCTTGGAGATATTACAGCATTAGGATCTTACACGACTCCTTTAAGTTGACAAATTTATACATATCAGTACACTGCAACTCTTATTATATACCAGTACTGATAATAGCTGATAAAGCTTTAAATATTCAAATTTCACTATCTCTTCAAAATAGTCTTTTTTTTAAAAATTTTTGCTGCATGTTTTTCATATAGCATAGCATTTTATATTGATCTCACTACTGAGCCATATCTCTCTGTTGGTTTATTATGTGTCATGATGACATAACACTACAAGAAAATGTTAATAACTTCATCTTAACAAAATTACCATTATTGAGCAACCAAATATTGAAGGCCTACATGTGACCTATCTGAACGATGACGTTGCAAAAACAAAAAAATAGCTCACTGAAAATGCAGTTTTCATTCTCTAAAACACTACCACTTTTGTACAAGGGGACCGCCAAAATCACCACAGAATGAAATGCGTCACCATACAGCTTTACTTAAGTTAATTTGCCTATTTAGTGAAGTTACTAGTGTAAGCTAGTAATACAAATGGGCGGCAGCTTGCATGCTTGTCTGTTACATAAGGAACATATCATGTGAGTTAGTAAAATTGATGAAAGCCTCTAAATCTGTTGACAGGCACAAGAGCCGAGAGTCTACAAATTGCAACAGCCCAACAAAAACACAAACTAGCTCACAGTCAATCTTAAAACACATGGTAGGGAATAGACAAAGAGAGTGTGTGTTCCCTGCTGGTGTGATTTTCCCAATTAGCCTCATCTGTCATGATGGATCCGTGGTTAATAACTAAGTTATCTACACTGCTCATTAAGACTTCCCCGAGCATTGTGTGCTATCAACATCAAACACAGTCTGTCTTGTAGTTTTTTTTCAAAATCTTCTGGATATGGAAGAGGGTGTGTCTCCTGTCTCTGCATTTAACAGACTAGTAATTAACTAGTGGTCTCTTATCGCTTCTCGTTGACAGAGTTGTCAAAAAAGCTATGAGTCACATAGACAGTGAGGGAGAGCTGGAGGGAGAGGCAGGCAGATACGGTTACATAGAGGGACATGAGAAGAACTGTGTGTTTTTATTAATACTTTAAAGGGGCCTGTGTGTGTCTCTTGTCACTTGGTGTTGACAGAGACATGAAAATGTGTCTGAACACATGACTCATATGGTTAAGTAATGGAGATACTGAGTGTGAGAGAGTGATTAGTGGTTGCTAAGAGGTTGGATTTATACATTATTTATTGTTGCATGTGTCATACTAATGTGTTGCCTTGGCTTGTTAAGCATGCTATTGCCTTAATATTACGTTTTTTATTTTCATTGCCGCTGATTTTAGAAGTGTAATTCTCACATAACAAGTAATAGAGAAAAAAGGAAAAAAGAACACGGAGAAAAAGACGGGAAAAGGCGCAAAGTGGACGAGGAGAGACGGAGGGCAGAAATGAGTGACAGCAGGAAGAATGGAGACACAGGGAGATGAGTGGGATTGCAGATGCGAAAGAAAGAAAGAAAGAAAGAGAGAGAGAGAGTGAAATTGAATGGAATATCAGATGAGTGGGCCATTAGTCACTGCCTTCTTGCTTCCCGCTGTGACTGTGTTTCCATGGTGATAATTAGCATATCAGACATTGACCCCGCCTCCACAGCCCTCAGTACCTTGTTAACCAATTAACTTCTGAGTCCGTGAGGACGAAACCTGAGAGAATAGAAACTGAATATTAAAGTCAATCAACAACGGTAGCAAAATTGAATCCAACACCTTCCTTTGCTTCACCAAAGAGACGTGATCCCAAATAAAACGGTTTCTGTTTAATAATGCGGCACTTCTCAAAAATTAAGGCATAAAAGTAAAATTCACTGAAAAAATACAAAAGTTAACACTTACCAGAAAGTCTGAGCAAATTATGTAATGTACTTTGTCTAAATGGAATGAACAATGACAGAATAGATAATAGCTCATCATTGAGCACTGCTCTGTGAAAGTTTTACATCAGTGCATTAAAAATTAGGGAAACTAGTCTCACAATATGGACTTTTAAGTAGCTCCTGAGGAGCTTTTGATCACATCACATGATCTTCATACTCAGTCATAATGGATTTATATATGTTTGCATTAATCACTCTAAAGACTTCTTGTCTATATTAGCTTAAAAAATGTTTGGTTCAAAGTTATTGTTAACTTTGGAAACAGCAAATAATAAAACAATCTCACCACAAGATCCATTTAACAGCTGTGACATAATCTCCATTAGCAGATAAAAATGATACAGACAGGGCCTAACTATAAGATCTTTGTGACTGCAAAGACGTGCAACCTTGAAAACAATCAAAGGATTTAAATTTATTTGATTTTCTGTGAAAAACTTCAGGACTTTACTCTGTATAACTGTTATGAATTAAGGAAAAGGCCTAGAGTTTGCTGATACTGCAAGCTCATAGGTTAAGCGGAGACAGCTGAGCCACACGACTAACTTAGCTGACCAGATGATGGTAACCACAGCTAGCAAGAGTTGATGGCTGTTATATTAGCAAAAAAAAAAAAAAATCTTTCCATTTGGAAAACCCTGCATGGCAAAACTTTTGTTCCAGTTTTACCACCATCAGTAAACACTGAGTGGTTCCATAAAGGAGAGCTATTAAAATAGTATCTAATTTTTGTTCTGTGATAATGCAGAGCTTCTCTAGAGTTGGAAATAAGCATGATAGGTCACCTTAAACACTATCTCTGTTCAGCTTCTTGGATGTTCTGGTATGTTTTCATACAGGATAACACACTTCATCATACACTGAACAAATCTTAAGATACAGTGGTTGAGTAAGGGCTTGTCTCTGTGTGATAGGACCGGTCGGTGGGTGCCCTTGAACGAGGCACTGAATCTCAAACTAGTCTGGTGGCACTGCGCTCACTGCCAGCCCTCTGCTCTAACCCTTCTGAAGAAAAGTTTGCGAAAGGACGATGTATTCTGCAATGAAAGGTGGCTGCTCACAAAACAATTCTAAAGTGCCCTTGAACCAGGCACTGAATTCCAAATTTCTCCAGGGGTGTTGCATCGCTGCCAACCCTGTTCTCTGAGAAGAAATGGCTGTCTGCTTACATGTAGAAGAGGGGCAAGCAGAATAAGGTATTTAAAGTACATTACTACAAGAGAAGAGCCTCATTTCAGTGGTGTACCTTAATCATGGCAGAAATCAAATTGAAAATTTAAAAGGATTCTGCAGAAAGATGCCTGCAGACCGTTCAAGTATATGCTGATAGGGTGATTTTTGTGTTTGTGTGCAAGGCGAGGCGAGTTTATTTGCATAGCACCTCTCAACAACAAGGCAATTCAAAGTGTTTAAAAAATAAAAAGCATGAAGACGAGAAACACAAGGCAACAGGACAAAAAAGAACACAAGAACAACACAGGAAAAATAAGACGACCAATTTAAACGCAATTGGAAAGAGTAAAATCAACTCAAAGATGAGCTAAAATAGAATGAAACAGATAAAACAAGAGAATAAAAAATACGGTGCAGTGCTAGATATGAATAAATAGTCCCAAGTTGGATTTAATAAAGAGAGTCTAAGGTCTTGGTTTAAAAACTCCAAGAAGGAGCAGACCTCAAGTTTTCCTAAAATTTGTTTCATATATGTGATGCAAATTAAATTGAGTTCCTCTTCTTTGATTTAAGTTGAACACCTTGATCAGTAAATCGAGCTGTCCTGAACAATCTGAGAGGTCTGGATGAATCATAATTAGGCAGCACATTAAATGTGTTTTGTTGAACTGTATTTTGGCCCCAAACAATAATAATTTATAAACCAACAGCAATTTATAATCCATTCTTTGAATAGAAGGATGGCAGCGTAAAGATCTGAGAACGGGACTGATGTGATCCACTCTCATGGTCTTAATGATGACTCAGGCAGCTGCGCTCTGGATCAGCTGCAGCTGTCTCATCAACTTTTTACAGAGACCTGTAAAGACAGTATTACCGTGGTCGAGCCTACTGAAGATTAGTACATGGACAAGTTTTTCTAAATCCCGCTGTGAGGTAAGTCCTCTAATGCGTGATATACTCTAAAGGTGATAGGCTGATTCTGTAATGTGGCTTTTGAAATTTAAGTCGGAGTCCATGACGACACCAAGATTTCCAGCCTGATTTGTCATCTTTAACATAAGGGTTTTGAGGTCAGCACTGACCTTTAATCCCTCTTTTTTAATGGAAACACACTGAGTTTTAACTGAGGTAAATTTTATGTAATCTAATCAATGGTTTGTACAGTGCATCTTCTCAGTGCCTGTATGGCACCAAAATCAGCTGGTTATTGTTTCATAAATATCCTAGTTTTCTTCTCGCTAATGGAGATACATTTTGTTGTTTTCCTAATTCTGAGCTAGTATTAGCATGCAAATGGACAGATGAGGCCTGATCATGGAGCCTTGGGGAACTTCTTGTGTTATTTTCGTATGTTCAGTTGTGTTATCACTGTTTGACACAAACTAGTTCCTTCCCTTTAGGTAGAATTGAAAGCTGCATTGGCAGTGAATATTCTGTTAGAGCGAACAGCATCTGCCTGAGTGTGACCTCTGATATAAAGCACGCCAATTCCCAGTCTTTTTTCCATATGCAGATACTGAGACAAATAATTTGTTATTTGAACAAAATGACATCTCTGTGCACCTCTTCTGATTGTTCTTTTACAGTTTCACTGGCCTCTGTGTGCACTTTGTTGTTTTTGACATCTGGATGTTCTGCCAGAACTTTCTGGCATCCTCCTTTGAAACGAAGTATATACTTATGTTATTCCACTCATATCTTTTAGATATTACAATCACAGAGTTTTGGGCCCTGTAGCAGCAGTGTGAGTCTGTTTTTGAGTTGTACACTTGGTTGTTTTTGAGGTTTGCTGCTAGTTCTTCCTCTTGCAGCTATCCATGGCTGTGTCCTACTAAGCACCGGGGTTGATCAGGCACTCTGCCTGGATGGTAGTTCAGGCCAGCCAGTAGTGTCGCAAATCTCAGGGTGCTTGGCTCTGGCTATCACTCATCCTCCCATTTCCCAGGGAAATGATTTATTCTTAGGCTTTGCACCAAGAGCGTTGCATGGAGGACTACTACTTGCAGAATTATTGCCTGACAGGCAGCCCTCCTGTGTCTTACCAGTCTTGTTGTTGCTAATTAGCCGTATGTTAACATTCTTTTGTTGCCCACTGCTCTGAGTCCTTGATGGAATGGTGACTTTCATATTCACCTCACAACCAACAGGGGGTGCATCTTTTCTAAGAACTAGCTGCAGCTAAGTCCCAGTTAGCTGGTCACTATGGTTCAGGCAAAAGGCTTGTGTTGTTGGTAGGCCAGGTTGCATTGTAGGGGCTAATTAATAAACATGTTGTATGGTTAGAGCCCATTGTGTTTTTTGTCATAAAGTCCCAGTCATTCATAAGTATCATAAAGCCACTGTCCATAATTTCTAGAAGAGAAAGTAAAAATCTCACCAACAGATTGTAAGCAGAGTGAATAATGAGGAACAAAAGTTCTGCATTGCAAGAAAGCATGAGATACTGTGTGACCCCCTAACCCTGAAACTGTTATTTGAGCTGCACTTATTCACATTTTTTATGATAACAGAGGATTAAAAATGATAAGTGTAATGTTAAAGCAGTTGCTTGTAATAATGCACCCAAAGAGTATTATCACCTGACTGTAACCTGCAGTAACCCTCTGTACTAGTATCTTTAAGCTCATTGTTTTGGTTTTATGTACAAAGCTTGAACAACTTCAGTGTTTTGTCATTTCTACTGCTCTAATCAACCTAATTTTCCAGCCACGGTAGGCAACTGTTTTTTAGCAATAAACAAAACCTTAGATAAACCAGCTGTTCACACTCTGCCAAGCACCAAAAGCCAAACATATAAAGTTCGCCAGCTGGTCAACAAAGTGCAGTACTCAGCAGCTAAGGAGCCAGATCCATCCTTTAGGAGTTGTTGGACCAGAGCTAAAAGGAGAGGACTCTAAATGAAGGCTAATGTTTCCCTGTGTCTGCTGGGTGTGTAAACAGGCACCTGTTAGCCATAACAAATTAATAAGGTGATAATACGTCAATATCGTTCTTACAGCTTAATTTGTATTCAGGGAGCATGCACAATATTAAACATAAATTTGACAATTTGTTGTAAGATGTTTGTTAGAGCAGAATTTCATCTGCAGTCCCTGCAGCCACCAAGCAGCCGAACACCCATTCAGTCCTGCTCCGACTTTCTAGTAGTGCTAATGTGAAGAGAAAAGCAGGATATAAGCTTTAAGAAGTCTCCCACATCTCTCTTCTTTGCCAGGTTTACTTACAGACTGGTTTTATCCAAGCAGAGTGCGGCTAGATTGTATTAAAAAACTCTTTTTACAGAAAGCAATAACAATCATATGTGGCTTATTTTAGTATCACATGTTGGTTGTAGATCTCATGTGTGAATTGCTGTAATCTTGAATGATGTAGCAGGTTTAGATACTGTGCAAGCCTTATTTCAGAGAAACATTATTAGCACACACACACACACAAAGGCACACACAGGTACACACACATACTTTCACATAATATCTTACTTAGGTCACTTTCAATAGACTAACATTCATTTTCCAAGACTAACCCAAACAACATAACCATTACTTGTTTTACTCACCCTTAACACTCAGTCTTAACTTTACTTAAACCTGTAACGAATCATTACTTCAACCTTCATCTAATTTTAAAACTTACACAAAAATCTGCTGTTGGGGTTCCAGCTTTTGTTCCAGATTGCACCAGCAAACTCAGATTAACCAGTCATTCATCTGAAATGTGTCCCTGAAAGTAGCCTTAGTCATGCACACACACACACACGCTGCACACACATGGACACACACACACGCCACACATACAGACACATTAATGACAGGACACAAAGATCAGAGAGCAGGATTCCAACTGTAGGTCGGTTACCATAGCAACAGAACAGAACGCACCGGAGACGTGTCACCATAGGAACCAATATCCAGAGAGAGAGAGAGAGAGAGGAAGAAAGAGACAGAAGGAAAAAGAGAAATTTAAACAGGAGAAAGAGACAGAAGAAGAGAGAGAGAGATATAAACATAACAGGGACAGATATGGCAGACAGGGAGAGATGGGAAATGGCAACAAAAAAAAAGTGAGCAAATGAGAAAATGCGAGAAATAGTCAAAGTCACGAAGGCAGAGAAGGAGGAGGAGGGAGATGAGACAGCTCAGGGAGGTATGACTGTATCTACTGTACCTCCCTACAACATGTGCACAGCAACATGTTGGCAGCATATGCTGTGGTCACATCCAGCATGCGCACAGCTTCCACGTCAATCCAGCATGGTAAACAATGAACCAGGTGGGAAATGGTGAACTTTGAACTTTATAACCCATACAAGAACTGTACTTTTTTTGTCGTTGTTGTTGTTGTGTTTTCCACTGAGTTTATGCAAAGTGTTTCAGCCTCTCTCAAGGGTAACACAATGGTAGCATTACTCACAGAACATTCCTGCTTTGTCAGTGTTTTCAAAACACTGACCTTTGAATCAAAACATTGAAGCTAGCTGCCCAAGTAAAGCTACAGCAAAAAATAATTTCAGTGCTCCAGCTGTTCCTGTTGGACCGGGTGGAAAGATCAGTTCGGCATTAAAAGGACCTGCAGCAGTAAATGCTTGTTAGCCGTGGTTACAGTGCGCGCCACATGGCCGAGTGGTCGCTACCGTCACTGGTTTGATTCCAGCCGGTGACCTTTGTTGCATGTCAAACCCCTCTCTTTTCTGTCTGCACCTTTGCTGTCACTGACCAATGAGAGCAAAAAGCAAAATGCCACAAAGACAAAAAAAAAAAAGAAAATTCCGGCAGGTTGCATCTATATTTGCTTGTCCCTTGTACACGGCTTATATCACAGTATTTATGGCCATTTTAAAAAAACTTCTCAAACCTTCATGCATAAGTAACATTTTTAATGAATGAGAGAAAAAAAAAGGAGCAGTATTTCTGTGTAGCACTCTGTATGATGCTTACCGGCAGCTGTTGCAGCCTTTTTAAAAATTCATAGTGTATTGTAGCCAGTTGCCTGATATACATAATGTATAGTTGGATACTTATGCCTACTTAGCATTAAGCTGGGGCCCCAAATTTTGCCAGCTGCATCCACTTGTAGGAACAACATCCTAATGTGATTTGGGTGAGCATTTTGCTCTGGGAAAAACTGCAGCAACTATACAGATTTTTTTTTCTCCTAATATAGCACTGATCATGAACCCATCAAAGTAATCTATTCCTAGTCTTCTGCTGCTACTGTGTGCCCCCCTGGATAAAATAGCACACCTCATGCTATGTTTAATATCTCAATATAGCCTTTTTTCCATTTTTATGATCTGTATTATTGAGATTTTATTAGCCATAATGATGTTATTTAAATGGTGGTTCAGTATTAAAGACATTGCAAGACGTAGAGGGAGACAGAGATCCAGATACAGACAGACAGGAAGTCAGGAAGAGAGGAAAAGACAGAGAGAAACAATTGATAGGGAGGAGGGCAAAAAGCAGACAACAAGAGGGAACAAATATAAGAACAGGCAGCAGAAAGACTGCGAAAGGGCAAGCTGAGACAAAGAGACACAAAGAATAGATTGGTGTGTGCATGTGTGTGTGCCACAGTCTGGAGATTTGTGCTAGCTTAGTTCTTATTCCAATCACACACACTGCCTAATGAGCTAATGGGCCTGACAGCCAGACAGACACACACAGAGTGAGGGACAGGGAGAGAGGCGAGTGGATGGATGGAAAGTCACTACACCAGTCAGCCAGTCAGTCAGCCAGCCAGCCGTTCATCCATTCAGACGGTCAGTCAGCTAGTCAACCTATTAGTCCCTCATTCCTCGGTGAGGTTCGTGTGACTGCTGCAGATAAGAGATTCACAATATTCCCGTGGCATTTTGTGAAAAAGCTGCTCCTCTCCTCTCTTGACCCTCTCAGCCCTCTTTGTCTTTCAGTCCTTCCACCTTCTTTCCCCACACACAAGCAGGTGCACGCATCGCCTGAAAATGCCTCTGCAAATGTTATGAATCACAAAGAAACAGAAACTGCGATTACGTTCCTCCCTCGATTTAAAAGTACTACATGCTGTAACACCCCCCGTGGTGTCAAGATCACAATTATGGGGCATTTGATAAGAAGTCATTTTACAGATTTGTCAAATAAATCACTAGTCAAAAGTGTCCTGTGACTAGCTGAGTAAGACCTACAGCAATCAGCAGCAGCTTCATGATTAGCACCTCCTGTGGTGCCAAGTTCCAGCTCTCCTGGCAATTATCTATATGTGTTACAGATAGCTGAATCACCACAATAATTATGAATTTGGCCTCTGATAGGAAATATTGAAATTAAATCAGCAAAATGAAAAGAAAAAGAAAAGATAAAGTTAGCTTTTCTCTGTTAATGCAGCCGATTTCTGATTGCTTTGGCCTCAAACAAAATGGTATCATTATTGTTATTATCATTATTCTGTAATTATCCTTCCAATTATAATCAAAGCTTCTCCCACATGGCTACTGCTTTCTCCTTTACTGTATTTTTTTTCACTCTCACTTCTTCATCTTCTGGTGTTTTGTCTGTCGTTTTGCTGCTGTGGCTGCCTCGTGTTCGGATTATGTTGTGATTTTTCAGACCTCTCTCTATGCTTCATTTAATAATTTCCCAGGTCTTAGTCATTTCCAGAGGGCTTCAGTATTACCAGAGCAGGTCAGCAATTTGATTGTGCCCTTGCACACTGGTAATGTCGCTCACTCCTTGAAATGCTAAAATGATTTACTGTAGCCCCGTGGTAACCACAGTAACACATTAAACAATGTCACCAGAATGGAGGAAAAAAAGGTAAAACATATTTCAAGTGATTCTATGTCTTTTTTAAAGACTCACCATAGCCATATGTTTCTTGTAATCTAGCTGTGATGTTCAGCTGTTGGTAAATGCATGAATAACTCCTGTACCTGGATGCAATTCTAATATTTCACAGATTAAACTGGAATAAAGTAGATGTCTAAAGCCATGGCAGAAGAAGCCAGAAGGTCATATGTTCACTTGTGTTGTAAGAAATGCTGAAGTCCTCAGTGAGTACCAAAGATGGGGGACTAAGTCACATGACTTGAGTCGGGTCTGACCTAAATTGCAAATTTGAGAACTTGTGATCTGCTTAACTGACTGATGAAAGACTCCACTTGACTTTGACTTAGTCATCATGAATAGGAACTTGACTTGGACTTTCTTTTAGAGTGAGACAAATGACTTAACTTGACTATTTTTTAATTAAACATTTGCATTGAGATAATGAAGAGTAAAGTATTTTCTAAAAACACGAGTGAAATTTCTGGTACAAAATGTGCGAAACCAGCTGCTTACCTGGATGCAGCAGACCAGACCAGGAGGTTGTAATGGCAGGTGAAATGCTAGTCTTGTCATGTCATGTTTTTGTCCCACTCTCTGCTGTTATAAGCATATATATTTAATACACTGATGATTGATTGATTGATTTGAATGTGGGCCTTATCTGTTAAGATTACTTTTCTGCAAGTGTTGTTACAGCTTACATATAAATCTATCCTCTTGAGACCTGACATAAGCCTTTCGTACAGTTCATCACGTTCAAAATGTCAAATTGCAAGTAAGTTTTAAAAAGATTTAAGCAGGCTGCCACATTCCCTTGAAGACTTTTAAAAAGAAACTAACCTTTTCATAACCATTGTCCATTTAATTGATTTAAAAGTGGAAACAGAGTGGGATACTTAGAATATTATGACTTGACATCTGACCTAAGCACTGATTTGACTTGACTTGCGTGACTCATGGCAGGAACTGGACTCAGCTTGCTGTTTTTCTCATTGAAGTAAGTTGGGATTTGCTTTAGACTTGAAGGATTTGATGTGACTTGCATGTGTGTGTTATTTTCACCTCTGGTAGTAATCTGTAGATCTCCTGTAGCAACAGTGCCAGCCACCGAAGGCTCCAGGATTCATGCATCTATTTAGACACAAACAATTTATTTTGTTTGAAATGCAACCATCTTTTTTGTCTCAAAGCCTTGTGTTACTTTCAAAAACATGATGATTTCAGACTTCTTTAAAAGATAAATACTACTAATTAGCATTCTGTCTGCTGGTTAGGTGCCTTTGTAATTATAATTCGACAGCTGAAGTTCTTCTAGTCATACTTGATTTGTATAAACAGTTTTTTTTTCAAAATTAATTATAGAAATTAACTTTTTATTTCATTTTTCACTTTGGTTATGGAAGCTATATTTTTAACAAACCAATAATCCAAAAAGTGGGTTAAAGGTAAAAAGGGTTTAAAAAAGGTTTTAAAGTGATTTTTGAAAAGTGCCTTTTATTGCTTAGAAGAACATAAATAACAACTCCTCTTCATTTTTTCCCCTTTTATTCCCTAACTGTCTATAACCACATGTATTTTCTGAGATGGACACAAAATTGCGTTGATTAAAGCTTTCTGGCTGTAGAGAATATAATAAACAAGTGATACTTGATTTAAAGTCATTTCTATATTCCCTTGATTTCTTGAAAAATCTGAGAGAAAGAAATGCTGAGCTTTGCAAATAGTCTAGTCAGGCTTTTTCAATATTTTTGTCACTTAACAGCTTAACTAACTGTTCACAATTGATTTTCTTGTCTTGCATGCGGTATTTCTGTTATTTAAATTTTCATGTGCTCTGCACATCTGTGTATTCATGTGTGTGCTTGTGTGTGCTGGCTCCCATCGATTGACAAGCCAACTGTTGTGATATTTTCTCGGCATCTGGACCACTGTTCAATTATTGCTGATAGTTCCGTTTAGGAAGCTGCAACAGAGAAAAGAGTGAGAGAGTCGGAAAATGACAACAGCAGCATCAATCACCTTGTCAACAAGCATCCTCAGCCTCTTCAGCACTGAGGGACAGATGTTTGGCTAAGTGTGTGTGCATTTGTGTGTGTGTGTGTGTGTGTGTCTGAAATGTGTGTTCATCCACTGCTCGGTTGCATCCATGGAGTGTATCTAAAAAAGTTTTGTGTTTCCATAATAGAACTTTATTAGACACTTGCTGATCTGTTAAACCGCGGGTAACTTGCTGTAGTTAATGTAGCATCATTTAAGTTTGAAGACTGAATCCCTCAAAAGTTGAGGCAGCAACATGCAAAGAAAACAAAGTTACTGCAGCTCAACAGCAGCTGGGTAACAGATGATGGTCTATATGGTCTGTCAGGAAGCGATATGTTCTTTCTTTTGTTTAAAGCAATGAGATGGTGTTTTTTGATGGAGGGGAAGCAATTTGAAACAGAAGGCTGTTTACTTATTTTTGTGACAAACATCAGCATAGGTAGGGGGCCTTAACAAATCACAGTCTGCATTTTTCTTTTTTGGATAAGTCTTTCTGGATTCTCTGACTCCCCGTGGTCCCTCAGTGTCTGTCCTACAGTTTGTGTTTGTTTGTGGTTTCCAGGGCCGAAATAACAGCAACCCAAAAGACTGCAAAAGTATTAACGACTCTGAATTGTGAAAAAGGTAAACAAGGACAACGGTACAAAGCAAAACACCAAGGCAGATAGTTAAAAGAACAATAGTCGAGCTTTAATAATGCAAGGCTGATACCAAAGGAGCAAAAACTGAGGGCGCACACTAAGGCAAATACAAAACACCAGATAAATACATAGACTGAGCTAATCAATAAACCGGGTTCACACGAGGAACTCAGGCAGGAGCAAACACAGGAAGCAGGAACAGAAGCAGAGGAACTGATAAGGAGTGAAAAATAAACGTAGATTAAGGGTCCATTTGCACAACAAGGGTTTTGACATAAAACACTAAACTTTTGTTGCATTTTGGCCGTCTGTAAACAAGACAACAGCACTTTGGGAGTCTGAAAAATTAAAACTTTCAAATTGAACTCAGAATACTGTTGAAGCGTTTGTACACACGTGCCATTTTGAAAAGTTACATTGCCACCTTCTGGCATGCACACGACAGGGTTTTCATTCATTTTGCAGATCCATGAGCACAAGCATCTAGAATGAACATTTTTAAAAATGTTTAAAAAGGCTAATAAGGGACAGACAAAACTAATTTAAAAAAAAAATCAAAGAAGGGGAAAGGAACCCCAGGACAAGAGGCACCACAAACCATATCTCAGGGAAGAGAACTTATAAAACAAACAGAAACTTACTGAGATCTTAAACCATGACAATATTGAGTTTTAAGTTACTGCTGCAACTTATTTCAGTCAAATGATATTAACTGGTCCGTCTACATGATACCTTACTTTAAGAATTAAGAATTAAGTTGTACTGCAGTTTGCAGTTTAGCAAGAACTCTAACCAAATAAAATAGTCTAAAACCAGCAAAAAAATATGTAACATTTTACAGTTTCTGACCATTTGGAAACTATTCAGTTTGTTCCGAGAAAGCACCGAGGTTGTTTTATTCTTTCTGATAAAAACGTGCAAAAACCTGAAATACACCAAACATACACAAAATTATCTTATAGTGAAATATATCTTTAGTGCTAAATATTAACATCCCAATATTACTGAAACTTAAAAAAATTAACAAAATTTCCAGCACCATGAGTGTTTTTAAGGGATCTGGAAAGTAACTTCTGTGTTTTAAGTTAGTTTGTCCTACTTTAGAACGGATTCTTTCTTCTTCTGTTCAGTTAAAGCCCACACAAACTCTTGTGAGAAAAATCTTTTTTGCATATGCAAACAAATACACTTAAACACCCCCCATTGCTTCTTATTCTATCATTCTGCACTTTTTGTTTTTCTTTTCTATTTCTCATTTTCACTGTCTTTTAGTTCATACTGATTAATTGCAAGTCTCTCTTAAGATGTTGGGAAAGCAAAATGCGGTTTATGTAACATTTCAACATCAAAAATGAGAAATGCTTTTGAAGAGGTAAGGATTTAAATGTAAACAACCAAAACACATTTCCGTCGCAAATCCACCATACACAGAATGTTTTTGCAAACCTTGAGAAAAGCCTGCATGGCTCTTTATAGAATTTGACCTGGTATTTACAGTGAGGAACACAAACACAATTGTTGGTAAAAAGCTCAGTGAATACATAAATCTAGGTTTCATTTTTGTTGCCTCTGTTACTTCTTCTGGCTCCCTCCTCCCCCACAGTGTACTGTATGTATCCCCATCTGCCTCTTTTTCCTCTCCTTTATTTTTCTCTCTCTCTGTAAGTTGCAGTACAGAAAATGTTTCAGGTATTTGGAGAGCTTGCATGGTGTTTAACAGTGGATGCTGGCACAGTGAATTAGATAATCTAGTCAATTTTCTAAGCATATGGAAGATATTGATAAATAACATGCTATTCTCCAACCCCTCCTACACCCAGTGCTTTGCTGTGCTCTCTGAAACAATGACTGGAAAGTCTATACTCATGCGCAGACATATGTATTCACACACACACACACAAAAACACACACACATGGACACTGGCACATAAACAAGCATTTCTTAGCATCCCTTTGTGTGTGTGAGTGTATTTTTGTTTTACAATCAGTGGTTCCTTGAAATTAAACAAATCACAAACACATAAATATTCAAAGGTGTTTATCTCTCTCTCTCACACACACACACACTCACACACACCAGATAGATACTCACAAGTATAACTTTTGAACTTAATCTAAATATGAACTTTCCTCTTAGATATTCCTCCCTTTTTTATCTGTTACACACATGTGCACAAATTATACCTTATCTCTCTAACTTGCCATCTGTCTCTTTCTCTCATACACACACACACACACACACACACATGCACGCACTCACACACACACATGTGCAAGCAGTCTCATTTACTCCCTGCCTCTTCTCAGTCTATTGACAAAGCCCACTAGCTAATCCAGTGTGTGGGGAGTTTTGCTGCAGACAGAATTAGGTGGATAACACTGGATTGCCCCCCCCACGCACTTTCCTCCACCCCTCACCAGCTTGCATGTCGGTGTTTGTGTGTGTCCTCAGTGCGTGCCAATTAGGTGTGTGCACACATGTACATATTTGTGTTAGTGTGCGAGCAGGAGTGAGAGATGAGACCCCCCACGGTGCACTGAACTCCTACTGTAGATTAAGTGTTATAAATTGTCTCCTCAAAAGTACAGAACTTAAGGAGTCTCAGTCTGTATAGAAAACCACACGAGGCTCCTCTGTGTCTCCCAACTATAGACTTATCCAGATTAAGTATTCCTAAACCCATTTTTCCTGAGTTTGACAGTTTCACTTTGCAGCGTCTACCTCTCCATAAACCTTTAACCATTAGGATAAATTCCTTCATACTTAAAGCACCAAACAAAGAAAGTGTCTCTAAGTTATATTTCTTATGATAGAAAAGGACAATCAACTTCCAATATTACAGAAGCTGCCACTTTGACAACTGACACTCCTTTATACTGCTCTGTATCAATAATTGCAAACAGGTAAAATAAATAGAAGAAGCAGAACTCCCCAGAGAGAGAGAGTGGATCTATTTCTTCTTTGTTTTAGCAACAATTATTAAACAGTGCTTTAAAAATGAGACTTTTAAAGTTTTACTTTGTGTCCTCAGAGCCGATTTCAGAGTTTGAACGTTTCTCAACTTTTATGAAACTATGTGCACAAGCAAATTAAAATACCAGTTCAAACCATCCATCATCTGTGATACAGTACATCTCTTTAATTCAATCCCCTAAACTTACCTTGTGGTGCCTGATGGCACAATGATTTCTCAGTATCTTTGTAAATGGCTGAGAGAATGAAGCAAGTAGCTGGCATGGGTCTGTGTTTATTGTTGGGCTATAAATAAATGTTATAATTTCTGCAGCTACCGCTACTCATAGTGCATTTTTTCACTTGGGTGTTTAAAGGCTTTATTATAGCTAGGGGGCAGCTTACATGTGCAGCTCACATAAGAGCGAAGTAGAAGTTAATTCAGCATGTCAGGAATGAGAAGGGCAGGAGACGGAGAGCAGACTGAGAGGATGAGACACAGAGGTTAATAGAATGGTTAGTTATGTTTTTTTTTTTACACAAGATCCAGGTTATTTCTACAGTTTTACAGTCATCTGTTTTTGTGATGTTGTGTTTATTTTTAGCATTTTTTTATTCAGTTCATAAAGAAAAATAAGCATTTCTTAAGCGTTCTGATTAAAAAAACACATCTAGAATTCAGGATGCACATTAACCACAGTTCATAATTTTTTAGTTATGTTTGTGAGAATGTGTGTATCTGACAGGTGTGAGTTAATACTAGACTAAATATATGACTGAGCGAATGCATGATATGAAGATTCTTAGAGCAAATTCACAGGCCAGGTTAGTGAGTTCAATATAAACTTTCATATTTTTGGGTCACAGGCAGGACTTACGATCGTGACGCTCATTACAGAAACATATACAGCCCATAATAAGGACAGACCATCTGGACAACACAGTATTAGGCTGCTGTACTGAATTGCCCTTTGGACTGATGCCCCGGTCTCTCTCTTTTTCTTTCTCTCTCATTCCCTCGCTCTCTGCTTCTCATATGTCTTGCCAGGTTTGTTGTATGAGCATGATTTGCCCTAAAATCAGTCACTTCCATGGGGATTAGAAAGTTGGAGTGAACTGAACGCATTCAGCTGCTCCTCTACTGTAAGATTTTGACTGTTTACTTTTATGATATTATACTAAGCCCACTGCAGAAATCATGTAGACTTTCTTTTTTCAGTGTCCTTGTGTTTTAACCTTTCCCAGAGTATTATCAATCACTTGGCCCAGTTGACAGTGATGAAACACAGCCCCCCATCGTGTGGCTAGACACTGGTGATAAACATCTTGCATGTCAGTTATATATGTCCCAGAGCACAGCTTAACACCCAAAAATCACCAATCACCCAAAAATACTCAGTAAAAGTAAAAGTATGAGTCAGGTTGATAGAAAGTCATGAGTTCAACTCCAGGCTAGTCTCCCTTCCACGAACTTCAGAAGCTCAATGCAATCTCTCACTGAGCATTGACATTTAATATAGGGTTTTATTATTGAAAATGTGATTCATGGTTTCAAATACTTCTTATATGCAATATTTAACCTTATAGATTAAACTGTGAATAATTTTGGCCTCTGTTTTTTCCTACTTCTATATTACTTGAGTAAGTTTAAAATGTCATGAAAATTAGCCGTAAGGATCATATTTCTGATACCCGTAAAGAACCACATATAATTTCAGCTCGGGATCCCTGCTGATACACTTAAAACTAGTAAAAAAATATAAGAGATTTGTGAGATTTTTTTACTTAAGAAACAGGACTTTCAGTCATACTTATACAACAGAAGTAAAGAATGTGACTTGTGGGTTACTTTTATGTTTTTTGAAACCTGTGCAACAAAAATCGTCTTATAGCAAACACAATATTTAGCCGATGACATCAGCTGAGGTTGATGCCATTTCTGTGTTGGTTCAGCCATTTTAGTGGATTTGGTAATGGACGCCATAAAACAGAGTGTCAGCTCTGTAACCTTATGTCATTATGATATTGTACTCCCTTCACTTGCATCAAGGTTCGTTTTGGTCCCTCAGCACTAGAAACCATTTGTCAGTTCATACCAACAACAACAATGCGCTGGTGAACATGAGAGTCTAATAGCTTTTTTTTTTCTTTTACTTGCTGCTCTGCAAATAATACAAAGAGAAACAACTTGCTATTCCCTTCACTTGCTCTCTGTCACTTCACACTAGCAATGAAAGTTCCTGGAGTCAATTTGGGATTTTAATGTCTTGCACTTTTGACAGGCTGCATAGTAAATCTGCTCTTGGAGGCCAGTGAGAACAGTTGAGGCCATCTATGATTTAACGTGTCCTCAGCACCCCCCCAGCCCTCCCACCGCCACTGCCACCACCACCACCACCACCACCACCGACAGGAGCAGCTTCCACCCTCCCATAGCCATGAGCAGAAACTGAAACAAACCCGATCTCACGTACCCGTACAGTTTCAACAGCCTTTGTGGTGCCGAAACAATTCTGTTCAGTGTTTATAATTTAATAGGCCTTGTGGTCCAAACTGCATTCAGCTCTAAATGAATAATCGGCTGACAGCATCAAAAACAAGCCAGCGCTGTCAACAGGCTGTCAAACTAAATAAAACAAACACTGATGTGGACACTCCTTCTTACTCTCTCCCTCTCTCTCTCTCTCTCTCCCCTTTATGCTGTTATTGGTAAGGATTCTTGTTTCTGCCTGTTTACGAATCCCTGGAAAATACACACATCCTAAATGATGACTACCGTCATATGCATGCAAATTTCTGCTTTCCTCTATGTTTCACCACTGAAATAGCAAGTAAACAACAATGATGGGTGTTGGGGATAAGGCGAACAAGCAGGATGGTTGGCTAATGATTGTTTTATTATTACAAAAGCAGGACACGCGGAAGACGAGATGGATCCTTTCGGATATCAATTTGTCAGCTCAGGATTTATTATACTTATAAAAGCATGCTCTCTAGCCACTAACTAGTGACCAGCTGGAGGTTTTTTTTTAATTGGCTGCCCTCCTGTCACACTGACTGACTGGTTCACTGCCTGATTGTCTCTGAGGTCGGTTGACTAACTGACCAGATAACTGGCTGACAGACTTAGTGATGGTTGACTGATTGGCCGGCTGGTTGATGGAAGAGCTCACAGGATGACTGACTGGCTGTGTGGCTAAGCATAAAGCAGCCTCCCAACTCGAAGCAATTAGAGCAGAAACAGCAGGATCCCGGGGTGAGATTATCAATGCACACAGCAACACTCACATGTGTTTTTTAAAGTAAGGCTAGAGAGCCGTAAGCTGCCACGAGGTGAGAAGAAGAGATTAAAAGGAGTTTGGATCTTTTTCAGGAGAGTTTTTATTTTAATTTTCACTGACAAATATGTCGGTATTTGGCTGTAATGTTTTATGCCCTGCAGTGCAGTGGATTAAAAAAGTCTTGTTTGGCACCGAAATGTGGGATCAGGCTGGATTAATATGTGTGTTAAACTTGGAGAAAAATTCATCAAAAGACCTACAGTTGCATGATAGCTGTATATCATTTAATAATTTTAAAAAATGCACATCAGGTTTTCATATATTTTGGTCTCTTAGCAGCAAAGTTAGAACTTGCCATTATGTGCTGTTTTCGATATTTAATTTCTTTGTGGTATCATTAATAACAGTTTATCAGACCTGCTGTACTGTACATTTTTTAAGAGCATTTTTGTTTCTTCTTTGCTGCTAGAATCTACAATGAGTCATTTACAGTGAATTGTAAAATTCTGTAAAGGCCTCCATAAAGATTTCTAGGAAGCACATAAATGGTAGAATATCTGTTTACTGATGGTAAACCTTCTGGCCAAGAGAAGGACATATCTGCTTTTTACCAGAATAAATCCAATTTTGTCCTCCTTTAACAAACTTAGTTGCACTTCTCCCAGATTCTTTAGAATCTCTGTAGAATAATACAACATCCAAATAGCAGGCTAATTTTAGTGCAGCACCTATAAAAATAAGCACACTAGTGTAAATCACCTGAGCTGTTAAAACAGCCATAGCTTGTATTTGTATCCCGACTAAACAAACAAAACACAGCTTCAGGCTACTTTGTATTTCCTCTTTAATGTGCCAAAGAAATGTTAAGATGTACTCAGCTGAACCTGAAAAAAACCTCAAGTAGACACTCTTTGTTTTTTATGTTTTCTAAAACTTACTCTCCGACAGGTTTCTCTCTAATTAAAGACTTAATTTGACAGGATAGCTGCGATTCCCAGATTGTTTAATAAAATATTTGTGCTGTGTCATTGCATTGTAGGTTATGTTTTGGAATTGAAATGATTTGGTCTCAAGAAAGTAAAAAATATATGAACATGAAACCATGTGAACACTGAACTGAAGTCTGTTTTTTAAGCTGAAAAAAGCCATTCTGAATTCTTATAAGCAGACAAGTTTATTCTGAGTTTATATCTAATGGGGATCCAAATACAATGAGTGGCTCAAATTTCTCCATGTTTTTTTATTTTTATTTTGCACAGGAAATTACCATAGTAATGTTATTACAATGCATGACTCAGTGCAGCAGCATTACAGTTATTACTCTATTGCAATACGATTGGATGAGATACCCTTTCTTTCATTTGACCACAGTAAAAAAATGAATTTCCCTGAGGAAAATTAAATATTGCAATCAATTATACATAGAAGTTAAATCCCTTGAATCAATTACGAGATAAAATTCAGGGCTTCTAAAACTTTAAAAGGACAATTTCTTTCCATTTTCCATTTTCATGGAGGAGTGGAGTACAGACAGAATTTAAATGTCAAGATATAGGATTCTTTCATTAAGCTGGATGAAATGTTGTACCATGTAATAACTCCTGAAATGTTGCTTATAATTAAGCAACCATTAAGGTGTAACTTACTGACATTATTTGACCTACTTTCATCTTTTCTCTCTGATCCTGTGATATTTTATGGAGCAGGATTACCCTTAAATTGAGATGGGTCAAATATATCCTTTGTTGTCTTCACTTAAATAACTTTCCTTTTAAAGAGGCATTAAATTAATTATCAGTGCACAAATTTGTAGGTATCTTTTATGCATATACATCACTCTTACAACAGGCTTTGAATTCAGGCTTAGGAGGTCCGGTTCTTTGGGATGCTGACATTGTGGGAATAATATGGATGAAGTTGCCCCTCAGAGTTCCCTATTCACTGTCTCTTCAACCATCCATCCCTCTTTGTCCTCTCATTCATTAATGTGGATTCAGTCGCTTCATTATTCATCTATGATCAGTTTTTTCATTTCTTTAAGTACCGATCTTTCTTCCACGGATCCATTCAACCTCCTTTCTTTTACCTCCCTGCCTTAACTCATCTCTCTCCAAACCACTCCCTCACTATCAATAATCATTAGAAAACACAATGGCTTTATATCTCTGTAACTATAATCACTTATATGGATGTAAAGTCTTCTTTGGAATTCAGTTCATGTCAGCCTCCTCCTCTGTGTTATTTATCCCACCTGACACACATACAGAATATTATACTATACTGTATATGAGCTCAAGCTTGTTTAATTTACATGCACTATGGAAATGCTAACTTGCTCTCCCTGGCAAACGCATACATGTTAATGTATAACAGTGCACTGCATATGCACTCACTGAACCTATACACAGGCTATATGCCGTTAAGGAGGTAATTTTGATGAGGCAATGTGTGCAGTTACAAGCACACTTTCTGTATCCATGAATACTGCCCCTGAAACTCCAGCCTGATCTACTGAACACGGTCAGATGGGAGAAAAGGCAGGAAATGAAGAGATGGACTGTTGCTGGTTCTTCTACCTAGACAGAGTTAGGGTCATCAGTGTGCCCCTGAGCAAGGCTTTGAGATCCCTTGTAAGGTCTTCTTAAAAACACAGACAAATGCCTGTTTCCAGTCAAATCTAGAGTCAAACGAGAAAATCAATATCAATTTCTTCACTAGTGCAGAAATACAGCTGGGTCAGGCACATGTTTAGCCCAGAAGAGCTCAAAGCCTGGATTCAAGGTCAGATGTAGAAAAAATATGCCTTTCAACAACTCAGAATATGTCTATGTATCCACATTTAACAAATTAATCACTAATATAATCAGATGTCTCCTGCGGTTGGTCAAACTTCACCATGAGGACAGAATGTCTGAATAGAGGACCTGTGTGCACCACAGTGTTTCTGTCCTCCTAATGATAATGAGATTGATAACGGCAGATCAGTGTTTGCAGTTTCTAACTGTTAACACTCCACTGTTAAGCTAATGCATCAAAGATGAGGAGTTTCAAATCAGTTGCTAACAATGTTTGCAGCCACTTGCAGTCTATCAATGTGTACATATTATTAGGCTCCATTTAATTAAAGTCATGTTCTAGGTCATCTCTAATCTCTCCCCTTTCTGTTTGATCTACTAACACTGAATAGGAGAGCATGCAAATTGTTTTTAAATTCACACCACTGTGATTCTTTTGACATTAAACAGAAACTCCTGGATGGACTCGATGCTGCGCATGCTGCATGCTGTGTGTTGTCCAATCTCCATGGGTGGGGCTTGACTGCTGGTTTTTTTTTGTGGTCAGATAAAGATGTTATCATTTTACCAAGAAAATTTAACCCTGGGAAATAACATTTTTCACATCATGCCTGCAGACAGTTTCTCTGAATGTGTGTGTATGTAAATGAAAGAGGGAAGAAGAGACACAGAGGCTCATGCATAATGCTGAAGATGACGATGGTGACAGGAGGTCGTGCTCCTCAGGAGTCAGACCCCTCTGAGACCAAAATCACAGGAAAACCAAGGCAGGCTGCTTCCAGCTTGCTTAATTCTTGTATTTTTCATGAGTCCGGATGTGGCTATTGGCCAGTTTGTCAGTTTTAACCAATTTGGCACTTTTCATTCTGGAGTTTATAGGTTATAAAGTAATGTTAAACCACAGTGTTTGTACCTCAATCTCTTGATACTTGAACCTTCTAGCAGCTCTTAAATGTACTCTGTTTAATCTCAGTAGGAGCCCACTCATGGCAATATGATAACTGTCCTTATAATGGGCTAATTACCGTAGCCTGTCATGTAGAACGATTTATGCTGAGTAGGCACGATGCAGTTGACCTGTGAGTGAGTGAGTGTGTGTATGTGTGTGTGCGCCTTCTCTTCCTGTCTCCTCTCATTTATTTCTTTATTTATTTTCTTATTTATTCCCCTGTCCTCCCTTTATCACCGCCTCACCCTCATCGCTCTCTCTCTGTCTCCCTGCTCGCCTTTTTCTTGTCTTTCTAACAGATTGTTAATCGGTGATTACTGCAGCAACAAAAGGTTAGGTGAGAGTGTTGATGGGATTCTGTTGTCATGGGAAGTGCTGAAGGCAAAAGGCAGCATCCACTGAGTTTAATGATCCTGCATGCGTGTGTATGTTTAAAAACCCTTTGCTAAATCATGCATGAATATGATGTAGTCTGTTAAAGAGCTGTGGGCTTTTGCATACACTCACTCACTCACTCACTCACTCACACACACACACACAGACTGTAGACTGTAGAAGATGGATGTTCTAGGTTCTTGGTAATGCCTCACTGTCTCAATCTGTCTTCCTGAAAATGACAGCATGCCATGACCATGCAGGATATATAGCTACACAGATGTACACAAACAGATACACACAAAGGTGCAGATAGAGATTAGCACACATGTAGACACAAGGAGCGAAGGATGGAGGGACAAGGTGACAGAAATGAAAATAAGCCAAGATATGAGCAGCGACCTACATGCTCACATTTATTTTCTTGATATCTCATTTTTGGGGTTTCAGTTAAATCCCCATTCACTTATATCTTCCAGGAAACCCATTATATCACCTCAAACTTGACTCATGCATCATTGGCCTTTGTGTGCGTTCTGCCTGCTCTTGAAGGAGTGTGGGTGTGTGTGTGTGTATTAGGCTGTACTGTATGTATGCAGCATAGTGATTTAAACAATGATGTCTGTCTCTGCCTGATTACTAATAATCGTATTGTTTCTGGCATTTCTGTGGTTTTTTTTACAAGTTGCATAATAATAACTGCAGGTCTGTAAAATGGGCACATAGAAACTGTTGCTATAGAAACACCAGAATAAAAGCATCCTCCCTGGTAATGACACAAGTTTTCATTTCTTCCTGTGAGATGGGAAAGGGGGTTTTACTCTTTGTGTTCTCTTTCGTTTTCCCTTTCTCCCCCCTCTCCCTTTGAAACGCGACAACAGTTTCCCCCTCTTCTCTCTCCATGTTCCACTTTTATTTCATTTCTCACTCCCTCTTCTCATCCTTTCAAGCTCCCCCTTCGACTTCCTCAGAGGGCCCTTTTCTGTGAGTTAAATTCACAGCACTAGTGCACTTGGCCGTGACTGACAGATTTTTGGTAATTTCATGACCGGAGGCTGTGGCGCTCCGGCGGTGCACCTGCAGCACGAACGAAAAGAGGCTGGATTAGGAGGAATAAATTATCGGTATCAATCACGAACAATCAGATCAGCTCCTCTCATCCCATTTAACAGCAGTGTGCTCCCACCGCATGCTGACATTTTGTAATTCAGAAAAGAGCCCAGAACTCTCCCATGAGGAAACTGATACGCTTTATCAGGAGGCGCAGAGTCTCGAAGCACAAATACACACTATTCGCAAATAAGCAACAAGTGTGTATCAGTTTAAATGCTTGTTCAGCAAGATTTTTAGTTTTGCAAAGGTGAGGACTGGAGGCTGCTTTAAAAATAAGCACTATTCTTAAAATTATAGGCTGCAGATATAGCACACATACTTCTTTTTGCTGCCTTAAGATAGCTACAGAATTTCATCAACTTAATAGGAAAGTCCTTCATACATAATGCAAGCAGTTTTAGATGACAAATACTGGTAAGAATCATCTCTCTTTATGAATTGTCGAGTTCATTTATTTATATATAGCCTGCTATCACATATCACAGTTTGCCTCCAGGGGTTTTACACTATGCAGTATACAATACTTTCTGTCTTTTAGACCCGTAGCTTGAATGAGGAAAACTCTTCCCAAAGAAAACCCTTTTAAAAGAAGATAAAAATGGAAGAAACTTAAAAAAGGCCAATAGATGAGGGATCCCTCTTCCATGAAGGACGCATATCTAATGGACGTTGTGTGTACAGGGAAGAAATTGTTGCGGTAATCAGGTTAGATGGGCTTGTAGGCTGCGTGCGCTGTTGAAAACACACTCAAATACACAAAAAACAATGTATTTTCTAAATTGTGCTGTGGTCTGAGCAGGCAGAGGCCCAATTTCAATTTTGATACCACACAACACCGACCTATGTAATTTGTGTTGACATCCTCCTCTGGTGTGCCCTCTCCCTAATGTTGCTCTGGTAATGTCATTGCAAGCTACAACGTTATTGAACTCATGCAGGCAGGAAATTATCCACTTGCAGCAAGCAAATTTACCACTGCGCCAGTGCAAGATTGCTGTCAGTAATCTGCTGTGACAATATGTCTGTGAATATCTTACTTTATACATTATACCAACATGACCCACATATAACCCATAATTTCAGAGAAGGAATTTGCCACAGTTTTGAACCTTTGAATAAGTGTACATTCATTACTGCAAACAAGTACATCACTTAGATTCCTTCAAAATGTGGTTTCACATGTCCAGTATCTCTCTGTGATATTAAATACTAATTCCAAACATGCGGCGTTCAAATTAGGAAAAAAAAAAACCAAACTCATTTGTTATTATTTTAAGGACTTTAACAGTCCAAATCTCCAACTTATTTTCTCTATCCGAACAGTGTTGGAGTGGATTATTTCACTGTCAAATCATCATGGCTGTTTGAACTTGGGGCAGTCTGATGGTGAAGTGGTTAGCACTGCCACCTCATAGCAAGAAGGTCCAGGGGTTGAGCCTGCAGCCCTTCTGCTTGTGTCTGTGTGGGTTTCCTGGTTTTCTTGAAGGACGTATAGTTAATTGGTGACGTTAAACTGCCTGTAAGTGTAAACGGTTGCTTGTCTCAGTGTTTCAGCCCCATGATGAACTGCCGACCTCTCCACAGCGCACGCTGCCCCTCTGCCTGGCAGCTGGGATCAGCTCCAGCTCCCCTGCAACCCTCCAGAGCATAAAATAATACACTGTGGATAATGAATAGACAATGAACTTTTAAATGGCATAAAAAGTGTCCTTTAGAGGAAGCCTGGTTTTAAAGGCCTTTAGGTTTTTTAGATATTTTTTTCCTTAAGAAACTTGTTTTAACTTTTATAAAAGTTATTATAATGAATATCTCACTGTTCAAGTCGAGCACCTTTACTATCTTCATACCAACTTCTAGACTCTTAACTGATGAACCCATGTGCATTATCTAATTTAACTTAATGAACACGACTCTACTTTTCAGAATTATTCTGCATATTTTTCGGACCTTTTTATCCTCTTGCTTGACTTTATACTCACTGGCTCTGCTACCTAACTACTGATGTTCATGATATTGTCCATAACGTTGACTAATGGCCCAAATGGCTTTAAAAGTCTTTATATCTTCTAGGTATAATTGACCAAGTTTGCAATTATTGAGACAATCAAAAAAAAAAAGTTGATGATCTTACAAAGTTGGCTTTAACTTTGTAATGCAGCATAAGTATTTTTTGAAGAGACAACTTTTTTTGAAAGGGTTTTCACTTTAGACCAACCCTTTCAACTTTCTTTCTTTTTGCCTCTGTTTTCTAAAAAACCTTTCGCTCTTACTTGAAATACGAAGGCAGTTATATAAAGATTAAAATAAAACTTTCTACATGTTTTTACTATTCCTTTATTCTGTCTGTCAGCCGTCTTGGTGCATCAGCTCCTACTCTTTCTCTCCTTCTCATCCCATCATTTTTTCTGTCTCTGTTGCTACATCCACAGTTTTTTCTCAGTCTTAACTCTTCTTTCCCTCCCTGGCAACCCCGCCCCCCCTCTGCCTCTGTTACTTTCCTGTGTCTTACGGTGACATGATTCCTTGTGCCTTCATTCCTCTTTATCCATTGTTTTTACACTTCCAGGTTTGCCATTTACATTTTTACTTACATATTCTCGGTCGCAGTTCTCCTCTCAGTCCGTGCATGTGTGTCAGTCTCAAACACACACACACACAACCTGCGAGCTCATGGATGTCCCTTCAGATGAATAACAAAGCATACTGCAGCATATAGAGTATTTGGGCCCCAAGGGCAAATATTGAGATGCAAAGAGCTGCATCTTTCACTCTCCCTCTCTTCATTTCTCTTGCCCCTTTCTCTGCACTCTTTCCCTTTCTCCATGTCCATTGTGCATATTCATTTCTATCCCTCTCCCTTGTGGTATTCTGTCTGTATGGTGTCGATTGAAACTTCCAGATTTTAAGAAGTATTTTTCTTTTCATGTGTTTTTTCTTTTTGAGTCTTTTTTGCTACAGTTTTATACATCACCTCTCTCTCTCTCTCTCATATGTACATATATCTCTGGTACCTGCATTCATTTTAACAGTGCACTGTGACACACATGCAGTTATTACCAAAATTCGCTCAGCAGAGCATCTCTGTCTGTCTGTCTCCATCTTCCTCACCTCTTTTCGCTCCTTCTCTCGTAGGAGACGCGAAAATCCACAGGGACCAATAAACTCAAGAGACAGGCACAGAGAAAAAAAACAGGAAGAAAGACCTACACAGAGAAGCCCTGACAAAGTGAATTTTCAGGGATATGTTCTTCTTTCCTGCTAACTCCTCCTCACCTCCAGTGATGGGCTGGTTAGACCTGTGAAATACTGAACCACTGAAGGTGCAGCTAATTAGGTAAATACCAGAATTGAAAGAACTCAATTACTTTCACCAGAGAGGGAAAACTAAATTATTTACAAGTGAATTACTTCAATCTATGTCTGGCCATCAGTTTAAAAAATACATGCTGCGGTTAGGGATGGTAATAGCTGAAGCTTAAGGGCATAATTTCTACCAAATTATTCCTTTCATAAAATATCGAGTGTAAAAAAGTTAAAATTAATAGTAGGAAGTAAGAGCAGCCCAATTTTGTATGATTCTTAGGGTTTATGCTTTTCATTGCACAGGTACCATGTCACCTGTAAAACCCCAATACCTTCAAGATTCATAAAGCATCTTAACCCACTGACATTTTTTGATACAGTCACATTGCAATTACATAAAATTAATAATGTAACAATGCAACACACACACACACACACACACACACACACACACACACACACACACACACACACACACACACACACACACAC
>JAQMCX010000001.1:17991409-18012546 GCA_029814765.1 Acanthurus leucopareius | reverse complement strand
ACTCTTATATTTTTTTATATATTTAAATTTATATTAAATAAAATTAATAATTTAACAATTAAACACACACACACACACACACACACACACACACACACACACACACACACACACACACACACGCACACACACATTATATAGCCAAGTTCATTTTTTCTAAAGTCAAGATTATTGTTCAAATAATGTGTGAACACTAAAATTAATTCAAATTGAATATCTTCAGATAAGAAAGGGGGCGAGTGAAAGAAAGCAAAGAAAGAAGGGAGGACAAAAGGCTGCTAGCAGGTCTTAATTAGAATGGCAAGAATAATTTACTGTGGAAATTTCACATCGATTTTACACTTTAAATGAGCTCTGGAATATCTTCCCGCGACAGGAGGTTAACAGGCAGACCGAGCTCATGTTACCGTAATCTCATGATGTGCTAAACTTGTCAGAACCAAGTTTAGAATTAATACATACATGCTTGAATAAATTTAAAATCACCTATTGAAAAACGCAGAGTAACATAACCGTTGTTCCGTGGTTGTTGTGGAAAAAAGCCATGAGCGCGAGAGGGAAAGATGGGAAGATAAGTGAATCATTTTCACAGCAGGGAGGGATTCCAATAGAGGTGATCATAACATTATAAGAGACACACCTCAACTAGTGAGTCTCTGATTGCTTGTGGAGGTATGATTTATTTGTCCATTTCTTCTCCTCTTGTGTGTGCACAGACACCTGCTGATAAATATTTAAAAACACACGCTGTTACAAAGGAAACCACGTGCAGCGCTGGTTAACATCTGTGTCATTTCGTGTAACTTACTCATGGTAATGTTGGGTTGCGTTTTTTTCTTTTCTAGTAGATTTTAAGATTTCTTAATTCATACATTTATTAACGTGAGACGGATGACCAGACCCAGTTTGTGAAGATCTGCCCTGTCTTCAACTATAAAGATATTTTAAATAAAAAAACAAAGATGTGATTGAAGTTTGTTTTTTCTCCCTGTTGCTGTCAGATTGTTAACAATAAGCCAAGCAAAGCATGTGAGACTGATCAACTTGTTCACAATAAAATCACAGAACAAACAAAAACAGACAGGTCGCCAAAACTATTAACGTTTTTTTGAAGGATAGAGCTGTTAAATGTGAAGAAAAAAAAGACAAAAAAGGCTAGCGATTTGGTTTATTCAGAGAAAAAACAAACCAAAGGTAATTGTTGCTAACTGTCATATGATTTTGGGCGACAGAACTGCTTTCATTTGTTTTTCCTTTGCTGTAAAAACAGCATTACTGTCAGATGAAATAAGCCATTGATTTCCACTGTCAGGGGAAAATATCTTTATCAAGGAGGGAAGAAAATGAGACAAGTGGAGGAAGATGGAATGGGAGAAAAAGCCTCATGAAAAACGTGAGACCTTTAGGTTCTGTATGTGTGTATGTATGCGTGTGTGCGTGTGTGTGTGTGTGTGTGTGTCGGGCGTTGCAAGCATGTGTGTATATGTTCTGTCAGCGATGAAAGGGTGACCTCGTGGTGACCGCTTGCTACAGTTTATATTAGAAGATCTCAGCATAATAGTGCGCTTAACCACACAAAGATACACACCACATACACCCAAGGCCATGTGCACACCCACAAACACACTTGCAAACATATAGAGAGGATTGCTTACCATTGCTCTCTCTCAGCACCCATTTTGCTGCGCTCCCACATACGTTCAGCAGATTGCTGAGTTTATGGATTTGATATCCCCACCTAGTCTTGGCCGCAAAAGATCCTGATGTTTTTTCTGTACCATATACGTTTGTGTGCGTGTGCGTGTGTGTGTTTGTGTGCGTGTGCTGACTCTTTGCTCACTGTATCACATTTTCCAGGTTAACTTTTCAGGAATGCAGAGGAATACATGGCCTTTTTTCTTTTTGCTTTTTTAGCTGATCCCAAGGGTAAGTTAAATATTGAGCACACTGCTTCCTTTTTCGGCAGTCACACAGCAAGCTATTGGGGCTTCAGTGATTTTCATTGTCACATCTTTTCTACTTAGATGGCTCTGTGTATATCTGTGTTTCCCCTTCATCGACTCAGAGGCACTGCTACATGCAGTCGAGGAAAACTCGGGCCCCGTGAGTTGGACGGTTTAAACTGCAGTAAACTCCAACTTTGATGGAAATCCACAGAACTTTCCTTTGAAGCAATAAGGCATTAGTTCTGAAAGTTAAAAGTTATCATTTTTTTAAATAATAAACCTGAAGAAATAAGTACCAGACTCTGCAAATTCCCTTAATTTAAAAAATGTTTTTTACTGTCTTTTAGCTGAATGTTTTGGTTTTTAGGCTCCCACTGCCAATGTTGTAATATCTGGCTGCGGCAGGCATTTATTTATTTATTTTATTTTACAAATAAAACAAGTAAATGAAAACCCAATATATGCTCTCTGCTCAGCACCAAACAGCAAACAAAGTAAATTTTTGGTTGGTGAACACACAACAGCTGCTATTGAGACAGAATTTTTTCTGAAAAGAACCAAACACAGAAGTCAGAGTCAATATTTGACTCACATTCTATAGCTGGACAGAAAGACAACTCCAAACAAATGCCAGTGTTGCCTATCTGCTTGCTGTGTACGAGATAAGTGAAAGGTAGATAAGCAACTGTTTGCTAACAAGAGTCTATGAAATGGAAACCAGGGCATCTTCAGCTGTGACCACATGCAGTGACAGTTATGACAACTTTTCTTTTTAATGTGACATGATGAGTGTGTTGATCCATAACTGTGGAGGTTCAAGGACTGTCTGCTTCATATTTAAACTGAAGGGACTATGGTCAAGCTTTTAAGTTGCAGGGCATGTATGAAATGAACAACAAGAGCCACTAAAGATCTTCTTAGATTAAGATAAGAAGGTTAAAGCCAGTAGATTTAAGTCCATGTTTTAATTTGCTGCATGTCCACTCATTTAGCATTTAACCCTTACACATCCACTGGATCGCCAGTGATCCACTGAAGCTATTGACTAAGCACAACTTATTGAGATTTAAGTATTTAAATTTTGGACATGTTTCAATTTGTTAGATTATCCACCAGTGAACTCACAAATGCATATATGTTTTTTCAACTCAATAGTTTTCTGTAAAAAGCTTTTCCATCAAGCTATTTCAAACAGGCCCCAAAAGGTGGAAGTTTAAAGGTTAAACTTAAACTAAACTCAGTTCAGCTGTTTTTGACTCTTGCAGACTTAAATAGTTTCCATACTGGAAGTCTGTACTTTAAATAGACCTGTGTTGTAGCCATCATTTATTCAAAGTAGTCACACTAACGGCTGGCCACTAATCTTGTTCATCATTAACCTGCTACATATGTACACTTGAGAGCTGTCAAGTGTGTTTTGACTGCTTGTCACTGCTTGTCACTGAACAGCGTACACTGACGCAAAGTACCATGCAACCACTCACCTCTCTGTCTTAAAAATGGCAGCCGTTTAAAACAATTTTTACATATGACCCTAAAAATGGGTCTGCGATACTCTTGTGTTTCCTGACAGAGGCGACACTTTTGGTAATGAGCTGTCGGTGTTACAGAGTCATGCATTTGCCATCGCTTCATAAAAACTGCCCCCAGTGCTTTGGCATCACCGGACTGACAGCAGCTCCCAAACCACCAAACAAACAAGCATGGGCTGCTCCTCTGAGACTGCAGAGGCAAATACAAATAATGGGATGACAGAATTTCAGCCAGTGCCTATGAGCAAACATTCCTGCGGAGAAGGTAATATCTGCACTGAAAAAACACATCCATCATGAAAGATTGTGAGTGATATATTATGTTTAGCTCCAGAGATATCTCGGGGAGGAGCTCCGGCAGTAGTTAGGCCAAGGATTTACTCTCAAATTATTATTTTTCATAAGTTTGTTGAGTAATTGGTGACTGCGCTTAGCTTTTGATTTGAAGCCCTAACTCATCTCCATTCAATCCATTCAGGGCGAAAGCTTTTGAGTTAGAGGCTGAAGGATGATTGAATACAGACGCAGAGTAGTGGCTTCCCTCAGAAAGTAAATCGGTTTGTTTTTCAAAGCGAGAATGATGAAAAATGAAGATAATGTTTTACGATACACACAAAGACACACGCACATGCAAATACAAGCACACATGCAATCATATGCAATTCTTTCTGGTGCACCTCCCGGCCTGCCTCACTTTGTGCTTATTCGATCTCCTTCCATCTTTCATTGTGTCTGTTTGTCTCTGTCTCTCACACTCAGCACACACGCACACACATACACACAAAAAGCCCACCATCCATCCTACCTATCTCTGCTATCTTCACACTGCATCCCCAATTCCTTGCTGACAGTGTTTGGGATTTACTTTGGACATAGCCTTGATTCTCCTTGCATGTGTGTGTGCATGTGTGTGTGTGTGTGTGTGTGTGTCATATGAGGTATGATACATGCCTCTTCTCTGCTCTATGGTTGTCATGGTGACCGGTGACTGTGCATGTCAGGTCCCTTACCTCACCAGTCATCTTCACTTTATATTTAATTTTCTGGTTTTCCTCATTTTCATGCACATCTAATTTACATCCGACAAGAATATTAAGCCTGTATCAGACAAACAGGCTCTTTGATCAACTTATTGAAGTGTAATGAGAACTGGGGTTGAGTTTTTTTAGGATTGTTTGTTCCGTGGTTATTAGTTTACAAGTTTGTGCTTAGATGATTTCATGCCATGTTTACTGGCTGGCAAAAGTTAAATTTGCACACTGCGGCCACTTTCTTAGTTAGGGACAGTTTTTCTTCAAAATTGGTCAGTTTTCCAAACATATGAATCTACAGTTGGAATTATTGAGACAAGTTGCATTGGGGAAAGTGCTGCGTCCATGTTTTCAGTAATGAGAGTGTTAAAAGTACTTGCTCTCTCTCAAGGGAACACAAAGTCTTTTTCAGAACTGTTTTCAGCTTTGTTAACTGCATAGATGGATTTTCATATTGTTTTCCAGAGACCTGCTTTTATCCCCACTGAGCACCAGCTAAATGGCCTAAACGCTTGAATCTAACTGCAGTCCCATTTACGTAAACTGTTTGACAGTGGGCTGACAGGGAGTGCGAGAAATGGCGATAGAGAGAAAGACAGAGAGAGGTTGTGGTATTGGTTCTTTGTGTGATAAATATAGGACGTGAGTGGGTGGAATAAAAACAACCTAACGCTCTAGCAGGATAAGAGAGGAAACACAGAGAGATAGATTTAATGACACCAGGAAAGAGACAATATGACATATCGATAATAATAGCGATAAAGCGAGGAAGAGATGTAACGATACTTTGAGAGAGATGTGATGATACTAATACAGGGATAATTGTGGCGAGAGAGGATAAAAGAAAGGGAAGAAGGGATGAGAAAGCAGGACAGAGGTGGAGGAAGGGAAGGGAGGAGGGAAGTGATGAAAAGAGGGCTTGGTAAGAAGATAGAGAAATGGAGATCCAGGCAAAAGAGATGCATGGAGAGAGGTGCAGGGATAGAGATGATACGGGTATTATAGTGAGAGCAAGGATGGACAGGAGGTTAAAGAGAGACAGAGCTTGTGGGAGAAGATGGAGAGAGATGGACGGTTGCAGAAAGGCAAGCATGAGGTGGGAGAGACACAACGACTCTGACACTGAGATAATGAAAAAGAGGGAGAGGGTGGTACACGAGAAGAGGTGGGTTAGAGGCAGAGATAAAAAGGATACCTAGAAAGATAGACAACAGATTTCTCTCCTCCCCCTCCTCTCCTTTCCTCTCCTCTCCTCTTCTCTGCTCTGCACTTTTTCATAGCAGTATTGAATCACTGCAGTCAATGGTTCTCCACAGCGTAACTTAGAAAGATGCATTTGATTTGTTACTCAGCATGCCGTGGAATGAGAGGGCCAGCTTTGATTTATGAGCCAGGGGCCCTGTGGTCAGGTTCAACTAGATCGCTCCACCTTTCTGTCGCTTCTCAGCACCTAAAAATTTAACAATCTGTCCGATTGTTATGTAGATCTGCACTTCAGCCAAATCCATTCCAGAACAAAGCACACTGTTTGTGTTTTTTTGGACAAAATAAAATTAAGAAATAATTAATTTTTCTGCAAAGATCTAACATCTCTCTGTTGTGTGAGTGGAAAGGGCAGAGAATCAAGTTGCTATGGTTTGATTGCTAACATGTGACACACAGCTCTTAGGAATGCCCGTTAGATGGCAAAATGCACAAGTGGCCATTCTTAATTTAACCTGGGACATGTCTCACAACAGGATTTGTGTCCAGCCCTGCAGAGTTAATTGGGCTTTTATTTTTGTAAGAACATACTGTAAATATCAGGGGAAAAGCCTCGAAACCTGCAAGATATAAATCAAACTACACATACATGAAGGATTAGCTCTCTGTTTTAATGAAGATTGACAGTGTGTGTGCTCATGTCTGCGCAGCATTGTGTAAGTGCTCAGCATTCATGCCCTAATGGAAAGCTGTTTATTTGTACGTGTCTGGAGCTGCTACTTAATGAAATGCTTATACTTTTATGCAGAGATCAATTCGTGCAGCACAAACACTCACACATCATTTATATCTATTTCATTATTATTTTCTTTTCATTTCTTTTGAGTAAATTTATTTGTTAGATCTTCAAAGACCTGAGAAGTTAGAAGAAGCACATGTTGGGTGAGCGGGAAGGACACACTAAGAGAAAAACACTGAAAAATACTTAAAAAGACCTTGTTTATTCTGTTATCAGAGCAAATAGACGTCTACTTGCAGAGCAGAATTCCACAGATTTTAGGTGTCTTGCTATTTTCTATTAAATTAGTTATCATGTTCTGTAACTAAAACAACAGTGTCTGTATTGAATCGGGAAGATGAAAACAGTAGGTGGTGTTTCAATGCACATGAGGTCGCTATTCATTAGCTGACGGGTGGCTTCCATTAACATTTTTTTTCCCGAAATTTCTGTATGAAAGTCAAGAAGACATTTCTTCATGATCGCGTCTAGTTTAAATGGCTTTCTTCTTTGTTTTTTTGCATACAGTTCCTCCTCCCTTCCCAACATGCCTTGCATTTAGGATTGTTAGCCCCGTCCTGTTTCTAGTGTTTTCCCAGTCAATCAGCTCCATCACTGCACCTCCACACCTCTCACCTGAGCTGCTCCACCTGCATGGATTCTCTCTTCAGTTTAGTTTGGATTTTACTCCAGCTTTCAGTCTGTGTTTAGTAATCTGCTTTGTTGGCTTTTTTATTTAAAGGAAATATTTTTGCTTCTGATCCGGCATCCCCACTGTTTTCCGCATTGAGATCCACCTGCTCTGCTCTTCTTGTGAACCGAAAATATTAATAATTATCGCAGAAATTATAACAATTTTGCATGGTTCTAGGGCTGGCAAGATCTACCAGTCCCTCAGGGGGTCCATTGCTTCAGTCCAAACAAAAATATTCCAACAACTATCTTAACTATTTTGAATTTTCCATCAGTGCCACCATGAGGTTGATATCTGTGGTGCTGAGTCTGTCGAAACAATGGAATTTGACACAGATCTTCTTAGGGTGATTCTGCTTCTTTAGTTTAGTTCCATTATCAGATCATAGTTGTGATTTGTCCAGCAATTTTGTTCACCACCAGTTATTGTACCTTCAAAACCAGTATCATTTACACCAGCCTGGACTTTATATTTACTAATTAGCAAATGTTTGGATGCAAACACACTAAATTGAGACAAAATTAACAACATAACTTGTAAACATGAGTGTGTTAGCATTGTCATTGTGAGCATGTTAGTAAGCTGAGGTTAGCACTGAGCTCAAAACATCACTGCTAAACTAGACTTCATCCTCCTCTGGAGTTTTTCTGTGAGTAAGTGTTTGTTGTCTTGCTTACATGGACAGCTGTTGGAGGGACTGACCATATGGTTGCCAGGTACCGTACTGTCTCTCTAGCAGGAAAAGCTACACAACACTTACATTTTCTAAGCAAAAACAGGGGGAAAGAACTCGCTGCTACATTTACAAAGGGGTAAGGCAAAGTACTTTTCACTGAAATGCCCTTAGTTTGGTGTTACAATATGGTATCCTGTTTGACGTAAGGCTATGCTAAATTTTACTTACTCCATCTGCTCTAAGAAGGCAGGGGGGGAGCTGGCACCGGAAGAGAGCATGTACAGAAAGAGGGAGACAACTGGAGACAGAATGAGAGACACAAAGACGGCTGAGGGGGAGAGGTGAATTGGGTTGGAAAGACAGTGGAGAACAATCTGAAATTAATCTGGACACACCAGATGGTTTGAAGTTTTGTGTGTGTTTATGTGTGAGTGTCTGTGTGCATGCACATGTACATGTGTGCGTCTCTGTTGCTGCCATCGTGTCCATTAGGTCCTGTGTAAAGGTATTTGGGTGTTTTGTGTTACTTCAGACAAATAAGAACATCTGGTTGGTGAACACTGTGAAAGTTCTGAAACAATGTTGATAACATATAAAAGATAAACACACACACACACACACACACACACACACACACACACAAGACGAGATTGTGACCAAGTGGATACTTGTCTCTAGAGTGTACAACACATTGCTCTGTCTGTGTGTGTCTGTGTGTGTGTGTGTGTGTGTGTGTGTATGAGAAAGAGTGTGTTCTCAGTGATATAAGGTTAATAAATCAATAGCCATCGCTATCAGAGAAACAATTACTGCTGGCTTTCATGTTGGGCACACACACACACACACACACACACACACACACAGAGACACATACACACTCACACACTGTCCTACGTGCCATGTATATTTGAGTGGCTTTAGCAGTAAACTGTATGAAGTGTTCTCAAGGAGAGAGCAGCAGGAGATGAAAGATGGAGGAGAGAGGAGAGAAGTGGAGGGAGAGTTTGTATATGATGAAAGAGGAGGAGAGGAGAGAAGAGGATACACAGAGCTTCACCACAGCGGAGAATCCTAAAACCTTGATTGTTTATTCTTTTGCTTGTATTTTTTGGCTTTTACATGTGGCACCGTACTTTTATGCCTTAGATGCGAATGCAGCTGAACAAACTGAGAAAACTAAAAGTTGCTTGCTGTTTTTCTTTTCTCATTAAATCAACATTTTTTTTTTGCATAATTACATTTTTGTTAATTAAAGCTACTTAAGTTTCAAGCAGCAACCTCTTCACTAAGCTTATTTAGCTGTTATAGATCGGCGAGTCATGGTACACAGAGGTCAGGGTTTGGTTCAGTAAAATCATTTTACAACTTACCACAATGCCAAATTTTGTTCTACAATGTAACACAAAGTTTAGTCACTGAGGTGTCCATGTATATTAGTTGAGTAATATTAAACAGTTACTTTACAAAATCCACAATAAATAAAAAATAAAATAAATAAAAGATATGAGGGCAGAGGATTTTAAAGACCAAGTGATATTATAGCAGCAGTAGTTCACTGGCAGGTTTAAACTCTGGTGTTCATTTGTGCTCACTACTGTGTGACAGACTCAATAACCAATAATCGTATTTTGTTGACCTCAGCACATGTTGCCAACAGTGTACGGCTAAAAGTGTCTGGATGGAACTTATACATTATGACATGAAGTCTACAGCACTTATTTCATGTCTACAACCTTCACCTCATTTGTTATTTGTTAGCATAGCTGCTGTCACCTTTAAAAGCTGCTTTATTATTACCCTAGTGCCTTGTTTTCTCTCAATAGATTTCAGGCTTAAAAGCATCAGGAATTCTTTAAAACTTGGTCAGCCATACAGTTTTTTCATTATGCATGTATGAGTACATCTCCGTCTCATGAGTTCATGTACAAGCAGCGACTGATACGCTGCTTGACAATAATACCAATATACAGTATATTAAGAGCTTTACATTGAGTTTTCTTAGTAACGGGTTAGTGTTGGTTGGTTAGTTTGTTGGTTGTGTGTGTATATGTGGGTCCATAAAATATAAGTACTGTGTTCATCCATCCATTGTAATTGTAGCTTAATGTAAAGAGTTGTATATGGTCTTATGCATGCATTTTCCATGTTTTATGTTCTTTGTTTGAGTGTCATGGGAATGTAATGAGTGAACAATGTGATCACACATGCTGTTAAAACAACGCCACACAGCACGGTTACGCACGGTTAAGTGTGTTTAAGTGTATGTGTCATATGAGGTTATTTCTGGTCTGAGATCAGTAGATTGCAGCAGGATTAAAGGGCTAGAGACATGAAATCTAAGTATTTAGACTGTGTACTTCTATTTATGTTCTTCTCATGAAAGCTTCACATGGCATATGCTCTGGTGTCATGGGACGCTGAGAGGCGTGTGTTACATTATATTGGTGTTTCATGTGAGGACAGTGGATTATTATTGTGACACTTGGCTTTGCTTATAATGCATATTTAAGCGGTGCCCAGAGTTGTTTATTTCAAATACGCAATCTGTTGCATTATTTCTAAAGATTTTGGAGGCCAGAGTTTTTTTTAAAAAATAGCTTCAATCATGGAGGAATGAATCTTCTTCCACTCGTAATTGTGTTGTCCTGAGCTCTGTGCAGATCTTGGTAAACATTACAAGGCTACAGGTTCAAAGCTTTTGAAAATGTAAGACTCTTATGAAGAATGAGTATGAAAGGTTGGAATGAATGGCACAATCGAAAGCTGAAATCATTCATTTAAATGCATGATCAAGTTTGATATCTTAATGTTCTAAAGTGATTTTGTCTCATTTTTCTCTCTCCCAGCTGAATCTTGTGGTGGTGTTGTCCAAGGACTGAATGGCACCATAGAGTCGCCTGGTTTCCCCCACGGCTATCCCAACTACGCCAACTGTACATGGCTGATAATAACAGGGGAGAGGAACCGAATCCAGCTAACCTTCGTCACGCTGGCGCTGGAGGAAGACTTCGATATTGTATCAGTTTACGATGGACAACCATCTCCTGGCAACTTAAAAATGAGGTTTGAAATGATTCTCTCATTAACAGTCTGTTTTTCTTCCTGCTTCACTGTTGCTCTCTCTCTCTTGCCTTTCTCTTTTCAAATCTCTCTGTCTCACTCAGTGTGAGTGTAGCCTACTCTCTCCTCCAAGCCCTGACACTCTGATCTACCTCCTCTGAACACAAAGTTGACATTTGGACAGCAGCATATTTCTTTGAATACTTATTTCTCCTTAATTGGAAATGACACTCTCAAAGAACAGTGAGTGTCAGCTTTAATTTGAGTAGATTTCCTGTCATATTGAATAAATTGTTCAATAAAGGACAGACATTTTTGTGGATGGTCCTCTCAGTTTTACTGTGACAAAAGTAGCAGGACAAAATAAATTGAGATTTGGCAAAGCAGACACTTTGACACCACAATGGCTGGAAAGCCTGTTTGTTGTCTTTGAGGAAAAACCTTATCAGTTACTGAGGGTTTTATATAATAGTGGATTAGTCAACAAGTCAACTATCAAAACCACTGGATGACACTTTGCATTTTGACATAGATTTGTGCGAACAGCCATTTTCTATGCTATGCCATGTTAAATAAACAGAATTAATTAAAGATATTTAGAGCAGGCAAGTATTCTGCTATTCCTGCATGAAAGCAGTCACATTGTTCCTGCAGTCAAACAGTGTCTTTGGCAAGGTCACTGTGGGTCTGTCCAATCAGATTGCAGCACATTTGTAAACAGACTGATAGAAAGAAAGCTCAGTTTTAACTTCTGACAGATTGGTGCTACCAACAATAGTAAGGTCCTAAAGTGGGTTTTATTTGAGTCCTTTTTAATGACAAGTACTACTCAGCTGAGGTAGTTGTGACTGACTGTGGCACATTTGATTGGAATTCCACTTATTTATAAAAAGTTAAATGGAGGTTTTGCAATGGTCATGGAAGTAGATTTTTGATGATCCATGAAGTACTGATATACATATAGTTGTTAAGATCATGGATTCAGAAGGAAGTGGTGTCACCAGACAGGTTTGACCTGAACTACATGATCTGCTCTCCACCGCTGAGACCTGCAAAAAGGTCAAACCACACAAACATAGAAGAAGCAGCACAGGTCTCAATGAGATAGCAGAGATGAACACATGGAGAGTAAAAGAGACATGATAGAGACGACAGTATACACCAATGTGCCAATAAAAGTCCCAAAATACTTTAACACTGCACTTAAGACTTTGTCACCTCTTAGTATGTTGTAGGGCTTTGACTTTGCATAGGAATATACAAGTGTGACAATAGTTCTAATACAATGACATGGGTACACGAACTGTTCAATCTTGAACAAGTTTGGGGTGAAGTTCGAGAAATGCCTCTCTATTTCAAATTAAGGATGTGTCCACTGATCCAGTGTATCAGCGTCTATAAATATTTTGATGGATTTGTCAAATTAACGCTGATCAGTTGTCTGTTTGTTTAGTAATTATTTGATTCTAGCCATGCAGAGTGTCAGCTGGGTTCAGCGTTTTAGCCTTTTTACATCTGAATTATGACTTGACCATCAGTTTAAATGCCTTCAGTTGATAATCTCAAGGAAATAAAGCAAAGTTCAATTTAGACAACAGGGGCTTCTGGAAAACCTTGTGAGTCCATATACCAGCATACCAGGTTTATTCTGTTTTGTTTATGTACTCAAGAATGTAGAGAGGAAATACAGGCTCCCAACAGAATGACTAATAGAATATAAAATAAAAAGAATAAAAAAACACTTTTCTGCAGATTTTACTGCTTTGTAAATTATAGGCATGGATCGGGCAATGGCAAAGGAGAAATTGTTTTCTGCATTCTGTATGCTACAAGCTGTGCATTTCGAACTGAGTTCTCTTTCTTAAGAAGTGTTTGGGCTGGAACCTACTCCATTAAAAATGAAGAGGTTAAATCATGTAAGAACAGAAAGGAAAAACTGAAAGAAAAAGTCATTATAAGATGAAACAAATGCAGAACGGAAATGATTAGTATCTTTCATGATTCAGGTCAAATCACAAATTCCAAAAACTGATTCTTGCATATTAATAACATTGCAGTTAGCACAGCAGCCAACTATGATGCTACAGAGGAAGAATGAGCAAGATTTTGGATGCTCCTGTTTTTCTGACTTAATAATCTCCTGGTGAAGAATTTTGAACAATCTAACTTGTACTATATATAGCTTTTAACTTTGGTTCATACAACAGTGCGCTGCATGTTAGTGCAAATTATATTAATTAGTTTGCCTTTACTCCACTGCAACTGGAATTTAAGATAAAAGAGAGAACAACATAATTTAATTTTCACATTAGTAAAAATTTAAGGACCTACAAAAGGTCGGCAGCCCTCTGAAGTAATGTGAAAATTGCAAAGATATGATGAAGGATTATTTTTCATTTTTCACAAATAAAAATTAAACTCGTGGCGGGTTAATGGAGCTAAAACTTTTTAAAATCTAAATGTTATTGTAAAGAATTAAAATTAAATCACAAAATTACCAAAAAGTCTGTGAGTGTGTGATAATAAATCAAACACTTTGGGCTGAATTTTATAATTATTTTCATTATGCTTCAAGAATATATATGCATTATGCATCATTCTCTTTGAGCCATCTTGAAATATCCTATTTTGTGTGACAACAGTCCAGAATCCAAAGATATTTGTATTTTTCTTATTGAAGATCAAAGAAACAAAAAAAATAGTCACATTTGAGAGACTAGAACTCAATGAATCAACCAACCGATCAATTAGGAGAATTTTTACTTAATAAATTAATTAACTCTGGACAGATTAATCTAGCAATTATTGCAGCTCTAAGACACTGGAATTTTTAGCATGTAATTTCCAAATTCCAACAAAGCAGGACCTTGTGAGCCCCTGCATGTAACATTCTTGCATGCTTCAGATGTCGAAAACATCACTGTAATTTTAAACATGCATTTTTTTAAAGCAATTTTTAAGCTGCAACAACACAAGGATGCAGCCAATCTGATAAGATTAAACTGCACTATCTTTATGATCATTTAAATGGTTGCCTTTTCTGTTGATCAACAAAATTGTTCAGGACAATATATGTCATTGACAACTGGCGTCATCAGTATTTGATTAGTTGCAGAACTGTAACATTTTTTCCAGAAAGAACAGACAGAACTGCATTAAGAGAGCTGGCAATCTGTAACAAGCTTATTCATAGTGCTCTGCTTGTGTGTAGGAGGGATGAGCTGGGAATGCACCAAGTAGTGTCTGAGGCTGGTGGTGCAGTTCGGGATAACAGTGGCTTTTACCTTGAAAACATTACACTCATATAGCTCTATTATATGTGTCAGTGCTTAAGTGGAATAGTTTTTTTCTAAAAATTTATTTCTTTTGAGTAGCTGGAGGCACATAGTGTAGACGACAGACTAGACTCATGGAGGAGAGTTTGTGTTGAGGCTTAAAGCGAGTGAAGCTCCTTTTTCTGCACAGTTTTTCAGTCAGGTGTTTGTCTAGAGTTGTTTGCTTCTTTGCAAAGCCAAGGCTGCAGTTAACACAATTATTTATGATGAATTCAATGTCAAACTATGAGCTGAATCAATGCAGAGGTTAGAAAGTTAGTCAAAAGAAATGAGTCCTTTGCTGCTCTGACGGTTTAAGTATGTAATTTCTGCTCAAAAATCAGTATTTAAATGATCTGCATTTAGAGCTTTAGCGACAGTGTTTCAGATCTTGCCTACATTATTCTACATGTTGCTTCTTTTTTTTTTAGATCCACAACAGGCTGATAGGCGTTTACTTTAGGGTTGTGCAATGCTTTGCCTCTCTGAACTGTGGTGTGCTTGTAATCTGAGATAGACCTCCTCAAGAGACTACTTCAAAACACAGATTAATTAGATCCTTTACTACATTAATTTACAAAAGGCCCTTGAAAAATCAAGTACCAATGTCTTTGAAATGACCTTGAACAGCTTTACAGTGTGTTGAAAAAATGAAAAGAAAGTACTAAAAATATGAAATATGAAAGTTATGGTTAATTTCAAAAATAATTTGAACATCTCCTTTTGCTTGTTCTTTTTCTTTTCACACATTCTTTCCATATTTTTTCCTTCTTTCTTTTCTTAATTTCTCCCCCTCCTGCCTCTTATTTCTGTGAATTCATCATCATTCAGTTTGCTGCCTCTGTGGTGGTCAGTCTAGGTTCAGATACAAAGTAACTACATTTCCTCAAAAAATACATAAATATTCTCTCACAAATAGCCTCTGACCAAGATTTTTTGGTTTAGCTCAAAGCCGCTTGTGTTCGCTTGGCACATTTTGCATGAAAATGCTAGAAAATTCAAAATTTCTTCACCTGATTGTGCAGTGTGGAGCTTCTTCCAGCTGCATTCTGCAGCACACGGAATAACCAAAGCTAGCTTGTCATGTACTGCACCTTGGACCTCCTGCTGGCTGTATGTGTTCGTAGTTGTTGGCCTGAAGCCTGCTTCTGCTGGGATAGTGAAATCACTAGAGTGTGCTGTCTGCAGGCCCTGCACAGGGTGAAATGACAGCTGCACCAAAAATTTCCCGATCTCTCCAGAACTACGGCTGTGGTGTGACGACAGGAAAGTGAAGTGTACCAGCAGCTCACCTGTGCCTGGCCCCTTTGGGCCCTTTCAGATCACCTGCTGCTGCTGTTTTCTCCTTCCATAAAAACATATTTCCTCTCCCTTGATTTATACTTTCTGCTGTTGAATTTTTTTGCTAACAAATGCAGCATCACCTCTAAACACATTAAAGCTACTACCACAATAATACAGCACTGTATTAATGTGAGAAGACTGTTTGAAATGTTGGACGAGGTGGTTCACATCCCTAAAGGTTTTTTTTGATTATTTGTTTGTTTTTTCTGGTGTTGGAGTTCGCTACCATTTATAATCGGACTACTAATTCATTGATTTCAAATAAGTTAATAAATGACTCCAGTTTGGAGGCTGTCAGCAGTGTTAATTTGTACTGGCACCCACATTATAGACAGTCCAACATATCAGGTGTATTTTAACTGTTCTGTCTGCTACAAGCCCTTAAAAGTAAAAGATCAGTAGAAGAGTGGTGCATTACACGCTTTCAGAGCCTCTGGCCTTCAGTGCAGCGAGCTCTCACAGTGAACCCATTCCCATTGTCAATTAGATCAAGTGACTAAGCTGGGAGGAGCGGCTCGTTCCTCTTTTTAACTCTGCTTCTCTGTTGATGTTAGCACTTCTCTGAATGGAGTGGACTTTACTGAGGTCAAACAGCATAGTGCTGAAATGAGACCACTGGCCTGCCTTCCTTTGTGCCCTCAGGGCCCCCCTGGTGTGTGTCACTGAAAAAGCTTCAGTTCAGATTGTTAGACATCTTCCAACACCCACCATCCTCTTTTTGCTTATTAGACTGTAACTTGTGTTTTTACATAAAAATAATATGTGATTCCAACCTCTTCGCATTCAGGGTTCCATAAGGGCAGTGGTCAGCTGATTGACCTAAAACCCTCTCCTCGAATCAGCTTCTGACTGAACGATGCAGCCCCTTCTGATATGAACCCATCAGGCTGCCCACATGGACAGAGGGATGAAGCCAAGAGGAGCTGATTGCCCTCTCTTTGTTCACAACAGAAGAGTGAGGAGATATCTTTCAGACCTTGTGTGTGGGGAATGCTGCAAACTCATTTATAGAAGAAGGGCTGACCCGGCATCTGTGGCCTCTTCTAGCAGCCCCAGCTGTGCGTCAGCAGCATTAGCTCTTCTCCATCCCACTCAGTCTGCTGGCTGATGTCAACAGTGCAAAAATATTTATTTTTTGAAGGAACTCTCTGCTTGCGTCTTATACTGTATGAGAAAGGCCCATTTCTCAGATTCCCTGTGGCCTTACAGTCGGAGTTCTGCCAAAATTTTGAAGCCGTGTATAAGATACACACTTTTTGTCTGATTGGATGTACTGCACATGAAGATGAATAGCCAAAAACAGTTAAATTAGAATGGAGTGGTTTGAAAAGTGTTTGTGCATTTTTTAAAAACACTTTGTTGTTGATAATTCGTTAACCCAACATGTGCTGCAGCTGTTTTGTCCAAGCTTGCTGGAAAACAAACATGAAAATTATAATTTCTTACCTCATTTTTTGACATTAATCAGGTTGCACAACCGAAGTTCAAGCTAATTGCTGTAATTTGCAGATTTTTTAATAAATGTAGGCCATTAAATGTAAGTATGGCAAATTGAGTATGCAAAGTACATATAATGTGTCAGGGGCCACAGAAAATGTTTCTGAAAGTCAACGTTTGAGACATGGATATGGATGGATCTCTAAGTTAAACAGCCTATTTCCTATTTTGTTGTTTAACTTAGAGATTTAAAGATTAAACCTTCATACTTATTACAGATTTAAAAAAGATGTTCTACCTTGAGTTGTCGCTGGACTCACTTGTCATACCTAGTTTCTCAGAGTCAGACAGAGCGCCATGATGGAGTCAGGTCAGTTGGTACGGCAGGACAAACCATTGACATTCTTACTGTCATGCACCCTGCGGGTCTCGTGTCTGCGGCTCGACGTGTATCCACGGTGACTGCTGCCCAGGAGCCCTTTGCAGAGGTAGTTTGTCAGGCTGCATTTTGACCTGCAATTTCACAAGTGATACCTTTTTGATCCCTGTAGGGAGATTTATTACTCTGCAGGTGACCCTCACCTCAGCAAATTAATGAGTCCCTCAGAAGATTAAAAACTTCTTGTCACTCTGTTTATTTAGAAAAGGGTAAAAGCAAGCAGAGCAGTGTTTTCTTTTCAAATCCTACATATAAAGGCATAAGCATGCAATTTCTACATAAACTGTTCCAGGTTTGGTGCTTGTTTTGACTGTAATAACTCACCTGGTCTGTCATGAACTATTAGCAGTACATTTTTCAAGACATCTACTGGTGCCAAGATAACTGTGAAGGACAGGTTTAGAAAGTTTGTGAGTGTGTCTCATTTAAGCAATGAAACTGCAAGTTTCTCATTTAAATAAAACATTCTAGCATTCACCATGATCTTTGACTGTCTTCATGAAGGATTGGACACATGCATACATATCCACAGATGTCAACACAATGGACTGAGAATGGCTGAGCAATGTTGTGAAAAATATACAAAATATAAAAAGAAAAATAGGGTTGAAAAAGGTCTTTTAATTCATGTTATTAAAGTAATAAATGGCCTAAAATAAAAAGATGGCTTAAGATGACCATTTTTGGTTTAAATATAAACATAGACAGCCTCAATATTAATAAGATAAGTATGAATAACATTTTTTATCAAGTTAGTACAGGAAGTGACCTTTTTTAAGGCATATCCTAAGAAAAACAAGTTTTCTTTCATGTAGAATTTCATTCTCTTTTGATATTAATTTCCATTCAGATATGGATTCATGCTGTGGTACTATTGTGATTTTCTTAGTTACTAAAGGCCATGTTTAGTTTTCTGCAGGCATCTGTTCGTAAAAAAGAAATCACTTCTTTATTTAAAAAGAACCCTTAGTTTTTTTTTGCTCAACACCAGCAGCACTTAGAATAATTTCTGACTGTTGAAGAAAAACATCCAGAGTGTTATATGTTTAATAAAAAGAACAAAAAACAAAGACAAACAAACAAATAAATTATTTAATACATAAAGACCATGCATGGACTCTGAATGGTTAAGTGGTAGCTGACGCTCGCAGTCTACCTTGGGTATGCCCTTGCATAGGTGTTTGAGTCTAATTTAGCCTAATTTTTGCAGGGATTGTTAAGAGGTTTGCCTCATAATTCACCAGTAAGCACCGTATCCCCATTTATGTCAGTGGGGGTGGACAGACGCTTAGAAACACTTTGAAATACAGTGCACTCATGACTCAAAGCTGCATGCTCTGCATTGCATTAGGCTTATCTAAAGTGTATCACATGAACTATCTACGGTGTAGATTCAAAATATCGTATGTATCCCTCTATGTCATATTTAAATGAAGACATGCTCCAGTGTATTTATTGTGTGCAAGCAGGTCTGAGTGTGTGAGGTGCATCCCTGGAAATGAACCTGTGTGTTCACTCAAAATTGTGCTACACACACTTTTTTACTGGCACATGAGTGTGCGAATGTGTATGCATGTGCAGCCATGTGCCTGCATTTGATGACACAGCTAATTATGGAGCATAGTGATTAGGGCACAAAGGGTCGCTAAATTTAATCAAAGTAATTTAGTAAAAAGTTATACAGCTATGGGATGTACACATAAATGCACACTTACAACACTCTATGAACACACAAACACACAAACACACACACACACACACACACACACGTTAAAAGGGTGGGGTAATCTAGTCAGGTGCAATCTGCAACGTCACTGCAGCACTACGTCTGATTATCAAGGGGCCTGGCATTTGAGGGAGACCCCGCTGTGTTTCACTATCTCTGCTTTGGATCACACAAAGTGTCTTTACAAGACTAACTTCAGTAGATAGACACTTAATTTGACCAACTCAGGCTGCTCACATAAAACAGGGAAGGAGGGCTGTTCTTTCTTCTTTCTTCTTTTATATTGGAGTTGGTGAGATAAGGAAACAACTAATGATTAGAGCAACTTCTTTCTTTCTTTTTTTCATCACTTCTGTATTTTTTTCTAACTTCTGCTATTAGGGACCATCTATCTCAGTTGAAGTGGTACTTGTCAAGTCTTGAAGATCATTTCGTCACTGTATATTTGTTGTATATGTTTTTGCTGATCTTTGCACCTCCCAGCTTATTCCAGAAAACCCTCTTTACTTACACGTATTACATTGCCTCACTTGGTCCTAAGGCAACCTTTGATTGAGGAATTCACAAATATGATAGGATTACTGGATTATGGGATTTATATAGTTAGACCATTTCTGTACTTACCCGCATGGTAATCTGAGTAAAAGCATGGGCAGTACAGTATAGTTGTAAACATTGATTGAGTTTTTTTAACAGTATTACCAATTTGACTAGGATCTGTCTCAGGTGTAAAACGATGTGTTATGATAGAAAGTGTTACAGCAGTATACATTCAGCAGTATTATTCCACTTTCATCAAACAGTCGTTAAAATGAAATTCAGACCATAAGATGAGACCAAAACTCCACTAAAATGCATGCTAATGAAATTATTTTAGGAGGGTTAGCAGCTACAGGACATGTCTGTCCTCGTCTGTAGCCTCGGCTTACACTGGTGCCAGCAGTCATATTTGTCATAGACCAGCACAAATTCAGCTGGAAGGAATATGTGGAACGTTTTGATAAGTCAGTGCAACCAGCACTTGCTAATATAATGTGTTTTGTGGCGTCAAAGGTGAGCCAAGGTTAGTCATTCAAGAAACCTGCGCAGGCAGACGAAGGATCATCTCAGTTCACACACACATTTACAGACAGTTTTTCCACATTGTCTTTACCTGGTTACTCCTGCATCCATCTTAATTATTGTTGTGCACGACCTGTTTTGTCATTTAGAAAACCCCCAAAAAAATGTCTGTATATTTTTTAAATAAATGTATTACATCTTTTTTCACACATTTTATTGGAACCCCAATGTGGTTTGTTGGCATTGCTAAAGCAAAGACATGCAACTGCAACTAAAATCCTCTGTCAACTGGTTTGGTATCTGAATAGAAAAGGCAGTAGCACACAGAGCTGTGTTGAGTCTTTGCATGCACATGAGGGATTGAGGTGGGGCGGGCAGAGAAAGTTGTCAGCGAGGTGTTGTGTGTTTGTTGTAGAGAGATGGAGACAGAGCAAATCAAGACAGCAATAAAGAGAGATTTAGAGAGAAATAGAGTTGCTCACTCTTTGTCACCCTCATTTTCTCTCTAGATTTGTTTCTTCACAGAGAGAAATAAAGACAAAAAGAAGGACTAAGTAAAGGGGTAAAGGGGTGAGGTTCATGATGCTCTCTACTCTCCTCTCTTTACTTCCTCACCCTTTTCTGTGACCTTTTCAGTCCAGTTTCGATGGCTCATGTTTGCTACTAAGTCTCTCAGTATATTTCTTGGCAGGTCCACAATATATGTTTCTTGGAATATTAACTAGGGATAGACCGATTATCAGCCGGGCCGATTATTGGCGCTGATAGTTTTGACTTTTTCAGGCATATCGGCATCTTCCTTTTTTTTTAATCCAACTGCTGATAAGAGATCAATTTAAAACTGGGTTATTTTGGCCCTGATGCAGCCGCTCCTCTCTGTCTGCAGTCACTACTC
>JAQMCX010000001.1:17975569-17990101 GCA_029814765.1 Acanthurus leucopareius | reverse complement strand
GAAGTTAAGTGTTGGAGTTTGTATTATTCAAAATTTTGATGCCAATATTTTCACTTTTACTGCAAATGAATATCGGCTCCAAATATCGGTCATCGGCCTCCTTGACTGCTAATGATCGGTATCGGTATTGGCCCTAAAAAAACCATATCGGTCCATCTCTAATATAAACTGCTGCTCAGACTGAAATATTTGTCTAAAGCTTGTTATAGAAGACAATGAAAAAAAATGTGTGTCCATTTATGACAGGAACAATACTTCATCTAGACAGATTCAACCAAAACTTCTTAATTCTTTGTACAATTTATTGTAATATTTTAATAACATTATTAAAAATCCTTCTATTTTCTGTGAAATGTTCACAGTTGTTTTTCACTTACTTTACTCAGTGCAAGCAAACACAAATGTCCCTGGCTATGGCCTGAGATTCAGCTGCTGGTTGAGATCTTTATGCACATTTTACAGCAGCACAGTAAAAACAGGACTATCTGGGTACAATAAAGCCAAATAGAGTTTAGAAAGTGACTCCAACTGAACCTAATAAGAAATATATGATGGATTACATGCATTTTACAACAAACAACATCTTGTGAACACATGCAAATACACAAAAACACACATACACCCACGCAAACTTAGACTACCCCCAGTAACTGCAGAGTAAAAACCACACTTTCTGAGAAAAATAGGCCAACACTAGATAACCAGGCAATGGAACTAATCCAAGCCTACCGCTAGGGAGGGAAGGAGAGAAGTGAAGAGAGAGAGGAGGGAGATGGGTAGGGCTTCTGGGGGGAGGAAAGAGAGACAGAAGTGTACAGAGAAAGAGACATAGGACCAGAGAAAGAGAAACACACACTCACACACACTCACACACACACACACTGACACACACAGGAAGCTAAAGCTAGTAGAACTAAGTCCCTCTGCGGTTGGTAGTTCTGTCCGTCTGTCTGTGTCTTATTGTATTCCTGATAGTTCTCTAAGCTGCTTCGACTTGTCACCAGCACATCAGAAAGTTGAGTGCAGTTTCCACATTACGATAAGAGTTGAACTAAGATGGAAACTAAAAGCATATGCATGGCTTTTGCCAAATAAACGTTTAATTTTTCTGCATTTGCTTAGCTGCCTGTCCACCTTGACTCTGAACACAGTTACAACTCCAGCTGTATTCGTCCGTACAGGCTTAAAGAAAACTCCACTCAGGGCTTTCGTTTGAATTGTGCGATTTGTACAAACATTCCCACTCCTGTGGGTTTGAAAGGTGGCTTTAAAAAGTCTGTAGCTTTGGTTCTTTTTGGAGGATGGTAGCTGCAATCAGCGTGGAGTCACATCAGCTACAGGAAATATCACGCCATTTTGCAGCGGAAAAACAGCATAAAAATCTACATAGAAGCTGTTTGTCTGAATGCTCAGTATGATTCACACATACACATATTCACCAAAACCTGTGCAAAAATGACTGAATAAACTGCCTCAATTTATTATTGAAAGAGTAAGTTGTTTGTGTTGTATCTCAGGCCTTCAACGGTTTTACTGTACAGAGCAACAGCTTAGGATTATTTTTATTATTTAATAATCTTTCTCTTTTCTAAATGATCTATCAATATGCTATACAGCCAATAATTAAGTAAGTAAATATAATTATAATCAAAATGATACATTTCATAACATTAAACTATATTAAGAAATAGAGCAACAAAAGCAACAAATCCTGAGACTTTTTTAATTAAGTGAATACAGATATGTTTATTTAATAATTATCAGAATGATTCGTTAATCATTAAACTGCAAGACTATTATCACTGATAAACTAACTGACAAAAATTCTTATCACATATTTGTAGTCGTTTCAAGGTTTTCTACACTGGTGAAGTTTTTGGTCTCAAGTAAATCAAAACCTTAAACAAGACAGCAATAAATAACCTTAATTTAAATTCTGATATACACTATGTAAAATTTTCACATCATTATGTCTAAAAAAGATTAAATCTACATTATATTTTAACCAGTTTCATACTTATGTTATCCCAAATGATTCTAAAAATGTCCAAACTCAGAGAAATCTGTGGTTTTATTCAGGGAAACAGTGAATGGCTTTAGGTTCTCGCTGGTCTCTTTTGTTGCTGCCGGTAAGGAATTACATACTGTGCATTTAATGAGCCTTTAGTGTTCTCCTTAGGATTTTATTCACAGAACTCTGCTTTCCACCCCAGATTCCCGGGTAGCCGTGAGTATTTTGTCAGCAGAAAAGTGAATGTGTATTGTTGTCAAGAATGAAAGTGACCGAGAGGAGCGACAGTCGCTGGAGCAGACAGTGGACTGATGCTGTGTTCAGCTGTTGGGCTGGACCGTTGGACTGATGAGAACATTTAGATCCACAGGCCTCCTGCTCCACTGAACACCTGTTACCGCTGAGACACAATGGGGGGCTGAGGGGACACAGAAGGAGAGATGAAGCAATAGAAAAAGAAAATTAGAAGTAGACTTAGAGACAGAAACAGAGTGACACCATATGAGGAGGACCGAGAGGGAGAGAGAAAAGGAAATGTTTGCCTGTGGCCTAACACATGCATGCACACACATACACACACACACACACACACACACACACATGTGCGCACACACACATAAAAACATCTTTCATGATCTTGTGTACAATGTTGCATCCGACCTGAATTCCACTCACAGTTATCCAGGCATCTGCAGTAAAAGTTTAATTTACTGTGGATCCAAATTGGTCCGTGTCACAGAAGTTTCACTTCAGTGAGTAATCTGACTTACTAGTGTAGTTTTTTTTAACACAGAGATAGAAAAGAAAGAAAGTTTAAAAAAAAAGCACAAAAAACAGATTCAGTAGCAAGAATAAGAAAAAGAAAGTAAAGAGTAGAAAAGAAAATCACTGCAGGGGTCCCTGAAACAGATCTCACCCCAAACAAAAGACACAAAACAAGAAAAAGATCAAAAGAAATCAACATGACAATTCAAAACACAGCACTATGGGATAAGGCAATCTAAATGACACATACTCATGAATAGTTCACCACGAGCATTGGCCACCCATAGTGATGTCATTCTCTCTCTTTGAGAAAAATCCATTGCAGCCATCTCTGGTCTTCTTCTGCACATATGATATTATGCTTCTATTAATGGATACTGACAAGAAATGATTTCAGTAAACAGAATTGAACAAACTTCTAGGCAAACAAAATATCACTTTGACTTGCAGTTCATGGCTGAGTGTGAGGTACAGCTGTAAAAAATGTCATACAATCTGTTATTGATTAATGAAAATAAGTAAGAAGGCTAAAACAGATATTACAAAAACATTTTATTTCAAGAAATATAAACAAAAAACAGTTAAGAAAACTAGAATCCCATCCTACCTCAGTTTCCAGTGAATGTACGTTATCCGTCTGTACTGAAATTTTGACTCTGGCTAGTCGGAAGCACATCAGACAGCCCAAACTGAAGGGCATTCATGACACTCATTGTTTTTGGTTTTTATAAATTCTCACAAAAGAAAGCATCCAAATCTTTAGAATGTGATGTTTTAGAAGCTACTTAAAGGACTGTTATGTAAATCAAGTAGCATCTAGAGGTGAGGTTACAGATTGCAACCAACTGAATATCCCTCCGTTCCCAGGCTTGAAGGAGAGTCACATGTGCCCTCAAAATTCTGGAAAATGTGACACACAGTTAAATTATTACAAAAGTATTTGTTAAGTGAAACAAAAAGTAGATTACTTTCTAAAAACTATATTCAAGCAAGAGTAAAATTAATTTTTATCAGAGAAACAAAAAAAAAAAAACTTGTTCCTTTAGAAAATTACTTACTTACTCATGTACATTTCTTGTAATAAGTTAGTTTCCACCACCATGATATAAACAGCTAATTGTTAGACAAAGAAACAAAAAATGTTAATTACACACTAATGGTAACATACTTATGAATGTTATATTGCAGTTCTGCCATATCCTGCCAATAGATCTCACTAAGTCTTGCACAAAGGGCCCTTAATGCCAGTAGGTAAAGCAGTGCAGGGTAAAAACAGAGCTACAGAGGGCCCATTAGGCCATCACAAAAAGAAATGAGAACATCATCATTATGAAGAAATATTAGTGCACTCTAGAGGTTCAGGTACATTTTTCCTTTTTACTATTTTTTGTCTGTAACTCCTGTTTTCTCAATTTTATGAGTGTAGATGCTGTGGACATTGTTTTTAGCTTTTTTAAAATTATTTGTGTATTCCTCCCCTATTTACAAGCAAAAAAAGGCTAAAAATCTGGATTTGTTTTTAACAATGAACCAAAATAATGAGGCCCTGTCCTACATTACATGTTACAAAATTTAACTCAATATTAATGACTGTTAAATGTTTCAATGCTGCTTTTCAGTTTGGTAGATGTAACTTTCTTTGACAGTGCTACTTTTAATGGGCTGTCATCACATGAATATTTAATATCACAGCTGTTGTCAAAGTTCAAAACATGTCAAGTAGTCCTTTGGATTAGTTTAGATTCACACATGCACACACTGACCATGCATTTGTTATATTATAACAATATAAAACCAATAATATTATAATAATTAAACTTTGAATTGAAATTTAAGAGATACTAAAATTGAATAAAAAAGTTCATCAAGATCCAAAACAAAAGTAATTTCTGCTGCTCTCTCAACACAAATATTGTATTTATCATAAAATTCATGTGGTTGCTGTTTCATAGGAAGCCTGCAGTCAGATTTATGTGTACTGAAGTTAACCAACTTGATGACTTTTCTACATGGATAAATAAATTGTCATGTTGGCAAAATTTCAGCCAATAGCCAATACTGTAATATCATTTCAGGTAAGTGCTAATTGTGTCAATCAAGAGTTTACAAGCAAACAGTCAGATCTACTGTTAAAGCCATTTCTAGCTGTCTCTTATTTAGCTTTTTCCTGCAGGCATATTTGATTTATATTTTGCATTTCAAAACATCATACATCATAAGATGTAATGTGCACAGGCATTTAGACACAAAGCCCCTGGCACTCCCCTCCGCACTGGTTGACTGACTGACTATCTGGCTGGCTGAATGGCTGGCTGTCATTTGTAGAACATCAGAGTCGGCATTTATCCAGAAAATCTCCTGTTGTTTTTGCTCCCTTTGGGTGTTTGCTGAGCGGTAATATGGAATCTACACTTCCTGAAAATACAGATTTAAAAAAAAAAAAATGTTTGTTTCAGACACATCAAGGTGGAAAGCTAGCTGGTAAAAAGCCAGAGTTTGAAATGCCTCCAAAAGAATCCTTTTTTTTTTTCCTGCAGATACATCAAAGTACAGAGAGGAAAAATGCTTTGATATTAGAGGCAAAAACCACATGATGCTCACCACTTTTCGAGTTTTCCGTTTTATCCATACATCAGGAAATAACAGTTCTTTTCATGCTTCACTCTTTAAAAACTTTCAGCTAAATAGCCCACCAAAAGTACCACTTCATCTAAAAATGGAGAACATTTTTTTTTTTTTTGCACTCTTCAAACATGAAAATGTGGGCTCAGAAAACTTCTTTTAACATGGTCAATTTTTTAAGCTTTCTCTAAATTCTAGTTCTTTATTCTTTTATTCATTAAAATCTTTGCAGGCAGGATTTTTTGTGATATTTCCCTCCTGTATCTCATTTAAAATAAGAAAAACATTTCTGCTGAGACAGGAGAGCGTATGATAAAATAGAAGTGTTTGTTTTTCTTCCATCCATCCCTCCTGTTAAGCACTCCTCTGACTTTCTGTGCCTTTTTCTGCTTCCCCACTGTGGGTTTGCCAGAAGAAAAAACAAAAACAAGCAACTTATTTTTCTCATATTTACTCTTACAATATTTAAACCACTTGTTAATGCACTTCTTCATGATGTTCATTTGCTCAGTTTTTGTTGCTGACATTTTTTCTCTCCAGATTTGTTTCTTTACACATAGATTTTTTCTGATTGGAAACTTATTTTTGATATTTTTCTTATTTCCTTCTCTCATGTTTGCATGAGTACACAAACATAAAAATGCAGATAAACAACTGCTGAAAGAAGAGAGGTTTGTGTGGTTTTAAAACTTTCCATATTTGCTCTCAGCCAAACTTTTCTCACATAAAACTTTGATTTGTCCCATTACAGTGAAAATACCAGAGACACAAGCTGGACTCCACGATCAAATGTGAGAATAATCAGCTGTACCTCTGAAATTCACTTGTCTTGGAGTTATGAAGGTCACTGTGGGACTTTTACAGTGGCCTCTTACAGTCTGTGAATAGGTTTGGTGTGAAGGTTGGCTGCTAGCTAAGCCACAACACAATTTGTTCTCTTGACTTTCTAAGCTATTAATTCAAATTATTAGTCATTATATCTAGATTACTCATAGTTATTCGTTGAAAAAATCTCATTGCGGTAATGCTTAGTAAGGGTACCAAAACTCTCTCTACAAAATTATTGCAATGTCAAATATTCAGGAGTTTGCAAAAAATTTAGCAATATTTACACAAATTGCATGTAACATCTCGAAATATTTTTAAATGAGAAAGCCTATACGATTTATATTTTGTCGAATAAAGTGTAAAATTGACTGCAGTAGCCCAGCTGGTAACAGGTGTATAACTCCAACATCAACAAAACATGTAATAAAAGGCAATTTCCCCTTGGGGATCAATAAATTGGTAAATTGGTTTAATAAATAATATTTCTGATTCTGATTCTGATTCTGATTCTGATCACAGGTTTAGTTCTCGGTGTCGCCTTCTGCACTGTGTAATGTTTTCCACTCTCAGAATAGGTTACCTATATAATATTATTAGTAACTTTGACTTGTCATCATGTGGCTGCTCAGGGCTCCCATTCAGAGCAGCTCAGAGGAGGTCTCTGTTCACATGAGCCAGTTCTTACCCATCTGGCATGATGCTCACAAACTATCTCATCAGGGTCCACAAATACATAGAAGTGTTTGTGAACAAACAAAGTTTGATTCCTTGACTTTCTGACTTTCAGATTTTTGTTTTCAATAAAAATTTAATTCTCAGATATTGTCATATTAATGAATGTTTGAGGACTGTGGAAGACAGTATGGTGGGAGTATTTAAATGTCACATTTGCTTGTGTGGGCTGCCAGTATTGTGGATAATTGGAACGTTCATTTCTGTGGCTGCTACTAATGTGTGTGCGGGAGTGTACGTATCCACACATGTATGTGTGAGTAGGTACTGAGGTTGGTGTTTTATCTTCAATAATTTGTGAGGTTTTCAGTCATTACTAACCTGATCATATGTGTGCAAAATTTAATCTGGTACATCTAGAACACGCAGATAACTACACTTGTGTAAATATTATATATCATCTATGGCCTGTTTACATTGGGCACTGCCACGGAAACAGTAATACCCTGCAAATACCATTCTGGTAGGATTTTATTTGTGAGAGGCCTCAGTGCTGGAGAAAGAGTGGAAGAGACTTTTTTTTTTTAAATTTCATGTATTGAGCTAACTCATTTCACTGGTGAACATACCTTCAGACTGCTCACAGAGCCATGAAAAGGCATCCGTGAGTGTGTCTCTCTTTGGGCAAGTAGAAAAAAATAGCACAATTCCCCCAAAACTGAACTAAGTCTTATATCAGGCAATGAGTCAGCATGCTTTGCATATTTTTAGCCCTGTGGCCAATTGCAGCACAGCACCTGGTCCTGACATTGAATTTATAATCAGTTTTAGTCTAACACAGGACCACACGGTTGCTACAGCAACTAGAGATGAGTTGTGATGGGTGATGGACAGCTGACAGATTAGCGCCAGAGTGATTTGTCACATAGAGACGCAACCTAGAATCACAGTTTCCCCTCATGCTTTTTGCTTTTTCAAAAGAATGTCTCCTTTTCTCGTGGTCCTCTCTCTCTCTCTCTTTCTCTCTCTCTCTCTCTCTCTCTGCCACCTCTCTTCTCTGTCAGCACAAAATTTATATCATAAAACTGACTTTAGAGTTTAAAGAATGAATGTTTATGTTTCAATCCGATTCAAATTTTAAGGAAATGTGGGCCAGTATGAGGAGAATAGGAGAGGAGAGGAAATGGGAAAAAGAGAAGGAGAAGGAAAATGAAAATAAGAGGCCTGGGGGGTTTAAAGAAGATGACATAAGAGAAGAGATGAAGAGGGGAAAGGAGAAGGTAAAATTGTGATTTGTTAATCACTGAGTAACATTGAGGGTTTAGAATAGGAAAGATGTTGCACATAAACACACACACACAAACACACACTCAGTGAAAAATGATTCAGAAAATGCCTTAAGGGAGTACTGAATTCTAGTTTAGAAATATGGAAAAGTTGTTTATAATATTGTGCATGTACATGTGTGAGGGTGTGTGTGTGCATGTGTGTGCGTGTGTGTGTGTGTGTGCCTGTGGGTGCGTGTGTGTGTGTGAGACAGAGAGAGCAGTATGACATGGATCACGGAGGGCAGAAGAGAAATAGCAATGGCAGATGGTTCATGGAAGGAAGATAATGTCAAATATAGTAAAAAAGAGTGAGGACAGAAAAAGTTTGAGGAGGTTAAGATGAGCTCTGTAAGTTGGTGGGAAAACAAAACAAAACTCCAAGATTTTTTAAAGACACTGAAACATGTTTTGATTGAATTGGAGGGCCATAACAAATCTGTCAGTATTTTTCTCTCTTATAGTCTCTGACTCAGACTATAATCAGAGTCAGAATCTGATTTAGTGGCCAAGTATGAGTACACATAGAAAGATTTGACTCCAGTTGTCAATGCTGTCAGCGCACAAACACAAGAGGACAGGCTGCTAAGGACAGAGACAACACACACTGAATAAATAAAGGTAAAGGCTGGAATAAAATACAGAATGGTCAGGACTAATGTTCAGCAGTATGTGGAAAACATAGGTATGGATGTATGCAATTAATACATCAACTATCACCTACATATTTACATACACGGCATTGTTCTAAGTTGAAACCAATAAAAATAGTGCAAAGAAACAATTACGCGTACATGGAGTAGACAAGTATGATATGGTTACAAATGATGTTTCATCAGAATGATGGTCTTTGGGTAGAGACCATTCTTGAGTCTGGTTGGTTTAACATGCTGTGTCCTGTGGTCGGGGTCTCTTATGGAGTTGTGTCAGTCCTATATGAAGTGCATGTTAGCACCAGTTCTCTGCAGTCATGATTATCTGTTGATCTTGTCCTGCGTGGCGTTACCAAACCAGACACTAATGAATGAAGAGAGCCTGGATGACTGAAGTGTAGAAATGGATTGTCAGCAAGGAATAAATACTCTGCTGGGCCTTTTTGATGACAGAGGCCTGTACCAGAAGCCCACTTTAGGTCCATGGAGATAGCGGATCAGTAACAGAACAGAAGTAACAGAAGATTTTGAGTACAGGGATGGGGAGCAGTGTCAGAGGCCTCCAAATGTCCACTTATTTTCATTTGTTCAGCTCCAGGTTGTTCTGATTGCACCCACTGATTATCTTTCTGTCCATGAAAATTCATCATCATCCTGGATGAGGGGGATGTCAGTTGTTTCATTTTCACATTTCAGGAGTTTAATAGACGAGACTCCTGAGGTGCAGTCGATGTCATTTGTTACTGGTTAAGTACTGAGTTAGTCAATCTTCCATTGTTTCACATCATATTTGTATTTATAGATCTTGTCAGAAAAAAAGCCTTTTCAGCTCTCAGAATTACCTTCAGTATGACAAATTAACTCAGATTTTATTAAATCACAATTTTTTAATGAGTGAGTTAAGGATGAGTTAATTACCATGGTTAACATGACTGATCTTCTTATGCAGCACAGTACTTCTTAAGTAGACATATACATAGTATTTAGATAAAGATTTAGGTGTAATTTTAAATTAGAATCAGGATTAAGTTTAGGGTGAAATAGGAATGAGGAACAGCTACTCTTAAATGCATTCCTGCTATTCATGCATCTTTTTTTTTTCATATTGCCAACAGATGGGGAAAGTTTCCAAATATGGATGACTTCTCCTCCCAAGGGTTTGTCTTTGATATGTGATTAACTAGTTTATTAATTCACTACACAAACTTGAAAGAATGGCAGCTTCCTGAACAAGATGCATATGTTGTTTCTCTGATGCCGTCTTGATGTACCGCTTCGACCTGCGAGGCGAAGGTTTACGTGACGGACAGGGACAGTGGTGGCATCAGTAGGATGCATGTAAATGATAATTATGAGGGATGGAATTGAATTTTGACATGTTGCAAGCTAAGTACCTCTTAAATTCAACTCTTTCATATTTATTCATGCAAACGTACCTTCAAGTTAATCAGATTTTGAATTTGAAGAAGAAAAAAACCACTTTCAATAATTCTTTGGATATAAATGGCTTTCTTGTTTTGTATTACAGGATTTTTATTATTGCAATGACTGAAACACGCAATCACCAGCTCTGCACATAATTTCTTTTTGATAAAATATCAGTTAATGCATGAAAAAGGGGAAACAGCACAATGTCACTGTAAAAAAAACACAACCAACATTATTTTCAATAGTCATTTCCCTCCAAAATGAGTGTATTGTATCACATATTGATAAAAAACAAACAAAAAACTTAGCTCCCTTAATTCAGTACAGAGTTGTTTGTTGGTTCTGGTCACATCTGCTAAATAACAACTGTTGTGAGGACACAAACCATCACGTCACTTCTTTCCTCGCTTGTGTGTATAAACGTACCATTTCCTGTCCCTTGTACTTGGTGATAGCCAATTCATTTGTCACGTTCTCTGCATCTCTTTCATTCATTCTCTTTCATTCTTTATCTCTTTTTCCTCCCTGCCTAAACCTGTCCCTGTGCTCATGTATACAGAACAAAATGATGCTGTCTAATGTCAGAAAGACTGAGAAGGATGAGTGAAAATGGTAGAGTAGTGTTGATGACAGGAGCGGGACAAGAGAGGAGAGCGAAGACGAGGAGAGGAGGGCTGGAGAGATTATATAAACAGCAAACAAGTGCAGATGATCTGAGAAGATGTAAGAGGTGCAGAGGAAAGAGGAAAACTGGAAAAGACTTTTTAATCCAATGAATCCTAATTGCTTCTGTAGTAATGCATTCAAATTGGAATATAACATAATTTGATGTATGGATGTATAATAAGATAGATAGATAGATAGATAGATAGATAGATAGATAGATAGATAGATAGATAGATAGATAGATAGATAGATAGATAATATATTGATTGCCTGTTTGAATTGAATCCTTCTTCTCAAAGGTGTGATTCTGCCGGGGCTTTTTCCTCGGTCCTGTTTTTTAGCTGAGTTACACGTTAGACACTCTGTGCGTGGGATTTCACTGAGTCATTTTTAAGGTCTGAACGCCTGAATCACAGTAACACTGACTAATGTTGAATTGTTGAAACAGCCATTTTAACAGAGTTTGTGTGTGTGTGTTGGGCTTTTGTCATTTTTAGCACTGGTTTACTTTAAATACTTTAAAAGGGCAATAAGTAATAAGTCAGCCCGATAGCATAAAAATGACTCATTATTTACTTTGTCAGGTGCTGAGATTGCTGCCTTTCAGAAAACTCTTATCAGCCAGGCTCCTTTTGTTTTGCACAAAAACTCCTGGCATATTTTCAAGGCACCATCTGTGCCCCCAGCCACCTCCACCCATTACTCACATTAGCTCTCACCTTGTGCTTGATCTTGTGATTGATCCTGTCCATACAAGTTTTAAGGCATACAGAACAATAAAAATCTGTTTTAATATGCAGTGACATATTTTGACCATGAAAAGTTCAATCATCCTCTCAGAATATTCAAAATGGAATTTCCGTAATCTCCCTCATTCACACATCTAAACTATATTAGTAAAAAAAGATATTGCTCTTTACAAAAGTTCAACCAGTAAGCAAAATCTGTCTCAAACTGCGCGGTGTCAAATTTCCATGTTAAATTTTTGCTTAATTTTATAGTGAACCATTAATGGCTCCCAAACTAGTTGTGATGTCTCATAATCCTGCTTGTATGTGCAGGTTCTAACCTCAGGTTTGAGGTGAACACTGAGAAACTCTCCCTCTTCAGCAGACAAATGTGTAAACAGCCTTCTAGTGTCACACTCTGCACATCATTCTGCACAGCGGAGCGCAAACATCTAAGTGAAATAACAATAAATAAAACACCTTTTTTAGTGAAGGGGGGAGCTTTAAAGTAGCTTTTGTTTCCCACTGCTTCACAGCTGCTGTAAAAACAGAAGATGCTAAAGAAAGTCAAATAATACAGCACATAGTGATGACTTTATGTCCTAAAATGCAAATAATCCCAGAATTGCATGTCTCAAATCATTGGGAATTACTGTAAAGCCCCGCAAGATACAGGAATCTTGTCTGTCCAGCTTCTCTTTCTTGTTTGGAAAGCACAGTGATGGATTATGGCTGCGACCAAAGGGTGGCAATCAATCAAACAAGGATGAGTAAGGGTGTGGAGGAGGGGTGGTTTCTCTCATGTCAGTCATGTTTTATGCACCAGAGAACAAGTTTTAGCACCTGCACATTTTATTTCACTGTTAATTTTTTTTTTGGTTTGTTTTATCGCCTTTGTCTTCATTTACATCGAGGCTCCTGATCTGCAGCACACCAAACTGCTAAATGCGACATAATCACAGTAAACTGTACTTGCAGGGAGGATATGCAGGGATGTGTGACTGTCAGTTCCACCAACAACTGCAGTCTGCAGGATTGCATGTACACATTAACTGTGCTCCCTTCTGCTTTTGTTATAAACGACTGCATAGATTCCTCCTCCACCCCACCACCCCACACACACACACACTCACACACATCATGGTGTAAACAGTCCTCTAATTAAGGATTAAGAGCTCTGTTGTGAATGCTGAGTTATCATTGGAGCCAAATTTCAGAACCTTTGTTCATCTATTATCAGTTGTGATTATTTTATTTGCTTTTTGTTGCTAATTACTTATTACTAATTAAATCATTTCAGTTTAATTTCCTGACGCTGTAGAAGAGATGCTAAGACAAGGTCAGGCACAGGGACAGAGACACTGTAAGTGTGGACTGTGAGCAACAACGCTGATGTCATCTCACTGAGAGGAATATCAGGGGAAGAAGTCCTCCATCAGGTTGAGAGGGAACATTATTGATGCAGTAATATTAATGTTTTTGTTGGTGTTGATGTTGATGTTGATTTATTGATCTGAAAGCACTTAAAGTTACACAAATGACAGATCTATGTTGTGATGTTATGATGTTTTTATTCTTTTGACAAGTTTACATTTTCTAGTTGAGACCAGAGACAAACAGCCCATTTCCCTGCTTCAGCTAGACAATGTAAATCTATTCTGATAATTACTTTTCTTTTCTATTTTATTATTGTTATCAAAGGCCTCGACAACATGCCTTATATAACACAAGAATAGACGTAAATGTAAACCAACTCTACAGCGTCACTTATAGGCATAGACAAATTATAGGTAAAGTTTAAACTTAATTTTTCTCCCATTCTGGGAACCAAATTTAGCAACAAATGACCAACAGTGTGTTGGTGAGTGACTTTGGTTTGGATGATGGAAGAAACTGGAGCACCCAGAGGAAACCCATCCAAACATGGGGAGGTCAACTGCAGACAGAGATTTTTTGCCCCTGCTTTGAATAAAAACTGTTCGTTGGAGCAATTAATGGTTGGCCTTAGATCATTTTTTCATATGTGGTGACAAAAGGTAAGACAGAGTATAACCAGTCTTATCTTTATACAGACACCAGGAAAGTGCAAGTGCCTGTTTCTGGTGCTATTTTTGGGGGGAAAAAATTGCACTGAATAAAAAAAACAAACAAAGCCAAAATAAAACAACAAGGAAGCCTTGAAAAGACAGTTTTTCAGTGAACAGATAGTGTAGACTGAGGATGTGTGTAACACTGAAAAAACCTACCCAGATTGCACAAGACTATGTCTCTTAAATGTTTTTCTTACTGAAGTTATATTGGCTGGCTTCAGTGGTCCCATTTCAACTAAATAAGTGCAGATTCTTTGGTTTGTGTTCTTCTGTTTTATCTTTTATAGCTTTGTGTCCACTGAGGGTTTGGTTAGATGATGAGCAATATAACTCAGACTCCTGGTACTTGTATGTGTGTGCCTCAGTTTGTATGTGAATGTAAATTGTATGGATATACGCGTGCGTAGAGGTGTGTGTGAAGGTGCCCTTTTCTCAGGTCTATAAGTGTATTTGACTGTAGAAGCTTTTACTGTTCACACCTTGTCAGAAAAACTTTCAGTAACTGCACTGACACACAAACACACAAACACACGCACACTCATAGAGGACACATGTCATTTGCTCCTAAACAAAACTTGACAGGGGGGGGAGAGGGAGGGTGTAGGGAGGGTAAGGGAGGAAGAGTGAGGGGAATGGGGGGGGGGGTGTCTTCTAATTCTCGCTTGCTCTCTCTAATGTGCGCGGGGGGGGGGGGGGGGGGGGGGGGGGGGGGGGGGGGGGGGGGGGGGGGCGGGCGGGGCCGGC
>JAQMCX010000001.1:17938640-17973994 GCA_029814765.1 Acanthurus leucopareius | reverse complement strand
TGTCTATGCATGTGTGTGTGTGTGTGTGTGTGTGTGTGTGTGTGTGTGTGCGTGTGTGTGCGTGTGAATGTGCATGTGCGTACATCTAACAGTACTTGTTGGTTTTGCTTGTAAGCACTTGATGGTTCTTTCAGGCTGATCTTACTGAGCAAGGCTGTGTGTTATTGTCAGAAAATGCTAAATTGTTCAGCTGGATCCTTCAAATAATATCAGTGAACCGATTCACTTAAATAAACGATTGTTTTCATTTCTGGCAAATGTCAGTTGAACTTTGAGATGTTTAAGAATTATTCAGTTTATTTTGTCTTCGAATGCCGTGGAAGATGCATCTCCATGGTTTTGATTAATTATTCAAAAATCTTTTATCTTTGATTCTTTTTTTTAAAACACATTTCATATATACAAATTTATAATGTATAAGTAGATTTGCCAAGAGCCACTGTGTCTGGCAGATATCCAAAACTAAAATTTACAACTTTTAGCTTTTTTTTTTCTTTGTTTTCATTCCAAATGTCCCACATTACAGATGGAAAAGGGCCAACATCAGGCTTTGGGCCAGTTTTCATTTTAGTTTTTCTACCCCCACCATGTGAACCATGTAGGAATTTGTGAGAGAGTGTGAGTCTGAGCATGAAAGAAACTGAGTATTTGTTTGAGAGACCCAGAGGCTTTTAGATGTTTGTCCGTGTAGGTGTTTATTAGATAGCATGCAGCAGAGAGCTGACTGGAAATGATGGGAGAAAGAGAAGACAGGGAGGAAGGTCCCTGGCTGCGTTTGAATTGGGGGCGTCAGGATTGCATGGTCAGCAACTTAAATGCCAACGTCCCCAGGACACAATGATAATATACTGTATGTTTTGAGGGAAAAAAAATTAACTCAGAGTATTCCTGCTACTTGAAGGATTCAGAAATAAACTCACTGTCCTGTAAAATATATTACTGCAGAGTGTATATAGTGTGTGTATAGAGTTCCTGTGTAATACATTGAAATTCATTGTGCTTTTGAAATAATAAGCAGGCCATCCTCACATCTATAGATGTTAAATTTCACCTGCTTTGTTCTGCAAAAAAAGGGGCCCATTCAGGGTTTGCTGCGCCGGGGGGCATGATGCTGTGTTACAGTGCTGCGCAAATTCATCATATTAACTTGTTTTTGTATCAGCATCCTTTTGATTTTGATTTTACTGACATATTTTTTTGCTCTTTGGCCCAGACTTGTCTCCTGCCTGCATGTGTCACATATGAAATGGTTATGTGAAGGTTTCCCTAAATGTCAATACACGCTGGCGCATTTAAAATTACATTTCCAGTGGTGAGTCTCTTGTTTCTGAGAACAAGTTGTTTTTCATAGTTATGATTTTTATTTTTTTTTCTATCACTTTGGAAAAAACTGTTGCTGTGTGCTGTTATTTAGAAATCAGACACTGCTGACTAACAGATGCATGTTATGTAATCTAGTTGTTTGTGACAGTGCAACAATATGAGGTTCAGGAGGTGGATAGTGTGTGATGTGCATTAAGCCTCCATAGACTTAAAAACAAAGCGAGTTTGCATGTGTTTGTGTGTGTGAGAGAGACAGAGACAGAGAGTACTTTGGTTTGAAGGACCCAAGGTCTTGGCCGACAGCCAGCAGTCTGGATACCCACAAACCTTTGTTGATGCTCCAGCTAAGCAGCAAGTGCAGTTAAACCACTACTGCTGCATTTGAACTTGAATGTCTCTAGGTCATGATTAGGTGAAATTTCACAGTTTTAAGTTTTTTGTAGTGTTTACTGTGGACCCAGACACCTAAATGTTGCTTTGCAGGTAAAGGATAAAATTGACATTTAGTTCAAGAGAAACATTTTCTGTTGTGACTGGACAGAATGTCTCTCTCAAAAAGATGGGCTTCATAAAAGTCAATTCCTCACAAGAAGCAGAGCTGCTGTCTTTTTGGTTCAATGACTGTGTACTCTCTTATCTTGCCATCTCGGAGCGAATCAGTGCCTTTATCACATGGGACTCCCTCTCACAACGTCACTGTTTCAACCTAAGATCCCCATTCAATAAAACATCATCTTGTGAGGGCCCACTTGAAGCAACCAGTGACCCATGTTTGGGACGGATTCACAGATAGAAAAACACTGGTCTACGACCCGGTGAGATGTGGCTTGATGCCAGCAGCCTGCTCGCAATATCCTGCTGCCCAGCTCCTGTTTCTTACCACAGCTCAGACAAATTGGTCCCCCTGGGAGTCTGTGGAGCTTTTTTTGTACCTATTGTGAGCTAAATTATGTTGACTTTTCTCAAAAAAAAAATGCAAAGCAATTTACATTTTTAATGTAGGCTATTTTTGTAACATAATCATAATAATTGTTGCAGATTGCAAGTGAGGATGCTGAAAGATACTTTTATGGCGGCTTTTATGTAATTATCTGCAATGTGGTTTGTACCCAAACTGTAACTGTGTCTGATTGAGAAAGAGACAAGTGTAATTCTCTGGTGTGGTGATTAGAATATTGCATATTAGGGGTGTACAAGAAAAAAATCAGCCCTGGACTTGGCTTGACTTGTGACTGACACACACATGCACACACACACACACACACACACACAGCAGGTTTTCATGTGCTCCCCGAGTCACAGGGACATAGAGAGGCCTACAGAGAGACTGGGTCGGGACCGGTCTGCTCCATCAGGAAAAAACTTTTGGGGTTTTCTGATGGAGTACCAGCCCACTGGAATTGCCACTAGGCAAGTGTATCTCTTCTTCCAATCACACAAAGCTATTTGAGATACTTTGTTGTTCATCTGATGAATTTTCTGACAATAAAACATAACTAACAGAAAAGCTCTGAGGCTCCAATCCAAATAAATATACCTTCAACTCAGTGTCAGCTCAACACATGTAAAATAAAATTCACATTTTAGAATCATTTTTTTTAAAGATAATTATTGACTTTGCATTCTTCTAAATACCATTCAAGACTCATGATGACTAAAAGTTTAACAGTGCAAGCTAATGAAACATGAAATGTCAGAGTTTCCTTATTTGTGCTGCACTGAATATAAGAATATATCCTGAACACAATGATGCAAAGCCCAATGCCAACTTAATCCACCTCTGTTCCCTCCCTCTGAAAATCTTCTCTCACAAAGTTGATTGTTTGTTAGAAGATGTAAGCAGACAAACTAAACTATCTACTGTTTATTTTGGTGAATGAAATGAAGTTGATAAATGCAATAATACAGTTCAATTTATCTGTTGATATCATGATATCATGCGCAAATGTTTGATGTGTGCATTCATTACCTTTGTTTCACTCGTGCACAGACACACTTCACCACACATACACACACAGGCCTCTGCAGACAGTCCCACTCTGCTAGACAGACAGCTTGACAGGCTCTGTGGGGGTGGGTGGGGCTCCTGGTTTAAATATAAGGGGATTGCACAGCGGGGTGTTGCTTGAGGACACCAGAGAATCAGTAGGGTTCTTACCCTCTTATCGCACAAGTCAAATGCCACCCCCTGCCAAAGTACCCTGGAGCAAGGCACTCAACGCCTCACAACCCTGCTGCAGTGCTGCCACATAGATCTGTGATCCTGTGTGTACCTCTCACTTCCTATGTTTTGGCGCCATGTGTGTGTGTTTGTGAATAAGCTGATGTATCTCAGTCGATAACATACACTCCTGCAGGCAAAAGGACTATAATTCCTTTTCAGAATGAAGTCTTTTTGTCTGTCTGTGTTTTTGTTGGTGTGCATGAAAGGTGCTTGAATCTATGAAAAACAAACATTACAAAAATCTTCTATTCTCTTTTATCATCTTTATTTTCTCATCTTCTTCTCCAAAAACAAATAAGAAACACTATTAAATGTAATATTAATACTTTTATGGCTTTTCTTTAAAAGTGTAGTTTAAAAAAGTTAGCTCAAGGCTACAGAAGCTAGCCTTGGGTAGACTGCAAAACTGTTCCATAGCCAGGGGTCTGCAATTAAGCCAGAGAACTAAAAATCCATTAATAAAACTAATCATCTCCTTAAGTGCTGCACGTAATGAGTAAGTGGAAAATAAGACATTTCCTGTCACACTTTTTTTAGTCTTTGTTGGGATTCAACCTCTTATCTCCAAAATGCCGCCTTCCTTGTGTTTAGTTTGGGCCACATGCATTTTTAAAAAAAATCATCCAGTGGGGTTTAAAGTTGGAGCTACAAGGATTTCAGATGACTACAATGATATATATTAAGTGTTAACACAGAGGGAAACTAAAAAAGGAAAAATGCCCAGCTTGCCTGAGGCCATTTTCTCCCTTTTTTTTTTCTTTAGCAGTACATAGAGAGAGAAGAATCTCTTTGGTGTATTTTTAACTGGCTTTACAAATTTCCAAAAATTCACAGCCCCGTTGCCAGAGATTTTTATCCACCGCCATCATTTACAGAGTTATATGGGACTGTTTTCCTCAACATATTGTCTACAGCTTGTCTATAGCAATGCCAAGTTAGCCTATAATATAAAACATATCTCCCACTTTACTTAACAACACTGTCAGTGTCCTCATCCTGTTTTGTGCCATCTTTTCTGGATGTTTATTTTTTTTTCCAAAGTTCTTTAATCACCAGGGCACTGCTCTTTCTTTCCCTGTTTGTCTTTGCTTTCTTCACAACTAGAGCTTGTCATCTATCCATTTGCTCTGATCGGTGTTGTATCACTGTAAAACTTTGAAAAAATGGATTACACCCTCAGAGTGACACGTTGAAACAAATAGTTTTAGCCAGGGACATACATCTACTGTACAAGTGTGAGGTGTGTCTACTGTTGGCAAGAAGAGGCCAAATGCTCTGTAAGAGTAATATTTGTTTTATGAGTTTACATTGGTCTCGTCTCTGCTTTGTGTGAGACAGATTTTCTAGATGTCAGAGCCAGTAGATTTATGAGGAACCAAAGATACAAACTGCTGCTGCTATCGCTTGAAAACGTCTGCTTTGCTGGGGAGAAGAAAGCAGTATGCTGCAACAAATTCTCATCACAGCTCATCAAATATCTCAGCTTTTGTCACGTCCCTTGGTGTCTGAAACAAATGAGCAAGATATCCTCAAGCGTTTGTGTTTGAGGTGCAAAACCTTCATGACCAAAGAGTTTCTGAACGTGGTTTACATTGTGAAATGTTGACAGATTGGTGAGGTTTAGGGACCTAAGGCACTTTGTTAGGTAAGGTTTAGGAAAATAATATATGGTTAGGTTTCAGAAAATATTAAAAATGTTTACTTTTGTGAAATCAAAGCAGTTCAGTTACGTTTGTACAAGAAAACAATGAAAGGAAAAGGTTAGTGGATGGACACCTGAAGTTTCACTTTACACGGCTTGGCCTGTCTTTCTACTTAGTAAAGTGGAGCGTTTGCTGTGAGTGTCTAATATTGATGTGAATGTCTTTAACATTTGTTACATTTAGAGTTTGTTTCAAGCCCCAGTGTGTCTCATACAGATGCAAAAGGTATTTCAAATGCCAAGGGGGGTGACAAAGAGTCAATATTTGACGAGCTTGGAATGAAATGAGGCTCACAGCTCTTATGTTTGAAAGGATAGCCGCAACTTTGCATTGTTTTCATGTTTATGGATTTTACTGGTCCTGAGTTTTGCATTGCCACACTGTTTTGTAAATGTTGTGGCCAGATTAACCAGATTTATTTATTTTTTGGGTAATGTAATACCTGGACAACCCAGGTGATTTGCACAGGGGAATTTGAGTGAGTTGTGCAGATAAATCACTGTACATAACACTCATAATTTGCTCTAAGCTGATCACAGATTCATTTTTAAGGGATTTCAATCTTATTTTTCTATCAGAACATTGCTGGAATGAATGACTGTTTACAGCTTTATAAAAAAAGGGCATCAACAAAGAAGAAAAGAAAAAGATTTTAAGAATTTTGGAACCTTAGTTATGATGGATCATTGGAAAGTTGTATCAGACAGTGGTCTATTTTTACTCTTTATCTAGCCTTCATATTTCACACGAACTGTTTATGATGGCCCCATCACAGCCTTCCATTTTTTCATCTACTCTGGAGCAGTCAGAGGTCAAGTTGCTCGGTTGAACACATTGTAATGGTCACTGAATAAGTATCTTCTCCTCTCAGGATTTCTCCCTGTTGGCCCACGGATTTCAATCGACAACCAAACCGGTTTGCAACCACTCTTTTAGCAGTGAGGTTGTGAAGTCCACAGGCTGCCAACATCACTCTTAATTTGGTCTTCTTAAGGTGTGATTGATACGAGGTGTCACAGCTTTCGCTTGAAAACATTGCATGAGACCAGCAGAAAGTGTTTTGAAATACATTCAGTCAGTACTGTTTAATATCAGTATAAATCCTTAAAGCAAAAAGAAAGAAGGATCAACATTTTAACATCAATAAGTCACTATTGCATTAATTTTTGGACAGTAAACAGTACACAAAGAGACCACCAAAATGAAGATCAGCTGCCTCTGTCAGCTCTTTGGTGGAACATTTTTATATTTACAGCAAAAAGAAAATGCTTTGTGTTACAGATCTGGTAGACAGGACTTATATTTTAGTGTGCAGTATGAAAAGTTGGAAAAACCTTGTTTCTGGCTATGTATAAGTTTATATTTTTGAAATGGTGTCTTTTGCTATTTCCCCTTTATTCACTGAAATGAAACCTGTCAGCTAATTCAGGAAGCCGACTTGAGTCTGCCACTACGCTCACATGGAAAACTCCTCTCACCTCAACATATATCCGTGGCATCCTTTAATCATGTCCTGTACGTTAACCATCAATTTTCTGCCCATTTTGCTTCTTGTCTACCGCCACATCATCCCTGAAAGCTTCTGTATGCTTTCAGTGGCTGCCACTGCTGTCGCTGCCTGCACTGATGTTCATATAGCCTTTCAAAAGCCCTATTTTCACTTGAGCATCCACCTGTTGGCTGTGAGTCTACCTTCCTCTGGAGAAGAAAGTATCCCCTCGTATCATCCTTGATGCTTCTTTATGGTGAGCTACAAGGTTTGAAGCTTGGAAGCAAAATATTGATGCTTTACATTCTACATTCACATATAAACTTTTCCACAAGTTCACTGACTGAAATACAGTGCACTGCACAAGCTGCCTGAACCGACTCTGAGGTTTTGAAATTCTCCGCTTGTTGGAGCACTTGCAAGCCAAAGACTTCCAGTACCTGGTAAAATTATCAAGCTTTGATTTAGGTGTTTATATTTGCAAATAAAAAAGTCCATGTTAAATCTGATTGCTTTCAATAAGTTCTGCTGAAAGTAGTAAATGAGGAGTGTGTTAAAGCAAACTAAGATTTAGTATGATATTAAACAGACAAATGACAATTTATCTTCATAATCCCATCCATATATCTGATATCTGTTGTAACCTTCCCAAAGTGAATGAAAACTCTGAGTCAAATCCAGTTTCCTTACTTGTTTTTAATAAATTATAGATTTCTATTCATAAATAAAATGACGCCATTTTTTCACATAAATGCGAACAAATCTTTTGCACTGACACCAGGATAAAAGCTCCTATCTGGTTTCTCCCCCCTTTTTTTGCTTTTGTAACACAACTGGTTCTTTCTTTGACACTGACAAGCTTTTATTGGTGAAAGGGATTTCTGGCTTATTTACGTAATAATAATAATAATAATAATAATAATAATAATAATAATAATGTGACATAATACATAATATTACATGGATAAAGTATTCTCTGAAGAAGTAATCCATCTCCTTAATGAGTTCACTCTATGCATCACTGCTTTATTGTACAGCATCATGCCACAAGATGGCGACTGGACTGTCACTGAGCTTTATCACAAGGATAAGAGTTTTTTTTCCCAAAACATCTAATGCACTGGTGGTATAACAGGTTTGTCACCGTAGCTCTCAGCCTGTCCTATCATCAGGCCTTCCCCCACACGCTGACCCTCCTCCTAAATACACTTGTAATCGATTGTAGTGTTGACAGGTTAGGGCTTGTTGGTGGTCATAAGCTGCAAGTGCATCTGGAGGTGTTGAACTTGATGACACTCCTATCATCTCAACAGTTAGAGGGTCATTGATTTCAAGGACAGACTGTTAGTTTTTAAGCATCTCTGTCTGGCACTTTATTCCAGGAGATGTTTCCAACAGTTTGAACCAAGATTTGCTTGGTCTCCCTTTTTATTTGGTACAAATGTAAAATGCTGCCAAATTCCATCAGTTTAGCTTTTTTTTGTGTGTGTGTATAACCAACTTGTTTACTCTAACAAAAGTTTTTCCTCCCCCCTGTCTGCACTGTGAAACAGTGTTCATGTGATGTTGAGGAAAATAACACTGATGCTATTTTTCAGGCACAATGGTATGCCTTTACAGTACTACCATCCAAAAGAAAAAGTAATCCTATCTGTCATCATTAGACATGCCAGCAGTCTGATAGACTGGCAGGCAGAGAGAGAGAGATTGACTGTTAAACAGACAGATACAGATGGGCAGACAGACAGATGGACGAATCAACAGAAAGGCACACAGACAAGCTGGCTGGCTCGTCGGTCGCTTGACTGTAAAGAGCGGCTGGAACCTCTGAGTGACCGTCTGATTACATAAGCTGGTTGGCTGGTTGGATAAACGGTCATGTAGACTTAAAGCGGCTCACTTATTTTAGCATAAATGTCAAACAGCCGTAGGATCCGTATGATTGGGACGGAGAGAATGAGATGGAGAGAAGAGCAGGAAGGAGGGAGAGACTGAGGAGAGAGACACACAGAGCCAGACAGGGATATAGAATCATGTCGATTTATCAGTACAGTGACAGTTAGACGATTACTGCTCATTACCTGACTGACTAACTGACTGACTCACTGACTGACAATCCTCTGTGTGTGTGTGTGTGTGTGTGTGTGTGTGTGTGCGCACACTTGAACCAATTCATCTTTCTCCTGATCAATCCTCAATTTGAGATACAAAACATCGCACCATTTTAATCCCAGAGAGAAACAGTAAAAATTGTGTTTGTGTTTATGCAACACATTAAGCTAAAGGCTCACATTTTGCACTGCTTATGATGATTAATATTCTTTAGCATGCATATATCTAGAATATTGTGATATGACATGTTTTTCCAATCAATAAATAATTCAATATTGTAAATGCTGTTGAAGCACAACATTGAGATTAATACCAGCTAATACAGCTTGTTAAAAGCCCTTCACAGACAGTTTAACCACTGCAGTTTCAGTAGCAGTCTCAGTAGCTCTATAAATGTACCCAGTTCCTCTGTGATCAATACAAGTCCGAGTCAACTTCTCTCTAAATCTCTGACCAGTGTCACAAATTAACCTTGGCCAAAAGTGAAAATGCCCTTGGACATGTCACATACTCATGAAATTAAAAATGAAGGAGCAAAGTGTCCTCCAAGTAATTAGTTATACCCATTTTACTTTATTCACATTTTATTTGTTGAGAGGTGAAATATTCATGTGAGAATGCAGCTGCTATCCCCTCTAGGCCACCAAGGTGATTTATTATACCCTGAGAGCAGGCAATTCTCTTTCTGGTTGAGAAAAATAGAAGGTGCACCGAAAGTGCAGCACACAGCCAGAAAAAGTAGACATGATCCCACTGCCAACTGAAGTGGAAATAGAGATGCCAATTACATTCGATCATCAGTTCATAAGAAAAGTACATGATAAAAGACTAAAAACACATGATAAGAGGTAGAGAAGAGATTAGGTAAATATGAAATAAACTGGTGTGTATCAGGAACAGGCAAGAGGACTCTAACTCATACAGGTCATTTGGTTCCACCTTGTAGCCAAAGATATAATGCTGCAAATTACAATACAGATCCAGCAAATTTCATTTCTATCGGTGCTGTTTGATTGTGCCTGGATCATCTTGGATCCACTCAGGAATCACACATGAAGGTAAACAAACCTGGAATCTAACAGAAAAGGGACCAGACGTGATGACCTCAACTTCATATCTACTTTATATCTACTACTTTCCAGACATTGTAAAACTTTTAATATGACCTATCCTCTACTTGCAAAACCAGCACACAATGTTTAATGAGCCCATACACAGGAAGCTGAATTCTCAGTCCAAAAAAAAAAAAAACATCCAAGAAACCAAATAACCCAAACATCAGATTACCGACTCACTGGAAACATTCGGACAAAGAAAAAATTAATTTAAGGTGCCAGACTCTATTGTTGCTAAGTAAAGTAAAAAAATCTCATTTACACTCAGAAGAAGCAAAACCATTCTCCTCATTGGCATTTCTTTTTTCTCCTCTTGTCTGGTCCCATCACGAACCTCTTTCTTCCTTAGTTCCTCTATTTCCTCTGTCTCCTCTTTCACTCCATCTGTTTGTCACTTCTCTGTGCACTCCCCTTTACAGCTCCAGCCTGTCCTTTGTGTCCTTGCTTTGAGGCCAGAGAATTAAAATTATTCATTTTTCTCATTTTCTCTGTTTTCATTGTCCTCTGTCTTGCTACGTAGTTAAATGACTCACTTTTTCGTCTCTCTTTTTTTTTGCCCATCCACCTTTCTTCTCTTTCTCCTAACCCTTTTCTTTCTGCCTTTATTACACTTTACTATGTTCATTTCTCCTTTTGTATGTATGGCCTTCCTCTTAGTTGACCAAGCTGACCTTTCGTGTGATGAAAAATGGATTGTATAAAATGACTGCCAATAATACAGAAACTCCTCGTCGTCACTGCTTTGATTAAGTGAGCACTTGAATCCTGCTTTAATGTGTGCTCCGTTTTTCCTTTTTAGTCTCTTCTCCATTTCTCTTTCGCTTTGGTGATGTATCTACTCCCATGTAATTTTTATTGTACACTTTTGTTCACAGTGAACCAGGTAAAATTGAATGTGGCTGAACCTATCCTCCAAATAACAGCTCCTCTACTCTGCACTTAAGTTTGCTCACTTTTGTGGACACCTACAACTAAAATGGTTCTCTAAATCTATAAAAGTTTATTAATTTCCTGCTCTGTTTAAACAGAGGCAAAATGAAATTTAAATATGAAATTGTGCATAGTAAAGATCAGAACAATGTCTGTTCATTCATTTATCGCTGCTTGTCAGTGTCAGAAAGGCAGAAAAATCAAGGTAGCACAGACGTCCTTTTCATCAGACATGATCTGCAGCTATTCCTGGTGTTCATGTTCAGATGTTCCCAGGCAGGTTGAATCTATACTCCATTCAGTGTCCTCTTGTTCTGCCCTGAGGTCTTCTCTCAGTTGGACATGGGGGAAGCATCCATAGGCATTTTCACCAGACTCTCAAATGACCTCAAATAGCTTTATATATACTATACAGCAGTGGTTCTGCTGAGAGCTTCTTCTAAATATCTGAGCTCATTCTCCGAAAATTCTGCTCAGACATACCATGGAAGTAAATTGGTCCCTTGCAAGTACATCCTCATGCTCTCCACCCAAAGCTTCGGTTTGAGGATCACCGGATACCACAGATCTACTGATGCTCGCGATGCAGCTTGAATCCTCTTTGTGTCTGTGGAGCAAGATGAACAGATATGTTGAAGTACAATCTGTTGTTTGAGCAAAAGTCCTGGAGGAGAAAAATGAGCAGGGAGTCTTGAGTGCAGGCATCCTTTTGGGATGTTTATCTGTGTTTTACTTGTTTATTTGCAAGTATTCCCCACTTTGTAAAGACTCAAATCTGGTTAAAAAAATCTTTCCTTTAAGCTACATATATATATATGTATGATAGTGAGTAGTTACTAAATGCCTTACTTAAGTGGCATCTTTGTCTATTGAATTTATTTGCTTTTGTAAAAACTGCAGCAAATTTAGTTGTTTATCCTTAATATTTTATTCCTTGTTGCAACTTATATAATGGTACAAATGTCTGATAAGTTTTTCAATTAAATAAGTGTTTATTCATTATAAAAAAAGAGTTTTAACCTGCACTTTTTAGGCAAGTTAATGCACTTTTTTGATATCAGTTTAAGCTCTTTCAGTTTTGTTATTAGTTTTTTTTAAGACTCCTCCTTATTTAACTCCCTGAATTGTTTTACCATTTACCTCTCATTTAAGTCTCAGAGAGCAGTGTCAGCATAACCCTCCACTGTAATTAAGAGCCCACCTCACTGCCTCACTAAAAAAATGGACCTCTCTTTTAACATTAGCTTGACACCTCCAGTATAATTTCTTAAAATACAGTATATATATAATTTTTTTTCTTATTTATGTTTGCCTTTTCTCTACTTTCACCTGCATTGTAGCTCAGTGATCTATTATATGTATATCACTCATTTTCACTGCCGTCACCTCTTAATGTCCAATGAGGAAGGCATCAGGAGACCTAAAAGAAGTCGGAAAAAAAGGGGTTAACACCGAACACAAAAAAGTGAATTTTGTTTTTCTTATATATTTGTCTCATATATTTTCTCACATTTCAGGACTTAAGATTTGATGCAGCCTCACTGCTAGCTGCCTTATTCAGCAGTCAACTGTCTTGCTGTTTTTCAGAGATGTAATTTTGAAACTTTTTTTTATGTTTTTCAGGTTGTCAGGATTCATGCTGCCCTCCCCTATTGTCAGCAGTGGATCTATACTGGCCTTGTGGTTTACCACAGACTTTGCTGTCAGTGCACAGGGCTTCAAAGCTGTGTATGAAGGTAAGACAATGTGTGAGTGTGGATGTTTAAAAGCTGGCAATGATACATGGACAACATCTGAATCAATAGTGATGTCAGGTTTTAGTCTTACCTGCAGAGTGAGTGAACTGTGTTGGACAATATTGTGAGGTGTACCACAGAATCCATAACATAAAAACAAAGCATGATATTACTGATTGTAATTATTATTAACCACTGCAGACTATAAAGTATAACAGCCTGCTGTATTTTGGGAGGATATTTAGTAATAGGAACTATCCAAAAAATCAAGAAGGAGCCAGTTGCTTGGAGTTTCTTCAAAGATGTGATTGTATAATGATCAAGATATGTAATTCAGACCTTCTATCTCATCATCAACCGACCTTTTGAATTATCAATTTTTATTTTCATATAAAACAGATGGTGTTTGTTTAGGGCAAGAAATTACAGAAAATTTCAGAAGTTTTTGGACACTGTGTGTCATTTTATAGCACAGTGAAAGAAGCAGTGACGTAACATACACAGAAAATTTAAGAAAGATTAGCTAATCCTGTTCATAGCTCGGTGTGGGGACCTCCTGGCTCACAGCCCAGAGTGGGGACTCCTGTAATTCATACACTATATATGCAATCATGCGCCATAGTCATGTGTTTATGTGTCCTGTATTCTTGTCTCTACACTGAAAGGCAGTGCTTGTTGTGCTGACCTCCTTGTTGTTACACTGTGTGTCTTATATGTGTGTGATGACCGCGGTCTACAAGACTTTCCCATGTCTGCCCGCCTGTTGGGATGCCACACAGATGTTTAGCCTGACCTTTTGAAAATGCACACACACACACACACACACACACACACACACACACACACACACACACACACACAAACACACACTCACACACATTCACTCCATTACGCTTGCATAAAAGTTCATCTATGAATCATGATCTCTAAATATCAAAGACAAGCTCAAGAGACCAGATACTCATATACACACTTACTCCACTGTGTTTGTATGTGTGTGTGTTTTCCCTTCGTCTTCCACTGTCTGGGGGTGTATTTATGTGTGTAATCCTGGATGTGTGTCACTTGTGTCTTAGTGTATGTTGAAAGCGAACCTGACAGCCATTAAACATTTCTCCAGCAAGTCCTTTACTTTCCATTGTTCTGTTTCACATCTACGGGACTTTTAAGTGTGTTCGTTTCCCCAAGGGTGTTATGATGTGTGAATGTTTGTGTGCATTTAACTGACAGACTTCTTGCTCATGTCTTTTAAGTTGTTGCTGCTTTGTTTTGCATTGTTGTACTATTTGTGTGTGTGTGTGTAAATATAGAAATGTATGTGACAATATCTGTGTATTTCTTTGGCTTAATGCTTGCATGTGTGTGGAAAAAAATAACCGTCATGCATTATTATTATTAAATGCTAAAAAAGCAAGTTCCAGCTTAGTGATCTACTGTTTACCGTATTTTAATGTCTCTTAACATAACTGTTCAGAATAATTTTTAGTCTATTGAAAGTTTAGACATATGTTAGAGTAATTTCAAGTGTACTGAGATCAGATATTAATCAGTTGCAAATATCAAATTTCCAGACAAGGTGAGAAAGATTTCAGCAGGGATGTGTATCAGCAAATTAGTGAGTGAAAATATACTTTTTTCACGGAACAATAACTTCTTGGTCCTCCTTTTTTTAAACTGTAACTCCACTCTTTGTTAAAGTATTTTTTTTGCCTGCATCTGGTATTTTGAGTGATTAACGCAAAAGGTTGTCTTTTACTTTGACCTTTATGTGAGCTGGATTCATAAATAGTCATTTAAACTTATACTTGTGTCATTTTACAGTAGTTGTTCTGGTGTAAAGATTTTCAGTATTCTACACACAGCTGGATTTTAGGGAGCTCTACACATACTAAATTTTAACCTCATTTTCAAGATAACTCTAAAACGTTGCTGTTAACTCGAATCATGCCTTCTAAAACCAACCTAGTTCAGACTTTTTTTCTTGTAAAATAAAAAAAAATGCCCTATGGTGTTGTTCAATCAAATTGCTGGTAGAAAAAAAGGTGATTTAAAGAAACGTGAGAAGCCTCTCTGTGAATCCAGAGCAGATCCACCATTAACTCTGATTTTTGGTGCTTGTTTGAACCAGTAGAGTTTGACATGCAAAAGTTTTCTTCATCCAACCAAGAAAATTAGTCCCCCTTAAGAAGTTAATGTTTGATATGCTTATAATTCATGTTATTATACCAGAGTTCTGTTCACTAAAGGGAATGAGTGTGGATCAGTAGATGGGGTTGGTCTCCTCCTTACAGTGGTTCAATACCTGGCTTCTCCACACTGTGCGTCAACGTGTCTGCGGGTAAAATACTGAGCTCCAAAGGCCCTCTGATGGCTTTGTCACCTGTATGTGTCGTTTTATGTTGAATATGTTGGCACTTTGCATTGACAGCTCAGCCATCAGTGTATGAATGTTCTCGAGACTGAATTAATGTCAACATGCAGTGTGCAGCACTTCCTTCGCAAAAGCAGTCCAGTGCCATTTACCAAAGTGTGAATAAGTGTTTCAACTGTTTTGCCTTCAACCTCTATACCCATAATGCTATGTTAAGCTGGAGACTCTGCATGTTTTTCATAAGTTGTTAATATAAGTACTGTTAAGAACTGATCATAGAAACACTTGTTGTTAGAGAACAAGGTCAGGAACTTGAATTTAAAATCATTTTCAATATGGGATCCATTTGCATCTTTATCCCATCCTGACTCACAGCCCACCAAGACTTTACAAGATAAAGATGAACACATCAAATTAAATGACCAAAGTCCAAAAGGATTCAGTAAGTGGACATGTGGGTTCAGTCGTTATTGTTATAGTCTACTAATCACTAAACTGACCTCCTCAGGGTCTGTGGCTTCGAAGCAATCTGTTTTTCTTGGTTTTATTCTTCCTGTGAAAACTATTAAATACACATTTATGAGCTTTCAGTGTTTTATTTTATTTGTTGGTTGATGATTTTTCCTCATATTCCATATTAAGGAACCAGTCTTCTGTCTTCACTAAACGGAACTGTATGTGAGCTGATTTAGACACAATACAGTTGTGCAAAGAGGAACGTATGAATTTCACATCACTGGACAATTTAACATCTTCTTTTCATCTTCTGCTACCTTCACTTTCCTACAGCTTCTTCCTCCTTCTTCCTCTCACCCCTTCATTCTTTCTGTGCCCCTTTTAATTTACACTAATTCACTCTAACAAAGAAGCTATCCAGCCCTGTCTTTTTATTGACCTTTACAACCTGTCTCCACCATTTGTCTGTCAGCTCTCCTCCATGAACATAGCCCACTCTGTTAACAAATCTTTTCACTGTTCTATCCGTTTATTAGAGAAAACCAAAGTGAACTTAAAAAAAGACTAAAAACATAGCCAACTGATAGGACCCCGGTTGCCTGAGAGAGCGATGAATGAAGAGAGAGAGAGAGGGCTGGTTCAAATAAAGCTATAAATGGTGGAAAGCAAGGCCTTGCTAAAAAAAAGCAAGTTTGCAAACCAGCTCTGCAAGACAAGATAATCATCAATTAATTTCCCCTGCAGCAGAAAGAGAGGAAGAGAGCGAGAGAGAGACAGAGATGGCTGGAAGATGAGGGAGGGGTGAATAAACTGGAGGAGATTTTGCATTTGTCTGTATTTCTGGTTTGTTGTCTCCACCAACACATTGTTATTCAAGAGGCCAAACATCCTCCATATCATCATCATCATCATCCTTATCAAACTAAAACAAGAAAACCTTGGAGTGTTCAGCTCATATTTTATTAAAAGGGATGTTTTTTTGCAGAGATACGAACTCAACTTTGACGTTAACCCCAGTGACTCATCACTTAATTTCAACTTGAGCTGTTTGACATAAAAAATACAAAATACCTTCCCCCAAGCCCAAAGATTAAAAAGTATATTATTTCAAGTGTGTCAAAAAACAATGTTTCTCTTTATTTACTAAATCAACCAAAGCTGATGCTACTATTTCCCAGAAGGTTGGCACTCTATTCCATAGATTAATTTTTTTTTAAAAAACTTATTCAACAGCTAAGCATCAAGTTCCAGTAGAAATAAAGAATAAACTTTACTGTACTGAGCTCCAGGTAGGAATAATTGTACCAAAGTTCTTTTTGTTTGCACCCAAAACCAGTGGTCAATTTAAAAAAAGCAATTGTAAAAGTCTGCAAAACATGTTTAAAAAAATTGTTGCACAAATATTCTGTCCAGACTCTGCTGTCATTACAAACAATGAGGTTAACATTATGACTTTTTCAGGTTCATAAGTCAAAGTTTGGGACTTGAGTGCAAAGACTTTAGATCGACTAACATCTCACAGACCAAAACCTTGATCCCACCTCTGTTGTTCTATATTCACATACATCAGGTATCTTTAAATAGAGTGTAAAGTTGTTATGATCATCTGGTTCATGATTAATTTGAAGCTATCAAGTTGTTTGTGTGTAATTTTTGCCATCAGGAGTGTGTGTGTGTGTTTGTGTGTGTGTGTGTGTGTGTGTGTGTATGTAAAAAACTCACCAGCTTAGCCAGGGCATAGTTTTCCTTCCATGTGACGAGCTCTCTCTGCCAGTGTGCTCGATTAGCTTCCCTTGAGAGTTGTGGTCGTCTGTTCATCCTGTCAGCTCGCTCTTCATCTTTAATGTCAGTTTTAAAAGGATCAGTATTTATTAGAAGTTGTGGTTGGTGACTCAAAACTGTTATATCAGTCATTTTTCTGTCTATAAAGGTGTCTTACAGTTTGACATCCTGTGCTTTCATGTGTCCTCTGAACCTCAAACCAAAGTCCATCTTCCGTCTTCTCCCTTTAGGAGAAGCCTCAGTAACATAAATAAGTCAGAGCCACAATCCAGCCATTCCCCCTCGTGTAATGTCTGTAGGACCCTGCTGCTTCACTTATCCTGACACTTACATCCATTCCTACAAAAGATTCATGTAATAAAATGGAGCATTTTGTCACGTGTAGTTCTTCAAAAAAAAAGAAAAAAGATTGTACAATAATTAAGAATTTTTTTTTTTGAGAAACCAGTGAGCGTGCATTATCTCTTACAGCTGCTTCAGGAATCAGACCTGTGAATAAAGTCTTTGGTTGTGTTCACCAGTACCCTCTCTCATGCTGCTTGGTTTTGTTTTGTTTTTAAAATTTCAAAATGATGCCTCAGTGCACGTTCCTGCTGGAGCTGGGAGCGAAGCATGTGTTAGGCAGTCATGGTGGCAAATGCTAAAAGTTATAAATATTTAAACTTTTAGTCAAAGAGTGCCTTGTCTCAAATGAGCTTGCCATTGTCGCCTAGCAACAAGAAGCACTACCAGCACTTCCCCTGAGCATCCGTTAAGTGCTGTTACCTATACGAAGAAACCTGATGCAGGACCTCACATTTTTATTCACAAAAGTGACCAAACTGTCCTAAAACAAAGGAAAATTGATGGTAATAGACATGGTAATTTCTTTTCTGACTGGATAAAAGTGACTGTATTGAGTTCTTTCCCCAAGAAATGTGTCAAAATTCTTTTGAATTTATTACATTCACATCAGTGAATAAATTTGGCATGAACCTTGTGTCCTTGCAGCTGTGATGCTCATTACTTTCATTAATATAATATATGTACTGAAAGTTTACTGGGCTCAACCTTTATGTTTAGTCTCTTTAAGTGTAAAATTGTGATGGATGTTTAATACATTGTAAGTACAATATCACGATGAAAATGAAATGTGTACAAAATAAAGAACTGGTACGTCACATTTTATTAACAAATGTATTAAGCCATTAATGAGTAAATGCTATTTACACATTATACAAATGACCATAAAGCTAATTACTTTCAGGAGCAAAGATGTTTTAATAATTCTAATTTAACATCTTCTCCAAGAATAAACTAGAACTGTTCTAATTAACAAGGCCCATTAATTAATTATAAATTGTTGATGATTATGTCCAATATACACGGCAGTTGAGCAGTGTGTGTTTGTGTATGTGTGTGTGTGCTCGTGTTAGAAAGAGGAAGAGAAAGGATTATTGACTCCCAGCGTCGCTTCAACGCAACTTTAAGACAAAGAGGAAACATCATCTTCACAGTCTCAACCCTCACTCACATCCCCTCTCTTCAAACATGAGCACACACTCGTGCACACGCAAACACACGCAGGTCAGCCCCTCTTTCTTCCCTCCTCTCGTCTGTATTCTCAACATCTTATCTTCTCCCTCTGCATTGCTTTTCCAGAGTGGTCCTTACATAATCTCTAAAAGCCATGTAAGCATGTGCCTGCACATGTCTGTGCTCAATGTGTGAGTATGTGTGTGTGTGTGCAAATTTGCATTTAATGTGTAGGGGTTTTAAGTTGTGCTTTTAACAGAAGTCCCCCGACTGAAGGGGAAACTCTGCAGCCAACTTAGACACTGAAAAAAAGCACAAACTCAGCCTCTTTCTATGAAAGTGTCTATTTAAGTTTGTGTATTTGCGTGTTTGTGTGTGTGTGTGCATACATGTTCCAGTGCATGAGGTTTGAGTCATGGCTATACCATTTTTTTTTCGCATTACTTGTTGTAATGGCAAAACTCACCTTTTCATCATGTATGGATTATTATGGGGTATCACTTTTACACTGCATTACAACATGTAATGTGTGAGTATCTGTTCCTAAATGTGTGTATCTGTAAAATTGCAGGAAGTTCATCCCCTTTGGTGTTGGCATTTCCACCCTCTCTCTCCTTCTCTCTCCTTCTCTCTCTCTCTCTCTCTTCCTCCCTCTCCCTCGCGCTCTCTCCCTCCCTCTCTCCCTCTCTCTGCTGTGTAGACTGGTGTAGAATCCATTAGGAACACTTCTAGGAGCTTCCAAATCTTGCTGACTTGATGCAAGGCTTTGCACAGACTGTGGCAAGAGCCCTGTAGCCACCAACCATTGGACGAGATGCAAAAAGATCGCAGCCTTCTGCTCAGGGATTTTGGGTCCTTAGACATGATGTTACACATAAGAAAGATTTATTCATCTGGAGTTTTTTCCTATGCCTCTAGCCAGATAGTTTTCTTAGTAGTGCCTTTATTTCACAGAGTTTTGCCTCACTGAATCTCAGAGGCATGTAAATAGCCACTGCAGAAAAACTGCACTACTGTAGATGAGAGTTGTGACATAATATGAATGTAAACCATGAGGTTTTAGAAGACTGATAGGAGTGAATCTAAAGGAGGGATTTTCAAAAAAAAAGTTTTTAGATTTTTGCTATACAGTCGTGATGAGCTGGATTGTTCATTATAGATACAATGTCAGTTCATCCAGTCAAAACAGCAAGTCAACACAGACTCCCATCTTTGTTTATCCGTCACTGTCCTCTGAAGCAGCTAAGGGAGGAGAAAAACAGAACAGAAACAGGTCAAACTGTCTTCACCAGGCTGAGTGAAGCAGAAATCAGGGACAGAAGTGAGGTTGTGGTGGGTGTGACGGGATTTAATTGAGGCTTCAGGATGAGTGTGCGTGACATAGGCCATGCCTTTTTGGAATGAACCATTTATAGTCCTAATAATAAAGATGATTTGTGAAAATTAAAATCCAAAGTTCTAGTTTACTTTCTGTATGGATTCTGCTGTAATGTTTTAATTGGGTCTCATATTACAACCTAATTACATTTCTAACTGCATGCTTCATCCCACATTGCACATTGCATTTCTAATTCAATTTCTCACCACATGCTGTACTTTGTTTCTCTGCTCTGTTTTAATTTCCCTGTTTGAATGACAGTCAACCAGTCTGCTCAAAGTTAAAACCAGGGGGCCAGCCCAGCTAAATATATAAAGAGTGATCAACACAAAGCTTCAGGGGGCTCGGTTATCAAGGTTCAGAGATCATGAATGAATGTGCTCAAGCTGTTTAGAGAGAAATGTATTTTTAATATCGAAAACGCGCTTTTACCATCTGCTCACAAGCTGGCTAAAAGCAGCGTCTGACATTTTTTCCATTCATTGTTTCCTTAACTCGTTATCCCACACCGCGCTTGTAATTACACTTTTGAATCTGTGTGGATGTTTTAATCAACAGCAATGAGCAGCCACAATCCGGTCAGAATGCATTTTTCCCTGAGCACACTGTGGCTGTGCATGTAGAAAAAAAACCCACCTTCATACTATGTTAAGCAATCATAGATCCATGATAATTGCTTCTTTCATTAGGTCAGAGAATTATTGAGCTTGTACATTTGGCAACAGCAAGACAGACTCCATTTATCTGAGTGAAACTTTGAGTGTAAACACATCTCAGTCATTCCAAAGCAAAATAAATTCATTTGGATTTCCTTTTGATAAGCTTGTTGAGGAAATGGGTTGCGTGTATACTGATGAAATGGGCTATATATACATGTAAAATATTAGCTGTTTGAAGTGGAAACGGTTGAGATGACTGAAATTAATGCGCTTGGTGTAAACACAATATTATATTTATGAAAATTGCTTTGATGTATATAATAGGATGTCTTAAAGCAAGGCACATATGCAAACACACATGTAGATAAAATAATATATGCTAACACACTTAAAAGGACTCTAATTTTAGGTGTTTAGGTTTGTAAAAATATAACTGTATAATATCCCTTCATATCCTGAGTGAAAATGATGCCACGACCCACTGAGACAAATGACACATAAAACATAAAAAATGTCATTTTCCACCTTTGAGAAAAGTCTGCTGCTGTTGTTTTTTTTTTTTTTTTTCAGCAGGATATCAACGATTATGATTATGAATGACATTTACTGCATTTCTCTGTTACCACTGCACAGCCTTTTTAGCCTGCTATCGACCTGTTATGCCCAGCTGCTATCAGTGTCTGTATGCCCTTCATTGAGAATAATAGGTTGGCGAGTTTAGTCAAAGCCAATGGAATCAGCAGGGAAGCTTCTTAGAGCAAACACAGCAAATCATTAAAAGAAGGAAGGACTACTGGTGGATTTGTTAACTCCGATAGTCAGATGCTGCTACATATTTGCGCACCAGTGTGTGTGTGTGCGTGTGTGTGTGTGTGCTGGAGGGATAAAGAGAATGAAAGAGAGACAGTTAGAGTGAGAGACAGTGAGAGAGAAGAGGGAGAAGCAGTCTGTTACGCCATTAACCCATATTGACTGGAACGCCATAGGAAGCTCTTCACTGTGGGAGTGTGTCATATAACGCTGTTGTTACTGACGCCAGCAGTAGTCAGCAACATCGATCTAAGCAGCAATGTCAACTCTCCTGCTGTGCATATGTGTGTGGGTGTGTGTCTGTGTGTGCGTGTGTGCCCGCGCCTATGGTAGAGTGGCAGAGGAGTGTTCAAGGGTGATAACACCTCATCAAAGTGCGTTGCGGAGCCAAGACACACACTTTCTCTCCGTTTCTAACTCACATACAAACGTACAGTAGCTGTATGGAGTGTGGTCAGTGTGTAATCAACCTCCCACTATGTTGTAAAGTCAATATGACATCTAAGTGGTTTGAACTTAGCACCCTTATGTTCTGCCCTCAGTCTCTTCAGACTCTCAGCACAGCCACTGAGAGCAGAAGGTGGGATGAATGTTCGCACTCACACCTGGGAAATGTTTAGCACATTCACAGTGTCGTTTTGCTGGTTGCTGGACGTGTCTTTTTTTGAGAAGCTAAAGATATCGCACCATATTTGGAGTTAAGTTCGGCTCGCATATTGAATCGTTTCTGCCAAAACTTTGTACATCAGCATTCACACCTCAGTCTTATCTGAGGACACAGGCAGCTTTTCAGACTTGGAACCAATGTTGTTTTGCTCCGCACAAAAAAAAAAACCCTCCAAGAAAAGACTGTCTTAAGTTCGGCACTGCTGTCTCAAAACTGACGTAGCCATAAGTTTTCCTTTCTAAAATGTACGAGGAGAATGTGGAGAATGCAGCATACACTTGCATGCAAAAACTCCTTGTGTTTTTGTATGTGATATGTATTCAGCGGGCCGTGACTTAATGTGTGACTCTTTTTAGTTCCGAACAAAATGACGCATTTGCAATATTACAGCTGGTATGGTCATCAAGGAATGTAAACTTGGCCACCTGCAGCCCTTTGACACGCATCTGTTATGTGTTCAATTAAAAAAAATAACCATCCATTGATGTTTCTTTCATACCTTGTCCAGCCAAAGAAAATGTCTGTATAAATAAAGTATTTTTTACGTCTCTGATGAATGTCTAATTGCAATTAATCCTCTATTAAAATTTGAGAAGAAGGCCCAGATAATTCAGCTCTAAATAATTACTTCATGGGGACACAAAAAATTTATTAAAACAGCTACAAGGAAATTTTAGCTAGCCATAAAACAGCCTCAATTTAGTACTGATGCCTTTATATAACCTACATAAACATACCAGATACTCAGTGAGAAAACTGGATATTTCACACAAATGTCACTGTGTTCTACAGACATTAATGGAGGCATAAATTCTTGCACTGTCTTGACTGTGAGACCTGACAGACAACACCTTTGTTCCCAACTCACATATGAGATGTCACAGGCACGAAGGTGCAAGGAAACAACAAAAATGAATGTGTGTACGTAAAAAAAAAAAATGAAATGAAATAAAAAGGAAAGGTTCACTATCATCCTTCCTTTGTTTCACAGTTCCCTATAAATGCATGAATTACATCTTTCCCCCTCTTTCATTCTGCTATGTTTACATTTGTGGATGGAAAAGGGCTCTTTGTTCCCATTGGTCAATGAGAAAACATGCTGTGGAATTCAGAAGGGAAAAGTGATCAAATGTCACACCCATCACAGATCGCTTCTTTCCACCCGACACCCAGTGTCTGCAGGGTCAGGATGATACTGTGAACCCTGCATTAGTTTATGTAATTCATAGCCCACTAGTCAAGTCTAAAGCAGGTTCATTAATTCAACATTGTTCCCCTGGTGCCACTCGAAATTGAGTCCTAATCCTGGGGGGTGTCTCACTCAGACAGGTGGGATAGCACGCCTGCCATTAAACACTTGATGATGATTCATGAAGGAGATTATATCAGCTACAGATGCTGTGGAGGTATTGATTTTCCTGCTTTATAGTGTTTTCAAAGTCGTGCAGACCCATATTGTAGCTTGTGCATTAAACATGACTAGACAGCTAGATAAAAAATTTCACAGATGAAAATTCATGAAGTAGAAAGTTTTGTTATTTGCATATTTACTAAAAAATTCCTCTGGACATGTTAGTATGTCTATGAAACAACCATTTTGCATTTGCTCACCACTTTGCTGACCTCAGAAGTTAATGTTACTTTTAATGACCTTCAGAAATGTAGCATTTTGGTACAAGTATGGCTTTTATCTGATGATGCAACACAGGACCCCCCAAGTTACAGTTTTCTTAAGGGAATCTCTTATCTTTTATGACCAGTTACAAATCAATGCAGTTCAATTGCACTGTAATAGCCTAATGGGAATTTTGGGGCCAGAGATAAAAGATTTCTGTAGCATTTTCACATCTCTGTGTCCTCGTTTTATCCTCTGTGTTTCTCTCTCTGATGATAAGCAGAGCTTAGAAAATCTGTGTGAAAATCTTTGAGACAGAAACTGCTCGCTTACTGTCATTTAAGCTGTGCTCCCTCTGACTTGCAGTCATGCTTTCAGTTTCTCTCTGGCTTTCACTGTCGGAGTTTCTAACTCTGGCTCTGTCTCACACCTTGAATCTTTAACACATCAGTGCCATCCGAGGAAAAGAGGCAGATTATTATTATCAAATTCTGGCTGTGACTTGTAACACGGTTCCAGAGAAGATCTATATAAAATTTTTATGACTTGGTCATCTTGTGCTTGACAAATTGATTCTTTTGCTTTCTTATGTTTCTCAGAGTCTCAGGCAAGACCTATTATAGGGAAATTTTGAATGATAGTCATAAGAGATTGTATTTTTTACTTCCATATCAAGTCAAATACTGATATGTGTAAATGTATTAAAAGTCAGATAAGGACATTAAGAAGGTATAAATTAAAGCTTAATGGAACTTCAGACTTCCGATTTTTATAATTACAAACTTTTTCAACCCTTTCCAGGAGTTCATTCCACCTAGATAATCTAATACTTGTACGTGAATCCGGTAATTAACAGCTATTGTAATTTCAACGCATTGAGTTATTTTATGCCATTATAGCATACAGCCAGCTGCTTTTGCTCTGTGGGGTTTTGCATGTTTAAAAAATTCCACAGGAGAAAAAAGAGCTGCATTTACTATTTATATGTTACAAGCAAGATATTAAAAAGACAAAATAATCTGATTGACATGAACTGTGACACTGTTTACAAAAAAAAGTTCGTAAACTTTTCAAGTATTGCTGCTGCTGCATTCCAGGTTTTTGAGTCACTAACAGAAAAACAGGATGTGAAAGAGGAAAAATTACAACAAAAGAGTTAAAGACAGGAGAGTTAACACAGAGGTGAAAGGCAGGACACTAAAAGAAATTTGGTGAATAAATAATAAAGATAATTAATAAGATACCTGAAGTGTATCTTAGTGAGTAAAAATTAGAATTTTTAAAAAAAGTTTAATCAGAATTTTTCATGAAAACAGAACAAAACAATGTGGAGAGGCTTATTATGTATTGAAACACACTGTTTTTAGCTAAATGCGCCCAATAATGAAGCTAATAAACCTCGCAGCTGAGTGTATATTGCTTCAGACAGTATTATTGTACAGCACCATTGTTCCATTTGAGGAAAGCCTTGCTCTGTTTGGGGAGTACATGTCCTTGAAGAGATTAGAGAAGAACAGATACAGCATTGCACAAGAAAGCTGTGTTCTCCTCTTGAAGAAAGGAATACGTTTCATTTGTATGCAGTTCTTTTTTTTCTTTTTACCTCAATATAAGCTTTTTTTTTTTTTTTTTTTAAAGTGATGGTTGTGAAGCTCAACTATGGTAATATAGGTATAATTGTGGTGATTCTCAGTTTGCAATGAATGTACTTTTGCAATAATTACATAGTCAAGCCGGCCTTAAAGGGAACCTGCACCTGTGTGAACATTAAAAATGAAATTCCAAACAGCAGGTTCACCTGAATGTAGGGTGAAACTCTGAGTGGAGTTCAGAAGAGGTTTCTGGATCCTACATTTCAAAGTCTGCATATTTTATTAAGATTAAATGCAGCTCTCACCTGAAGCTGAACTGGACTTCTGTCTGGTATTTTTTCTGCTTTTTGTTGGACTCTGATGTTAGTTTCATTTGTGCTTGTGGCTCTGGATAGAAGTGTAGTTACAAGGCAGTTTCGTCCACAGATACTTTTGCAGTAGCAGCCACTGAAGTTTCCTCTATTTCGACTTCATCTTCAGTGATTTGGAGATACTGTCACAGAGACAGATGCATCACACTCAAAACAAACTTACAGATGCTGCACTGTCAACCTGCAAAGGTCAAAAGTTAGAAGGTTCTTTTCATTGATCAAGGTTTTCTTTTTGTCTACAGCATCAATAGTGGAGGTCATTCCAGTAAAGACAGTAAACAGTCGGAGGTAACTTAAAAAGCAATACAACAAACATCCTTATCCTTCAGACAGAAAGTGCAAAAAAAAAAAAATCAGGTGGTGTACAGACTCAGTTAAAAGACTCAGTTAGATATGAATATGCCCCGGTATGTGAATCGATGTGTGATACAAGTTGAAAATGTTTTAACAAAATCTTTTCATCCTGGTGCTTCATTAATCTGGTTTAGAAATGTAGAATAACAAGAGAAAAAAAAGGTACCGAAGGACAAAAAAGAACAAAACTATGAGTTTCTGGTAAGTTTTGAGTTTAGTTAGAGGCTGAGCTGAACACACACACACACACGCACACACACACTTTTACTGTGTCTCTGAACACATCTTACAGTCACATCACATTTGCACTTTCTGAGGGGAAATACATGTGCTCGATGAAGAATGTGATGGGTATTTATATAATGTGTGAGCAAATAAGGGGTAGACTGCTGCTGTTGTGTATGTTAGTCATGGTCTTGTAACTTCTTTTTATTTCCACAGTTCTGTCTCTCTGCCCCACCACGTTCACTCCAGCAGAGACACACTGCCAAGCTGTGTGTTTGGCTTTGTTTGTCTACCCAGTGTTTAGTCCAATGATTATTTAGTGTTGTCTGGCTTCATTCTCCTATACCATTGCCGCAGCTTTGTCTTCCAAAAAGTTTCTTTTCTGTTCCATAGCTTTTTCTGACTAAATTCTCTTTCTGCATGCATTACATAATGGGAAATGTCAGGCAGATATGGTCAATTTAAATTAATACGATATTTATGTATTGCAAAGAACACGCAAGAAAGTTACAAATGGGATTCGATCGCAATCAGACGTGATCTGAACTCTAAGTTCAAATTTGAATCCAAGAACATTTTTCAAAATAAGGCCACTGATCAGTCCTTTTCATCCACGTCACTAACTTTATGTGCACGTGTTTGCTATTTTTGTATTTACTTATGTAATTAAATTTTATAATATTTAGAAGATGTATAGTGTTGCATGCATGTAGTTATTTGCATCATAGAATAACAGAGACCAATGCCTAGTCACTGACGGAAACAATGAGAATAAAAATTGACAATACTTTTCAACAGAAGTGAGGACAGACAAGGATGTAAATACCTGGAAAAGGGAAGCAGAGGAGAGACAAAGAATGTGCATCAAGAAGCAAGAGAGAGGAGAACGTGGAGAAAAGAGGAAAGGAGTGAGGAAAAAAGAGAAGAGCAGGAGAGTAGACTGGAGAGGAAAGAAGAGCAGACAATCCCTAGAATACCAAGCACTTCTCTGGCCGAGAGAGAAAGAAGAGAGGAGAGGAGGGGTTGCAGAGAGAGAGGGAGAGCATCCACAGAATACCAAAGAGAGAATAACTGCTAGCAGGCTTTTCAAGTCATTTTCACATCAATCCTAAAGTTTTTCGAAGTAGTTATAAATAGGCATGAATACTTAATTTTGTAAGTGGTACCTTCTAGAAACCGCTTGTCTTTGATTATTTGTTTTAATGACATTAAAGTAATAAAAGGACCAATGAGTAGGATTTTTTAAATAGATGTCTTTAGACTCATACAGTTTCTGTATGGACTCTGCCCTCTGCTTGTATTTTTCAATTTTGCTGTGTTTGGGTCAACCTTCGGGCACTGAGTGTTTGGCCCTTGGCTGAAGTTGATGTTTATTAAGCATCTAAGAAGAGGCAGTGAATGTAGAAGAGGCAGGCAAACTTTCAATGTTGTGTTTACAAACTGCAGCCGGCAACTTCTACTAATTCTGCCCCAGATTTGTCCATAGATGGCAGCATTCAGAACAGCAGAGGTGAGTTAAGAGGAGGATGAAGAGGGGATGAGAGGACTGATGAGAAGGGAAATATGAAATGAAGAGGGTTGATGGTTAAAAAGAGAGGAAAGGAGGAAGAAAACGAGAAAAGAGAGAGAACTGACTCCAAGAATCATGCTCGCTTGGCTGAACTCGTACCTTTCCCCGAGATGCATTCTGTTTGAAATGTGCCTAAATATAGAACACACACACACACACACACACACACACGCAAACACACTAACACACATATACAAATGCTGACACACACACACACACACACATACAGAAACACACCTCCCCCTTGGGTGCACACTGAAACATATACACAGCAGACAAGCCCCAGACACATCAGACATGATGCAGTCTCACCTTAACTACCCGCCACAAGTTATTAATGTTTTCATAGAAAGAGTAACAGCAGGAGGAAAAGATGGAGCACAAAAAGTAAAGAAAGACTCAGACATGTTGACACAAACTAATGTGATATGCCGTGTAATGATTGCTGACATACCAGCAAGGCTGCACCACTAAACCCAGAGCAGCATACTCGCAGCATCAGGCAGGGAGCGCATGAACTAACCAATGCATCTGGATCTCACAGTCATCATCTGACTGGTCTCTAGCAATGCATGCAAAGTACTCTGCATTTTGCTGCTTTTTGATTGGGATTTTCTTTGCTTTTGGGGTTTTTTTTGGGGGGGGGGATTTCCATGCCTTCAAATTAACAGTGATTACATTTTCCTCCATGAGATGAAACACATTTTCAGGCCCTCAGGCGTATAAAACCCTCCAAAAACCTTTTTTATTTTCGCCCAAACTGCATTGTCATCTTGCTTAAAACAAGGCTGTTTCTCTTCATGTACAAAAGCTGACACTTTAGAGATACATGGGCTTCACCTGACAGCAGTGATATCCTGCAGTGATTATGTTTACTCCGAAGAAGAGCATAATTGCGCAGCATAATCACTGCGTAGCATTTTGCCAGGTCCAGCTTTTTTGTCTTAACCACAGTACAATCATAGTGGTTTGTACGTGTAATTTTTCAAATCAAGGCTGTCACTGACACTTCTTAACACCTGTCTGGTTTCTCAGGTGCTTACAGTAGTTTGGTCAAGTCTATCTCCTCCAAACCACCACATTGCATGGCATAGCAACAAAAATCCTCTGTGCTTGTTTCTGCCTGTGTGTGTGTGTTTGGTTTTTTTTTTTATCCAACAATATTATTCACTATGTTATTTCAGGTTAGCTGGCTTGTACTGCTGTAGCTGCAAGGCAACCTTGTGCCCTTTGAGCCCCTGCTGTGTCTGTTAGAGGAAAAACTACAAATACAAAAGAAGAAAGTGTTGCATGTGATCACAGCCAAACAGGCACCAATCAGGACATTAATGCAGTGAAATGAGCACTCAAGGACTAAACATGATCATTTTCATTTGTTATCTGGACTTTTCTGTGTAGCTCATGTGACTACGTCCACGACAACTGTATTTTTCCATCATTTCAGCAGTAAACAGATGTCACATGTCTGGGCTATACAGTAGTAAGAGGTTTTACTTTGTCACCGTGAAAATGGCTTAATTACACTCATTATCTGAGCAATAATAGTCACATGAGAGGTATTAGGACTGTGAGAAGCAGAGAGAGTCCACTTCTGTCTGCCTACAGCCTTTTTAGCTCTGTCTTTTACCTTTCAGAAGCACCTCATCATCCCTTGAAGGCTCTATCCTTTTCTCCATTCCCACGCTCTCTTTCTTTCACTCTCCTCCATATTTCTTTTCACAAGGGGGTCTTACGGGGTGAAGATAACTGGCTTGCTTTATTATCAGTCTGTCTTCATGCTGTCAGTCCATGGGCTATTTACTTTCACAAATCATGACTCAGCTCATGAACTGCATGTGCAGTACAACAGTAGGAGCGGAGGCAAGGTGGGTAGGTGGATACAGAGTAAAGAACAGATGTGCCACATCTCCTCCTCTGTGGGACTGGACTGGCCTGGGTTTTATCCAATTGTGAAGTCAATAATTACAGAATATCTAAATTTGAACATCATAAAGTAGTCATTACATTAATGCTCTCATGTTGGTTAGCTACAGCATGAAGCGTTCAGAGCAAAAACATTAAGAGTCCAATCTGGAATATTAATGTATAACTACTGAAGCACGCAGACAGTAAAGTATATACAACACACACATATGGTTTACACTCATTAGACTTCAAATCCTTCTACTACTTTGATCTGATGCACAGGATTAATAAAATCATTCCTCTCCTCTCCAAACATTCATACTTCAAGTCGATGAGGTTGGATGTGAGCTTTCAGTCATTCTTCTCCTCTTTTTTCTCCTCTTCTCTCCTTCATCCTCTACTCTGTTGTCCACTTGAAACCCCTCTGTCCATTCAAACCATTCATTTGTTCAATAGGTAGGTTCATGCAACTGTTGGATTTTGGACAAGACTGATGTTTTTGTTTTTTAAAGTGAGACAATATAAGTTTGAAACTGAGTAAAAAAAAAAAAATCTGGATATTTTTTGCATTGCTGAGAAGTTGCCCTGATCCTGTCAGTGCAGGTAGTCCTGATGTGGAAGATAACTGAAGCTCTGCTGTCAGGCCTCCATGTCATAGTGTGCTTTTGTAAACATTTTCACCATTTCACTTGATTTTGGACTCTTTTTTTTGTACCACTGGGAGGTTACCCTTTTAATGTCAGCAGGTTCTTCCATTTACCTGTTAAAGCTGTGACATCTCTGTCACTATCAGTGGGCTATTCTCTACACTGCAGCTGAGAATAAGGAGGGATGTTTTGTTTTTTTTTTAAAAAAGTTGCCTTGTCATTGTAGTTTTAAACCTAGCATCCCTGTTTTTACATAACATGACAACCTGATACACTGTCACAAAAGTCAAATTCTTTTTTCCAATAGTGGCATTTAATGAATTGAGGATGTGTCATGCTAAGTTTTTCTTCCAGAGATGTTTGATTTTCACCACCTCACTGAGTTCAGTTCAGGACATTGCGCATCATGCACATCATTTTTCATGTAACAGGTAATATGGACATAATAAAAAGATGTGGGAATGGGTTTTATCAAGAGAGGAATAAATGACTGCAAATGACTCATCCTGTTTTTTATCTCCATGTTATGAGACACATGTTTAAGTGTATAAAACTAGACTTTTGAAACTTACCATCTGGACTATATAACAGATAAAACAGGCATCATAATCATGCCGTTCATTTCCATTTTGAAAAGTCTACTATTTACTTTTTTTTTTAAAGCATTTCTGTTAAATGACCAAATAAATCCTGGATCATGGCATTAACACAGATTATAGACAGTGCCTCTTTTCTGAGGCAAAAAAAGAGAAAAGGCAAAACAATGCTTCCCCCAGTCATCATCCCCTCGTTACATTTGAACAATCCCCTTCAGAGCAGCTTTGGACACCCAGCCAGCCAGTCACATCCAGCTCCCACTGTGTCCTGTCATTTACCAATCAGAGCTGCAGCCATAACACAGATGGATTTGGAGAACGCAGCCAGCTCCGGACAGACTTGGACATTGAGCAATTTCTGGATTTTTGGCTCCACAACCTATATTGAGTAAGTAGTGTTAGCATCTCCGGTGCCAAATCTCTCTGCATGTAGTTATAAAAGCATAAGCATTATCATCATTTGACCTTTCAAAACTGTCTCACTTCTTTAAAATTCTGCTGAGTGCTTTAAGGTTGGACATTTTTCCACACTGTAAGACAGTGACGCTCACACATACATTCATATGTATATGTTAAATGGCCAACTCCATGCCAAGAAGTAGTCCTTCCCATTACGCTCAGTGAAACCACAACTTGTTGCTTTTCATGTCAACAAACAAGATATAACTAATTTGTGAAAAGAGCTATAGGCAGGTTTTTTTTTTCTCACTGATTTTAGATAAAGTCAAGCTACCCCCCCCCCCCCCATCATTTTCATGCTAAGCTAATGGATTTATTAAAATACAGATATGAGAGTGGTGTCAGTGTTTTCCTCTAAATTTTAGCCACATAATATTTCCCAAAAGGTTGAACAGTTTCCTTAAAATCAGATTTAATTTTCACTCTTCTGGGGGTATGTTTAACCAGCGGTACTGTTTATAAGTTGTTCAGTTATCGTGTCACAAAATCAAAATTTCTTAACAAGCGTAAACGACTTCCTGACAGTCCCATGTTGACATCCCTTCCAACTGCTGTGCATGCTGCTGAGAGGCGTAGTGTTTTCACCGCTGTGGAGTGACAGCTCTCCTGCCAGCAAGTTTATCTGATTACCTTAATAGAATTCACTACGGTGAAATTTGAACTCTCCTACTTGGCCTGAATGCACTGCTGGTGTGATGCTCTGAATAAATGAACAGAATCTCTGATAGCACTCTGTCAGAGTGGGCTCAGTGTTGAAAACACATTTTAGAAGTTAAAACTGGGCGGCTGCAGGCTGAAAATAGTTCCAGACCTCTCTGCGACTCCTCTGTTTGTTCAAAAACTAAATGTGACTGTTTGATTTAAGACATGGTTACGTCTCGTTGTCCAGTCAAATCAGGAATTGGTGTCTGATCAGCACTGTTCGTTGTCTCTTCAGTTAGAGTAAATTAGAGTAAATTAGATTGTTTGACAACATGAAAATGGCTGCTTGAGGTTGGGAACAAGCCAGTTGACACAGCAGTTTAAGTTTAAAGTCTGAGAAAAGCTTTTCTGGAAGGATGAAGCCACCCTGAAGAAAAAACTGCTTTCTGTTTCCCTCCGTCTCTCTCTGTGTCTTTGTCTCTCTCTCTCTCTCTCTCTCTGTCTCTCTCTGTCTCTGTCTCTCTCTCTGTCTCTCTCTATCTGTCTGTCTGTCTGTCTGTCTGTCTGTCTGTCTGTCTCTCCCTCCCTCTCTGTCTTTCTCTCTGCCTCTCTAATGCGTCTGTCCTTCCTTACTCTTTAAGGGTCTTTAAGGCTCTCTCTCTCTCTCTCTGTCTCTCTCTATCTGTCTGTCTGTCTGTCTGTCTGTCTGTCTGTCTGTCTCTCTCTCTCTCTCTCTCTCTCTTTCTCTCTAATGCGTCTGTCCTTCCTTACTCTTTAAGGGTCATTCCCAGTCAGACACATTAACAAGGCTGACTGCATGGACGCCCTGCTCATTGATCAAAACACATTCACTTACACACACACACACACACACACACACACACACACACAAAAGGTAGCATTAGGCAAAGACATGCAAAAGTATTTCTCCTTCAGTGTCTCTCTCTCACTCTGTCTCCTTCAGTTCAATCCCAAGCACTTTCTTAAAGCAGACAGTCCAGAAGACGGTACTGACAGCACCAATCGAGGATCCATCAAAACCACCCAAAGGTGACAGATGGCTCAACAAGGATGATTTCTTTTGACCCACTGGTTCTTGTTCACATTAACGACGTGTCTTCACAGAAATTTTTCAGCTGTGATTTTCAGCTGTTCGTCTCACATGGGTGTGACTGAACAGACTCACTTCTCCTTTAATCAATCTGGCTGTCGACACCTACACAGGCGGCGTGACAACTCATGATCGCTCACACGTAAACACAGTCTCAAACTTATTTGAACTCTTCAAGTCAGAGTCTTCTGTTTTATGTTTGTAACTTCAGTGACTGTGTGTTGGGCCCTGCCACGCCAAATAACTGGTCACCTACAAGCCCATATTGTGTGAATGCATCCTGTTTAGACTCAGGCTGTAAGTGTTAGTAATCTATTCTGGGTTTTTTTGCTCAGATCCCATCTTTTTGTTTGGCTTCTGACATTATTTTTTTGAATGTGATCCACAGGTGATTACTGTGCATGGTCCTTAGCTGATGTGCATGTACAAAAGAACAATAGCAGACATGTAAAACATAGTATGCTGTCATTCCAAGGTAAAGGGAGGCAGGAATGGCGTGAATGGTTAGAACAGAAACTGTCAAATGAATGATGTCAAACGTAACATCTAATTTCATGTATCAATCTATTGATGCCTCTCTCCACAAGAGTCTCATGTCAAGACACTCAGTTCAAGCAGTCTCTTGAATTCTGTTATAAATGTTCAGACTGAGGTCGCTTTGCTAAAAATCTGAATTGTACCTGACTTAGAATAGCACCTACGAATGTAACCCAATCATGAATTGAAAAGATCAGATTCATTGTGACTCGTGATGTTCACACTGTCATGAAAGAGCAGATCTGAGTCAAATATGAGCAGAAAAGTCAGATTCGGGCCACTTGTGCCTGCAGTGTAAATGCTGCCATTGACAGAGCGCTGAAACTGCTACTATTTTTTGTTTCTAAAAACCTACACCAGCACTTATATCAAATATTGTCTGAAAAAAAACATAATGTATAATAAAATATACAAATTCAGTGACTCCTATTCATGAATATTTTACATATACTGATTCTTCACAATGATTCTCCCAAATTTTTTACATAACTAAGTCTCACAAATTCAGGTGGAAATGCTTTTGTAAATGTGTAGGTTAAGATAACAATTTAAAGTAATCGTGATATTTAACAAATGACAGTAATGACAAATAAGTAAACACTGTTTTTAGGTACATTATTTTTATAATGCAGTACCTGATGTATCTTTTACATAGAGATGCGCCCAGAGCCCAGAGAGGCTGTGAACATCCTTTAAAGCATAAAATGATATTTACTTTTTCTCTCTTTTTCTCTTAGTCAGTGTCTTTATGGTTTTTGGGTTGCTGTTGTTCATCCAAGCATGGACTCACTATCAAACAAGTTGTGGGGCAAGAAACCAGCAGAGTGTGTGCGTGTGCGTGTGCATGTGCGTGTGTGTGCGCATGTATGTGGTCACCAGTTGTGTCGCATCCCGTCTGAGATACAGGTCACTTCCTGCCTACCCAAATGTCGCTTTCTCTCACCTCGTATGACTCACATACACACACACACACACACACACACACATATACACGCATACACGCATACACACCCACGCACACACGCGCACACACACATTCACTTGTCTTGCCCTGGGCTGCAATGAGCATATCAGCAGTCAAATTCCCTTCACAACTGGAGTGCAACAAAATCACTGACCACAACAGACTCACAAAAACACCCACTCATACAGGCACACCCAGACATACACACACTCACACACACGCAGACAATTCCCCTACATTCTCATGCTGGTTAGGTTGTAGAGTTGGGGCCTGTGTTGACAGCTCTCACTGTAAGAACTGAAGCCAGCCAAGTATTATGCTGCTTTGTGCGTACATGAGTATGTTTGTGTGTGTGTGTGTGTGGGGGGTGTGTGTGTGTGTGTGGATGTGTGTGGGTGTGTGGATGTGTGTGGGTGTGGGTGTGTGTGTGTGTGAGTGTGTGTGTGAGTGTGTGTGTGTGTGTGTGTGTGTGTGTGTGTGTGTGTGTGTGTGTGTG
>JAQMCX010000001.1:17885677-17934606 GCA_029814765.1 Acanthurus leucopareius | reverse complement strand
CCCGCCCGCGCGGCGCGCGCGCCCCGCCGCCGCCGCGCGCGCGCCCCCCCCCCGCCCCCCCCCCCCCCCCCCCCCCCCCCCCCCCCCCCCCCCCCCCCCCCCCCCAGTTCAGGTGTAATTTTCTAAGAAAAAAAGAAATCCATCTCTTTATGTAATTTTGTCCAATGGAGAGAAAAAAAACCCACTAAAACGAAATACAAACTCCTCAGGCGTTTTTATTTTAAAAGTCTACATGTTCTGTTCACTTTTACTTCAACAAAACTCAAATTTGATGTTCTCCATGGGTGCTAGAGTGTAATCCCACATGAATACAATAATAATATGAAAAAATTTGAATTTGCCAACTGAATAGCACAGTTTTATTACAGAACAGGCTCAGATGATACCCCCTACTTAGCAACTAGGAAATACACTTAAAAAATGTCTAAGGGAGCATTTGTAAAAGTAAAAAGAGGTTCCTTGCTGAAATTTAATGTCACTATTAGCACTTAACAACAAATAAACAGCAATGAAATGCAAATATAATATATAAATGGGGGTGTAAAAAAAAAGGATATATAAGAAACCAAAATGGAGCAAGATAAAAATTATTACAAGCAAATCAGTCAGTTTTAATTTTTGTTATTTTTAACTTTAAAATAATGTATATACTTAAAATACTTTTAAAACTATAAGAGGATGCTACATGATCTCATTGTCTAGATCATCATTTCAGACCAAAACTGACTACTCAGTTTAAGAGACATTTGGAGTAATTTTAGATTTCAGGGAATATTTAAATCATCTGAAATTTGATAGATTTTATCCTTTAGTTGATGATTTGGAGTCAAATTCTACTGGAGTTAAAGTATTTGTACTGGCTGAAGCCACAGTGTTGCTCTGCTTACTGTTATTTAAATGGCCATTTGTTGATAGTACCACCACAAAAATAAAAGTTGTGAGAAACCAGATTTTCCGAACTGCTTGTTTTTGAACTCTCTTTACTTTATTTAACATTAACCCCAACCTTAAACAAGCTAATCCTAAAGATGTAACATGACCACTTAGGTTGTTGGTGGTTTTAACCCAAAAAGGCTCTGCAATCAAAGCAGCCTTTCTTTTCTGTCGAAATGTTGTGCAAAGAACATGACAGGTGGTTTCATATATAAAGACTGACTGCCCTATTTCTCACATAAAAACTTAAAAATCTCAGCGGAACATGATGCAACAATATAAAAGCAGTCAAAACGAATCAATAGCAGGCTGCTTAGACTGTGGGATTGTGTGCTTGGCAGCAAAGCGTATCTTTACACCTGTAATGAGTGATGAGTTTTTAGGATCAGCACGTTGGCAGGGTAATTATGAAGCCTCATCGCAGTCCTGCTGTGAGAGAGACAGCATGCCTCCGTTTAATTGCCCTCTGGTGCTCCTGACCTCAAGCGGGACGTCCCAATTGTTATCAAACATGCTTGATAATTGTCTTTGGTGGCCTTCTGGTATCAGCGGTCATATGAGCCCAACTGTCACTCCAGTCAGCTTCAGGACACAGCAATTACATCCGATACAGCCAAAAAAACACCAGATGAAACAAAAGATGAGCTCATCTACTGCAGCAAAAGTCAAATCCCTTTTGTACCTTGTTTTAAAATGTATTTTCTTCACAAGTTTGCAGTCTGATAGTAATTGATTACATGATAGACTGGAGTAAAAGCACCTATCGAGGTTTTATTGTCACCTGATTGGCCAAAACCACCTTCAGAGGTGCAAAGCAAAGCATTGTGACCACATTGAACGCAAGCGCAAGTGCGACTGCATTTTTCAAACCACAGCAATGTTCACAGTCTTCCACGAATAAAATCAAAAGTTCGATGACGCACACAAAGGTTTCACACCCAATCTCCGTCAGTGAAAGTCTCCGTCACCATCCCCTCCCACCAGTCTTGACTTTGTTCCTGCATCCAGATCGTCCTCTGCACAGTGGTGGCTCTGATCAAAGCTGAAATAAAAGCAGCTTCATAAAACAGCATTCTCCTTTGCTTTCATCTCCAGCATTCTGGTTATCGAAGCCTAAAAAGCAAGTTTTCTTGTTTCTGTAGACTGAGGTAAACGAGAGGATGGTGTTGGAGGGAAGAAAAGCAAGAACAACAGAAGTAGAGGCTGGACAGAGTGAACTGGATAGAACTCAAAGTGAACACTGAAGACATTTCTTATTATCATGTCTCAATGTATTCAGTTCTAATCATATCTAGATGCAATGTGGATCGAAGACACATCTTTATGCAGGATATAAAGGGGTTCTCTGTCATCTTGTCATCCAGTTTGTTACATTATACGCTGGTATGTTCAGTTCTGTATTTTTGTTTTTGTTTGCCACCATTATTACCTTTCAGACCTTGCACATTAATGTGGAAAAAGAGTTATTCGTATTTCTAGTTCTGGAGGCAGCTTCTGTCAGACAGAAAGGTGCTTTTGCTCTTATTAAACACGGAGCAAAGGGATTTCATCAAATCCACCATCATACAGAAAACCACACAAACACTGTCACGCTTCAGGTCTTTCCTCTGTTTCAACTAAGCTTGATCTAATCGAGCCGTGCACACGACACGCATGTACACTCACAGAGAAAGACGCAGACGTGTGGAGCTGGAATGGTTAGCAGCTTTATCCATTTTTCATGAAAACAGAAGGTGTTCTTTTACCCCGTTGTGTCGCATGTGTGACAGTGTGACTGTGTGTGTGTGTGCCTGTGTGTGTGCCTGTGTGTGTGTGTGTGTGTGTGTGTGTGTGTGTGTGTGTGTGTTTTGCTCCGGGCTTTATCAGATCAGAAATTGAAAAACATCTGCGGATGTTTTTTGCTGGTGGCTTTCAGCAGAGTGTGTATGTGTCATACATGAGTCCGCCGGTCACACTAGCTGGGAAAATTAAAATTAAGCATCTTTATTGTGTTGTACTCTTCTCAGGAGCAGACTGGACAAGATAAGATAAGATGAAACTTTAATAAAGTGTGTGGAGAAATTAGGTCATCACCGCCACAAAAGCGGAGACCAATGTGAGTTCGCCCACACTAACACTCTACAAAATTAAACCTCACGAAAATAAAATAGACTGTAGACTGCACTTGCTGGAAAGTAATGAAAAATATGTATGACAAGGTGTAGATAAAGCTGGTACTGCATTTTTTCAAGTAACTGCACTCGCTAAATTAATTTGGCTGCCAACTAGTGGTGACAAAATGATCTTTCCCCAGACTGTGATATTGTGATGTAGCTTTGCACAGCAATATGACACTTTATCACAATTGAATGTGATCCATTGTCCACTTGAAAGGCACTTTTGGCAAGTAAACCAAACTCCATATGTTAAATTGGTGTCATGCTTCTTTAGACAAACATGTTAAATGCAGTTCCAAATTCTTGTATTGTTTACTAAAAGAAAAAATTGATATCCATATGTGTCTTGCACAAACAGCAGTAAACATTAGTATGTTACAGGAGCAAACATTTTAAACGTTGCACTTAAAAGTTTGGTGTGAAGGATTTAGTCACAATTAGTGGTGAGGTTGCAGATTGCATCTGACTAAATTTCCCTCCACTCACCTTCTCTTTCAAGCTTGTGCAAAAACCACACTGGCAAAGAAAAATGCAAAGACCCTCTTATGTGTCAGTGTTTGGTTTTTCTACTTTGGGTTTCCACAGCAACATGGGATAATGAAAACACAAGGGCTCTTACAATCAAATGATTATACACTAAACAAAATGATATTATAGTATTTCCATTGCTGCCATGGATTACCGGAAATCAACAAACTGGCCACTTAACTCTTGTGCTATCTTTTTTTTACTAACTACATGTTTGTGATTAAAAGAAAAAAAATACTGCAAATTTCTTTTTTGTAATGTAATGTGATTTTAAAAAATAATCATTACAGTCAAAACATGGAGGGGGAACAAGTCTTGTTTGTCTTGAACAAATTTAGATGAAACAAGGTTTTTATCATCATTGATGTTTTCCTGCTTTGAACTGAACACTGGGCCAGCTGCTGATGGGTTGGTCTTGGGGCTCGCGGATGGTAAAACTTTTCCATTTCTTCCAAATCACTGTCAGACTCTGAATTAGCAGAAACGTGATCCAAACTTTCTTGTCTTCATCTTCCAAAACTTCATCAATGCTCCCTCCCTCTTATTCATTTCTTTTTTAAATTATTTCCCTCTGAGCAGAAAATATTTTTTGTCCCGTTGATTAATTGTGATTAAAAGCCCCACATGCAAAAACCATTTAGTTGTTGTATCCAAACCCAGTTTTGTAGCTGGGACAGAGTGTGAGAAAATATGTTCATAGGGGTGTTGGGGTTTGTAGTTTCACACACTAAAGTGTAAAATGTGTGGGTTCCTGGTGCTTGTTCTAACCATGGTACAACCTTGACTCTGTAAGCGTGTAGTTTCACTACAGAAAGCATGGAATGGACGTGTGTTTATCATTTCAACACTCCAATAAACATTAGATCAAGTTGACTGAACATCACCTATGTAATATGAATGTTCACTTAATAAAATTTAGGCTTTGAAATGTTCTTCCAAAGTGGTGGGGCCACTAAGTCTCAGGTTGAAAAAAAAAAAATTACATGATTTATCTTTTTAGTAATCATTAAAACCAGCTCCCACAGACCTGACCACCACGCAAGGGTCAACACTCTCGCTAAGAGGCAGCACTCATGGCCTCCATGTTATTCAGTGGCTGAAAATGTATTCACAAGCATCCAAATGGTATTTTCCTCTCTGTTTTTCAAATGTCTAAGATTTTGATGGACACAACAAGCTCTTCTCTATTCACATATAATTCCTGATCTTATGCTTTACTCTCAAGTCTCTCTCTTGCCTGAAGCTGTTCAAATAAAGCATTTAATGAGAAAAATAATCTGGAAAACAAAGAGGCACATCATGCTTTCTTGCTGTTTTGCTTCTTTTCTTCCAAACAAAACATGAAACACTGCGGCAGAGAAAAGCACCTTAATCATTTGAAGGACGTTAAAACATCAATAGCATCGTTGTTTTGAGTGGACCAGTTGTGCTCCAGACAGGTTTTGGTGCACTGGGTTTTAGTGCATGTGCGCCCATTTTACTGTTTGTGTGTCACAGCTTGCAACAGAAGAGTCGTGCCCTACATGGGAACACGGTGTGTGTGTGTGTCAGTTCAATCTTATTTGCTGGATATTTGTGTGTATGCTTTGACTAGTTTAAGAGTAGAGCTTTATGCCAGTTCACGCAGGGTTAAATAGACTTGCTGAGGCCCTGAGGCTCAGCTCATTGGGAATTGAACTGGCAACCTTCAGGGTCACACAGACTGAGTCTCTTCCTGGCCGTTCTAAACGATCTAGATAACGAGCCCGTCGAGAGTCGATGAGTGTGTAGATTAGCATAAATTTGCATAAATTAGGAAGGCAATTAATATTCTGTTCAATCTGCTCAGAAGTCATTTGACTATCTGGAGGGAAAGACAGAGAGAAAGAAAAACAGGAAGGTACAGGAGAGAGGCACAAGAAAGAAATCAGGCCATGCCTAAAAATGTGCTGACAGAAAATGCATCCTGATTTAATGCTTTGATTGGTCATTTTTGTCATCAAAGACAAGCGAATAAGTACTTAATTAAGTTTAAGACACAACTATCGATCCAGTGTAGTTTTTTTAATCTGATACTTTAGAGATGATGATGATGGTGATGATAGTTTTAAAGGGGTATTGCTCAGATATATATAGCCAGGCTGCAATTTTGAACGTATCATCCCTTATACATAATGAGCTAATATCCCTTTTGGAATTTAATTACCTCCAAAACCCAAACATTATCTCTTCTCTTTCTCTCTGAACTACATGGACAATTAAGCGTGAAAAGTTCCCCGCTTAGAGTATTTGACAAAACAATCACAACTCAAGGTTCCTCACTAGCTTTTTCCCACAGCCTTAAGCTGTTTTATGCAGTCTTTATCAGCAGATGGATGGGAGCATGGGAAAAGACAAGGAGTCCTTTGTATGTCCTTAAAGTGCAATGGTTGACATCAGGGCTACGAGCCAGGAAAATGGACCTTGGGTTTGTTTTGTCAAACTATTTGAATGGTGTGTCCTTCCATTGCTATCATTTATTGGTGCTTTGGGCCACACATATTTTTTTATCTGCATAATTTTAATTAACCTCATTGCTGCAGTGTCCCTTGGCGGATATCAGTCACTGGATTTATTTCACACAATCTCTGTAAATCTTAAACAAGGTTATACAAAATGGCTTCCGCTTTGATGATATGTATTGATAATGGTCTTACGTTACTGAAATAAGCCTTTGTATTAATATATCTGTGTAATCCTTCTTTGTGAGGCGATTGATCGCGTGCAACACACCTTTTCATATCTCCCGGAGGGATTATCACTTATTAATCAATACGAAATGTTACTGAACACCAATAAAATGGTATAAGATGGTAACTCATCAAAATGAGCACAACACAAACACAAAGTGATTGAAACAACCTACAGTCTACAGTAGGAAGACAAATATTGGAGAAACATCATTAAAGGATGAAAAAGAGAACATTCGCCATCACTAAAGTCTCAGTTTATCACGTCCTGTTAAAATCAAGGCTTTAAGTAATGGGGAGCAATGTCTGCTTTAATAGACAAAATCCTCTTAAAACAATGAAAAAAAACCCCACAAGTAATAAAGATACAGACTAGCATGGGTTGTCATATTCATTCCAAAAGTTGACATGTTATTCGTCATTTCTTCTGTGCTGGACAGCAGGCTGTATGGGAAAGACAACAGACGAGAGAGAAAGTCACAGAGAAAAAGGAAATAATGAGACAACACTCAGAGGGATACAGACTTGCTGCATGGATGCCCACAGACTTATAAAATCCAGGCATTTCTTGACTATGTTATGAGAAAAACACACAAACTCATACACACAAGGTTTTTACCTATTAATGCCTCCGTGCTTAGCTCGCTTGCATCTCTTCCCCGCTCCTCAGCTCCTCCCGTTACAAACCCGGGGAGAGATGCCAGGGACAGGATGCATGAGCAGAGGAATCAACACATCACACATTCGCCCACTGGGACATCTTTGCCCAGTCAAGCATCATTTGGAAACAATGTCATTTACCTATGTTGCTCGGCTGTATCTGCTGAGACTGAGTTTTTAACAGATTGCTGTGTTTCATTATGTCACCTTAGAGCTTGATTCTGCTCAGATAAGGTTTTGTTTCACTCATCCGAATCCTGTGTTTTTCTGTGAGAAAATGCAATGCTCTTTTTACTGTTTCACTGCTGTTTCATGTATTGCTGCAGACTCTTCTTTTACAGGATATCCTATTATGTATATTATTCCTTAGGATTAGGGATGCATGATCAATATTAGTAGATATAAGTTATCAACAGATAATGTAAACTTGTAATACATCATATTTTTAATATGTGTTTATTAGCTTTAATATAGTGCATATTGCTGTTAAAAATGTTGTTCAGAGCATTTCAAACCCTTGCAAAAAAATTGATTCAGAGCTTGAAAGTCAGTTTCCAGCTGCAACTTAAAAACAGCAGGTTTTACTTGAACTGAAGTGGAAACTGAAGTGGGCTTGTCATATTCTATTCGTCATAAGTAGAGTATCACTTGCACTGATGATTCACCCTAATTGGTTCAGCTCAAAACTGACTGAAACATGGGCAGGTTTGCTAGATGGCACCAGGGTGAGCAGAACCAGGTCGAGAATCTCAGCTACTTTGGTGCAGAAGGTGTAGAAAAGTGTGGCAGCATGAATCACCTGAATCACAGCAAACATATATGATCCTGCGGCTTCCAGACAGATCGATCCAAAGCCTGCAGCCCCTTTGCACTACCTCGGGGGAAGCATCTTTTTTAAGAAACACTCATTTCTCCCACGCTAAAGCTCCAAATTGGCTCCCTGGCACTATTACATTTCCAAAGTGGTTTATGTAATGGATTTAATTTCCTTTTGCATTCCAGATGATAATTAAATGTGAATTTCCTCACAAATTTTTCACAACCACAACTATTTTTCATCCAGAAAAACGTTTTTTTTTTTTTTCCAAAAGGTGCATCGGGCAATTTTCACTTGACTGCATTTTAAACTCACAGTCTCGAGCCTCACAAAGTACCCTAATAAAGCAGACAAACACATACATACATGCCTTTTCCTAATGGCCAAAATAATAGTAAGTATCAGGATAAAGCTACGTTTCAGTCCATCAAAAGACTTGGCAAGACATTACCAGCAAGCAAAAAATACTTTTAAAATGATTAAGTGCTGAGAAATGAATAAACAATGGGGTGTATAAAAATAAAAAGATCAGATGTACGTGTGGGGGCATGGAGATATTACCTCTGGACTTTAGTTACTAAGAGACCATTTAAAAGCCAAGCCTTTGAAACAGGAATTGAAAGCAAAAACGATCCAGAGTCTATTAAAAGGTAAGCAGCAAAAGAAAAAAAAAAATCAAATGAGAGAGGAAACAAAATCACAAAGCATGGTTACTGAGAAAAAAAGAAGTGATGCACAGGGGTATGGATATATTATGGAAATCATACTGGAATATAATATCCAATAGATGAATATGAAACACTTAACTATGAAGATATAAAAGAGGAGATGAAATGGTAGGTGAGAGAATTAAGTCTGATGCATGAGGTCCATGGAGACGACACTTTGAGTCTTGTTATTCAAAAATGCTTTAAAGGTAAGAACCTGAGGTGAAAAGAAGTGAATGCAAAATGCTAAGTGCTAACTAATACATAGAGACAGTTTACAAAGGGGAGATGGGAAACACCAAAGAATGGGGAGATAAAATAAAGCTTTCAAAGGTTAATGTGGATTCAAAAGGCAGAGGGGTATATGAGACAGTGACACGGGAAATGGGTATTGAGGGATGGCAAGAAAAGAGGGGGGTTGGGGGGAGGTGAGAATATTGAAAAGAGTGAAAATAGCGGAAGAGAAAGGGGACAAAAGAACAAATGAAAGGAGTGTGGGCGAGAACAGTGCTTTCTATTCCAACCCCCCTTTGCCTTTTCTTCCATTTCATTTTTCAGCAATCAGTCACTGATGTGCATGTGCATGTGCCTGCATGGAAGTGGAGGTGTTTGCTTTGAGTGTGTGTGTAGGTGTGTGGGTGTGTGTGTGGGTGTGTGTTGGGGGTCCTATCTGTGTGGGTATGGGTGTGGGTGTGTGGCTATCTGTGTGCGTGTTGGATGAAAGTGTTGTGCAGTGTTTACGCTAGCCGGAGTCATGCCGTGAACAATAAGAATCCTTGATCATACATCAAAGACTTCACATTGAGACACACACTCACACTCATTTTGACACACACACATAAGACTACACACCACACATGAACGCTCCCTCTGAAAAATAGGTGAGAAAGTTTAAACATCCTTTCATAGTGTCGTGTTCTTCCTATAAGTGCAGCATGGGAGACACCTCAGCCGACTGCACACAGACAAACATGACTTATAGGCCGTCTGGAAATATTCGTTTAAATCATAGGTACACATGAACAGTCAGTCACATATGCAGTGATTTATCTGTAAACACCCCCACAAAATATCAGGGAACATTAGTTTTATTTTGACTGTAGATTTCAAGGATTTCAGGACTGAAAAATCCCACACGGCAGCTTTAATCATACGCTGAATGCCTACATTTTCCAATCTGCTCACATATCGTCTCATAGAGATGATAAAGGTAAAACAAAGTTGTTCAAAGAGAAAATAGCTTCCTTTGAATTATCTGCCAGACTACTTTTAGCGAAGTTCTTTAGAAAAAAGTACGGAAGTAATTACATTTCAGCAATGGAAGTAATGACATTTCTTTCTTATCACTTTGTTTGAAGTTACTTCTCTTTTTCAGCAGGCAGCAAACGACACAACACTGACTTCAGCTGCCTCTTAAAGTAGTCTGTATGTTTTACAACTGCCACATCCAGCAAACACACAACAACATCACTATTAACTTCTAGCAACCTGATAAATGAAGGTCCAGTATTCACTTTTCCTTCTCGTCTGTTTTGGTCTCCACCATCTCCTGGGGGGGAAATGCCTGGCTCCACTGGGTTTTAAGAGCTTTTTCATTTAAAATAGCTGCCTGTGCGGCTGGAAACAAGTTGATAAGTTGTGATTAAAAAAACAAACAAAACAATGGACGCAAGGGCTTTGCTGAGCGAAGGAGAACTGAAGAGTTGGGTGATAATTCTCAGCCTGTTCAATGCAACAAATAGCCACCCCTGCATTACATTATGGGATTTTACATAAGATCTGTGCAGCCTTTCCTCTGCAAAGCAGCCTGATACACATCTCCTTATTTCTCTCTGTGTTACTGCTGCACAACTCAAAGAAATCTCTGTTTAATGGAAGTTTAGGTGCTCTCACTTATCTAGGCTCTTATTTTTCCACCAGTCTTCAGTGGGTCTGTTTTTCTCAGCAAGTGATCCAGTCAGTCATTTTTGGATGTACATTCCTGACTGATATTCTTGGGTTTATATGATATAAATGAAAAAAATAAGTGTATACTGGATAAAAGTCTCCAGCCTCCTTTGTCTTTCTGTACATTGCTGCATGAATATGAATTCTTGAACATGAAGAGTTTTAGGGGCAATAAGCCAAGGCAGAGGATTTTTTTTATTCACAGTGACACATGTTTAATTACACTGCATTATAGCATGTTTCTGCTGAATTCAGTAATTTTAACACAAGCAAAGATTTTCACCAGGCTATCAGCTGCATGAGTACAACTGACAATCACTGGAATGTGTTAGGCTCTTTTTTTTAGTTGGATTTTATTATAATAATGCAATTCGCTGTCTCCTGACACTGTTGACACCTGTTCACTGTGCTATTTGTGTGTGTGTGTGTGTGTGTGTGTGCATGTGTGTGTGTGTGTGTGTGTGTTTGTTCTTGATGAACAGGTTTGTATATATAACCTCGTGCCATTAGTGCATGAACGTACGGGTGAATACTTACTTGTATTACAAAGCCTCGATCCTTGAAGGTCAGCGAAGGTTAAATTCTCGGGGCCACTGCAACATAATCTTGTTTACTGTTGCTGAAAGGCACTGAATCCAAAAGCCACCTGCCAAAAGGTACAAAGAATTTCCTTGTAGCTGATAACTCTTAACCCCTTTTATAATCATCAGCATTGCTTTAGTCTTTTTTTCTTAACTGTGACAAATGCCCGACTATGAATTACACAGCCCGCTGAAATCTGACTGCTGTGACCTGGTGACAAATGAATTAGTTACATTCCCTCGACAAAAATGAGACACATTTCAGTCACTTCAACAAGGTCCAGTCACTGTCGACATTGCCCACTGAGCTACTGACCCTTGGCTATGAAATTTAATTAACAGAAAAACGGGATGAGGATTTTTTGACCTGTGCTCTATGTTTGGTGGCGATGACACAGGGCTGTTCTGGCAGTACTGAAGTGCCTCTGGACTGACTCAGCAGCAGACAGATGTGATTAAAAACACCATTGCTGGTGCCACCAGGCTTTGGATCCACCTTTACTATTTACCTTAGGTCCACAGTGAGTTGTGTTTGATTTGCAGGCCAGTGAGACATTGTTGCGCGCAGGCTGCTGGTTAGTGTGGCTGAAATATAACCAGAAAGGGAAAGAAACAAAGCTACAAATCAAATGAATTGGTCCCTGGCTCAGACTACAATCCCCATTCCAAAAAAGTTGGGCCTCTATGTAAAATATCAATAAAACAGAATGCAATTATTTTCCAACAAACTGTGTTTACAGACAACAGTTTTTCACAAAGTGTTTCCAATCCCCATGTAGATCCTGTACACGGCCATTTTCTTCCCAAAGTGATGAAACTCACTCCGTCCTTGCCGGTTGACCTTTGAGGACACTCCTTTCATATACCCAGTCATGATACCGTCACTTGTTATGATGGACATGTTTACCTGTGGAATGTCTCAAACAGGTGTTTTTTGTGCATTCCACAGCTTTCCCAGGGTTTTGTTGCTGCTGTCTTACGGTGGGTTTGAAATTTGATGCTGGAATCAAATTCAGAATAAACATATATTGGCAGAAATCAATTGAGTTGATGAGTTAAAACATAAAAGCTCCATAATATAAAAATTAGCATTTGTTTGCAATTTTGTTGAACCCAAATTTTTAAAGTCTAACATCAGTGTCATAAACACAAATCATAGGTGTCTGTAACAATATTGTCAAATGTCATGTATTTGCTAACTACAAAGAAACTCAGCAGCATCAGTACTTATTCAATGGTGAAATGAGCAAAAATACCTATTCAGCATCCAGATAGACTTTCAGATAAAGCTTGTTCAAAAACATCACATACGATGGTCCCAGTTTTCTCAGATAAGGCATCAAAAATTGGAGATAATTTGGTTAAAATAATTGCATTGTCATCATGTTTTTGGAATGCTGTCATAACTCGGGTTCAAATAGCTACTCCCCGAAATAATCAATGGTGACTGTGGTTTCATAAAAGAAAAAAAAACCTCACTCTCTTGTGTGAAAGGCCTGCGTTTGGCCAAACTGTCCTTACAGGAATTTCCTTGCTCTTTAAACTCTGCTCATCTTTGGATCCTGTCAATATTGGCCCTTGCTGTTACTGCACTTTTTCGACATGTGTTAAACTTTTTTGATTAGGCGAAGCAAAACGTGACACAGGCTTACTTTTCTTCTAGTGGATCAGCGGGTCTATTTGACATGATACTGGGATGAACATGTACGATTTGTAAATAAACTCCTCCGTATTCAGGGACTTAGGAGACAATCCATAAAACTTGTATGTGATGACAGGCTCATGTGACACAGGCTTTTCTATGTGTGTGTTTGTGTGTGTTTGGTCTAATCCTGGTGATTCAGTTGTCAACAACACATGCTGGCAGCAGATGTTTGGGGGTAAAATCCTCACCACCTCAATATTAAGGTCCAGCGGCTACCAGACAGCATATAGTATGTTTACTCAAACTACATCCTAAAGATTTTATGTTTCTTTACCTTCACAGAGACTCACACACACTTAGATCAGCATCAGCTTGTTTTAAAAATGGCATATATTCCCAACAAACCTGTCACTGCAGTGGAAACACAAAAGAAAACAATAAATATTCAGTACAGCTGAGAACACAGTTCATTGCAAAGAATAGTAATGCAGTTAAGAAAGGCTCGACTCATTCTGCATGCGCCGCAGTCTGCGTGGAGCACAATGAAACAGCCAAAACAAAAATGTTCTCCCTCCTCAAGTACTGAATTTTCAGGTCGCACTTTTTATATCCCCAAAAGAACAGAGCCAGCAGGTCCACCATCCTAATGATGCATGTAGTTTTGGTGTTGCCCTTTTTATCAAAGGTGTGAGCTTATAAAGCACGCTGGCTCTGATATCATGTAGCAAGACACCGCTGTGCTCTGTGAACACACTCAGAATATTTGGAACTGATCATGGCCTCAACTCAGAGCAGAAAACTTATGTCAGTTATGAAAACACACAAGTCTGTTTGGTGTGTGCTGGCATGATGAAGTCATGTCTTACGCTTAAGCAGACAGCCAGCAGCCCTCCAGAATTGGAAAGTAGTCACGAAATACACGTAAATGATAATCACAAGGATATATTTTTTATAATAGCCCGCCACATGGTGGTTTATTACCCACTGATTTGAAACAGAGGGAGGTTCAGCTCTGTGGGGTTTCTCAGCTCGAGATGCTTTAGATTGTCTCACATTTAGCATTTGTCAGCAATCAAACATAAATACCGTTTACAGATATTTATTAAATTTTTTTAAAGGGAAAGTTTTCTGTGAGTACGGTGTTTGTCAACTTTGAATAATAACTTTTCGAAGAATTTATTTAAAACTCTTGACTGCTATGTCTGAGCCATTGGGTGAGTGAAAAGCATGTAATAGTGTGTATGTATTCAGATTAAGAAAACAGACTAAATATAGTACAATATTGCTAGTTTACAGTATGATGCAATAGTGGCACCTAATGACAACTTAGATGATGCAGAGAAAATGTATTTGCTTACAGAGAAACACAAAAAAGCTTCAAGTTAAACTGATTAAAATTAAAGAAAAACACAATTACAAAAACTGAGCAGTAGTGTGTTTTTATAAGTGGTCTCTATAAACAAAAGCCAGGAAAAAAACACAATTGTATAAATTCTAGTTGTTCTTTTGCGCCACACTTTTCCCAGTTTTAATATATAATTCCTGGTAGTTTTTTTTTCCTTTTTTATGACTGATGTAAATTTTATTGCAAGACAACAACTGCATATTCTGAAGAGACATTGTTGATTTAAAATGATAGCTCTGTTGAAGGACATCAGGCGGCTGGTGTTCCCATCTGCACTGTATATCTGTTTTTGTTCTGTCACCATTATTATTAGGATTAGATTTTGCATCACTGGGGCTCTTCTCATCCCCTTTCTCTGTTTCTGTTTTGGTCATGATTTTATTAGCAATGCTTGAAGTGGAGAAGAAAAGTGAAGCTCCATCATCATGTTGGCGGCAGAGGTTGGACTGGGCTGAGAACATTTTTCCTGATTGCCTCTCGCACTCTGTTGGTGTGTGTGTGTGTGTGTGTGTGTGTGTGCGCTTCCCTGGATGGTCCCTCTTATCTCTACTTTCGGTGTGTCACATAAACGAAGCACCTCAACTATACGGCGAAGACAGAACAGCGTACCTGAAGCTTGTGAGAAGTACCCATGCACAAGAAAAATTCACAGTACACCACAGAATAAAAAGTGTGTAGTGGTGGTAGTAGTAGTGCGTACCAGTGAGCAATGTCATCTGCAGGAGATGATAAAGAACAGGCTGTTCCTGTCGGCTTTACAGGCACAGTGGATTGGAATGTATTCAGTTTAGTTGTGTTTTAGTCACATGTGAATGCACGTCTGGATGAACGTGAAGCGGTTTTCTGAGATGCTTGTAACTATTCTACCCCTGTTGTTTTCAAACATGACAAGTTTGACTCGCAAGTTTCTCTACGTTGCATTCGCCTCTGACGTTACCTCGAAATACTGTCTCCTCCTTCCTGAAAGGTTATTCCTTAGTTCTTTGTTTAACATTATGCTTCAGTAGTTCTCTCTCTCAGGTTCTTGTTTTCATTTTTTTTAAGAATGCTTTCTATGCACTGGTTCTTGGTGTGTATTAAAACAGCATCACTTTTCTTATTTCATTTTCTGCTTCATGTTCCTGCAGTTCTTCCGTTGGCCCTTTTTCTTGCCACTCTCCCTCTATCCCTGCCTTCCTCCAGCCGTCCTTCACCCTCTGCTGAAAGATGGATGGATAGAACAAAGTGGTTAATGAATCAGTGAATGATTTTTTATGTGTGACTGTGTGTGTGTGTGTGACAGAGAGAAAGAGAGGGATTGAAAGTGTATGTGTGTATTGTGCATGTGTCCGTCTCTTTGCTTGTGTGCTGCAGGCACGTGCTAGAAAGCGGTGAATGATTGTGTCTGTCATTTAGCCCACTGTGGCGCGTCACACTGTCAAATTTATTCTATTTAACAACCGTGTGTGGGTCACTGTGACTGTGAGTGTGTGTGTTTGTGCCTGTGTTTGTGCCCTTGTAAGTCTGTGTGCATGCACAGGTGTGCGAAACAGGATATGAGGTTCTTCAGGCGTAGAAATGTTTTTTTCTGAACTGAACACTATTTAAATGGAAACACTGTAAAAAGTTATAAAAAAGCTGTAAAATATTGTAAAACCAAGGTGCAGTCAGCATTGAGTGGTTGCACGGTTCATTCTCACACCATCAATCTACTGAGATGATCTTGACTGCTTCAAGATACACATATCACTGCAAACACACACACACACACACACACACACACTCAAACATAATGGTGTGTGTATAGATAAGCAGTTGTCCAAAAAGCAAGAATGATGATTTCCTGATCAAAGATATTAAGAAATGCATAAACACACACACATTGAGCTTTAATTTCAGATCATTAATGTGTGCACACAAACATACACATACACACACACAAACACACGCATACTTGCACACAGACACACACACGCACACACACACACACGCACGCATACAAACACATACTTATATACTAATTCACACTGCTCTTTTGTTTTATGATGTAAATTGTGCACACACTGCCATCCCTACAGATGATTAATGGTCACTGCTTTGTGGCCAAATGAACTATAATATATATTATCGGTATGTTTTATCTCTCACTTTCTGTGTGTGCTTGGGTGTGTGTGCTTGGGTTTGTTCTTACTTACATACAGTTGTAATCTAAAGATTTCAGACCTGGTTAATTTGGTGAAGCATGTAACAGAATTCTGGGGGCCGAAAAAATCAACTATTGATGTTTCAATAAAAAAAAAAAAAAGCAAACATAATTGGCCTTTTTCTATCGTTCTGTAAGCAATCGTGATCAGACTTTTTGCTGCACAGGAAATGAGTCTCTGAACAGCAGGGCATGGTGAAAGGAACTTGTTACCCAACTGAGAAGTTGGAGGTTTATTTCCTGAATATTTTGGCTCTTAATCTGCTGCTCACCATGACTGCTCTTTCTTTTCCATGACTCCCAGCAATATTTCAAACTGAGCTATTATCAGAAAATGCTGAAAATGACCAATGTCTTATTTTACAAACACATTTTTGATTTATAATAGTAGGAAGTTCACTTACAAATGCATTGCATTTCTTGCAACCTTCACATAAAAAAGGTCGCTAGGTTTGCCTGTTAAATGATTTTAATGAGAAGCTGAAAATGATGTTTCTCCTACCCAGACAGGTTTTTTTCTGGGAATGTCACCTTAAAATGTTTAAGTTCATAAAGCTGCAAATAAGCAAATATTGTAAAGGTGTGATTAGGTGGTTATAGGCTCAGCCACTGCTGTGTTATCTTGTTTGATTACAGATAATGACTTAATAGACATTCATTTAAAAGAAAATCTTTGAAAGTGTAGACTTTAAATGTCCAGATGCCCTTTTCAGGTCTACTGAATGTAATTCAATGAAATGTTAATAGTAAATTCCTGCTGGAAGCTTAGGTGTTAATCTTTGTAATCCCGTGTGTGTGAGGTTTTATAATCCAGTCAGACTTGTAGAAGTTTACTGTAAAATATGTGTCAAGTGAAAGGCTTTACAGGCAAAGTAATGCAAACCGGGAAGTACTTGAGCTGTGCTCCTGATTTTGAGAAGACTGGAGTATTTACTTCTCCACCCTCACACCAAAATCATCATAAAGGTCAAGGCTATCAAATAAAAATCATCACATGCCCATTACTTATTAGTTGCTTTAATAATGTGCTTATGTCAAGCAAGAGTCATTATATATTGTACAGACGTTTAATTAAAGATGATGCGTCTGCATTCAGATCACCTCACTAAAGTTTGGTTGAGTATGAGACTGTGCTCAGATATTGCATTGAAAATGCCACTTATCCTGTTCATTTTAAACTGAGAAGTGCTGTGAGTGTGTGGCAGTGCAGGTCGCAGAGGAGGAGAAATAGAAAGCAGCGCCCCTGCATGAAAAGTTGTAACACAGTCACCCAAACACATCCAGACATCATGCTGCAGTGGCCAAACACATTTGTAACACCCCCACACTGACACACAATCCCAACCTAACCGTTCTCACAACCTGCTTTGGTCTGAATACAATCTAAGGAGGAGGGATGTGACCTTTGACAACCTGCTCTGAAGGCTGCTACATGCCTCCTGCAACATTCAAGCTCACATGTCCCATTATCTTGTTCATGCATCAACAGCATTTTACACTCACATCTGGTTTGCATGCCGTTTTTGGTGAGTTTGTGATTAGTTTTCAGTGTGCACTATAAAGTTATGGCTCTTTTATAAACTAAAGGACAAAATATATTTATTTTTATAATTGTGACACACTTTTTGAGTAAGTTTACTGTAGCACTTAATTTCTGTTTTTGGTTTTTCCTTTGGCAGAATTTCATAGAGAGCCACCCGCAGACTTTATCATTTTCCTACTGTAATTACATACTGCTGATAGTGTTCTTGTCTTTGCATCTGCATACAGTGTAATTAACTATATGATCCATGACTATTGCACCTATCTGCTAAGGCTCTTATCTCCCACTACAAGGCCTGTGGAACATGCATTAATGAAGCCAATGCATTATAAGTGACATTTAAGTGCATAATTTGTCAGTGCTGCCTATCTTCAACTATTTAAATAATCAATTAATACAACTATGCACCTGAAGAGAGATGGTTTGGATGAGTTGGGCATGAACAATAATTGCTTTGTTTTCAGTATTGTGAGGCTCAAAGATCTTTAGTGCCTTGTGCACCGTGACAGCTCTTATCATGAGAAAGGCAAAGCACATCAAGTGTGGACTCTTGAGTGTTTGTGGATGATGCACATGTTTCCGGAGAGAGGATGGACCGCAAAGTGTTGGTCTTAAAAGACAGCTGTCATGCAAAGGGCAAAGGTGAAATGTGATTAAAATTATCTTCAACATTTTGAAGATTACATACAAGACTTATAGTTTTTTGGTTTATCTTTCAGCCATATTTCCATAGTTTTTGATCGTAAAACTCTAGCGATCTCTGAGTCAATTTACTAGCTGTGGAACATGAGTGTGTGTCATTCTGTAGGTAGCAGTATGTGTCTTAAACACACACAGTAAATACAGTGAGCTTATGTCAGACACACATACACACAAAGGTTTACAGAGAACTGCACACTGTTCGCTAGAGTCACCCATTTTTCTCGTAAATATGTTGCAGATATGGAGCACTTAAGCGCAGAGAGCTTAGGGTATGTGTGTGTTTGTGTGTGTTAGAATGTATGTATCTGTATGTGATTCCAGCTATACGACTGAGGTCCTGAAGGGGCTGTTTATTTCCCCAAACACAACATGTATTGATCCTGAATACATGAAACGCCCACAAACCCATACTGATACTGATTCACCCAGGCACAAACAGACACACAGACATACACACAGACACACAGAAACAGTGGTGTACACAGGTCTACAGAAATTCTTATATCTTACTTTATCTGTCTCCTACACACAACAATTGGAGCACAAAAATTGAGCTGAGATGAGAGTTTTAGGGTAGAAATATGGGGAGGTTTAACAGGGCTTACATTGTTTTTATGGTTAACACCCACAGAGGAACACACATACACACACTACACAGACAGGTGGGCTGATAGAACAGGAAAGCCAGGATCACACACACACACATACACACACAGAAACACCCACACACACACAGACACACACACATGGTTACATTCGAGCAGCTGGTCTGCCTGTAACATCAAAGCAGCTTCCCAGTATTTGTGGAGCAGAACAGAGCAGAACTGGAGTGAAAGATCAAGTTCGGTCCTTTTAGCCAGCCGCCATACACTGAACACTATATTTGATTTTATATCTTTTGTCTTAGGTTGTGCTCAGCTTATAACTGGGAGTTTTGCCCACCTACATCACCACAAAAGAAACTGTTGTATTTCCTCTCTAAGACTTGTTGGACAGGAACCATGGCTAATGTCTGGCAGGTCATGTTATTGGCCCCCGGTTTGTTATTTCATTTGACGAAAAAAAAAGCAACTTTGTGTTTCCCTGCCAAGTCATTTGGTTTGAAAGCAATATATTATGGTTCATTTCCGAAGCAGGTCCCTCATAGGGATTCCAGGGGGTCCAGCAACATCAGCAATAGTTCAATTCACTCTAATAATTTGACAGGTGAACCCATAGGCTGACTCTTACTGCTTGTTGCTCAAATTGAAGCTTTAATTTATTCGAAACTGTATATGTAACATGCTCTCATCTTTTAATAACACATCTTGAATATTTGGAATCTAAAAAGGAGCCTTTACAGATGATCTTTCTTCAGTGCTATCCCATCAAAACACAGTATACTTCACACCTGAATAACTTCACGTAATAAAGTCTTCCCCTGTGCTCACTGAGCACATTACCTAACATTTAGGTCATTTCCACTTCTAAATCTGTTAGGATAGATTATTTGAATCCTTCAGGATTTACTCAGTAGTTAAGATTGTTCAGGTGAACTCGATGCAATCTTGATCTTCTTAACTACATTAACCTGGAGTATTTAGAACAAAAATCAGCTCCTGATTGAATGTCCATCAGAAAGACAAACAACACTCTGTATTCTGCAGAGGAGGGTTAAAAAACTGATGGAAGACGATACAGGAAACAAGGACTGTGTGTCCCAGATAACTATTGTTGTTTTTTATTCTGTTTTTGCAGCACATTGTTAAACTGCCGTTTCATGCTTTGCTTACTAAAAGCTGCAGTCTTGGTGTCCTTCAGGTATTTGTTCCTTCTAGATAGTTAATGAGCCACATTTAGTCTCAGATACAAAGTGCAGCTCATTAACTTTGAGGGAACAGAAAACATGCAAGACATCTGCCCTTGACAAACAGGGCATGACACCCCTTAACAAGATTATTGGGCTTTACACCAGTATTTACATCATTTTTTCACATCTACTGGGAAATTTCAATCAGAGGCTCGGTCATCAGTCAAGATTATCTGGTTGTGTGGGCTCACAGAGTCAGGTTTTTATCACACTGCTCTGAGCGACACTGATATTAGCATGGTCTGGTTTTTTCGTGTTAGAAAAAAAAGTAACTCTTGAGACAACAGGCTTTTTTAAATTATTGTTACTACTATTATTAGAACTCCTTATGTAGCTTTTGCTGGTATTTTAAGGCAACGCCTGAAATGTACTTTTTTAATCACTTCTTAAGAGGACAGCTTGCAAGGCAGCTGGATTCTGAGATCATGAACTTATACGTGATCATGCAACTGCAGAATAAATCATGCAAGGTTTTAAGTTATGGGCCACAGTGGTTATGACCAATCAAAATCCTACGAGGAAAATCTGACAGCTGTTGGTAGACATGGTTTCTTATTCAACTCGTACTGGGTGATGAAGCATGACTATTCATTCTAAAAACAGCAGTTCCAGCTCCTAAAAAAAAAGGTTTGTGTAGATACTGTAAAAGCAGCCGTTATATCAGCTTATATCAGGTATGGCAAGAAAGAAGAATGTAACTGATGTTTGATGATGGAAAAGATGTTTTCACTCTCCTCTTGACTTGCTTTGGTGAGAGTTTTGCTCTCCTGTTACATCATATGGCTCATTGATCTGATAGATTGAAATATGATTGGCTTCACAGTTGGGTCTGTGTAACAAACCAAAGTAGAGGCCAACAAAACTAACCCCCATGAAGCATTTTCTTTGAAATATATTTATCAACAGATAACCAGTTTCAACATGAATACAACTCTGGAAATTGATATAAAATTTCTACTTCAGTATTTTCTAAGGATCAAACATAAAAGTAAATTAAAAGATTTTGTAACCCAGTCGGATGACTTAAGGCTTCTCATCAGACTCCTCAGTCTCAACCGTGATCACCCTCTTTTTGCATTGTACCGATGCTCTTGGTGCATCAGCACCTTCAGGATAGTCCTTTGGTCGGAAATTCTTTCAATATGGATGCCAGGGGTCTCCAGGAGAGGCCTGAGGTGATCTAACAGGGGCTCAAGTTCAGTATTGACCAAAATTCAAAATGACTATATATGTACCATTATAACAAGCATCATGCAATTTTAATTGTCAAACACTAAAATCATGATCATGCACCTGGACTTAACCGACTGCCTTAAGCTGCAGATCAGAAGGTTAAATCAGAAATATTAAGAACAAAAACAATAAATTGCTACAAAAACACTTTATTAGATATGAAACATTTAATCAGTGCATCCAACACTTTTGTAACTTGACAATTTACTGGACATCAAATATAGATGATGACTGTTGGAGAACTTACAGTAGTGTGCAGTAACCACCTCTTCCAGGTGCTAAAAGAGTCCCTTGTAACCTCACAGGAAGAAGCCCAGGGCACACAATGTTTGCCCTACTCGTCAGGTTATGCTTATTCTAGTGGTCACCAGTGGTTGTGTGCCAAGGAGACTGGAAGCTATTTACCAGGTTTGTTCTGTTTGGGTGATGTAGAGCCAACTGAGGAGTCCTTCTCTCTCTGGATCATCCAGTTGGACCAGATGGCATCAGAGAAGGTCAGGTCAAGGCTGGGTGCCACACAGCAGAGCGGATGATGTATTCCCTCCCCCCTTCAGTTGCTGCTGACCGCACTATTCTTGACTACGGTCATCACAGCAACTCCATCTGTGCCCACTTTCCAACTTGCTCCTCTTCTTGACAAAAACTTCTTCAGTGGCAGCAAAGATGGTTCTGCTCACGTGAGCTGTTTCTGCGTTCTCCACCCACTTTTCATCAACAGTCTGATATGAAATAACTCCTCCTCGATCACAGACCTGTCTGTGAAGCCATCTGACACAATGCAGAGAAATCTGATGTTCTGTGGATTCTCTCTGATGTTTGTCTCAAACTCTGCAAATTGGTGCATGAACTCTTTGACCTGTTTCTCATTTCTATATGTTGAACCCATGGTGTTTCTGTTTTGTTTTGTTTCTTTCATCTTAACTTCAGAAGTCAAACTCTGATATTTGCTATTTGTACCGTCTCAAAAGCTGTCGAAGGAGAGGCTCATAGTGACAGTAACTGGGTTCATTGTCATCAATATTCTCCAGCTTTAACACTTTATTTCCAATAACAAACTATTATTCCCTTTGTTTTTTTGTTTTTTTCTTTTATATACTGGCAACACAGAGGAACTGATCAACATAGTATCAGCATGATGCTGTAGCCAGCCCCTTGCAACTCCTTTATCTCCAAACCTCCAATTCTTACCAAATTTTCTTTTCATTTGTACCTCACCTCCTTTTAATCAGTGATAAGAAGCTGGCCTTTTTAATGGGCCTAACAGTAGCTAGCTAGCCAGCAGCAGGTGATTGCTTTAGCAGCTTATGCCTCCCTCAGTAAACTAGGAGCAGTTTAATGTGAGTGTTTAAAACTCACACAGGCAGCAGATGACAGAAGTAGTATGACACCAAACACCAAAACACAATGAAGAATCCAAATATAATTTGTTATGACTATTGTGGTACGAACATTCAGCTCCTGATGAGGCAGATAGCTTTCACAGACTCACCTGCAAATTGCAAAATCTACTCAGATTAGGTGCTTGGCAGGTGTTAATTTCATTCCTCTGTCTAAGAATACAAATCCTGCAAACAGTCCTGAGACACAGTGAGCAGCCATTATCAGAGCCCATGTGTGTTTATACAGCTCTAACTACTTCCACTGTTTATGCGGCAAGTTTTCTTCATGTGGTTTTCAAACCTTAACCAAACTGCTCTGTTGCATAGCTCCTGCAATATATATATATATATATATATATATTAACCCCAGTTTAATGTAACAAAATGTAACATCACTTCTCAGTACTTTGTTCTTTTGCCCTTACAATGTTACAAAATGACTTCCCAACATTAGTTAACCTCAGTGGCTTTGCCAACATTTTTCCGAATAGGTTTAAAAGACCTACTGCTGCTTCACATTTATTGTGAAGCATATGCAGGAAGTGTTGAGTTAGTATCAGCAGCGGCTTTCAGCAGAGCAGAACAGAAAGCAATGGGGCTCCTGCTGTGACAGTGTTTCTTGAGTGACAGAATGACTGCTGAAAAATAGTGATAAATATGGCAATATTATACACAGGGGGAATTCAGTGGAGCTAAAAAATTCAGGGACAATCTGTGAATGAATGTAGCAGAAACACTGGCCTGGGAGCAGTTTTTGGGGTATCCAAGTTCATAGCAGTGATATGAGGACTATTGAAAATCTATACTTAAGTATCGGGATAATTATTCCCATTAAAATGATACAAGTGAAAGTAAGAATTATGATTTAAGAAACCTACACAAGTAATGTAAAAATGTACCTGGTCATACAGTAAGTGCTACCTACTCTACATGTTAATATACATTTTTTAATTAGAAAATTTGAAAGAACAAAAGACCACTATAGACACAACATCAATTAATCTTACTGACATAACCTTAAAGCTTAACATTATATATGTTAATTGACTTAGTTTACATCAGATAGTTAACTACATTGCCACCTACAGTATGTGCGACTGACTCCGCTGTGACTGCAGAGGTTAGAGGAGTTTTTAAAAGTAGAGATCTCAGTGGTTTTTTGAGGCAGAGCAAGCACTTCATCATGTAACTGTTGGATGTTGGTGCAGAACATGTCTGTTGCTGGAAACTGCCTCTTGTTCCAAGTTTTGCTTGGCTGTCAGTCCATTAGGGTTTTAAGCATCCGGCAGCTTGCTAACATCTACTGTATAGGTGCCACATACATACACACAAATACACATAAATACACACACACACTCAATCTCCACATTTACTGCTGGCCTGTAACAGGGGTATTTGGTAAATGTAGTGGAGTTCAGCCAAAAATATGAGAGTGGAAGCACAGCTTTGTAACAAGAAAAGTGCTTGTGCCTTGAAAAACTGAGTTACCATCATTACTAATAATAAGTTACGGCCCACCCTCGGGGCGCAGACACCAGTATTCAAAGACAGCAACTCTTTGGAGTGATGAGGTAGAGTCAGCAAAATCAGGCTGCGCCTCCATTGTCAGTTAGCTGTCAGACTAAATCATGTGGGAGTACCTGTGGATCTTGGGGTCCTGACATCAGTGATTTGTCAAGAGAAAGCCGTTTTGTGTCAATTATGTCACTCCATTCATGTTTTATTGCCATGTGTAAGCATATTTACAGCTGACAGACAAAAAAAGTCGGTTCTATGAATTGATAGCATTAATTTGAGTGACATGATTAGTAGAGCTCACTGTAAAACTTGCCAATGTGTAAAGATTAAGGCTTTGAAACATTGATTTTTTTGATGCAAATTGATCTTCATGTGAGTGATCAGATCTGATCAATTCATAAAATTGTGTGACAGATCTTTAAAAATCCTGTATGCCTTTTCCCGTGGGAGTTTGACAGGGTCTGAAATTAACTTAACATTTGCCAAGTGGAAGATGAGGCAGAATTACTGTTTGGAAAGTAAATCTGGGACAGTTATCCACCACACTGGCGGGTAAATGTTTGTACCAAAATAGTCATCACATAAAAAACGATGCTGAGAGTCTCTAATGTGTTTTGGTGTCATTAATGGATTTCTGCTTTAGTCCTCTTCTCTCTGTTTTGGACACTAGTTTCTCACACAAAGGGATAGAAGACTTCATGGTGCATTCTATGTGCCTGGTAAACTCTAAAATTTAGATTGCTTTGTGTAGCAAAGCATGTGTATGCCAACTAGGGCTATATGTTGCATTCATGTGCATGTTAGAAACTTGGAATTCTTTACAAAAAGGCCACAAAGGTTTTTTATGGCAGGTTTCTACATTTCTCATTTTCCTTTTGTTCAATCCAAATGCCTACATCTGTTATTACTTTCTCATTCTTTTAGTACAACTTTTTAAATAATGAAATGCAAAGTGATTACAATTACGATTAATTTCTGCACAGGCAGACGTTAAAAGCATCTCTAAAGCAATCTAATTTATCCTTAATTTATTCTTAATTTAAGTATTAACCATACTTAAATCAATGGAAGAGGTCATAGGGTTCTTTATAAAATTTACAGCAATTGTGAATAAAAAATCAAATGGGGACCTTGTGATTTGGAATAAAATTAGTTTGGAAATTAAATGGTGACACTAAGCCCTAGTTTGGATATTGATTTGGCTCTAACAGCTTTTATTTCGATTATTCATGATTTTGCTCTTTGGTCAAACGTGTATTTACGTCACAGTCTGAGTAACTGCCTCCTGTCACGCATCCTAAGCTGGAAGATTTAACATCATTGAACTCAAAACAGGCAAAGGATAAAATGGAAAACCATCTGAAAAATAAACATATGTATATAATTATTTATATATTTATGTTTCTGGTTGTCTGTTTGGCCTCCGGATGTACTTTATAAAAGAATACACAGAGCGTTGTATAAAGGAATGTAATGACTATTTTATATTTATGGTTAGTATTATTATTCTAAACTATGAGAGGTACAAAGATCTATAGTAATTCAAATGTCCATCCATATATTTCTATAACTCACTTACAACGCTTTTTTTTAAGTAGAGGAAGAGCTTCCATGAGTCCCCAAAACTGCCCAGCATATAATGTTCCTTGGCATAATTTAGCGGTGAAAACAATAGACTTTTTTTCTTTGGTTTTAAATCTGCCGCACAAAGTCATTGTTATGTAAAAAACTGTGTACTGAGAGCAAGCCATCCACTTTTATAGTTAATGTTTTATGTACAAAAAGATCAAAAATCCCATCTAGCCATTTTTTTCCAGCAGTACAATAACTAAAAGTGTGGAAAAATGCAGCTATTCAATGACACATTATCACTAATTTATACATTTATACTGTCTATTGGTTTTCCCCATGAGCTATGATGCAAACTCTTAAATTTTATGGCAATAAAGGATTTTACTGTGAGTTTATTTGTGTGTGTGCGTGTGTGCGTGCGTGCGTGTACGTGTGGGTGTGTTTGTTCATCTTTGTATGTGTCAGTCTGATGATATATGGGAATAGTTGTGACATCGAGTTTACCCACGATTCTGTGCTGCCCAGGGGACCATGAACTGTCGCCTACCAAGGAAATTGACTGTTTTACACACATGCACACGCCCACACCTAACCCCCACCCCGAGCGCATACACATGCAAACAAACATAGTGTGTATGTATGCAAAGACAGAGAGAGAAGAAAATATACATAAGCTCATGTGAATGTAATAGAAGACATCAAGACACACTCGACTTTAAAGATGTACAAAGATAAATACACAACTCGTACTCACATACACACAGGAAGATAAATGGATTCACACGTACATGCTGCATAAAAAAAGACAGACACACACACACACGCACACACACGCTCACAAGCCTATCCATCCATTTTGTATAGCAAGTTGACAGATGTAAATGCGCCCAGAGGACAGCAGGACTAAATGAAGATGCATTAGACCTTGTGTGTGTGTGTGTGGGGGGGGGGGGATGTGTGTGTGTGTGAGAGGGAAAAGACAAGCAACAGGGATGGCAATGATAAATGTCATTTAAAAATTTGAGCAACAAATACTTGTGTTCTCATTGTATTCAGTTTTATTCTCCTCTGTTCCTTTCTGTTCTCAGCATTCATAAATGCTTTGCAGACATTTTCCTGTGCGATGATCAGAGTTGCGTTCTGACACACTGTTCACACAAAGTATAATGTCTCATTGGAATCATCGGCCTTCAACTGCCTAAAATTTTTGGCTTACATATACATCAGAAATGAAATTAGTAAGAATTGGTGGGTGCTTTGCCTTTGCATCAGGCCTCAGTTTGGATGAAAGAATCCCCTCCAACTTGACTGGTGGCAAATGCAATGATGAGTTGATATGCGACTTTTCTTTCTACCTCCATCAAAGCAGATAAACCCGACACATTCACGTACCTTATCTTGTCACTGTGATATTACTGTGAGCTAATTTGCTTTGCAGTTGTGAAGCAGAACCACAGTATCTAACTTTATAGCTCTTTGCGTTAATTACTTATTGGTATTATTAGAGGTTATGTTGATTTACATATGTGAAAAACAATTTTCAGTCAGCTGTGGGTTGGGTTATATTTGTTGTGTTGAATTGTCAGATGTCTTTCTTGCTGTCTCCTCCCCTCAGCGTGTGCATATGTGTGGGTGTGTGTAATGGTGATTAAAACAGGCGGGGCCCAGTAATTGGTCCTTTTGGAGTGATTGCTGCCACCGGATTGGACCAATGGATGACAGCTGTCTTTTGAAACCCCAGCTGACAGCACTCAATCTCTCCCTCACATCTCCCCACTGCCAACAATGAGACAGCACTAGTTTTTTGTGTTGTAATGAGATTCTGTATGTAAAAAAAGTAACTGTATACCAGCTTGCTAGAGCTGTCGTTTTAATGAGTGACTCTGTAAGACTTCTAAGCTTGGAAACGTGTACTTCTGCATTGCTACTTGAAATCTCTTCAAGTGAAGTATTCAGTGTAAACTTTACATGCTGTGTTAAAAGCCTTTTTTGTTCCATTCTGTTTTCCTGTCTATGTTTTAGGATTTTGAGGAGGGAGGTATGTCACAATTTTTTTTAAAATTTTTTTTTTTTGTGTAAGTTTAGGGTCATTGAGAGATATTTTGCTTGTGTTTTTTGGCGTTGCTCAGCTCTGAAGTACATTATTAAAACTGCTACTTTGAACTTTGACCCAAGCTGGTCTGGTTGGGGACTGGAAAAAGAGGCCAGTCTCAGTATGTTATGTTTAGTTTTCCTTCAGACCTCAGTCATAACATCTATACATTCATGTGATGTGAGGAGAACATATTTCTTGATTAAACCTCAGTGTGCATAGTGTACTAGTAAAGACATACTTAATCATTAGTTTCGTAGGCAGTATGCAGTACATGTAAACCCGCACATTAGACTCTGTCTTGACTTCAGCTAGAGAAGCAGCAATACTGTATGAGAGAAGAGATTTTCTTTGCTTTGTCTGCAGTGTGTGTGTGTTTGTGAAGACACACACATGCACAGTTGTGACTGCAAGTATTGATGAGGGAAGTGATGTTATTTCCTTTGTGTTGTTGTCCCTGCAGACACAACACAGCCTCAGGACAGGCCACTCTTACCATGGAAAGTCATATCCAGGTCAGGGTTGTCATAGCAATGACGACGGAAAGGGGAAGGATACAACAGGATGTGTTGGCAGGGCTTGTTGGAGAGGAAGGAAGAGGCTGACAGGCTTCAGGGAGACTGGAATGGATGTGGTTTTAGAGATTTTGAGTTTTTTAGGCTGAATGAGGTGCTTCTCTATCTGCCTCCTTCTCTTTCTCATGACTGTCTGTGGGATTGCGGGAGTTCAGGTGGTATGGTGAAGGGTTTATGGAGCCCACAGCGAAGTTAATGACATAGAAAAATAGACAATTGAGCAGAGAGACAGACAGGCAGGCAGACATTTTGCTGACTTGGTATTTTCTTTTTCTTCAAGTCATTTCTATGATGCACTTAATACTATTTCATTTCACTAATGCCTTTTCTCAGGGAAGAGCACAATTAAACTGTTGCTTCACTGGTTGCTTTTATATTATTTCGATAGTTCAGGTCTTAACTGCACTATATATTAGCCTGGAGTTCAAGCATGAAGCAATTTTTTGGTCATATGAATTTTATTTATATTAATGAAAATTTAATTTTAAGTTTTACACAGAAAGTGAACAATTGAGAACTTTGTAAGGAGAATATGAATGTTATTTAACTTTGCCTTGAAATATTAGCAAAGTATTAAAGCTTCAAAATGACGCTGCGGGACACTTTCAGCCTTTCAGCTTAGTAGTTAGTCATTTAGTTTGAAAGCAAAACATGTCGTGATTGTGATTCAAAGAAAAAGAAAACAATCAAAACAATTGGATCCTCAGCATACAGACTCTGATGTGTCACGGATTGAAGTCACGGGACTCCAGATTTTCACATTAGAAGCTAGTTGCACTTCTTTACAAATCTAGGCTGAACTGCCCCAGATCAAAAGCAGAGTGAACACAACTTTAGTGCAGATGTCCCTTTTAAAGAGCAAACAAACGTTGGCGCATTCTGTGTTGTGTTATACAGAGGTTGACTCATGTTTCCTCCGATTATCCCCTGCAGCACTGTGTAGCCTCTGGCTAGGTCACTGTTTCCATGGCAACCGCTGGCTAGGAGCACATTAACCAAAAGTGTCATTGTGTTGATAATGTTGCAAATGCCTTTGAAAGGACTCTCGGCAAATATGTTATTTCTGAAAACTTTTTTGAAAGACATATTTGACTGCTATCAACACATTGGGTGAGTTGCAGCAACAGCTTTGAGATGTCAGTGAAAAACATGCTTATATCATAGCAAATATATTAGATATATTTTATTTACTTATTAAATTATAATTCCTGCATTCCTGCTGATATTCTTGAAATTTACTAGTAGCTACTCACATCAACTTATTTAAATGAAAATGCAGAAACAAAATAATGAGATATTTTTAGCTAACGTATAAAGCCAGGCTTATACATACACTGTTACGAGGCTAAACTCAGTTATTTTTAAATGTGGGACCTATTTTTACACATATAGGGTCTAAATGATGACAAGTAACAAATATAGAATGCTTGGAGTGCTGCAGTGGCCACAGAATAATCCAGCAAAAATACAGCCACTAGTGCTTGTTTACGTCGATGGGCTCGGATTGTTTTCATTCTTTGACAACAATATAGAAAAGATTCCTTAAGATAGAAAGACCTCTGTGTCAAAGAATAAGATCCTCTTTTAAGGCATTATACTACTCTGTTCAAAATCAGAAGAAACCTGTAATTTTACTGGTACACGGGAGTTGCTATACTGCTGTCACAATAGTTTGTTTGTGTTATTGTTGGACTTAGGTGGTTTAAATGGTGTCTGAACTAAAGTGTCAAAACACCAAAGTTGCACAATAACACAATTAGACTGCCATTCTGTGGGCTACGCTGAAGTGTGTTCATGCTTATTATGCCAATTGGCTTGTTTCAGAGTGGTAATTTTGCCATGTAACAGCAGGAAAAGCACAGGTGTAAATAATAAAATGAATAAAGGCTGAATTCCATTCAACTGTTTTTCAGGTCCCTAGTTTAATGCATGCATGCTCATTGCCATGACTGACCAGAACAATTGAATAGAGTGGAGCCATTGTTAATGTTACTAGCAATGCCTTTGATAATGACAGGTCTGTCTGCTGTAAAAACTCAGAAAACACTGAGATCATTGCTTGAGCATCCAAGCAAGATGTTTTGTCATCACAGAAGCAGGTTTGACGTGGAAGCCATACAGCTTATCACTTATTCCTCAACTGGACTTCTCTCCTGGATGTCATAGTGATGCCAAAGTGTGATCTTAATATGAATAAGGCTACTTAGCTGCTCTGCTAAAGTTAAGTGTATGCAGTGCAAATTAGGCAGCTTCATATAGCCTATACAATTTTTTTTAAAAAGTCAACAAAGTCTTTAAGTTTCAACCAATATTGCCTCATACTGTCTGATGAGAAACTTTACTAAAAGATAAGTAATAACTTTAATTGATAGTTAATATGGAAGTAAACTATATCAAAGACAGATGGTCTTTTAGTGTTTTTTTGTGTTTTTTTCTTCTGATAGTTATCATCGATGTTTGTTTATCAGTTGATCAGCTGGCCCCTGGCCTCCTGCCACTTAGCAGAAGTGGCCTCCGGGCAAAGCAAGTTGAGTATCCCTGCCTAAATGCAAAGGAGCACCAGCTTATTATTGATGTTCTCCAGAGTCAGTCAGCTCTCCATCCAGGCTACGTCTTATTCACAGGTTCATTCCTTTGCCCTCACCACCCAAAGCATGTGACATAGTTCTCTCTTCTCCACCCCAGTCTGATACAAAGAAGATATTGGCACTGCACTTTAGCCTTCACCCTTTGACTCGGAAGTGCTGAGCTTCAAATGGTCCTCTGTCACATTTTTGAGTTGTGCTGAGCTGAGCTACAGGGGTCACCCACCTAGCCTCCAGGCACTTGCATCCGACTATTTCCAGGCTTGACTCAAATGTCTCTGTAGCAGATGGGATTCTTCTGTGGTATTTTATACATTTTAATGAAAGAAAGGTAGCTTTGTGATAATCTAGGATATGAGTTTAATTATTATTCCCCCCTACAGATCAGACACAAGTCCTTATTGTTTAATTAAACAGCAATGAAAGTTGGACTTTGCTCAGAATAGGTTTAATAAGGAGTCATTACCTTAACTAAGTTGATCAGTCTGTACAGTTGTATAACAGCTGTTAATAATTAAATGGTGGTTTTTACAGCCTAATTTCAACAACACTAAAGAGGCAATTACAGGCCTTTTTTGTAGTAGCTTGTGGCATTCTTGGCTAACCTGATGCTGAGAGTCTCAAACTGTTATTGTTCTGAAAATGTATCCTGAGTCCTTCACCTTAGGATTATTGTAGGTTGAATTTTGTTCAGTGCATTGAGTGGTGCTCAGACCTGTCTCGTCTAGGCAAACTTACTCTGACCTGAGCATCTTTCTGGGCTAAAAAAAAAAATGCTTAGCACAGCATGAGCTCTCATGTGTCCCAAATGCAACTGCTAGACATAATTTAAAAACTGGAGACATAATCATGTTTTCACTCATTTTAATTCACATCACCAGTGCGAGTCAATGTCAGAACAGATTTGAAAGTCCTTACAACTCAAAAAGTTTTGAAGAGTTTTGAAACTATGGAGTAAAAAAAAAGCGTTTATCCTTGCCAGTCATTACTTTTACACCATCAAAACGCCCTGTAAAGACTGTTGTTGCCTTAAAAAGAAAGTGGACTAATTAGCCAATCTCAAGGCTATCACAAAGCAGCTGGATTGCAACAGAAAATGGCAGGTATTGGCAGAGCATTTTCACAGGCGATAAGATCTCAGTCAGATGTCGGCCTGTGGGTTTCTCTACTCAAGACATCCATGACTGGCCTTGTGGTTAACTCCCAACATTCAATTCACCTGGACAGAGAAGTTGTTTAGAGGCCAAAATAATTAAACAAGGCATTCAAAGCTGCGTCAGTCCATAATCGAATAGCTTGAGACATCCATTGTTAGTGAATAGGAGGAATGCACCCCAGCCTCCTCACAGGAGAGAAAAAATAAGGAGCAAGAGAACACAAGATTAAGGTAGCAGTGCCCCTCTCGAGAAGGGGAGGAGGTTTGAAGTGCAAGAATAAGTTTTAAAAGCCTCAAGCACAAATCCCTCAAGCTTCATTTTAACAGGTTCTCACTTGAAGTAATAACCTCTTTGCTACAATATTGTTATTGCCCGCAGATAAACCTCTATGTTTCTGGTGTAAAAAGGTCGGGAATCATTATTTGGTAACTAACTGCTCACAGTATATCACACGGAGAGCACACAGATACTCAAACTCTGGGATGTCTGTACTGTAGCAAAATGATATAACACAGAATGACATGCTCTGACATGAAGGAATGAACGGTTCTAATCAAAGCAGCTTTTCAACTAATGTTCTTCAATGAAAACCTACAGTAGTTGTCACCACACTGAACCCTTAAGCCATTTCTGGGTATTTTTTGCTCCTGTCACATTTTTACTCACTGTGGGCTTGTTTTTCACAGCAGTACATCAGTCGTGCACCTCCATGGAACAGCAAAAATAAAAGCAGAGAGACTTGAATCAGAATGTTTTGTGTGCAGAAAAGCAGGGTAATGATGCCAAAGGTAATAACAAAAAGAAAAAAAAAAGTTGAATTTCTTGGTGATTCACTCTACAGAATTTTATTCAAAAAAATCTATTTACAGTTTATTTTCCTTGTGCTCACAAGTATTACTAAAATTTTAAAAAAGCGAAGTTCAACATGCTTTATTTATGTAAGTATTCACATTTATACAACCATAACTGACCTACCTTGTCTTCTCTTTTGTGTTTTAAGCAAACTCAGCCTGCTGTATGATAAGGGTCTTGCATACTCGCATTCAGAATTATGTTGCCACTTCATGACACATCCAATGAGATCTTTTCCTGAACCTAACAGAGTTTTTTTATTTTATGTCTTCACCGTGATAAACAACCTGCCGCTGTTTTGAGGGTGTCTCATACAGAAGGTTTGTGTCCACAGATACTGGTTGACCTATTTGTGCAGTTCAGGAGAGTTTTCACTAATGTTTTTGATATTCATTCATTTCTTTTTAGATTTGACTGTTGGTCTCAGTCTAGTCATTAAAGACTTCTCAGTTGTACTGATAATTACAACATTTAATGTTCTTATTAGTGCTCATAGTTTATTTTTGGTGAAGTTTAAATAAGACTTGAAAAACAAAGTAATTTTGTGAAAATAACACTATTTATGAGCTTTGATCTGGTTACTTTTCCTAATGGAAGAATCTTTGTAAGACCACTGGAAATTTGAAAACTAGGTGATGATTTCTGTCTTTAGACTTTCTGGCTACTATTATTTGATTTAATTTCGTCGATTTTTTTTTCTTTTTTTGAGAAAATTTGTCTGCTAAAATTGGTGCTTGTGGGTTGTGCAGTTCTGGGGATTAACTTTCTTGAACTGGAGCCAATGCACAATTCATATGTTTTATATGTTAAGAAAAAAAAAACAATGTGTGCCCTTTTTAAGGGTTTGCCGTCAGTGAAACAAACAAGAAAGAAACAAAAACAAATATGTAAAAACAATCATCTAACAGTTAAGCCTGTGGCTCTCAGGCAGCTGTTTTCAATAAAAAAAACTGACCAAGAAAGAGCTAAAGGCAGGGTGAGTTATGGATTCATGCTCTTCGGGTCTTAAGAAAAACAACTCAATATGCATTTTAATGTTTCTTAATGTCTGCTTGATGTGTAAACAGGCCGCTGTTTGCTTACTTCCAAGCCATATAGACTTATGAAGGTGATAATATGTTAGTTAGTGTGTTTATCTGCAGTTCTATTTTATTCAAACATGCATAAAAATGTACAATAAAACATAAAAAGTACTTATATTTTTGAACCAGCTGGTAGAGAAATGTAGAAAGTGTCTGTAAACAGAGCAAAATATTCGAAGTGTAAACATCTGTTTTCAGTATTACGATAGGCCTGCTTTTCTTCTCCATGTCTGCTGGTAAATACCTGGTGATTCTGTGGCTGCTGCTCTTTAAAGTGCTGGCCATCACAGCATGGGGATGTTGTACATTAGCAACCAATATTTCTTGCCTCCACAGTCAATCTGGGCCGAGGAGAGCTGGTGTTTAACAGAGTGTAGCTGCTACAGTGATTATTCTGTTTTGGAGGTGATTGATTAGAGGCACTGCTGGAAATGTCACTTGCCCTGCTAATATATTTTCACCAAGGGAACATAGAAAAGGCAGTGTTAATGCATTGTAATATGTTTACTGGGAGAAAACAGAACAGAAATGTAACTTTTAAGGACTTGAGTTTTTTTTCCATCTTAATGTGGTTTTAGGTCTCCTCTTATGACTGAGGGCCGCAGAGTCATATGCAGACAAAATGTGTTTTGCCTTTGCGGTGTTTGGCATTATTCGTACACACCCAAAGTCTAATCCGTTGGTGTTGTTTACTACGTAACTTTTGATTCTACAAGCCCTGGTTCATTAGGCTGTGGTTTATTCTACGGCGTTCTCTGTGTTGTAGAACAAAGTGAAGTCTGTACTCTGATTGCCCTCCTTCACTGGTGATCGTTGGGAATTAATGCTGGAAACATCACTAGCTGGCACACTTAAAAGGGAAATCCAACATCCAGAATTGTCAAGCAGAATTCAGATATGTTGTTCTCATTATCTTGGACAGTGCAGTCGCTATTTGAGATGATAAACAGCTCTCTGTCCCAAAGCAATAAATGCAGAAATGAAAGCTCGGATGTGTAGTACAGTATCATTGGGGCGTACAGTGCAGCAAGCTGCTTTGAATATGAACCCAATGAACCCGAACCAAGATGTTTGTTTAAGTGTCATCATAAAATAATGTTTGTATGCACAAAAGCTTGATCACCACAGGAGCTAAAGTAGCGCTGATTTTTCTGACCACCTGACTGCCAAGCTAACTGCTAAGCTGGTTGCCAACCTTTTTGGTAACTCCCCTTAAAGGGGCATTAACCTGATAATCAATGCTCCTCTTATCCCAAACAAAATAATGACAAACAGTTTAAAGGGGCTCAGCTGGTGTGCTCAGAGGGCGAAATACCCCTTTAATGTCTTTGGTCAATGATTTAGTGCTGTTGGAAAATGTTGCATTAGCTGTTGAGACTTTAAAACAAGGTGAACACAGCTGTGTCGAGGGGTCTGCGTTCACACTTGGCCAGGAGCCCCTTTAGTGTTTGGTTGGTTAGAGTTATTATGTACTATGTGTCAGTGAAGCTGTTAATACATTTACACCATGGGAGCACTAGCAGCGCTGGGGAGTCCATTTAGCTCAGGGGCTTTGGCATCTTTCCAAGAGCAACAACTCTACATCAAGAATCACAGATTAAAGGAGTATGGCGTTTGCTATTTGTTAATACATGTACACCACAGGAACTGAGTAGAGGTGTTAATGGATTATGGATTGGACTCATTGAGAGATGCTTTCAGTGTGAACTCAGGGTTCCAGCAGAGGTGTGGATGGGGAGTGATCTGTTCATAATGCTGATGTTTATAATGCTGGTTGGTGAACAGGTAAAATTATGTTTTCTGCACCTTTTCCCAACATTTATACTGGGGTGTTGAATGTGTTAACTCTGCTATAAAAGGGGCCAATGTGAAATTGCAGTGTTGGCACCCATTATTGAGTTGTGACTGAGCAGAAACTGACTTACTGGTCTCTCAATCTGTTTTCTCTAAAGTTTACTCACTGAGGCTATAGGTGCAAAAACAAGTGACTTAAGAGAGAATTTGAAATATTTTCAGAGGATGCAAGACATGATTTTGTAGTTCACCAATCTGCATTTTGAGTTCAGCAGAAAAAGATTTATTTTTTAAAAAAAATCTTTTCATTTAAAAAAAGTTGACTTTTCTGCCAGAGTTTTAATCACTATGAAAGATGATTTTTTTCCCAGTCAAATTTCAAATGCTAACATCTGTCCAATTCCCTGTTTGGCAATATGTGCACACGGTCTGACATTTGTTCTGGTTCCGCTTGGTTTTAACTTTACAGCCCCCTGGAAACCAAACAAGAAATTAGTAATTTTTGCCAGGTATGAGGAGCAAGATTTGACAAAACATCTGTTCCAACTTTGGCTTGTGGCAAGTTACATGCTGTGGATACAGATATAGTTCACCCCAGTTGTTTTGTTACTCTCAGGCAACTAGAGGTCATTTTCCACTCTCATTCATTTTTAAGTTGTGACATCTCACAAACAGCACCACCAACACAGAATTTTGATCAGATAGAGTAAAGGCACAAAGTATGAAAACCACATTATTTTTTAAATGTATTTATTAAATAAAAAAGCAAACATATTGTTTAGATGTCTTTGTGTTTTATTTTTTCATTATTGTTGTTTTTTATTTAATCCGTGCTATACAGATGTCATATCACTATCAGGGTAATTGTTACTCTAAGTCCAGTACAATTTTCTTTTTTAATGTAATCTAATAAAAGGTTCTCTGTATTAGATTACACATTAAAAGAGTAGCAAACAACCATATGGTATGTAAAGATACTGTATAAAGGAGTCACAGTGTCTAGAGCTAAGAATGAAGTCATATCCTCACTGTTTGTCATTACAAATTTCTCTGTTCTTCGTTTTGGCAACCTCTGGTCATTTCAACAAAACAAGAGTTGGTGATCGATTTGAAAGACCAACTAAGATAGTTTTGGAGAAGTTTATTTTGTCTCTTTTAACTTTGAATGTATGTTTTACAATGATCTGCGAGGTGAATTACTCTTTTTGTCAGTGGAGTCTGTGGCTGTGAGGGAAGTCTTTTTAAGGGGGACTGTAGAAGAAAACCCCGCTGATTGCTCTCGTGCGACATATATTGGCAGTGAATGTCGTGTAGAGAAGATCTTCATCCATGTGCAGAACATTTTGATTGCTGTAATGTAAAACTGATTGTGCTGGTTGGCATTGGTTTCACTGAAATGGTTTCAGTGTTTCCGGAACAACACATTCAAGGAGTCGCTCGCTTTGCTGTGTTTAGTGATTCATATCACTAATACTGTGGGAGAGACCTTTGCAGAAGTAGTGGTCCTGCTTAAGATGTTAAACTCCTTTCAGTAAGGATGAGTCCAAGAGCCCGTGACTGAAAGGGGCCGTAAAAATTATTACAATTAAAACGTTTTTTTCAATATCAAATTATTATCCAGTAATCATTAATAGAGTATTTATTAATTCCTTTTTTTTCTTGGTTTCGACAACAAACGAATAAACAAACATCCAGATAGCCTTTATCACTTAACACCCCCCTCTATGGTTCAGTCCTTCCCCAAACCAGGTGCAAACGATGATCGTTAGCAGTAACTAGCGAGTCAAAGTATGATGAGGAGCCTCTGAGAGAAGCTTCTGGTCGGACAATAGAGCTAAATCTGGCTTTCTGAAGGAAACAGAGTCGGGGGGTGGGGGGAGGCAGTATGTCACCCAATTCTTCAAAAAGAAGCTGGGTTTTAATCAGAAATTAATCAGTTTTGGCTTCAATGGAATAGGCTAATGGTGCTCCCGTAACATTAAAATCAGAAGTATTTATATTTAAACTCCTCATTAGCTGACGTTTAACAAATTCAAGCAAACTATTAGCAAGCTGTTAATGCTAAATCAGTTGTCCCTGCTGCCCCTGATACCAGGTCCCACAGGTGGTGCTACTTAGCAGCCCTGTCTCCCCATGCCCATACCTCTCAACAAGCAGCCTCACTCCCAGCGGAAGAAGGTGAGTTGCATTGTGTTGAATGACACATCATTGTCATAAGTAAGTGTTATAAGTAGGGGATTATTTTTTAAAACAAAAAACCGTCTGGTCTGTGTTGGAATGCTGGAAAGCATTGAGTGACTCAGCCTGTATTGGAAGTGTTATTTTCAAATAATGCCACTAAGACTGCAAAGGTGACGTTATTTAAAGCTTTAATAGGTTGATTAGGTTCTAGAGGTTTGGTCAGGCTGAGGGTTGTTGTGACCTGTGGTGCCCAGTGTGATATATTGTTTGATAGGGTCCAAAATCCCCGGCAGGATGCATGGCAGTAACTTTAACAACCCCCGGCAACATCTAGAACTAGTGAGTGTAAAGAGTTCACATTGTGAACAACAAACAACATAAGTCTGTTCGGATAATGTCTCCACAATGACTGGTATTGTTAGTTGTAAAAGCAGACTGTTTATTTATTTTTCAAATCACGTCTTATCATCTTGCAGTGTCTGTGTGAAATAAAGAGAAAGATGAGCCAATGAAAATTTATGATTCATTTAGAGAAGGGGAATAAGATATTAAGAAGCATCAAATGGAAATAAGATACAACCATCGACTCATAAGGTTTCAGAAAGACACAGATAATTTTTTAATAATTTATTAGTTAACAGTTCTCTCATCCACCCTCTCCTGTCTCCCTCGCCTACTTATTCCTCCTGTACTTTGTTTACTTTTTTCCCCTCTTAAGACAACTTCATTTTCTGTGTACCCTTGACTTCTCATTCTACTCTGCCTTTATCCAGTTACTGTCAGCTCTTGGTCTCACCCTCTTCACCTGTCAGGATGGTACTCATTTCTGTATCACTATTAAATACTGCCCTGGCCTAGAGTTGCCATAGCAACACACTGACCTGCCCTCAGGCTGTGATAGCCGGAAGGAACGGTCACAACACAGGAGCATCATCAGTCACTTGCAGCATCCGCACACACACACACAAATGCAAAAAGATGTAATTTTTTTCTTTGTTTTTAAGATTGAGCCTGTTTTCAGTGGTATGAAAACTTTATATGTTGCACTCCTGCGTTAGAAATATTTCATCCCCACAAAATCAGCTTTAATGAGATAACGAGAAGCCTGAATTGTCCTCAGGCTGTATGCTCATGAGGAGAACTAGCAGTTCATAACACACATCCGACTATGTTTTGTATTCTGATTGCTGCAGTAAAATAATGCTCGCTTTTTGTTTGGTAACCCCAAATGACCTCAGCTTGCAAATGGTTAGAATAAATGTAATTAAAAAACAAAGGAGTCATTCAGTATTAAGCAATGAAAATCATTATGCATTTGAATACAAATGCAGGCGGCAAATTTGAAATTTCCTAGGCATTAGGTTACAGTTAAACATGGTTGTATCATACTGATTAAAATCAAAACAAATTATTGGGAACACAGCCAGTATTGTTTTCTGCATCTACATTGTAAATACACTGCAGAAGTTTTGATGGCATGGTAGCTTTTTGCCATATGCAGTTTGACTTTATAATAAAAATTGCTCACTATCTAATGAATATCACTGTAATATTGAAGACAAGGAGTCTGTATAAGATAGCGTAGGATCAGCCAAGAGGCACTTATTCCAACATTAATTATTGAAAGCAAATGCATAAATGTTTGGAAATACAGTAAAGATCCAGATTTATTAAGGTTGATGTTCGAAATTATTCTTGCTGGAACATTAGTGGAGATCCTGGCCTGCACATCAACCTCTGCTTAGACCAGGAGCCTCTGAACTATACCTGGAGGATTCTGACATTATCTGTCTAATCAATAATGATCATTAGATCCACCACACTGAACTACAGAGGTACACAGAAGTAGTATGTTACCATTATTTTGAAGTGCCATTTCTGTCTTCTTTGCATTTAAACTGTTGCTGTTGAAAAAACTCCCATTATAATCTTAATCTGAGTTACAAATCTGTGTCTGACTACATTTACACATTAATAAGAAAGGTACAGTATTGTAAGACTGAGGCAAGCTAAATTTTCTCCTATTTTTCATTGGGTTCCCTTAAGGGAGATTATTTAAGCCCATTTCAAGACTTACTACACAGCCCTAACGCATGGTTCAAAGGGAGCGTATTTTTCTCCAGATCACATGTTTATTTTTGAAAGTTAAACAAGAAAAAAATAACTTGTCACAGCAACAATGGATTTCTGAAACACGCCTGAACCAGAGCAACATTTGGAAGCCAAATGCTTGCTAGCAACAGCATGGCATGTCAACATGTCTTCTGTTAATCCTGACTTTAAAACTTGTTTCCATTTCCTCCAAGACTGGTAACTCGTCCACTGTCTAGAATTTATTTACTATAGGGCGACTCTACTTTATGTAACTTTGAAGAAAGGGGCATCTTTTTAACTCCAGATTATACCCAACACATTTTCTGGTACACTGGGTTTGCTCCTACATGGAACACTAATGGACTTAATTTCTCTTTCCCTGATTGATTCTGCAGGAATTTTACTGTAAAATACATACAGAAACTGAATACTCTTGAAAGTCTGTCTTATCTGAACTTTAAGGAATAGTTTAGCATTTTGAATATTATGCTTGTTGACTTTTTCGCCGAGCCTTAGATGAGCAGATTGATAGCACTCTTATGTCTGTACAGTAAATACTGAACAACAGCCAGAAGCTCTTGGCAACTCTTGGAAAGATGGAAAATGAGCACATTTCCTAAAATATCAGCCTGTGCCTTTAAGATCAAAGCAAAATAATTTACATCCATGAAATAGGCTTGAAGGTCTTTGTCATCAGATATGTGGTAATACAATCTGGAATAGTAATAGAAATATAAGTGAATTAAACTTATTTTCAAAAATGACATATTTTTGTGTACAGTTATAAATCCATTAGCTACAATATACCCATAGAAAATCCTCTTCCAGTAAATGTTAGCTGTCAGATCTTGTCTAAATGAAGCTCTTGTGGTCACCACCCCAGACATATTGTAGCTCACATCCGGTCTATATTAGCACTGCTGGTAATCCCATGGTTTGCCCATATAACCAAAAAGACTACGTTGCAAACAGACTGCACTCCTTTATAAATACAAAACAGAATTCTTTTGCCAAAATGTATTACTATTTTTTTGTTCTAAAAAAGCAGCCCTTCTTAAGTATGAAATTAGATGGATACTAATAGCACTTGTGAACACTTCATCCTCTTTAATTGTCCCTTTTGTCTGATTCTTACATTCGAATGAGGGAATACCTTTCTAAACTTACCATCTTAGTCACGAGTGTGACTAACAACGACATGTAATTCCTTTCATTTTCTCTTCTTTTTGCTGCTGCTTTCCCTCCTTCTGCTCCTTTAGTCTTTGCTCTAGTTCAGGTTTTGGATTTTGGTTGTGTGTCTCACCTTGTTAAAACAAAGCAGGCAGAGTGCTTGCACAGAGGACGGCATGGTCAGCTGAGTGTGAATAACTTGCCTTTGATGCATGACTTCATACAATCCAAATAATGAGTCAATTAGAGTAAATTATACATGTTTAGGGCTCACTGCAATTAGTTCACCTCTCTCTTTTCCTGTCTGACTGGAGTCTTTCCTGTCTTCTCCTCTCCCATTCTCCCCCCTTCATCACTCTGTCCCTGGTCCCTCCTGCATCTTCTTCCTCCCCTCTCCTGTCTGTCTCTTTATCTTCCTATCTTTTTTCTCCTCTTCCTCTCCCTCTTTGTCTTCCTCACACCCTCCACCCCTCCCTCTCTCTCTCTCTGTCCTAGTTCTCAGGGTCTCTTGGTGAAGCTTTGTCTAATTACCATGCTAGCGTTTAATTGGAACAGTGTACACAAACACACGGACTGACTGACTGAATACCCCTTACATGTAGACACACTGCAGTGTGCATGCATGTACGTACACACTGACATAAAAACTGGCCATTTGGATACACATTACATTACACACCCAGCAAGTTAACATGCTCTAGTTATACAAATACACAAACAGACACACTGCGTACACCCGGGTTAGAAACTATGGAGTTCATCCAGGCTGTACTACAGCCACTGTGCTGATGCCCCTTCTGGAAAGCAAAGGCATGTTGGCTACGATCATACGTTGATTTTGGCCTAGTTATACCATGAGCTGCTTTAGCTGCTGTCACTGTAGAGCTGTGTCATCTACGAAGTGACAACATCCAGAGCCAGAGCCAGACATCTTAATATCCCACAGTCACTTTTGTTTCTTTTTAGTTTTCTAGCAAAGCAAACATCCGCTTTGTTGAAATTTTGTGTAGTTGATTTTTCTTTTTGTTTAGTTTTCACTGTAGTGACTAAAATTTTGGAAAATATTACATCAATCCATAGTATGAGATGCATTTGACATAGTAAGTCTCATGTGACTCTTCACATTTTAACAATAAAAAAAACTCTTGGTGGGATTATTTTAGACCAGACAAAGGCTCAAAGGTAAAACTGAGAGGTCACAAGATGATGAACAGCTTAAAAGCCCCTCACACCAAGCACAGAGTCTTGGCTATTAGCTTCTAGAAACAAGAGATGTTGATGCACATTCATATTTGTACTCATTTTAAGAGGCCACAAGCCAAAAAAGTAGTTACTTCCCTATTTACTATTGACAGAGAAAGAGCCATGATTATTATTTTATGCTTTTTATTCTATGCTTGTATTGCGTTGTCTTGTTTAATTTTATCTGTCATTTAGTCACTTCTAAATGTGCTGTGCTTCTAACTTCAGAGCTGCTGTAACAAGAGAATTTCCCTTGTGATGGATCAATAAAGTCTTATTTTATCAAATGTGATTAATTTTCTTTGTCTTTTAGCGCTTGCTCAACTTCATTTTTTAATGCTATTAACCCTCTTGTCAGTGTGAAATCAAGTTTTAATAGAACTAAATGGAACTGATGATGTTTACTATATTTTGATTGATTGATTATAATCATTTCTTTTAGTTTTGAAATGTTTTGTAGTCTTAATAAAAAAAAAGTAATATAGTCAAAATCAATTTGTTGTATTTGTCCTTGTCTTTCAGTTTTGCCCAGCCATACGTGTGGGACCCCAGGCCTCATTTCAAATGGAGCCATTCATGGCTCGAGATACAACATGGGGGACAAGATCCGATACAGCTGCGAGTCAGGATTTGTATTGGAGGGACACAATATCCTTACCTGTATCGTGTCACCTGGCAGTGGAGCACAGTGGGACTTCCCATCACCGTTTTGTAGAGGTAAGCTTTTCATTCTTTCCCTCCTTCTTTCTTTTATTCTTTCCATCCTTCTTTCTTTCTTTCTTTCTGTCTTTCTCTCTGTCACTCTTCCTTCCTTCCTTCTTCCCGTCCTTTCTTTGGGAAAGGGCTATTTCCAGAAATTAAATGGTGCCATCCAGAACAATAAAAGTTAAATGAAACGTGTAAATATACACTGTAATTGTTGGGGTCATGAGAAATGAAGGACCTTAAAATAAGATCACAGACCAGATACAGATAAGAAGCTCCTGTGCATCGATTACTGAAGCTGATGGGGCCCAGAACTCTCAAGGAAAGACCCTCTAATGGCTCATTAGTCTACAGACAAGAACAGATCTGTCCAGGTTTTCACATTCAGGGAAAGTAAATGGCTGAACTTTTAAGTACAGGAATCTAGTACCTCTTGATAAAAAAATCTTTATTTAAAAAAAAAAGAAAAACTTGATAAATCAACTTTCTAAAATCTGAATATGCATATGTTTTTCTGTGTTTTTCCTTAAAACGTGGCTATTAATAACCTGACATGCCAGATGGAATGTTCCATGCATTGATTAGGTTGACAACAACCCATAGACAGAAAGAGGCAGGTTGTTTCCAAAAAAAAGGAGGGAAGGTGATTAGACAAATGTTCTGTCTGTCACATTCATTACTCTTGCTGAAGCCAGACATTAGAATGAAACCACCTTTTCATCATGAAAAGCCTTCAGTGCCGTTCTTTGCTCTCTTTTAATGAGTAAATGTTGTCAAGTTCTGTTAAACTGCCGCTATTGCAGTATGCATGCAAACCTCTTCAGTGGCCGTCATTGTTAACAAGCTTGGAGCACTTATCCCTTTTGTTAGACCTAAACCACGCCCATAACTAGCACCTCTTCCTCCTCAAAGGATGGTGATTGGTTCGCTCTCACTTGTTTTGACTGGACACAAATGAATCTGGTTGGAGCTAATCACTATGGACCTGAGATTTCACACTTTAGATCTCAGCAGTCTACTTGCTTTGCAAGGTTAAGTTATCAATCAATTACTTAATCAAATCCTTATTTAAAAGCCAATATCATACGAAATAGTGCAGTTTAAAGATAAAAAATAACTCACAAGCTGATAACAAGACAGTACAAACATAAACCATAAAAAATTTTGAGACTAATGTAACCGAGATAAAAATAAAATAAAAAATAAAAATACGAGGTAAAAAAGATTTATCACAGATAAACTAGAAATACTGTGTATCATACTAGTATGATATTATGTATTATGGATCATAATTGTGAGTTGCACAGTTGCTGTATCTATTTCTCATTCTCAGTCCTTCTACCTCTCTGTCTCTCTGCAGCGGAGGGAGCATGTGGTGGTACGTTAAGAGGCACCGCAGGCTCAATAACCAGCCCTGGATACCCTGCAGAGTACGACAACAACCTGGACTGTACATGGTCAATCCTCTCCGAACCCGGGGACACCATAGCTCTCGTCTTCAACGACTTCCTATTAGAGGACAAATATGACTTCCTGGAGATCAGCGGGACAGAAGCACCAAGCATATGGTGAGATAGATTTTACAAACTGACTGCATTGTAGAGGAGATGTGTTTGAGGGCACAAAAGATTTTGTGAAAATCAGAAGGGGTGACGCACACAATGTGCAAAGGGGGATGATAATCAAAGCAGACACAGACACAGACACAATCACCTGTGACATTTAGAGGTGAGCAGCAGAGACATAAAAACACACAAACAAAGTGGACACCATGGCTTTGTTTTGTAAATTAGACAGGGACACAATATGTTTCTTTCCATGATGCCTGGAGGCTTTATTGTGCCGTTAGCTGACTTGTTCACAACTGACTTGAACAGTTGTTGTTTTCTCTGCAATTTCCTCTAACTTGTATGCTTTCAAAAGGGGCATTTGATATTAAAGGAGGACTAATGATGTTGTTGGGGAGGACAGATACAACTACTGATTGATTACCTGCACAGGAGTCGTGTTGATTTTCCTGATTTATTCAAATCCCACAGGGAAGGTGATAAATTGTTGTTTTCACTCCCATTTTCTTTGGTTGTGTTTGAAAATTGGCACTCTGTGGTACCAGAACACACTGTTTTTTTATATTTAAAGCGCTGTTTGAATTCACATTGGTTTGTTCAGAATATCACACATCTCCACTGAAGGCTTAGATGCGTTTTTGCAGGGGTGGAGGCAGTCCTAATGGTTATGCATGCAGGGTTGTCGCTCAAGTTGCTAGAACTGCTGGGAAATCTAGCGGGGGGAATTTAAAAAGTAGTTTGGCCTCCCTCAGTAATAACAAGATGGATGCCTGTGAGCCAAGTCTGCTTAGAAATTGACAGTTGCAGACTGTGATTTTTTTTTAATTGGCTCCTTGCTTTCAGTTCATTTGTCGTATAAGCAGCACACAGCTGAAAAAGAACATATATGTTTGGAGTACACATAGAATCTGTGTTAATGCCACATGAAATGATTCTCTCTCTCTCAAAAAAAATCACTTCTAACAATTAATTTATATATCTGTAAAGTTTTAAAAATGGAATGCAGTCACTCTCTATCTCTTCTTTTTTTTTTATCACTTCTGAAATATCCCAAAGGACTTGCAAAAATGCACAAGGTGACACAGCACTTCCTATTCAGTAAAAACAAATGTCTATGCAATGAGCTATATTTGTATCTAGGGAGATAATGTGATGAGGCAATGTTGTGTAACAGTGGCAGGATGATTTTAGAATCATAATCTATATTAATCTTTTATTGGTGGTATGTATATATTAGTTCTTAATATGCATTTACAGATCACCATGTCTTGCAGAAAGCGTCTTCCATTTTTCACATTTTCCAGACTTTAACTGATAGATGACATTGTCTTCCATGTGCAGAAAATGGTTCATGATTGTGGCGCAAGCTGCAGAAGAATAAAATGGAAAGGTCGACAGATAAATAAGTGGAGTGAAGGAGGCAGAGAGGAAAGCACCAGATGGAAACAAAAGGAATGGAGAATAATTGCACGTTTAGTCCTGTCACCAGCAGAGCGGTACACATCAACCGTGGCATTCTCATGATACCGTTAGTGTGTGTGTGTGTGTGTGTTTGTGTGTCTGTCTGGGTGTGTGTGTACGTGTCACGTCTTAAGTGGCCCTCTGACTGTGTGAGCTGTTGATGGTTCTCTAGGCTCTGACAGATTACACACACTTGAGTGCACACGCACACACACACACACACACACACACACACACACACCCATAGCTTGTCTCTGACAGTATAACATTCAAGGACCACTGTTAACCCACCCCATCTGCAATGCGGGGGGACGACACGGTGTTTACCGGAGAGTACACCCAACATTTTGTCACATGGAAAATAGTGTCTGCAGCAACTGAAGCGCTTTGATATGATCATTTTGATTTTGAGACTGATGCCAAAAATCTTTAAGAATTCACATCATTAGGTCAGAAATGTATCTAATGCTCTACATAATGGCAAAAAAAAACCCATACTATTTTTTTGGGGGTTGGGTGTTTCCTCAACACAGAGTGAAGGTCCCAAGCTGGAATCAAACTAGAGATGTTGTAATTAAATGGTTTGCTTCTTAGCCGACACAGGCCCCCCAGTCACCCTGCATATTTAATATAAGTTCACTGTCGCAGGCCTAAAACAATATAATTATATGAAAATAAACCTAAATGGGCTTCTGCCATGCACAATCTAATGCAATCCTAAGTACTTTTCTCCAGAGGTGGGATTAAGAGATGATTGACAGTTCGACTGAGGCGTGTGGGCAGGTCATTGTGAACATGACTGACACCTGACAGGACCACTGTGACGGGCTCTTCCTGTTTACCGAGAGCTTTTTCTGATTGGCTGTCCCAAAAGCAATTTCCTGTTTCATGTTCCCGTCTGCTGGCTGGCAGGTTGAATGTCAGGCTGACTAGCTGTTACATACAAACACACACACAGACCTACACACACACAAATGCACACATATAAGTGATTGTGCCGAGACTATTTTACTTTTAACTCAGCCATGACAAAGTGAGGGATTTGATCCCTGTTTGTCACAACTGAGTGATGATCAAATCAGGTTATGTCATGCTTTCTGAGACTGAAATCTTATTTCTGCAGACAATGTGTGGCCTGTTTTTGGACAACTGATTTATCTTAACATTTCTTACAACTTCAGCCAGATATACTGTATGTCCTGGTAAATTGAGAGTTGTACCAAGTTTTCTGGTAACTAAGTTGACAGGCTGTCATGTTTTGAAACCTGCTGAGTGAGGTCAGATTGGCAAAGAGTTTATTTACTGCCCAATGTGAACTTTATTTCACTGGGATTATTTGTGAAATAAAAAGAAAGCTTCACAGAGGATTGGGCACAGAACTAAGGCAGCTAACTAAAATCAAAAATAATTGACAGATGGGATCAGGACGACAGTAAGAGAGATTTCGTCCGACCTCTAGGAATTTGTGTTGCTCGTGCCTACCAGAGCTCAATGGCTTTGTCCTAGTGTAAGGCTTATACTATGTGTCCTTTATATTTCTCTGTTTTAGCAAGTGAAATGCCAGCAGGTCACACAGCTGCTCCTATCTGCAGTTGAGAAGGTCATCAGTCCCTCTCAGCACATGTATTTTTTCATGTTATCCTTGAATCAAGATGACGATTTCTGAATCATTTGGGAAACAAGCTGAAATTTGAATTCAGAAAAAGAAAGATTGGATGATTGAAATACACAACGCACTTTGACATGTATGAAGTAATCGAAGATTTCTAAGTTTACATTTTGTTTTAGTAATACTTTTTCTTGAATGAAAATATTGAATGTCATTTCTTTGCAGATCTGCTGTTGAATTTTGTCGGCGCATTATGAACACTGAATCACAGAATGTCAAATAAGTACAGAGTAATTTGTCAAGACAATGGATGAGCATCATATCTGAAGATATACCAAAGCAACTTTCCACTGTTACCCCAGAGTCCTTAGTAAGCCCAGTATACATGTTTATATGTGTGCACGTAGATTTTGGTGACATGAATATGAGGATGCATAAACAGCTTATCATGACAAAAAACTTTCCATAAAAGCTGTTATCTGTAATGTTGATGTAGATGTTATCTTCAAATCCAGATTTTCTTTTTGATTAGTTAAAATGAGCTCTGTGTGTCAGTTTCAGCAGTTTTTACAGCAGTTTTTCCTGCTCTTAAACCCCACTCCTCTTTTCTGTTTCTTAACCTTTACCCTTCCTTCTCTCTTTCCTTCATTTCTTTTTTCCATCTGTTCTGTTCTTGCCCTCATGATATTTCTTCCTA
>JAQMCX010000001.1:17803069-17873366 GCA_029814765.1 Acanthurus leucopareius | reverse complement strand
GTTATGGATGTTGTTTTTGTTTTGTTTTGTTTTGTTTGTTTTGTTTTAGTTTAATTTATTTGTGGCATATTTTTCTTTATTTGTTAGCTGTAAGTTAGGAGGGTCAGGAAATAAAAGGAAAGAAAAAGAGAGAGTAAATACTCTAATGGGATGTTACAGTTACAATGAGTGGTTTGCACCTTAAACATCTGGCTGTCGGGACATCTCACCAAGCGGTTACCCAAATGATAATCTTTAATGATGAACACCATAACCAAGTCATTTAAATCTCACCGGCACTTAACGAATAATCATGGAAACATTAGTCAGAAATTGTTTTTTCTTTTGCAGCAGTGATTTTTAAAGGTCTTGGAAGGCAAAAACAAGTCAAAGATCTTAAAGCTCATACATATTTCAGATCAAATCATTTCGTGTTTTATTTAAAGCCAAGCTACAAATGATGCATTGTCTGATGTGTTGCAAGAGATCTTGCATCAAGAATGAGTGTTCCAAATGTGACTTGGAAATAAATGTAAGAGTAAAAAAACAAAACAAAAAACAACACAGTAAATAAAAACATATGCAGATCTTCAGATTTCCAGAAAGTAATACTACCACAGTGTTAAATTTAATTATCAACAGCCTTTTTTAAATTTGTCCACTGTGTTTGTGTTGTGGATGTTGGCTTCAAAATAAAACTCATTTTTGCTCTCTGTAAGATAAGAAGAAAACCGGGTGCATTAAACCTTCAAAGTACAAATTAAATTCCAGGGTAGAAAAAGGTGGCTCACCATCAAAGCATCGTGAAATACATTCATATAATGAATGTTTTAATGACCATATTAGTATCACTGAGGATGTGTTTTTGTCATAGGTCTTCTTAAAAAAGGCAAACGTAAGATAAAAAGCCTTGCGTAGACTTTATCTCATGTAAAACCATTAGTCTGATATGAAGAGTACTGTCCAAAGTCTTATCATTATCCTCAATACTGCACAATAAAAGAAACGAGCAAAAGTTTTATCGGAGAAGGTCTCAAGATGATTCATTACTGAAACACCATTAGTTTATTTTGATGCTGGCAAGTAGTGTGAACAGTAGGTGTCAATTTTTATTGTTTATTTTGAAATGCGGGTCATTAAAAGAAACCTTTTCAGTGGCTGGCGAAGAATTTAAATATTTACTTAGTTTCAGTTTCCTCGTAATATCCTGACAACTCTTCTGTTTGGACAATAACAAACAAGTTGTTATTTAAAAAAACACATTTTTAAATCAAGTATACCTCTCCATTAATAAGGTGAGCTGCAGTAAAAAAAATGTCACCTCATTGTCTAATAAAAGGGATCCAGATAAACATTATATTAAGGCAATAAAACAATAATTTGAGGATTATTGTGATACAGTCTGTGGTGGCACACATCATTTTTTTGGTGATGTGATAAAAGCTTTTAATCATCAGAGCTCACACTTCATATATTCCTAAGAATTTAGCTTCATAATAATACCTTCATCAATAATTCTTCTGACTTACATGCTTAGTCAAGCATGCACAGGTGCAATTATCAAAAGTATGGTGTTTGCTGTGTGTTTGTGTGTATGTGCAAAAAACAATTCTATGTGCTTCTTCATGTGTTGCAGAAATTAAAATTAAAACTAGTACACTCTGTGTGTATTTGACCTCCTGGAGCAAATCAGGTTTTTGAAATTATCAAAGACGGGAACTTAAGGAGTTCAAATCTCACACATACACACACTTTCTTTTTACTCTAGCTTACAAATACTAAGCTTGCATGCACAGATACATGCATACACACAAACACAGTCATATACAAATTTGTTTCCACATGAGAGCATTGCCTGAAGTCAGTACAAGAGTCCAGAGCTGTTGCATTTGTTTCCTCAAGTAAGACCAAGCTAACAAAATCACATTGTTATGAAGCAACTCTCATACCAAAGGAGTCACGGGAGGTTTTTCTCTGGCTGACATGTAAATGTATGAAAATAAATTACAACATAGCCCCAGAAATATGATGTTCAGCCTGCCTCCTAAGTAGATAATAACTTAAAAAAAGGAACTGCAAGCGGTAAAGCTCAGTTGCAGCTAACCTTATGACTTGTTGTGCAATTTTGCACCAGATGGTCATGATCTGCCATTGCCCTGTGCGGATTTTATCATGATGTTGTAGTGAAATCACAGTGTGCACCAGTGGTTCTTGCATATCAGCTTAAAGACTCTCAAAAGTGGCTGTGCCCCATGTAAAATTATTGCTGCACTGTAGAGAACAAGCTTTGTTATCTGGTATCACAATGTGAAGCCATAGAATGATGATAATGACTGTTAACTGTGCAGTTCAGGGATCCCTTAAGCTTTCACAGCCCTGGACCTAAATGAGAAATTTAGTTTCTCACCATGGGACCCATGCTCATTAAAACATACGAACATTTTTTATCATGGGAAGTAAAACTGAGTGAATGTGGGTTTTCACGTGAAAATAAGGTTCAGTTTGATTTTTTTTTCTCTCAACGTAATACCTTCATTCCATCAGGCTGAGAAACAGGATCATTAAAACCATTAAAAAGTCAAGCCAAGGTCCACTTTTGCTCCCGAACCAGTCTTTGAACAACACTTCTTTACACTGTACGACTCCCAGAGGTAATATTGTAGCTGTATGGCAGAGAATGTGCAGTCTTTATGCAATATATAATCATTACAAAGAACCAGAGACCGATGATAATGAATTTTACCTGTCTAGAGAATGGAGCGCTTATGAATCAATGTAAAAGACTGTAACAGCCTCTAGCCTATATTAAAGCACAGTCTAATAGACAGACACAAATGAGAATAAGATTCAATTAGTTTGAGGATGGTATGTTTATGAGAAACTCTCAGAATGGCCATTTAGACAGACAGACAGACAGATTGGTAAGAATTAAAACAATTAAAATACAAAGCTTTTATAAAGTAAGGGTGGTAAATAAAATATTATAAAACTGTTGAAATGAAAGCAGCCCATCTTGCAGTCACCTCAGCTGTAACATTAGCTTACTGCTTAGGATGTGTCATAATTATAGAGAGGCTGAAAAATTGTGATTAAGGAGTTTTACTCCCCAGACAATGACCTAGAACTGTAATGAATCATTATTGCAAGACTGTGATTTATAATCAGTGTTTTCATCAGGATTTTGAGGCAAGGTGGTGCTAGGCTGCAGTCTCCTCAAATGAAAGTGGAGCGGCTACTTGAAACATGGAAATCACACAATAATACAGAAACACAGCTAAATAGTTTTGGGAAAAAAACTCTCAAAGTAATGCAGTCGTTTCACAAACAGAATATTATTTTCTTTGAACAAGTGTATTAATTAGGTAGATCTTGTGGGCTGAACAGAGTGATGCTGGGAAGATGGCTGTCGGGTCTCTAAGCTCTCGGTTTGATTGACCCGAGAGCATGAGAAGGTGTGGGAGAAGGAGAGGGCAGAGTGGATGAGAGGCAACGAGGAGAGCAGAGGAGAGAAGCGGAAGAGTGCATATCAACAAACTGCACTTCACACATTTCTCTCCTCATCCTGCAAGGCATCTGAAGAGCACCTCAAAAGCTCTTACCTGAAACACATGTCAGCTGATTACACACACACACACAGACACGCACACGCACAAACACACTCTCCCACGCCCTCTCTGTTTCCCCCTTTCTCCTTGCATTAAAGCTCATTAACTCCCTGACCACATTTTTTTTTAATGGTTCATCTTGCAGCTGCTGTATTACCCAAACTTTTGTGCTCCATGCCTTTACATTCTCAACGCAAATGTCCTTTGTGTTCATCCGTCTTTACGTTGCCCTCTAAGCCGGCAGTTTGCAATTTTTCTCCAATTGCCTGAGTCAGTGGTTTGTAACTGTTTTCTTTGCAACTCCAAAAAACAGCCTCTTACAACAAAGCAAACAAAACTGACAGCAGCAAAGACAGAGGACCTTATGTCCAACCTAATGAATATGCTGCTTTCTTTCGTAAGCTTTGGCCTGCAAGAGTTGTTACTAACAACATAGTTTCTGTTTTTTACCTTGGAACTGGACGACTCCAGTAGAGTAATGTGAAAGTGTTGCTAGTATCAATGAACCTGCTACTGTAAATGTCGACAGCAATTATTATAGCATTACAAAGCCGGCTAATTAACCAATGGAAACAATAGTAATTACTTAAGAGTTTCAGTTTGTACATTAAATCCGCCCTTACCAACAGAAAGCCCCAGAAGAGATTTCAGACATTAGTTCATCACAAGAATTCCTTCTGTACTTTTAAGAAGAATAAAACTGTTAAAAAAATGTCTTCTTTCATTCCCAACATAAATGTACATATTAAGCTACTAAACTTAATATTATGTCCTATAAAATTGATTTAAATTTGACAAGTAGTTATGAAGTTTGTAAAAGACTTATGTGTCACTTCTCTTAAGTATGTATGATAGCCAGAGCTAATAGTTCATGATAAAAATGAATAGAGCAGGTGTCACTTTTAATCTGGCTGTGCTAAGGGCTAATGGTGATGGCAGCAGCCACATAATCTCTTTATGCTTGTTGGCATGTCAAATGCTGTTGTAAGACTGGCTGCTCAGTTGACTGTCTTCTATTCGTTGCATCCTACTTGAAAATTTATCACTAACCTTTCCAATTTACAGTTGTAAGCCAATTTCCTAAAGTATCAGTGACAAGAAGAAACACAAGGACCATTTAAGCCGAAAAATAAACAAACAAAAAAGGAGTAAACTCAGAGGTAGTAATTTAACACTGGACCTTTTAAGAAGTGGATGTAGTTTTTCCATGTGGTTTAAAAGCAGGGCCTTGTGTACAAAACACTACTCAAGTAAAAGTCTACAACTAACATGTGAGAAATTCTCCTTGATAAAATTTGAGAGTTGCTAATTCTCGAATTATAGACTCCCTTTGATGAATCAAGTCTCTTTAACGCATGGAGAGAAGATCGAAGCATGGTGTTCACTTCTGACTCTCAGAATGTCTTGCCTTATTACAGCAGGAGCAAATCCAGTGACAAATCTGACTCAAACAGTCACACAGCCACATGTTCAAGCATTGAGCAGTTCTGTCCTGGTACAGCATCCCTTTGTTGTTGAATATGAGGCAGACGATCTGCTTGACTGTCCTTTGATTTCCTTACAGCTTCCTCACAAACACAGAATTACAGAAATGCATCACAATCTCTTCATTACATCCTAAATCTAAAACTTAACCGGAATATTCAGTTTGTTCAATCAGTAGTATAATGTACCTAAAGTAATAAATAGTGGTGGGACTCGATCAAAAAAATTTATCTGATTAATTAGAGGCTTTGTAATTAATTAATCTCAATCAATCGCATATCAACATTTGACACGAGAAGCAACGTTTTTTGTCATTTTCTTGTCTGTGCTAGCTGCAACATGTTTGGCATTGAGGTGGTAGCGGAGGTTGGAAGAGCTATGAATAGGCAAATTCTCTCCTGGACAATTTGTGCACACATTCAGATTTCCACCCGGTAATTGTTTCCAACAAACCCAGCAACGACTTCTCGTCTTTTTAAAAAAAAATTTTTTATATTTTATATACACGCAGCAAATGATCGGAGCTGAAGTCGAACTCGCGTGGAGAATGAAGCTTCCGCACAAGGGACGCCCACCCTACCGACTGAGCCATGCCGGGAACTCGTGCAATGAGAAACGTTCTACGTAATTTTTAGTGCATTGATGCATTATCTAGTGCATCAATGCATCACTAATTATTAGTGATGCATTGAAGTCTGAATGTCAGTTTTTTTATTAAGCTTTATTTTAAACTTTTATTCTCTTTGTTGGATTCACAAATAACAATGCACGGTACTACAATATATTATGTAACAACCTTACCAGCAAAGTAACTACCAGATACCAAATAACACTAATACTAATAATGACATACTGAAGCAAAAAATAAGTCCCTAAAATATGTTTTAGGCAAATGTATATAGCTCCATGTCACCCTCCTTTCACTGTCTCTTTATGCTTGTTGCTATTTTAATTTCTTTACTTAGTCAGCAGTCCATTCAAAAGTTGGAATATTTTTCAGTCAGTTTGAAACACTGCATTACACAGTTGAAAGGGATATTACTTTCTCTGTGGTTGAGTATAGAGTGAGTTTAGGATGAACAGCAGGAAGAACTGAGTCATTTAGTGAGTTGAATCTCTCCATGGAGGTGGGCGGCTGATATGAAGTGGAGGTCTACAAAGTCAGAGATGCCAAACATTTATGAGCAACAGCAAGAAAATTAATCCCTTTTTTTTTTCAAATTTTTTTTTGAAAAAGTTCACTTGTAGAGATGAAAGCTCTTCTGAAGACACTTTGATGATATGGAAATGACATTATGCATCATAAGCTTGTGTTTAAATGTTGAATGGTCTTTTAAGTGCAAATATTGGATTAAGTCAGCTTGAGGATTTTTGACATCAGCCCAGCAGTGATTTTTGGCAGTTGTGTTTTTTTCCCCCTCTATAACAATCTCATGTTGTTTGCATGAGCTGGATTTGTTTCGGCAATATGAAGCTTTGTATTTGATGCCAATGAATGCCATTTGAACATAAGTGAGAGAGAAAGGGATGAGAGAGCATGACACAGAAAGTGTATTTTTGAGTGTGTTTGTGTGGTGATTTTTGGACAGAACATCAAAAACACGGCAGAGCAACGAGACAGCTTGTTCTGTTTGCATCATATCTCACCCAAACACGCATACACAGCGTCCATACACTCACAACCCCTCAGCACACACATAACAATCACACAAATGCAGCAAATCATTCATTCATCTTTTATGCTGGAATGCACAAAACTTAGGCACCCATTGTAAATTGCAACTAATGTGTGTAAGAGAGGAAAAGGCAGAGCGAGGAAGCAGAGAAGAAAAAGGGAGAGAAAAAAGAGTGGGTGGAAACAGAAGCAGATGAGAGAGAGAAGCGAGTGTGAAAGGGATGAGAAAAGATGGGCAAAGAAAAAAGAGAGATGTTAAGAGGTCAGAAAGTGCTCTTTCTCCAGGTCATAATTTATAATTCACAAGGATGTTCTTTTCTTCTTCTTTTTTTTTCTGTGTGCCGCTGCGGTCCCTTCTCAGCAATCTCTTCAATTCTATTTTATTTATTTTCTCCCTCCTTTTCCTTTATTTTTATATTTCTTGCTAAACACCATTATTCTTCCTCAGAGTTCCATTAAGACAGGGCTGGTCTAAACTGGTTTCTGTCATGTTGTCTGGTCTCATTTACATTTACATTATGTTTTGGGCATGCGGCAGATGCTCTCAGCCAGAGCAAAGTGCAAAACCGATGCAAGATCCCAAACATGAGCTGTGCAAAAATTGTGTCATGTGTTTTTGGTTTTGTGCTTTTTTTTTAGGATCAGATCAGATAAGATCATGCAGATAGATGAGAGGGGGGAAAAGGAGGGAATGAGATGCTGAAATGCGAGAACTGACAGTTCTCTTCATTAAATCCCTGCACAACAGTTGTTCTGCTATTTAAATTTTTTGCAAAACCTATTCTCCCTGAAGGTTTTATTAAATCTTCATGTAATTTTGTGTGCTACATATTTGGATTTGCTTATGAATATTACACAACATTTCGAGAATCCAAACTCTATGACTATGCATAGACAAGTCTATTATGAAACCAGGCAAAAAGGAAGTGTGGCATTTTTCCTGAAAAAACTGGTGCCAGAGCGCACAGACTGGAAAGCTTGAAGGTCTGTGGAAATTTTATTGATATGAAACATGAGGAAAAATTGCAAATTTCCTGAATAAAACTGTGTCCTTATATGAAATACATATTTTTTTCACGGGTGGAAGAAGTATTTAAGACTTTTATTTGATTAAAAGTAGTTATAATTTTTTGGTGAGGTATGAGCTTTTAATCAGTTTGCATATGTTAAAAAACCTTTGTGCTGGTTGTTGCGGATGAAAAGTGAAAGTCTTTAAACATTGCAGCAGGTCAAAGAGAAGATGGTTTAACTACACTACTCTATACAGATTTGGGCAGTTAATGAAAAATCAATATCAGACGTCAGTGTTTTTTGCTCATGTATTTTCTAAATGTTCCCCCTATATCACAGTTTAGGCTGAATATTATCTGTTGTCACTAGCAACTATGTTCTATTTGTATGTTTAAATTTATGGGACTTTATTTAAGTATCTTTCAAGTGTTTTTGACAGCATATTTTTTCATTCTTTTCTTGCCAATTTTGTAAACTACATGCATTTATCTTTGTCCAGTGCAAAATTACAAGACAGTACAAGAGTTCTCCAAAGTAAATAAAATACTCAAATACTCATGGTTGCAATATCAAAACTGAGCTTTATCACTTTCATCTTTTTTTTAAGTAGTATGAGTCAAGTTAACAGATTTATTCTCTAGCATAATATGACGCTCTGCATCCCACAAGATGACCCTGATCCTGATCAAATGTACATCCCTAATCTCAAAAAAGACAGACATGGTTTACTCAATGCATTTTTTCCCCCCTTTTTTTGCAGTGAGTCAAAGTGGTCTTGCTGGTGATGTTTGTCCTGATCCTGGAGTTCCAGAAAACGGCAAAAGGATGGGCTCTGTCTTCCAGTAAGTTTACCTTATTCAAAATTCATCTTGTTTTTTTCCAACACAGGTCTTATTTATGACAGTCAACTAAAAATAATGAGTCTTGCTGCAGACTGGACAAAGTTGCACTGTTAGTTGAATTACTTGAGTTTATTGTTTGAGTTAATAACTATGTGAGTTACTTGAACGTGCAACCTGTAAGATTTCAGATCTCACATCAGTTAATTCTTAGAAAACTACTGTGTGCTACAGTTGTCGCTCTGCCATCTTAGCTCAGTGGCATTCATTAATTCCCAGGCTGAGAGTGAGTTTCAGTCTGCTCCTGCTCTGGTCCTCAAATTGGTTCAATAAGCATGGAACTTCTCACCAAAGTTCCCCTCATTTTCATGGAAACTGAAATGTTTTGTGGTTTATGTATCATCATGAATAATTTATGTCTGTTGGGGACCTGTCGTTACGGCGTTGGCTTTTTAGATGTGAAGCACTTTACGTAACTGGCTTGTTACAAACTTGAAAAACTCACAAATTCCCATTTGCAGTCTTTTAGAGAGGAGCTGTTTTGTGCTTGTCAGCGCAGCTTCACACCTGCCGACCTGTACTATCTATAGGAAGGCAAATAATTAGCAGCAACAGTTTCAACCTGCAGATATAGGCATGTTGATGTTTCTATCAAACACACACACGAAAGACAAAGGTAATTGCTTTGAGAGTTCAGATGCTGGAATTTTGCATGCACCTGCAATAAATGGGTGTCAAAATTGCAATTTTCTGCTCTTACAGCTGCTGCTTTGTTTGTGTTTATGTGTGTTTTTTTCTCTTAGAAAAAAAAAAAACTTTTGAGAACATTTTCTACACTTGTTAGCTTTAAGATAATAAACTCAAAATGACATTGTGCATTACTGGCCTTAAGTTATCAGTAAACATTCAAAAAAGAAAAAACAACACAATTTTAGCTGTAAAGAATTTTTCAACAGAAGGTATTATATATTTCCCTTTCTGATTAATGTTGGTCTTTTTTCAAAGGATCTAATTGCACATTTACATGAGTGACTTAATCTAGCCATTATTTTCTTTGCCTGTAGATTAAAGCTTTAATGATTAGTTGATTAATCAATAGGTTAGACAAGTAATCAGTAACTATTTTGATATTCAAATGGCATATCAGTTAAACAAGACAGTGGTTGTTAGTCATAGCCCTTCCTTTCATACATATCTGCATCTGCAGACCTGAACCACTGCAGCTGTTACCTAATGTGCCGGTAGTGGGGGGTGGGTCAGTTGGCCCTTCAGTGTTGCTCCAGAGCTGCGGGTCTGAAACATTGTTCTCAGCCAACATTGGCTGAGCCTGTTTTGCATTGTTCACTGTGTGTCCTTGATTATAGTGATTTTGAATTATCATCAGTAGCTCTTCAGCTGAAAGCCACACTGTTAACCACCAGTATTTACCAATTTACATTACTAATCACCCTAATGAGGGAAAATCCTCCTTACTTATATGAGGGTCATACACAGTTAATGGGAAAGAATGTTTGAATGTTGAAGAAGAATATTGCTTTATAAATAAGAACTTGGTGGACACAGGGCTTTTTAAATGATTCCCTCCATGGTTTCTGTCATTTTATCAGTAGAAAGAGAGCCATAATTTTATTGAATTAGGAGTGAGCAATTATAAAATAATCACTCTCTGTAAGACTCATCCACTTAGCATCAGTGGCAGTTAAATTGTTCTTATGTTTCTCTCGTGATTATGAGAGAATGAAATTTGCATTGCATTTTTACCTTTATCTGAGACTTTTATTTGAAGCCAAAAAATGTTCAAGCAATGATATTTTTTAATCCCCAGCTCATGGTGCTCCTTTTTAACATTAGCAAGTATGACGGCACAAACTCTGTAGGACTCTCTTTGGAGCTGTCGCAGTTTGTAAAAGGTCATTACCTCCTTATGAGTTTGTGTGTGAGCATGAATGCATGTCTGCATGGATTTGTTAGGTGTGTGTTACAGGTTAGTATCTAATCATCATTAAGGCACCAAGATGCAGGAGCTGGAGCGGAATTGCAATGTGATAAAATAAAATAGCGGAAATGGAGAGAGGACATAAACTGCAGGGAGAACAAAGGAGTTTTCACTGTCAGGCAGTGCAGATGTGAGAGATGGTTGTAAATTGGTGCGTCGTGGCAGTTTTGATTCTGAGACAACCGCATACAGAATTGTGATGGAAAGTTTGTCTCTAAAGAAACAGCAATAACAGCCACGTTTTTCCTCTGTTACTGTAAATTTTACTGTGAGTGGCTGAAATGTAAGGTATTTGCAGTGTCATCAGCATTGCCAAAGTAGCAGAAGCCATAAAGTCAATGTCCCAACACTCTGTGACAAAAGCACTAACAGAGATTTAGCCAGGCTGTACAACTGTATGGTGTTTAACAACAGGGTGGAGCCACTGAGCAACCAGAACCCTATGCAGCCAATGTTTGGCCAGGTGGTAGACTGTGGTGTGTGTCAGCAGGGAAGGGACATTAAGCTTTACAGACAAGACACCATGCAGACTTCCACTTAGATGGCTGAATGTCCCTCTCACGTGTTAGACAGCGGGGTGTTAGAGAAAATGGGAAAACTAAATGATCAGAGCAGTGGATGAGAGAGCAGGTGAGAGGAGAGGAGGAAAGAAGGGAGAGAAAAGCAAAGGAGAACAAACCATCGAAAAAATGGAGACTGTGGGAAAAATACAGGGTCTTACTGTTGAAGGGGAAGTACAGATCCTAATCACAATCATCTGACCTTGACTCAGAGAATCAAAGCTGGAGTCAAAGTTACTGTTGTTAATGTTTTTGAAAAATGCTGTTACCGTTTGTCTCCTTAACCAGAATCGGCTCCAGCGTCCAGTTCAGCTGTGATGACAGCTATGTACTACAAGGATCCAAAAGTATCACCTGTCAACGAGTCACTGACACATTGGCTGCCTGGAGTGACCACAGACCCATCTGCAGGAGTAAGTTTCACTTGTCATTCCCTCAGAAAGTTGCTGTGACATGTTAGGTGTGCATATGTGAGACCTAAAGAAGAGCTCAAACTATTTTGTACAGTGGTTTAATGTCAAAGTCACATATGAAAAAGTTAAATTACATCTATGGTCCACATTTACATAGAAGATTTATCCTTAGAATTATTATGCAAAGTGCTTTAAAATATATCATTCACACACACTATCATGCATATTATTAATCAGAGAAGGTGGTGGAGCTGCCAGGCGAGGTGCTGATCTGCGTATCTGGGATTCAGTGTTACTCTCAAGGACACTTTAGGGTGCTGTTAGGAGGGGCAAGAAGTTAAACTGTCTTCCCTGATGACCCACTTCACCAACTGTTATTGCCCCAGAGGTCCAAGGTTTCAGAGTGTTATGCCTGGTCTGTCATCACTAATTCAACTACTATAAGGGATGTGGCACTAAATATATGTAGACTTTTGTGTCCCATCATAATGCAGGAGTATGTCAACTGTATAATATGACTCTTTGTTTTGTCTTTAAGTAGTTATTGGACACAGATTGACTGAAATGGTAGGGATGCTTAACTCTAATTAAGATGCTGCATTGTCAGTTTTTGTTTCTTTAAAAAAAGATGATAATGAAAGTGATAACACTAACCTAGGAAAAAAGAAAGAATAAAACAAAAACCCAAACGTGTCCATTTCCATGCTCACCTTGTCATCTTCTGATAGATCTCAGTATTTTTTAGTCTAGTTAAAGCCATGTTTGTTGCAAACTTAGCAAACAGTTTTACCGCCAACCTTTGTAAAAAATCAACAACAACCACAAAAAAACTTGGCAGTCCATAACTTACTGAAAACTCTGCATTTAATATTAAACTCATGCTTTTTAGAGCTCATTTGTAGCAGGTGAGTCCAATTCAAACCCCGTTTTCACCTCTAAAAATCCCCAGTCACACTGAGCCTCGGATGAGGTTTAATATTGATGTCAAATGTGACAAGAAAAAGCAAAGCACTGTCATGACTCACATATGTTTCAAATAATTTTAGGTCATTTAATTTAAGGCTCATAAAAGGTCATTAAGATGAGTGGGTCTTTGCTGTTAAGACCCCTTTAATGAGGAACTCACTGCCTGTATATCTCAGGTAGACAAACTCAGCATACTCTTTAAAATCTCTTTTTTAGACTCGCTTTTACAGTATGGCTTTTTTTTTTTACTTGATATTTGTTGTAACCATTTAAACTATTTTATCACACAAATATTTATGTTTTGGATCCTATATACTTCTGTTATCTGTTTGTATTCTTAGCACTTTGTAACTTTGTTTTGGAAAGGGAATGTAAAAATAAAAATATAATTATCATCATTTTTATTATTATTATGATTGTTATTATTGTTATTATTATCATTATTAGTAGTGGTAGTAGTAGTAGTCGTAGTATAGCAGTAGTAATGAAATAGTGTGTTTTGTTCTAGACTTCCTGAGCCTGCTGAAACCATTATGCGTGCTGGTTTTGGTTCTGGCCCACCGGCCGTTTATTGTTCAGTTCTTGTCTAATTCAGTTCTGATCCCTCTTTGTAAAGTAATTGTTCATTGTATGGTTGTGTTTTTTTGCTAATGCAGGGGCTCTAAAGGTGAACTATCACAGAAACAGAAATAACATTACACTGATTCACATTTGTTTCTGGTGATGTGTTAAAGGCATGATTCACTTTTGACTGACTGGCTGAATGACTAAATAAATAACTGTGTGAGTGGCAGTGCAGTGATGCAGGAGCTCTCGCTGCCCACATGTTTACTGACAATACCCTGTTGGGTTTAATGCTCTACAATGAAAAAGCAGACAGCTAGTACACACACACACACACACACGCACGCACGCACGCACACACATGCATGCACATATACACACAAATATAAGTGCAAACTACACACTTGCATTGACAGCAAGCGTCCAGAGGACAATGTCACATACCTCATAGCTTCAGCATTACTTGCCTTAAGCTGTGTGTGTGTTTGACAGACAGGCAGTCCCTGTGCTCAGACACACACTATAGGGTCCCTGTCACATCATATTATACTGTATGTGTCTCTGTGACTATATGTGTGTCTGTGTCTGCAGAAACCAGTCTGACTTCGTGACACAGGCCACTCTTGTCAGGAAGAGACTGTAGAGATGGAGAGAGAGTGAGATAGTGACAGAGATGGAAGGACGTGTGGATGTTATTTCCTCATTTAGTCTCTTTGCAAGACGTATCTTCTTTACTACCATTATATTTTCATGGGATTATTACTTGTTTATTAAAGTCATGAGACTTTGAAACAATAAATGTTACAAATGGAGGAAGGAGAGTAAAATTAAAAAAACAAAAACAAAAACAGATATATTATTATATTGTATATTTGACACTCCCTAACTGTTTGTAATCCATATGAAAATAAACCTAAATTGTTCAATATTTCTGACATAAACATAAAACAGAAATAAATTGGATAGAATAGAAAAAAGAAAGGATAATAATAGACAGTTTTTTTTAAATGTGCAACAGAGGATGTGCAGAGTTTCTGCTGTCCTGACAATGGGGAGCCTGTTTGGCTACTGTGGAGCAAGGACAGCAACCTGTCATGAAAGAACTTTATCTAAAATTTGTCCATCTGGCAGTTCACTAAAATACTACTGACAACACTGGGACTATGAATATTCATAGCAAATGCACAAAACTTCAGAAAAAAATGTTAAAATTAAGTTTTTAGTAAGTGAGCAAGTCAGTTTGCTGTTGCATAAAATGCTTTTTATATCAATTTTTTTGTAGCCATTAAAGCAGATTAAAATGCAATATCTAATTCAAGACAAAGAATAAACCACAGTATATTTTTCATGTGACTTTCTAGGTCAATGGAGCTTCCAGCCTCTTTTTAAATTATGACTGAACCACACATGGAAGGAGTTACTGAGTGATTGGTGAACATCACACATTTATTCTGCAGTTAATTATTTAACAAAATGCAGTAATTCCTACCCTTTAGTTGTTATAAAGGAAACACCCTGCACACGCTACACATGGCCTGAGGCTCCTCATTAAAGCTGGACTCACCTGTAGATTTATCATTTCCAACAATGTGATGTAGAAAAGAACTGGACAATTCAACTTTTGGTTATAAGTTATCATAATATTTTTTTTATTTTATATAATAATGATATTCTATGCCCTGTGTTGAGATAAACTAACCACAGCTATATACAGTAGAAATTTCTGTTAAATGGTGCATCAACACAGACACTTAATATGTCCTGAAATATATCTGTGAAACTACAAAAGGCTACATTTAAGGGGAAAATTTAAAATAATGAGGTGAGTTTTAAGTTTTAAACAAAAGATCAACAGCTGAGACTGCATATTTAATGTAATGTTTGTATCAGTGATTTTGACCTAAGTAGCTGTAATTAGAGAGAGTAGAGAGAATTTTCTGTGTAAATACAGAGAGAGCAAAAGAAGAGAGCAAGAAGGGAAATTAAGAAGAAAAGCGAAGCTGTTACACACAAACAAGTTGGCAGGCAGAGGTTAAAAACTCGTGTACTGGAGCTCGGGTGTATCTGGTTTGATCGCTGTCCTGGGATTCAAACCCATGAGCTTCTCTCGTTCTCTACTGAGACTTTAATGTTAATTAGACGCTGGTCTCTGGGATGAATCGCCATGAATGTGTTTCTGTGTGTCCATGTGTGTGTGTGTGTGTGTGTGTTTGTCGGTGTGTGTGTACCTGTGTGTATCACAGTGTGTATCACAGTGTGTTTCAGCTCTCTTTTCTAATTAACAGGCTGATCAGTCATCTGAGGTCCTCTTCTCTCTCCCTCTCTCTTGTGGTATTTTGTGTCTCCGTCTCTTTCTTGCCTCTTGCCCTTCCTTCCTCACTTTCTTTACTCTTCCTTTCTCACATCATTATCTCTCATCCTTTCCACCCTCTCTTTCTGTCCCTTTGTAACCTCTCCCACTCCACTTTGTTCTCTTCACCTGTCTGTATATGCAAACTCCTTTACTTTATTATTTCCACCCTCCTCTCTCTCTATTATTCTTATGTTCTTCTTATACCCTTTCTTGTCTCAAATGTCATTGGCCTTCCCTCCTTCTAATGGCATTGATTGCCTCCAGCTAAGTCATTATGATAGAAAAAGGGCAAATATATGATCAGATAAAACTCTGCAGTGTGACAGTGCATGTTGACTAAAACTGACTGAAAATGTCAAGTAAGCCTTTAATATTATTGTGCTCAGGAGAGGGGTTTTCAAGGGGACTTTTGACACCACTTTTTTTTTTTCTTTTTGCCAAATATCCCTTTAAGGCAATAACACATGGCTGGCTTTATGAGGTACTGAAGACAAGAAATATTACCTTGAATATCACACAGGACAAAATCAATATGGATAAAATAGAGCACTGGAAAGAATATTATGAAAAATGCTGTTGATAATAGGGATCTACAGGCTCTTGGGGAGTAAAGGTTCTTCACAGCAGCGGAGAGGAGTTTTGGGTAAATCTTTTAAAAAATATCCATTACTCAAAACGTGTCTATTTTCTAAAAAAGATGCAACATTATTATCAATGTTAAGCATGGCGGCAGAATGTGAGCTGGCCAGTCTTTTGGTCCATAGTGACATATTTTAACAGCAGTTGGATGGGCTGCTGATTAAAATTTACAGTCCAACAATTCAATTCATAAAAGAAAGCTTCTAAAACTAATGACTGGTTTCTAACCAGCCATAACTCTTCTACAAGATTAAATACAAGTTATTGTGCAGAATAATAAATGTACTTTTTTGGTAAAAGAGAGATAAATGTTATCATGTAAACCATCTGTCCGCAGTTTTATGATTTGCATTCTGAGTCCAGTTATTTCCTGTTTTTTTTTATAGGTTTTTTCCATTAATCTTTTGTTGTCACGCCCTGTTTTTGTTGCTTTCCTGCCCCTTTCAATTACTTATGAATTTCACCTGTCTCTTTTTTATCTACCCCTTATGTGTGTGTGTATGAGTCTTTCCTCCTCCTCTTTCATACATTCAGTGTCTCTTTTTCAGTTCCCCTGTCCTGCGTCTGCTGCTCTCTCCTCCTTCTGCTCCTTGTAATTCTTGTCTTACACCGCTCTGTAATTTTTATTTTTATTTTTTTTTCTTAGTTATTGTACATTCTTTTGTTGCTCCCTGGGTTTTTGTTCAGATCAGCTTTTTCTTATCAAAGCTTGTTGTTTCTTTCCATTATCTGTCGTGTTGGTGTGTTGCTCTTGGGTCTGTTCTTGAAAGCCCAACAGTTTAAAGCCAAGCAAATGTATATGTTGTGAATAAGAGTGCATCTTTTATAGAGCTGGTATAGATATTCTGATTCACATTACTGCCTTACTTGTATGCAAACTGCTTGTATAACTTGTATGCACACAATCTGACAATGATCAGTTAAATGGGGTATATCAGGTGCTGTACCTTCATTTTAGTGTTTTGTAGAAAACAGTTCAGTTAAATTTGATTTGTATTATTATCATGAGTGAGGGGGATGATTAACAGTTTTGAGAACCTTATGATTAAAAAAAGAGCACAAAACTTCTCTTTGATAATTTCCCAAAGACACACTTGATCAATCGTGAATCATCTTCTACAGAGATGGATGTGTTTATTTTTTAGTGATTGACGTGAATGACCAATGACGGGCTTGATAGTCCCATCAGTGTTTTACTCAATGAAAGGCTCATGAAGGTCACTTAGTGAGTTTTTTCAAATATGAATCTAGCAATCGATTGGAAGTAAGTAATAAGGTGGTGAAGTCGAAGTAGATTAAGTCAGTAATCAGTTTAATCTCACCAACAGTTGGTGGAAAATTGCTGTGAAATAAGGACACAACTTGAAATATATATAAAATTTTAAATTAGACAAAAAGTCTTTTATATACTAAAGGCTGCATGGATCATTTCAAACATGTTCCCTCAATAACATGATGATAATGTCTGTGTGTGCATAAACTGCAGTTTCAGTTATGGTAACATTGGACCCTATGGTTTGCCATAATTTTCTTTCCTTTTTGCACTTCCACTCCTACTCCCTGTCTTCTCCCTTTTTAAGGTAAAAAGCCATTTTGCAATCTGCGAGCGTGATTTTGATTACCCCATAAATCCTTTTTAAAACTTTGTGTCGTTCCGTCTCTCTCCTCTTCTGTCTCCCTCTGCAGCTCGTACCTGTGGCAGCAACCTAAGGGGACCCAGAGGGATCATAACTTCTCCTAACTACCCTGTTCAATATGAGAACAACGCACACTGTGTGTGGGTCATCACTGCAATGGACTCTGGGAAGGTGAACTCATTTTCACTACTTCATCCTCCTTTCTTTTACACAGCATTTTGATATAAAAGTCATTAAAGTATGATGTGGAGAAAATCAATCTATGCCTTAATTTACTTACATCATTGTCATCTATAGTGATCTTAACACAGCAAATTAACACACTTTTGAGAGGGTTCAGATTTTGTCTCAATCTATATGGTTTGCCATTTTTAACAGCTGGGCACTGAGTTTGTTTTTTAAGGTCAAATATTGTTCGCTTTGTGTCTTCCACCTTTTTTAGTTTCATCAGTTCAATATTGCAGACGCACGTTTGAAATAATTTGAACAAATTTGCCTCTGCGAGAAAATGAACACCTCTCTCAACTACTGGATATATTCTGCTGAAGATCTCTGCCAAGAGCAGCACATTTTCTCCAAGATGAGAGAGAAGAATGTGTTTATTGTGTACAGCGTGTTTATTTATTCCGATATTTCTTTCTTTGTTTTCATTAGCTAGAAATCTCAGGTGTGAGTGCATGAGTAGGAGGCATGACATTGCTGAATAAAAGAGAAGAAAGTATTCTCCGATGTGGTCCAGTGTTGAGAAAGTCGAAGTTCTGTTGTTTGATGCTTTCTTTTGTTTTCGTGCTCAATGACAGAAATCTGCTTCCGTTGCTGAGCTCAGGGTCAACACACCTCCACAATTTTGCGAAGGCAACTTTGCTGTATAGTCATTGGTATAAGGACATAAATAATTCATATGCCTGCAGAACAACACCTAGTTTCTCTACCTCGGGTTTTTTTTTTTTTCGTGTGTGTGGTATTATCTTCTCTTCATGTCTCGTCACATATCTTCACTTCTTCACTTTGACTTCTCTTTCCCAGCTCCTGTACTTGCTGCTCTCCCCTCTTTCCCTCCCCCTCTCCCCCGTGCTTGCCTCTCATTTTTTCCCTAACATCTCTGTTCTTTATTCTCCACTCCTCTCTCCTCACCTCTCTCCCTCATCTCCTCTGCTCGGTGCTGCTCTCTCCCCATCTTTCTCTCATTCATCTTTCTCCCTCTATCATCTTCTTTCCTCCTTTCACTTTGATTTGTCTAAAAGTTTGAAGATGGTGAGAGTAGATAGAAGGAGGAGCAAAAAAGAGAGCAAGATGGCACTGAGCACATTGAAAACTACAGAGGGAAGGAAAGAGGAAAGGCATAGAGGATACAAATGGGGCTGAATATTCCGCTTGCTACTTCAAGATTAAAAAGCGAGCGTCAAGAACAGAGAAAAGAAAAAAATAAAAAAGCTGACTGTCCAAGCAGGTACTTGACGTGTAACATTGAACTTTTTTCTAAAGATGCAAGGAAATGGAGTCTGCTCACCTCTGAGCCTCTGAGGGAGGAGGATGGAGGTGTATAATTTAGGGGTGAAAACAAACATAAAAGAGAAAGAGAGAGAGGCTTTTTGTTCTCACCTCCGTGTCTCTTTGACCTTGACAGAGACAAGTGGTAACATGAGATGACCAAGAGCTTTAGTGTTGATTCATCAAATTCACCTACAAGACTGTAATGACTGTTTTTAAGGAAATTCGCACTTTCTATCAAAATCAGTAGCTGGCAGTCGTGACTCCTCTGCATCTTTAGAGTTTTCTGTTGAAGTTGCATCGGCTCTGCAGTCTGCTCTTATTTCAAGTGTCTTAGAAGAAATCACAGCTATATAGGTGAGAGGGATTCATTGACGCAGCTGCATTCATGAAAGTTTTATCTTGACAAATGTACATCATAGTATTAGTTATTTTATGTGGTGTCAGGTGATAGGTGGAGAGCCATCTGTCTGTCATGTGTGTGTGTGTGTGTGTGTGTTTGTGTTGCAGTAGAGTATAATAGATTTAAATAGCCTTGGCTTATGACAGATGGAATGTCTTTTATCTGCTCTGTGTACTGCCTGTGCATTCTTGCATGTGTGTGTGTGTGTGTGTGTGTGTGTGTTTGCATGTGTATGCGTGTACATTGATAATGCTTAAGGTTTGAGAGCACTTTATGATGTGCTATAATGACAGATTATCAGCTACTACAGCTGCTAGCATTTGCAGAATGTCACTACATGCACAGAGGGAGAGACAAGGACAGAGACGAACAAGAGAATGAAGACAGTTACAGGCTAGACTGGGGCAGAATAGAAATGACTAGACTAGAAATGACAAAATAGAAGTGAATTCAGTTTATCCACGTCTGAAATACTTGTGCACTGTAAACAATATAAACTCGTGTTAAGCTATTGTTTGTGTTCTTGGGTAGAGCTTGGAGGAGGTATGACATGTTTTTTACAACACATCGACAGTTTGAATGAGCAGGGTGAGAACATCTTAACGGTCACTTGCTCTCTATGACTTGGTATGTGTACACATTGGCACAAACATGCATTACTTGAACTGTTGAGCTAGCAGGTTAAAGTTTTTACGTCCACATATTCAGCTTGACTGGAAGGTGACTGCAAAATTTAAGGTTAGCAGTCCATGTGTGAAAGGGGCTTGATGCACCAGATTGTCAAGGAGCCAAATCATTGATTGTTCAGGCAATTAATCTGCCATTGTGGTCCTCCTCAAATCAATAAAGTCTCCGACAGGCTTTAGACACACACATAGTTTTCTCAATGTAAGAAAATTGGCTACAAAATATCAGGGACTTTACTTTCAAAGTTACTTAACAAGGTTTTTCCTGATTCAATAGACTTTCTTTAAACTGTAGAGCACAGATCAAACTCTGGCTTTTTAGCTCACTTGTACAATTTAATCCTACACTTCTATGATACATATAAGTTGTCGTTCAGGTAGGCATATTCTAAACTATAAATTCAAAATTTAATCCATGTATCAAATAATGTAAGGACATTTCAAAAACAACAAAATCTGTAATATAATAAAGCTCTATCTACTGTCCCTAGTGTGTAGGGGTATTCCTGAATACTCTAATTACTCAATATTTTTATCTTAATGACCTCAACAGAGCCCCAGCTGTTAAGCTGTGATCTGTCTTTGGCACAATTGACGTTTTTTAAATCTGTTTTATCTCATTTTATTCTTTTATCAGCAGTCATCTGTGGGTGGACACTTCATATTAAAACCCTGGACTTGTTTTTTGTTAACCTCCTTTACTCCTTTTCATCTTCCTTAAGCAGGAGACATATGTATTCCGGCTCGAACACTGATCTTTAATCAGACAGATGGCTAAACACACTACTTCAAATCCTCAGAGGGAAGAAAAGAGATTTTTATGTATGCTTTTTGTGGTCGATGAGAGACAAAGTGCAGAGAAATTAAGGAGGGGAAATAAGGTATTTAAAGAGAGCAAATGAGCAAAAATTCAGATGAATAAGAGTAATCTTTCTTTAAACCTATCTCTTTACTCTTTAAATGTATCTCATGTATCTCTCTATCCATCTCAGACCCATGCTCTGTCCCTCCTTCCCCTCTATCCTCCTCTTTGTTCCCTCTCTTGCTTTTGCAGCTTCTGACTCACCATTATTTCAGATGACTGCTTTCATCAATAACATGTTATCCAAAATTGAGACATTGAAGAATGTTTTTTTTTTGTGTGTGTGCCTTTTTGTTTGTTTATGTAGCTTTATGTGCACAGGTTTCTATGACCAACCAGTAATTCTGGCTGGTTGTGTGTATGTGGTGCTGTTCTGTTACGTTCTGAATAAAAGCAGCACACAATCAATATAGTTTGCAGTGGTGTGACAGCCTGTCGGCAATATGCTGTGAGCGTGCCTCTATCTGTTTGTGTGTGCGCCTGTGTTATTATTGTGCAAGTGTGCATACAGGCATCTGGCTGTTTGTGATTTTATGAATGTTGACTGCGTGTTTTCTGTCTGCCAACTTAATTGCCAACTGTCAGGAGTTGTGAATGTATGTTGTAGGGTAAACTGTCAGCTTCCAGGTAGTATGGAGGAAAAACTCTGGTGAACGGCAGAGAAAAAAAAAAAAAAGATAAAGCAATGCCTGTTCGTATGGGGTATGTGTGTGTTTTTTTGTGTGTCAGTCATTTGATTCATCAGTATCAAGCAGATAATTATTTTGTTCAAGTCTGAACCATGCCTGACTGCTCACACACATACACCCTGATACGCATCGTCACACATGCCCATTAGGCCTCTAATCATTGCTGTCTCTTTCCTGATGAATACGAATCAGTGTGTGTGAGTGCAGTGTGATGGTAGTGGATGTTGGGTCATTTTTATGCATGGATCATCATCTTCATCACTTTATTGTTGGAAGGACATATTCTGTGACATCCTATCAGATTCTGTTACATTTTACTTGATACAGAAATTGAAGCCAATAAAGACCAATGAAGGTTTCAGCCAGAATATGTTAAACTCCTGTCTGATTACACAACAGTTGTTTTACAACTTGACTGCGCCGCACATTTGCTCAGCTACCTGATTAAGACACAATGCCCAATATCCAGTGCATTATCATAAAGGAATGAGTGTAAAAAAACAATATAAATGTTAAATCCCAATTATTTTTAGCTTAAGTTTTATGATCAATTGAAGTTAAATATAAAACATCATAAGAATGTCATAATAAACTTTGCATGTCAACAGAATTCTTTCGCAATCAATATGATATTACTTAAAATAGTCCAAGAGGGTGAACAAGCCTGAGATAATTTATTTAAAAGAAAAATGCCAGCAGTTAAAATAAGCGTCCATCTTATGCAGAGGTGAAACTAAAAGTGGATAAATGCTGCTTATAATTCCTCATTGAACTGAACTGTGCATATGAGGACAGCAAGTTAAGATGGACAAAGCCTCTGTCAGCTCACTGCTCTGGATTATTACAATGGAAATTTTCAATCTATCATCTTTTTTCCCTTTTAAAAAAGTTAACTTATCCTAGTTGTTTACAACCTTTGTGATTGTATGACTGCCGTTGGCTATTTTAAAAACCAGATTTTTTAGCTTATTTGCTGCTTCTGTAAATTGTTACAATTTCCTTGCCAAACATTACGGATACAATGAAAAACCCCTTTGTAACCTTAGTTTTCTTTCAGGGTTATTGGACTTAAATATAAATTTGTCCTCTGATTTGCTTTGTGTTACTTCGTGTTACTGTAAGCTTAAGTTTACTTCCTCCTTTGTGCTCACAGTGAAATACTGTATAATTTCTGGATCAGTACAAATTACACACCTCATAGCTCAGTAAGGCAGTGATCATACAGACTGAATATAATGCATCAGTAAAGTGCAAAATAAATAACCATCAGTGTCCATGGTAATGGAAAGACATTTACCAGTAGCTGCCTAATTAGCACATTATCTCCATTCAAGGCTTTTTTTTGTTGGCTTTTGACTTTAATGGCAGTCTGACGGACCATGATTTAGCATATAAACTCTGTCTCACTTTCATTCCTAAACCTCAGACCTCTCTACCATAGGACGCTGTCCATGAGGATGAATCAATGTCCCGAGGTCAAACTTTTACATGTTGTGCACTGGCCTTTTCTAACGGTGGTAATAAATGGATAAAATATTCTTTAGAGCTGTTATGTTAAACAATCTGGCATGAATATTTCAATCATACTCAAGTAAAGTCTAAAATATTTTCAGCCCATCGTCTGCTGTTGTCAGGTAGTTTAAACTGCAGCTTCCACATAGCTGTCAATCAGTTGTTGCTCAAACACAGTATACAGTTTATTTTCATAAACTGCCCAGCAAACAGGTCAACAGCACCGAAAGGTGCCGTAACTGCTTCTACATGGGAGTTACGTTATCCTACAACAACTGTTAGCTCTCTTACCGTACACACCATACACCTTACACATGAACATGTCCTTTCAGGGTAGAGCCAGCATCCTTACCAGTGTTTTTTTTTTTCTTTTTTTAAAACTGACTGGTAGAACTTTATTTATCCCACATGAAAACTGACTTGACCGCACATATGATAACATTGGAAAACTGAGCTGAAAATTGGCATTCTAAGCCAAGGATGCAGTCCTCAACACAACTGTCACACATATACTATTTTATTGTAGTGCAGGTAGAATAACCTCCTTAAATGCAACACTTGTGAGAAAATTAGTCTCCTGTGGCCAGATCTCAAGGAATCCAGTACTTTTATCTTTTATCAATATTACCACCTTTTACCTGTTTCCACTGAGCTGAGGTCACTGAGCTGGACGTGCTTACATCTTGATTTCCTGCACTGGTGTCCAGGGTGATTGTCACTGTGGTTGGATCTCTTGGATCACATGTTTTATTTTAATGATCCTCTTTTGTTTTTTCAATCCACATCCGTTTGAAGAAGACATTTGACCAGGTTCTTCATTTGCACAGAAAGTTTAAATCCAATGGAGGCACAGTGGCTCAGAGCAGACAGAGGGGCAGTTACTAGCTCCAGTCTCCTATCTGTTGTTTTCATTTTATCCCTGTGCTGTTCTGAGTTTCCCCTTGTGATCCCATTTCCTCACACAGTCCAAAGACATGCCGGTCAGGTTGACTGTTAATGAGTGATTGTACATCCATGTTAGCCCTGTGACTGCCCAGCCATCTGTTTAGGTCTCTCACCACCCTCTGGTTAACACATACTGGGACAGACTGGCCCGCCAAACCTTGAAAAACAATAAACATGTAAAGAAAAACAACGAATGAATGCTCAAGATTCACACCTCGGTTTAAAAAGAGCCTTAGTGTTAGTGTAATTTCTGAACATTTTATTGCTGCAACTGCAGCAGCCCCTTTTTTTTTTTTGCTTGTCAACAGCTTGTAGAGGCTCTTTACTGCTGATCTAAATGAATTGTTAAGAATAGACTCTACAAGTATCGGCCAGGCTTGCATCCTGCTGCTGTGTTTGCCCCTCATTGCTCAGGTGAACGGTGTGTATCCATTAGGAAATTTACTGAAGCTGCAAGATGCAATGCACTGAAAAAGAGTATTTTTAACGCTCTCTTGAGCTGCAATGAGCAGCAACAGTGCTTCTGAAATTTTTAGCAAAAGGATCCTAAGAGATTAAGTCTTGATTGAAAACAAAAAAAGGGTTAAATAGAAGTAATGATGAAAAACAAAAAGATGATTTGAAGAATTTTGGGTTCTGTGACTGATTACATTTCAAAATAACTTTCGTCAACATGAAGGCTTTGCTGTGGGTTGTGTCCTGAAGCAGTTCAGGTTATCCAATACTTCTTTATTGGGCTGAGAGGCTAAAACAAATCAATTAGAAAAAAAGGCCCTAAATTGCTATTGTGGCAGCTCACCAATGACTCCACACAGCTGCACAATCTCAGCAAGAGAATTCTCCTGCACCTCATTTTCAGGACAACAGTACTATTTTTGACATGGGGTCACCTCAGTACAAAGCCCAAATTTTTCTTGACAGTTTATTTTTGACTTGGGGTGGTAGAATCCCATTAAATCTTCAATGGGCACAATATTTATGTAAAAGTAGACCTCTCTTTAACCTTAGCCCCTTTGGGCCTGCAGCAGGGCAGAGTGTATCACTCCAACTCAGCTAAAACCCTCCATAGTCCTGAATTTATGAAAATAAGTGTGGTCATAAGTGTGACACTATCAATGTGAATAGAGGCCTATAATGAAGCAAGAGAGAGTCAGACAGGTGGAAATCAGACAACGTAATGTTTTTGCCTTTCCCCAGTCTGGCGCTCCTCATCCTGAACATCCCAGTTTGTTATCATTTGCAGTGTGCTGTTTACTGATGTTAAATTGTTAATTTCTGGGCACTTCATAGTTAAACTATGTTACTTCTCTTGCTTGCCAGCTTGTAAAAATGTGAAATTGAGTTGCAAAATATTGGATTTTCCATTCTGATTTGACTTCTATCAAGTTTAGGTTTGTCCAGGGAATGAGTTGGAGTCCACTCCGCTACAGGCGTGGACTCACACACACACACAGACATACACACGCACACTGCCAGCTATACACCATCACTGCCAGCTTCTGATTTGAGATGGTTTGATAGTTTGCCATTTTTTTATTGCAAAATAATGTACATACACAGCATTCTGTCAAGTCCTTGAGAAGGGTACCAAGTAAATATCTCAACTTTATTAAAGAGACGTTTTGTTTTGCAACTATTGCTACATTTACAGTGGGTCAGTTGAGAGGTTGAGTGAAAATATTGACTGTGCTGTTTTGTTAAAAATCATTGTGTGATGAGTGGGGGAAAAAATCCTTTTTGTTGCAGTTTGTTGGGTGAGATTATGAGGAGGAGGTTAGTGTTAGCTGCCACAAAGAAATGAAGCCTGTATCCATGTGCAGTACCCTTGGCAGGGGTCACCTCAGCTTGTTTTGTAGTCAAAGTGACTGACTGAATATAATTCATTAGATCTGCACAGTGGTGACATTTAAACAGAGCTCAAATCAGATCTTATTTTTTAGGAGAACTGGGATTGAACAGCAGCACAGTTAAAAAAGTAGGGAGGCTGCTCTCTCACCAGAGGACCCAACTGCAAATAACCACAGCAGAAAAAGAATAACCAGAGAATAACCAGAAAACTACTTAACAGCTGACCTGAAGCTTTTTTAAGCAGGACATCAAACCTTTACTGGCCTCTCTGTAGCTGAGGCTGCAGTGAAGTATTAGTAGAATTTAAAAGTTCTTTTATGTTTTTGTAAAACTCAGTTTATTTGACTTAAGACAGACAGACAGACAGACAGACAGACAGACAGACAGACAGACATGTAGGGCATGCAGACAAACAGACAGGCATGTAGGGCATACAGGCAGACAGACACAGGTTTAAGGATTTAAATGTATGTGATTATTTGCCTGTGCTGCTCAGCAGTGACTCAGCACTTCTGCAGCCTCAGCTTAACACGGGAATTCAGAAAGTAGTCCACCTTATTATAGCTGTGGGTTCTCCTGCACTGCTCTTACCAAAGGTCAAAACGGTCAGGGCTACAACAGCAGGCATAGTATACTCCTTATTTTTTAAGATTTTTTTTTTATTTTTTTCTGGGGAAGTGGAGGGGTGACTCAGGGTTGGTATGCAACCTATTATTGTTGCATTGTTGTTCAGATAAAGGAATGGGTATTGAGTGCACTGTGGGTTAAGATTGTAAGTCTGCGGACAGATACCAACCAGAAAAATCTGTCTCAGATTGTTTGACTTGGGCGTAAAAGTGTATCTGTTGTGAATTTAGTATCAGAGTAAGAGAAAAATTAACATCAGTTTCTCCCCCGCTGTGAGTGTGCCCTGAGGAGACCCGAAAAATTCACGGCACTACAATTTTACTGGCTGACTGACTGAGGGTATTTCACTGTAGGTTTGGCTTGCACACTGCTCTTAATGTTTTAATAGCCTATTGAGCTGCTCTTAGCTGCTCTGCTGCCTGCTAATGACCTCAAAGTGATAACGCTTCACTTATCCCTTCAAAGAGCACCCACCCTTAAACAGAAACACTGTTTTCTTTTTTCTTTTCTGATCTTGGACCTGTACGGTTCCAAATTTGAACATGAAAAATCTCTCTCCTGAAGTACTAGTAAGTACTACAGGAGCTAAAACTCAATAATGTGGTGGGTTCAAATGATAAAATACGGAGCAGGAGCTACGAAACTGAAGGCAAATTTGTATTAATGGGCAACACAGTTCGTAAGTTGAAGATTTGTAAATCCTGTGTTACATTTCCTGTTCTTTTCTCTTTGTTTCATTCTTTCTAATTCCTTCCTTTTTTGGCTTTAGAGAATAAAGAAGCTGATCCAGTGTTGTTGTGGGTTGCAGGCTGCCCTTAATGTCTTTCTAAATGGCTCCATTTGGATCTATAGAACAGCATTGAGCCTCTTGCTAATGACCTTAGTGTGGTAATGCTTCAGCTCCTTCCTCTAAGTCTGCTGCTACAAAACAATCTGTGTTGACCATCTGGACACACACATACTCACAAACATATAAATAAAGACTAAAACATGCAGGCACATAAACACAATCAAACATGGCTCACACAGTCAGTGAAATGGGCGTGCTTAAACATCATACTGCTTCAATTGTTAAGACAGATATACCTGAGAAAATCACCTCCCTTACACAAAGAAGAACCACACACAGTGTGAAAAACTGTCTGTTTCTGATTCTGTTCTGCTACACTCCCTTTCTTTTTGTCCACAAGCTGCTTGCAATCTCTAATTCCACCTCAACGTTGTTATATGTTCTGTCAACAACCTTAAATGCACTGACACAAACGCTCATACAGTGTGCTGCAAACACCTCATCTTTTACTCCTCTTGGTTTGATTGTTATGCTCTACGTGACTCGATTGAAAGCCCAAATAAAATCACAAAGAGCCATCCTTTTTTTCTGTTTAAAAAACTGTTATTTTTCAAATGTATTTCAATGTATTTTTTGATGATTGAAAGGAAGACACAAATGATACATTCATAATGCTTCTTAAATCTTAAAGCCTCCGGGTGGACAGGCTCTGCGTACAGGTTTAATCCTAAAATACAAAATATATATTTCCCCCTTTTGGGTAAACAGTTTATTTTTGAGGAAAAGAAATCGAGCGACATATAAGCTGTGTATGCTGCAGCAGAAAAAAAACATGAATTTTAATTTAATTTTGGCATTGAATGCCTGTATGCCTTTGAAATGTGTATTTATACGTGGCTACCAATTGGTCTTTAACTGTCTGTTAAAATAGTTGTCAAACTAATAGTTTGACTTCTGTTTGACAGCCAAAAAATGTTTTTTGTATCCCCCATAATACCTAGATAGTCGACGTGATCAGCACTACTATTGAGGGATCAAAGTCTGCGTTCTTAGAAAAATGGCTAAGAAACATTTGAGGAATATTGACCATGATTTATCTTTAAACATTTTTACAGAAGCTCACGTGTTTTCCTGGATCTTCAAAAGGAGTAGAAAAGACAATACAAAAACACATAGAGTACAATGGTTTATTAATGATCCCTGTGATTTGTTGTTAGCCAGCAGTTAAAACCTCACATTGTTGCTTTGCATCTTTTTCCCATTATTTGTAGCCATTTTGGAAGGACTAAACATTGCCAGAGGCTGCAACAGTCAGTGCATAATAAGATAGTAAAATGCTTTGCACAAGTATGAGTCTCATTTTTATGGAGGATCGTCTTGAATGTAAGTTACTGATGTAAAAAATAAACGGTAGTCTTTTTCTTTTTACTGTTGGCCTATTCAAATACCATTTTGCAGTGTTTTAAAGAGTGTGTGTATTTGTGTATGTGTTCGTAGATTCATCCAAACTTGTGCATGAATAAAGATTTATACAGTTACACGTGGCTTCCTCGACATTCCTGTCATTATGGCAGCTAATCCCTCAGATGCCTCCATATCCTTTTACATTATTTGAACATTTTCTTGCCATTTTTTATTTTTGACAAAGCACGACCAAAGGCTTAGCTATGCATTACTGATTCTGGCATGTTGAAATGGTTTCTACATCCTTATCACCTGCGGTAAGGTTTTTCCTCGCTGCAGTGTGATTTGCCATGTGATGGATTCTCAGCCACAACATTGCATGTTCATGGTTCATTTCAGTCCTCTAATACAACAGAAACTCACTGATTGAGACCAGTTCTTTTTCTCCAAGAGGTTTTCTGGGAAAAACAGCAGAAGTCTGCCATCTCCTACACCGTTCAGGATATGATCTACAGCTAATAAATAATTGACAAGCAGCAAGTAATAGAATACCGGTATTACGGCATTTTAGAGCACAGATTGATTATCCAGTGCTCTATGCATGCAACGACAGCTACAAACGTGCCTGCAAGTAAGGCATTTAACACTCAATTTCTCAGTCTTCAACAGCAAAAAGGGTGTTTGCAGGGTGCATTGTGCGTGGCTCCCATATGTGATTTGTGTAACCACGAATGCAAAAAAAAGGATGCTGCCAAATACAAGCAAGGGTGCTCTCAGCTCACGAGTTTTGTTCTTTCACTCTGCTCGCTTTCATTAAAGATGGATTATTTTTGAAAAACTAATATGTCACTGTCAAATTAATAGCTATACCTTTGGCATAGCGGCTTTAATTAAATAGGATGATGGGTGCAGCTCAGAACACTGGTTGTCTCTCCCTCTCTCTCATGCTGCTTTTATCATGAGTAAACCAGTGTTTTAGAAGAGAATATTTCCTCCCACATTTGTTGCCTCCTGCTTCAAGGATGACATTGCTCCCGCTGCCTTCATTGCCTTTTGGGGATTTTTAACCAATCATTGTCTTTTACTTTAGATTAATGATTAAGAAACTTGGGTGATTTACCTTTTGCATCATTCATTTCACATTTCAGCCTGTCGAGGCTCCCCCAGACTCTTGTGCTTGATGATTAATTTTCACTATATCTGTGTGTTTTTTTTTTTCAAAACTGCATGTAAATGCTCAGTTAACAACCTATTGAACTAGTGACAGTATGGTGCTTTATAGGTACAGCATGATTTTTCCACTCATGAGGGGAGGCCTGGCGTTTGAAGAAATGTAAAACTTGAGGACTGTTTGGATGATTGAGACCAACTTTCTTCATACTTTCTTACAGCAGTTACAGCAATCATGAGATAATGAGGATGGCACCGGCTTTTGATCTTCAAAAAGGATTTATTATTTATAAAATTTTACTGTTTAGTAGATCTTCTTAATTTTATGTCATTAACATGCAACCCATACCATAATGTGAAGCTGTCAGTGCTCAAGAGGCAGTAATGACAGGAAGAGGCAAGAAACAGAACAGCATTTACATCCATACTGTAAATCAGTGTAAATCCTAAGGGTGACAAAGCACAAGATTTACCCTGCAGGAGTTCAAAATATGATCTAACAGAACTTGAATTTGTCTGTAATATCAACTTTCCATTTGTCTGTGTTTTAATTATTTTGATTTTGATGTCTTGTTTTAGGTAATAAAGCTGTCATTTGAGGAGTTTGACCTGGAGAGAGGATACGACACACTTACTGTGGGAGATGGAGGGAAGATCGGTGACACTCGGAGGGTCCTTTATGTGTAAGCATCACTTACAGCATATATTCCGGCCTATAATGTACAACTATAGACATGCAACCGTATAGAACAAGTTAATGGTGTCAGTCAAAGGAACAATTGGAAACATATGGAGGCTCACAAGGAGGTTTACATTAAGTATATATTTGACTGTGTAAATACTTTGTGATGCTTTGATGGAATTGTTGGAGTACACACGCTACACTGAAGTACACAAGGAACAATGAGAATGTGGAGTTCTTTAACTGTGCTTGAAAGAACAATGCTATTCACAAATTATAGTTAGCATTAATATTTTAGCTGTGTAAATATTTAAACCCTCTTTTAAGTCAAACATAGAAAGTGATAAACGAGCATTGTTTATAAACAGTTTGTGTAATGTGTATATTTATGTGTGTGTGTGTGCGTACAGACTTACTGGCTCCAGTGTCCCTGACCTCATCGTTAGCTTGTCCAATCAGATGTGGCTACACCTGCAGTCAGACGACACAATCGGCTCAGCGGGGTTCAAGGCAGTTTATGAAGGTATGAACTTCTTCACAATAAATCCAACTCTTTTAAAATCAACTGTTCACCTCAACTTTTCTGTCTCACTCCTTCTCTTTTGTCTCTGAGACACACACACACAGACACACACCTGCTTATGTGCACAAACAAATATATACACTCACATAATGGAGTGTGAAAGTCATGGCGTTGCTGACGTGGTCATTCAGAACTGTTGTTGTCCGCCCTTGTGTATACACGTGAGTGTGTGCGCGACTGTGCATTGCAAGAAGGTAATAAATGAATTATGAGTCAATCAGTTGATCGTTTTGCTTGGTTACTTTTAATATTATGCCAAAGCTGACTCTGATAGAGATAAAAATAATGACAGTCACAGTGAGTGAAGGTGAGAGGGAGAGATATAGATGTTCGTCTAAATACTTATTATTTGGAACAATCTACTTATTATATTTATACATCTCATTACTTACTGCTTCATACCATGCCAATACTGCTCTTTAAATCACACTGAAGTGATTGGAAGTGAACTAAATCGAATTCACTTGAGACAAAGAGGTGAGACAGGTAGAGAGAGAGAGCGGTAATTTGATAAACATGTAGACAGAAGAGAGACAATAAGAAATCGACAGAGTGGGACAGGAGGGGACAAAATGACAAATTGAGTGAGAAGAAATAAACTTGACTGAAAGAGAACGAGGGAATGTGAGAGAACAAGAGAGACAGAGGGAGTGATTGGGATGAAGGTTCTGTGATGTTGCTTGCAGTGTTTTCCAGGGTCAGTTATAATTCAAGGGGCACACAGGGGTTACAGAAACCTGTTTGTTTGCATGCAGCTTTAAATCTAAGCAGATGATGTTCTACATCATGTCTCCAAGCTTCCTCAACTTAACACAGGGCTAAGATGAAGCTGCTTTTTGTATGATGCATACCTGAAAACTTGCCTTTTTTACAAAAAATACCAATTTGAGTGTCAACAAAGTCATTGAAGTGGATCTTGTAGATCCAGAGTGCTTTTTAAAAATGTCCAATAATGTTCACACTGAAAATTAACATGCATTTTTATTCTTGTCACGTCTGGAAACTACAGTACGGAACTTAATTTGCTAAGGCTAAAGTTAATTATGGAGGGATAATGGTCAATGGTGTGGAAGAGTTTGCTGTGAGTCAAGTTTGATTACCTGCAGCCTGAGCGAATGAAGGGCTGATAACAGCACAGTAACCAATGCCTCACAGAACAAAACAAGGGAGGGCAAGGATTTGAACAGTTTAAAGCCACCATCCTGGTATGTAACTAGCTAGCATTAGCAAACTTCATTGCGTTTCTCATTCAGCTGATAAAAAGTTACTTAGAATATTTACTTAAATGTTTCATAAATTTAAGGTCCTCAATTACTGCTTTGTATTTTAGAAGGAGGAATTGTACTTTTTACTGAGCTGCATTTATGTGACAACTTCAGTTACTAGTTACTTTGCAGATTCAGATTCACATCGAAAAAAACAGTAGTTACGTAATAAATTAATAATAATTGTATTATATCAATATGTCTTTTTGCTATCTTGGAAGAAATTAATTTTTTTTAATGAAATCTATATATTTTTTTCCAAGTTTAAACAGCTGCAGCATTATGGCAATAAACACATTAATGCATCAATAATTAATCCAGTGATACAACACAATGTGTATTATTGTTAATTCAGCCATTCTGCTTTTAGTACTTTAATTATAACTTAAAATATATTTTATTTGCTAATTCTTTCATTTTACTTAATACTTTTAATTTAGAACATTTGCATGTGTGCCAACTTCTCCAGTATTGCATCTGGCCAATTGGTACACATTAGGATTAAAGAATCAAAATGCAGTAAAACAAGATGTTGATTTGTGCTATATAATAATCTCAAAATGCTCAAAAAGGCTTAATTGTTCTGTTTTTTTCCCTTAATTTGCATTGTCCTCATGTCCCCTACCTTTAGATTTGTATCTCAAGATACTTTAACTGCCCTAGAGTTTGCAGCATGGATGGTGGCATAAGATAACCACAGTTACTCAACTATCATCTTTTTTTATCTTTACAAATTATGTGTGACTTTGATCCTAGGTAAGTTTTCTCACTTCTGCCAGTATAGCTAGGTACCAGAGGGTTGTAGAAGCTAAAAGGAAAGCCATAAGCTTTAAATTTGATATTTCTGGAACTAGGTTTGACCATTTATGGATAGAAAAGTTATCCTACTCCTGTCCAGTGTATGTATAATCTGGATATTCTAACCTTTGTCTGTGAGATTATGTTCATTCATCCTGTAAAAGCTGAGTCTGCCTCTGTCTAAACCCATATTCTGGATTTTTTTTTCTTTTTGCTTCTTTTTTTTATTTTGGGTCTGAACACCAATGAATAACACTGCTTTAAACAGCAAGAATCCCCATGTCCACAAACAAACAAACAAACAAAACTTAATGACCTCTAGATGACCTTGTAGTTTTGGATTTTTCTCCAGGATAACGGAAAAACTGCCTGTGGTGTGTTTTGTGTGTGTGCCCTTGCATGTATATATGTGATGCTGTCACATTGTATAATGTCAGCATGTTACACACTTTGATCAGTGTTCCCCCTGAGAGCTCTTAGGTTTTCAGCCCCGCAGGAAAATCCAACACATTTATGTGTGCGTGTGTGGGTCTGTGTCTGTGTGACTGTGTGTGTGTGCTTTTGAATGCTGTCATGTTACACTTGTTTAACACTGCGGCTCAGTGTGTGGCTTCGTGCATGCATGGGTGTGTTTGTAAGCTTGGGAGATAGTTAATATACACACATACACATGTGCACACACACTCAAACACACATAGCCCATTATGATAATTAAAGCTTTCAGTGAAACGCTGCTGCCAAGTTTTCAGGCTGATGGAAATTGGTTTTGAAGAGAGTAACGATGTAAATAATGTATTTACTTTTTTAACTCATCAAACTGAACTGAAAATTAGCACATAATGCCTCTAAGATGCTTCTATAGAACCATGCTTCTCCTCAAGTAAGTATGAAACGTTAGTGCATTTGGATAGCATCTTTATCATATTATTTACCTTACTTTGTTTTTGTAAAAATCATCTCAAAACATTAACAATATGTAAGCATCACCACTGTTAAAAGAGTTCCTCTGTCGTCGTCTGCAGTACATTGATTGCTGTCTGACAGCTGATGTTCTTATTTGTGTAAGAAACAGTGAAAGAAACCAACAAGAGTTTTCTGAAGTCCTCTATGCAGCTGCTTCAACATGTGATGATAGCGTGAGTTTATAGGGAGAAGTTCAGACCATAACTTGTTGACTTTAATTGATTACCTACATCTAGCTGTTTTCTGTTGTCTGCAAATTGCTTTTCATACCGTACTTACACAAACTGAAACCAAATGTGACTGGAACACATTGAATTCCATCTTATCCTTTGTGCTATCATTGTGAATGTGGCTGACAGTGATGCTGAGTTTGTTAAATGTGTAGTTTATGAACAAAATAACCAGTAAGAATGTCACTCATGTATCCATCACTATGTTGTCTCTCCCTTATGCTTATAACATTGGAGTACATTTATCTTTCATGTTTTGGTTTCATTATCTAGTCTGAATTATGTGGATTATTTTGTGTCATATGTGTCTGTCAGAAATTAGATTACAAGAGGCAAAAAAAATGTTATTTTGAATCGTAAATCTACGTTCTGTACTTGTGTAAAACTTTAAGACAAAGACAGAGAATGAGTGAGAAAGGCTTTGCCACCATAATGACAGACTTACCAGAGGCTCAAGATCTCTGATATCCATCCTGACATCCGTCAGCTGTGTGACAACTAGCTGAGGGCCACACACACACGTACACGCACGCCTTCCATCTCTTTGAGTATTCTGTTCTTGTGAGCGCACTTCCATCCCAACACATAGTAAAAGTGTAGAACACACACGCATACACATGCATACACACGCACTCTCTCACACACACACACCCAATGCTCACCTTGAGATGTATTTGCCCAAAGCGAATCCAGGAGCATGGTGGAGCATGTGTTACAAGATGACAGACGTCTGGTAGAATGTCAAATTTTAAAGGAGAAACGAACGAGTATAGAGTAGCAGATAAAAACATAGTGCCATTAAGGGAAGAAGGGATAAAAAAAAAATAGGGTGACAAAATGAATGGAACATGATTGCAGGCCAGTTCGGCAGTACTGCTAATGTGACACTCATGCCAATAAAGCACAGTGTATTGAATCAGATTGCGAAAGCGGGAGCGATAAGAAGAAAATTGAACGCAGTGGGAGAGAAGGACATGGACAATTTGAAAGGAGGAAAGACAGAAACAAATAGATAAAGATGAAGAAACAAGAGAAGAACTGGAAGCGTGAACACGTGTGTGTATGAAGCAGTCTTATTTTATACCATGTTGAACACATCAGCGTTGCTCTCTTCAATTCTCACCTCCTGCCGGCTACTTAACAAGAGCAAACATGGATCAGTGTGTGTTTGCCACCTGTGTGTCTCCACTTATTGTTTTGCCTTTCACAATTAAAACTGAATTACACTACAATTACCCTGATGACAATTAGCTGTGAGACAGGAAACAATAAAATGAATTTCTCATAGGTTTTGCTTCATTTCTTGACACAGCAAATCATAATAATAGACTTTAGACATGTTGACTTTTGTTTTAGCTGCTCCACACAGCCATATTAACATTGCTGTTAGTCCTCCTTTTAAGACTTTGTCAACCTGCTAACAACCAAGATGGTTTACCAGCTCTCTTCCCAAAAGGGTAACATACAAGTATGGCTCCTTTCTTTTCACTTTTGGTCATATTAAAACCCTGCAGTGGACAGTCCAGTGAGACTTTGGAAAAATCTTTTTTTTCCTGGACAAATTCACAGTAACCATAACTGCCTCTACTTAGTGTATGTCTTTGAGTAGCTAGCTTTTGAGTCTACAAGTTGCAGATAAATGTTCTCAAGTCCCTTTGGATTGGCTTCTTGTAATCAGCTCTTTTGAAATTGAAGTGGATGTAGCATAAATGCACAGCACATGCTTCAGTACCAGCTGTTCAAAGTCCTGCTGCCAACTTCTTCTTGGTTTTACAGTTTTCCCCCATGGCCCAAATCCATTACCAGTGACAAAGTCTCAAAAGAGTTGTAAAGTAATTAGCATTTTGAGACAAGGCTGTAAAATTGGCAAGCTTGAGAGGCAGAAATATACATGATAAAGAAACAGCAACATAAATACAAAATGCTTGGACTTTACTATCTAAAAATTAATGTACGCATGTTGTTGCCATTTAACCCCACCTCACAGAGAACATGAGACGAACCCTTATCTGAATGTCACAATGTCACATGTTGACATTAATTATCAGCATAAAAACATGGCTGTCTGTGTCATGTGTGTTGCAGAGATCGAACGCGGAGGCTGCGGTGATCCCGGGGTGCCGGCGTTTGGTCGCCGTAGTGGTGATCGCTTTCAACATGGTGATGTGTTGACCTTTTTCTGCCAGTCTGCCTTTGAACTAGTAGGAGAGAGAACCATTACGTGCCAGCACAATAACCAGTGGTCTGGCAATAAACCCAGTTGTGTCTGTAAGTGCTCATACTTTTCTGTCTATGTTGATTGTTAATGTTTTCTTGTTAATTGGATTTTGAATTATTATTTTCCTTTTTCTTTCTTATTCAGTGTTGTATCTGTCTGTCTGTCTGTGGCTTTCGGCTTGCATTATTGCCCAATTATCTATCAAATTAATCTCTGTTCTTCCTGCCTTTCTTTCCTTCTTCCTTTGTTCCGTCCTGTTTGTAGTCTCTTGTTTCTTCAACTTCACGGCTCCATCGGGGACAATATTGTCCCCAAACTACCCCGAGGAGTATGGGAACAACCTGAACTGTGTGTGGTTGATTATCTCTGAACCAGGAAGCCGCATTCATCTCTTATTCTCTGATTTTGACCTGGAGCCACAGTTTGACTGGCTGGTGGTCAAAGATGAAGGTAATTATATCCTAATTTTTAACCATGTTTTTTAAATGTTTGTTTCTACGTTGAGACCTCAGCACACGTATAAGTACAAATTCTGAGTGGCTTAAAAATGAACGGTTATGTGTATACAACTTAAAAAATGGTAAAATGGGTGTGTGAGGAGAATTTTCAGACAGGATTGGTTGATATGTAGAAGTTTGGATGGATGGAGGAGTACCTCTAATGTTTTTTTTTTATTGTTATTTCACTTTTCCATTACACATAGAACCAGGGCAATTAGATAGCTGTTCCCCAATGTAATTAAGATTATTGATTTAAAGTGAATCCAGTAACACCCTGGTATGACTGGCTGGTCATTAAAGATGAAGTTGTGTTAAATTGACTGGCTGCAAACCTGTCTCTCCGCAGCAATTTTATTTTGTAGCAGTGTTTTGAAAATTACAGGGCAATTAGTGCTGTTGCACTGGGCAAACTGAAATTAAAGTTGTTTTTTCAAAGTCTTCCAGTTTGCCCCTCTTGGTGATAGTTTATATGCTGTCACAAACGAAACAACAGTGTATGTCTTCTTCTCAGAAATTAAGACAAAAACAGGACTCTAAAACTGACACGTCCTCTAAAGTAAATTAAAGCTTTGAAATCATTATGCTTTATACTCTTCAAAAGACCTGCTTGCAAACTCTATAGGTGAAAAAAGTATGTGACATAAAAAATATAGCTTCAAAAATCATTGAAATTCTAAGTAAAGTTTTAAAAGTCAAATATAATTCAAGTGAAATCCAGAGGTGCATTTAGTTTAGTTTGATATGACAATGTAACCAGATCTACCAAGATAAATTGTATTGTTAATTAGATAGTTATTGATAGTGGTATAATCAATAGCAAGAAATACTAGTAATGGGTTGGTCTTTAGGAGGTTAACTACCAGTGGGTTTTAGTCAATATGCTCCTTTTCAGAAACAAACATACACCACCACATACACACATTTGGTGGAAACCAGTGGTTCGAGGGAAAAGTGTATTTGGGGGTATATTTTAAGGGTCAATGACCATTTTGAGAACCAGATCACTTTAGTTTCATACATTTTGTTTATTTGACACTGATCATATAAATCTGTCCTGCTGTCACACATTCCACTGTAAAACATTTGGATTATTGGTATCAATGACTTTTTCAGTCATGCAGATGATGTTGTGACCTCCAGTCCACTGTTATTCCTTTAAATATGCATACAGAAAAAATTCAAGAGACACTTTTGACAAGAAAGAAAATAAATCTGCATCTCACTGCAATAAGATAAAAGTTTCTCTGCATTGAAAAAACCCCCAAAGGCTTTCTATTCAGCAAGGATTTCATGTGACCTTGACACTCTTCTTCTTCTTTTTCATTCCTGGATATAAAAACAGTGAAATAGTAATAATAATAAAAACAATTGACAAGTAAAAGTGAGCAGAGCAATGACAGTAATAACCCATAAATTTCCTGAGCTGGAAAAGAGTAGCTTGCAATCCAGCCTACAATGTGTAAAAATGTTTTAAGTTTTTTTTTTTTAGCAATATGTACAGTAAATGGTTAACATTATCCAAAAGCCATTGTTGTCATCTAAAATAAGAGAAGATAGTGATGGACTGTTAAAAATGACTGCTTTCTAAATCTCTCCTCTAAGATAAGACACCGTAAGACCTTGTCGCTCTTAGCTGTTGTCACGTTGATTGTCTTTCCACTCCTGAACTCTTGCCTATCAATGCAATAACACGTGAAAGAGCTTTTGGATTGCTAAAGAAAAAAGAGACTGGCACTTTGTAACTCGGTTTCTGTGTAGCCTAATTGAGTCTAAGTGCATGGATCCAAAACTCAAGTCAAGGAGAAAATAAAAAGAAAACTTTCTGTGCAGGGTTGGTGAAGAATTAGTTTTATTACCCAAGTCTTCTTAAAGGCCCCTCTCTGTCCCTTGCAGGGTTTTCAGCTCACACTGCTTTCATTACACTTTTTGCTGTTTGATTTATATAAGGATTTGAATGTTACTTTCAATAAAGTGTGTTCACTTGAAAGCGGAATCCAAAATGTACTGCAGTAGACAATGCTGATTGCTTTCTGTTATGTTTAAAGTATACATCCTGCTTTTACTAAAACAGAAAACTTTGCATATGCTGCAGCACATGAACAATGGAATACAACAAGTGGATTTAAACTTAACACAATGCAGATAAAACTAAGTCGTATGGTCATCCAGGGACTTTTTGCGTTTAGACACAGGCTTTGGCCCATCAGGAGCATCTAACCATAACACCTAACCTGATCACAAGTTGTAAAAGCTATATATATGTATATGTCTCCCCTAAAATACTGAGGTGGCAAAGTCTGGAGCTTTATTTTCAACACTTTACTGAAGTATCCTAGAAATATTTTAGATTTATTATAGGAATATTACAGGCAGCAGTGTGTCTATTTGATCTTCTCACGGTCCTGTGACTAAACATTGCTACAACTCAGTTACACTTATTGTTAACATTTTGTGTAAACATTAAAACTTTAGAACACTGAGCACTGTTCAAACACAAGGCAAGTTTATTATTATAAGACCATTCAGACATAAGGCAGTTCAAAGTGCTTTAAATAGGCATAAAAATACATTTAAGTGTGCCATAATGAAAAGCTTTAAATTACATTTAAAAGATAATAAAAATTAAAGCTGCAAGCAGCGTTGGATGGGCCCTCGCACCACGTCGCCCCCTTGGAGCCGGTGGCAACTCACCCCAGACATGGCCAACCACTAGCGTTCAGTCCAAACTGCCACCCAAGTGCAGTATGTGCCTTCTTTCTCTCGTGCAGGCAGGCCAGAACAAAACTGCACTCACTGCTTTAAAGTGGAAATCAAGCAGTGAATCAGGTTAATTGATGTGCTAAATCAAAGTCCCCTCTATTCAACAATTACCTGACATTGATTAAAAATGTAAACATATAGAAGAAAAAAACAATGTCCCCTTATGTATTTCCTAGCATGGATGATGCCAGATTTCACCATTGTAACCTGTGACATAGCCAAGTTAGTTGGTAGCGCAGGAGTTACAGAGTTAGCAGTGAAGGTCCATGACAGAAAGTGAAAGATGGAGCCACAGTGACAAAGGGGAGGTTACTACTGTATTGGTCCTGGTTGTACTAATGACTTTTACAGGGAAAAAGCCATAGACTGTATAAAAAAGAAAAAAGCCAAGGGCAAAAAGACAATTTTCATAAACTAAGGCTGCAGTGGAAGGCTGTACTGGCGGGGCGCTTGCTAGCGGCAAGAAAAAGAGCAAATCCTCCAATGGGCGCAGACTCCAGGGCTTGCAGTAAACATTTTATGGAGGAAGATTATGTAGAAATAAAGACATTTTAGTCAGGCAAACTGATTGTTCGCCGGACCAACAGACCCAAGCCTGATGCTGCGCCCTCTGTTTTTAATTTGAATGACGGACCCTCCGTGACTTCACCCATTGGCTTCTGCCTGAGAAAAAGTGAAGCCTCAGAAAGCTTGTTCTGCGCGCCGCCTTTTGCCTGCGCCCAACTCCGCCAACAGCCTGCCTAAACGACGAAAAACCGAATTTGGGAAAAGATGTGGGGCTAAGCGGGGTCGCAGGATGGACACCACACCCACTCAGCTAACAGACCCCAGCTAGGCCTCAACAGGCTGTCAATCGACAAGGCCACACCCTAATTGATGCAGAAATTGCCGAATTTTAAGCTCAAATATAAAATAAACAAATGAGTTATAAAAAATTCGACCCCCTCAGAGTTTTCATGAGATGGTAGAGAAGCTGTAGACAAAAAAAAACGTTTTTTGAACCAGACTGTAAATAAGTTAATTCTGCTCTAAAGTTGGCCATTTTAACATGGGCTCCAATGAGAATTTACTCCCTTTTGGAGCCAGCCTCAAGCGGTCAGTCGAGGAATTGCAAGTTTTTGTACTTCTTGGTTGGCTTCAATGCGGAAGTGGGGAGTTTGTCCCTTGGTACAGCCCTGGCTATACCGACCTCCCGACGTACTCTGACCACAGCTGTAGGCAGGAGAGACACACATAGGGCAACCCACAGCAGTCCCCAGGTAACCATGCTGTTGCTAAGACATCAACTGTCCCCATACCAAAATGCAACACTCACACACTTCAATAAAGTTTAACAAAACTGTCCATTTCTCTCACTGAACACATCTGTCAGCCTAAATAGCCCTCATCAACACCTGTTAACGGCAACGTCGGACCTCCTCCTAAATTTCCACAGCATCTGTGCAGCATAGGAGTTATCTGTTAAGTTCAAGTTTCATTTGATCTGATGGGAGTTCGGCTATATGCATTTATCTTACTGCTCTTAGCATTACTTACATTTATCTTAGAAGATTATCCTCACAGTTTTTTTTTAAAGAGTAGGCTCTTCTCTGAGTTACTTTAACTGTATGCACACTTCGCTAATGTAGCTAGCTTGTTAATGCAACATATAGGGTAGTAGCTGCAACTCACCGGAATATGAATTTTTCACAGTTCTAAGCAGTTCAACGCAGTTCTACTCGAAGTCACAGTATTCTGCCCCCCCCAAACGTGTAGTGTTAAGTTAGGCAGATAGCTAACAGTTCCCCAAATGAAAGGCAAAGTGTTCTTGCTTCCAGCTGTCTATTTGTCACTCCCAATTGAAGATGACTGTGAAACTGACATACATAGAACAAAGAACAGCTATTAAACAACATATAGTTATATGCCAAAAACGTTAAGCAAATCAGTTTTAAACAATGTTCACAGTACTTTAAACACAGCATCACTGCCATTATCATAGGCTTAACATAAAGTCCGCTAGCTTGATTCTGGAAAACGCTATACATGGGCTAACGGAAATTAGCATCGCTGCCACTGTCAAAGCCCGCTACTTTAACACAAACAAAGCAGTAAGTAGCATATACATGTAAAACAAACATTGGTACTCACAGGCATATATTTCTCTGCTCTGTGTAAACCATTGGAAAGGGGGGCAGCACACCAGCTTCTCAAGTGTATTTCAGTCGTCAGTGTTCAATTTCTGTAGGAAACTTCTTAGTTTAAGATGACTTTTTATCAACTTCAGATCTGTTTTTTCTCTGACATACACACGGACTGCACAGCAACCGAAGGGAAAACAAAGATAGTTATCAGAGAAATATATCACTCCTAGCACTTGGAGCTTAGAGAGTGACGCTCTACTATCACCTTGTGGCCAAAGTAGGACCTACATTTACTTTGAAGGAAGCAAATTTCTGGAACAAACACATAAGGTGCAGTTTCATTGTAAAATTAGTGTAGAAATAGCCTAAGGGTTACTACAAGGTTACACTATAAAGATGCCAAACTGACTGTCAGAAGTTTAAAATGAATCACGATCATCATAAACAGCCATGCTTCAAAGCATTCATGTACAACTCAGGTCCAAACTGATTCCTGAGCCTGAGGGCATTACTTCTGATGCAAACTGCTCCAAAATATATCTTACCGTAACGCTGCCTTTTTCGTAGATGTCACTCTAGACTGCAGTCTTCAAACAGTAATTACTCCATGGATGTTTTCCCCAATTTCATTATCTTCCTGGCCATCATTGTCTCTCCTTTTTGCAGTGCATGCAATAAAGTTTTTTAATCCAAATAGTTTTCATCAGAAAAGTCACGTGATATTTTTTTAACGTATCTTATCAGCCGATCTTATGCATAGCAGGGGGCTCTCTGTAAATACCATACCTTAACGAGCAGCCCACAGCACTGATCAAAAGCTCTGTATATTTGCTTCCTTCGAAGTAAACATAAATCCTAGTTTGCCACAGGGTGGTAGTAGAGCATCACTTTAAGCTTTAGTTAAAGAATGAATCACATGGCTACTGTAGTGCAGGAGGGCAGAAAAGTGAGGAAAACATTTTAGAAAACCTGCTTAAAAGTACCACAAACTGTATCAAATCTTGTACAATTTATCATATTCGAGAAGGAAATTTCTTCCTCTTTCCATTGGCATAGGTTTAAAAGCCGTTAGATCTATACTTTTACTTACCTTCCCCTGGCCAGGCCCGGGCCCTAATGAGAAAGAAACGGAGCAAATCAATAGGACCCTTGCCCTGGCTGTGCTCGGGCCCTAACAAAAAAGCAAATTTAGCCTCAGTTTTCCCTGCAAATTGTAGCATTTAGAGCTGCACAATTAGAGTGGAATTTATAGAACCAGCCTCAATGCTGATGAGTCTTTATTTTATAGCTATTAAATTATGCAATTGCCATTTTTTTTAACAATAAATTAAAGCAAAAACTTGGCTATTGTCATTCAAATTCCAGGCAACAAAACTACTTGGTTAACGACAGGGAAAGACCTTGTTTATGGTTAGAAGAAAGACACTTTATGCTCCTAACACTCCTAAACATGCACCTCTACCTCCTCCCCAAAGTGCATGTTATGCTAGAAAACATGTCCCACAAACCAGTTCTTTCTCAAATCGAAGGCAGCATAATCTACACAGACACAGTGAGCTGAGCTGCACAAGAGCCCAGGTGATCCAGATGACAGCGAGGAGTCTAGACCGAGAAACTCTGCTAAGAAACGACCTCCTCTGACCTCAGCCGAGTCCCAACTGTCTGCACTTTTGTCACCGGCTCCCCTGAAGACTCACTCACAAGCATGCATGTTTCACAAACACACACCAGACAGACATCATCTGGCTGCTCACAGGTCAGCAATGGGCAAAAGCCTGTTTTGCTGCAATGCTTTCTGGGAATTTTGCCCCCCCCTCTTTTTTCCCTCCCCACCTAATTGCCTTGTTTACTTTTCCAGGTTAACTTGAAGTGACTAAAAGCTTTTCACACAATTATGATTGATGCCTTGGACAAGACATGAGAGGGATTACAAGAACAGTTGGCCAACATGGCCAGGACGAATGAATTCCTGTAAGATTTTGTAAAGAGAGAAATATTCTTATAAAGTCTCTTAAATAACCAAAGAAAAGGACACAACAGGTGAGCAGAGCAGAGGAGGAACAGATTAGCAGAGACACTAATCAGATTTCAGAAAAGCATTCCTGGTGTGTCAACAGCACCGCTTCCTTTCTACAATATTATCAGTATTTACACATACGTAATGGATTACATTTGGAGTTTGTTTGCATGTGAGTAGCAAGGTGTGTAATGACATTTCAGAGACTGAAATTGGTTGGTATGAGAAAACATAACACACACACACACACACCTTTGAGCTGGTTTTTGTCCTCAGAAAAAAACATAAAAAGTATGCTGAGGGGGAAAATATGACCACAAAACTTCCACGTTTTGTGGAAAAAGGTTTTCAAAACTGTTTTTCTGGCTGTCCAGGATCATGATGATGTGACTTATAAGCAAGTCTAAGTCTCTACACTTAAGCCTTTGGATACAGTTTATTATTCTGCTCTTACTAGTGATGTTTATAGCACTCATCATGCATCCTGTTGGTGGTGGTTATTTTGGTATGAGAGACATTATTAGCATTGGTTTTTACATACAAGGTTCTTAGTTGGAAATTATTAAAACATATCCTCAGGCTTGATCCAATGACTGACTCTCACTAGATGAGCAACAAGAAAAGATCTGCTCTTATTGTAGCCTCGGCCATGTTGAATTCATTGCAAAGAACCTAAATAATACAAGTTTTGTGAAATTATAGCCTTTAATTGATATTTTATTATCATGTTTTTTAAGCTTAAACCAGTGTGAAGAGTTACAGAAAAGATTTTGACGAGGCAAACGACTGATCGAGACGATTTTTTATTCATCAGAGAAAAAACCAATTACAACCACGAACAACAGCATTTCTCTTTGGCCTGATTCTATCAGCCAAGAAAAATGTCTGAAGTTAGAAAAGTGAAGAAGGTGGGTGATGGACTTCGCCACAAAGTCTCCAATCTTCATAAGAAGTTAGACGAGGAGAAGGCCAATGGTGTTCGTCTGGAGGGTGAAAAATCCTCTCTTTGCCAAGAGCTGGACACAACAAAAAGCCAGTGGCAAAGACAGAAAACCCTGAAAGAGATGTACATCAACAGGGGCAAAGAGACGCAGAGAGAACTGGAGAGTCTGCAGAAGTACAGTGATCCAGAGACTCTCAGTGCTGCAAAGATCGCTGCTCAGATCAGGAACAGCATCAAGCAGAAGAAGAGAGAGCTGCAAAAAGATTATAAAGAACTTCAAGTGGCTTTCACCATCTTCCAGGAGAAGTTCACGGCTGAGCTGCAGGCAGAGAAAGACAAGAACAAATTTATCCAAAGTGAGCTGGACAGGATCAGCGCCCTGCCTCAGGAGGTCAACCTGAGCTACGGACCTGATGCTGCAGCTCTCAAGAAGAAAGTTGAAGACCTGCAGCAGGAGCTCGAGAAGGAAACTGAGCAGAAAAATGTCCTTCTCATTTACTACAAGGAGCTGCAAGACGAACACCGAGGCAGCAAGAAAAAGTTTGCAGCTGAGCTCCAGGTGGAGAGAGAGAAGAACAAGCATCTCCAAGAAAACCTGGAGAGGATCACTGCATCACATGATGAAGTGATTGTTGTCAGGAAGCAGTGTGACGCCCTCCTGAGTGAGCTGGAGAGGGAAACTGAGCAGAGGAACGTCCTACAGAAAGAATATGATGAGCTGCAAGCAGCACTCAGCCAGGACAGGCTAACAGCTGAGCTCCGGGTGAAGAGGGAGAAGAACAAGCTTCTCCAAGAAGAACTGGAGAAAACCACAGTGTCCCATAATGAGCTCAGCAGAAGGTATGAGACTGATGTTGTCACTGTCAGACAGGAGGCTGAGAGCCTTCAATGCCAGCTTAACAAGGAAGTCATGCATCACGCAGCGACGGTGGCAGAAGACTGGAAAGTGATCAACAGTCTGAAAGCTGAGCTGGAGGCCCTGCAACAGAAGATAGCAGAGGAGATGAGAGTCTAGCAGCAGAAAGCCACTGAGAAGGAGGGACTTCTGAAGCAAGAGCTTGAGGACCTGAAGATTCAGCTCAACACGCAGCTTTCACGAAACCTTGAGATTTCTAAGGAACTCAAGGCTGAACAGGAGGAGTATCGGCCTCCTCGCAAGAAAGCCAGACGGGAGGAGGAGCATAAGGATGATCAACACCAGCTTCATCAGCTCCCACCAAAGCTGCACACTCTGTGGAAATGATCCCAGAGACAACAAAAAGACCCTCCATCAGGAAAAGGACTGGCCATCTTCTGGGCTTGAGGAAACCCCAGACATGGAAAAACTAAGAAAAACTAAGAAGAACTTTAAAGAAGGATGAGGCTAAAAAAAGGGCTCAGATGGCCTCTGACCAACAACTTTTATTCCCTCATCACAAGACTTTAGAGGTGGTATCTCACCTGTATGATGTCATTTTGTTTTGATGAAGACCCACGTAGTCAAAACCAGACTCCAGTTTTAATCATTTGTTGCAGAGTCTTCCTGCAGTATTTGTCCATTCATTTTAAATTGCAGATCCATGTTCATTTGACCTGATGATACCTGTTCAAAGACTAATTGACAAGTCTACTAGCAGCTGTGTAGGTAACTGTCATGTAAAAAAACAGACAAACAAATATTTTCAAAAATAAGAGCTTTTATTTTGAAAGAGTTTGGGGCTTTTGGCCAAGGATGACCTAGTGACTAGGTCAAAGTGTGACGGACATGAGTACTGGCAGCTGTATGGTGATCAGACTTAAATGCAGGCTTACAGAGAAATCTACATGTAAATCAATGGAGATATCGTTCAAACCCACACCTGTTTGAACGTGGACTGCTTGATTAAAGTTAGAGCTATAGACTATATTCAAATATTGAATGAGTCACAACACTTTGATCTATAAATCTTGTATTTACATGTTTTTGCTATCTTGTACAGTTTTTGAGTTATCACAGTTTTAGTTTTATAGTTTTCTCTGCTCCCTCTCAGATTTTGCCTTCCCCTGGCAGGGCTCGGGCCCTTACAACATAACAAAAAGCAACAATAAATAATAAAAAACTTCAAAGAAATGGTATTTCAAAGATGAATAAAAACAAAAAGAAGCAAGAAAGTTAATAATTGAAAATTAAAAAAAGTAATTCTATGTAAAATAATTAAATGAAAAATAAGTAAAAGTCAAAAATTACTAGAGTGAAATGAACCTTTGTATCTTTTTTATTGGAAAACTGCTGTAAACTGTAGCCCTGCAAGCCTTGCAATGAGATACAATTAAGAGTTTCATATTTACTTTGATTTGTTTGACTTTATTCTCTAATTCCGTAGAATTTTGTCTTCATTAAGGTGAATAATATAAAGGGCAATAGAAGAGCATTTACAATGTACATAATCATTTTTTATAGGGTTCAACCATATATCTTACATTGTGCTTAATTTTTTTCTGAACATTTCTCAGACTCCTCATGTGGTTCTTTATTTAAACCTCTGAAAAATCCTGACACTATTCCATAGTATATATGAGTGGGAGACCATATATTCTAGCATTTAATATTTACAGCACAGATTAGAGAATATTATGGATCCAAGACAAAACTGTCAGAATAATGGGACTGAGAGAAAAAGAAACAAAACAAACAAACTAAAAAAGCAATTGCATATCTGTCTGCAACTTCAGCAGCTCGGACAGTGGGATAGATTTATCAATACACAGCACAGTTAGGCTACAGATTTCTTCAGAGCTGTGGTCGGGGCCATAGATTCCAACAACCTCATGGATCAATGAGTTAGGCAGACCAGACGAACATATTAAAACGGACAAACCCTCTGCCCTTAAACTCTCTCTACTGCTAAAGGATAGCAAGTTAACAAGGAGAATGGCCCCCAACCACCCCTCAATACATGTATGTGAATTGACTAATAAGAGTAAAATTAAAGGATGTTATCAGATTTTGTTAAAGCTTTGGTTGTAGATGCCAGGTGCTGACTTGTATTTTTGAGAATGCCATTCCAAAAGGAAATTAATGAATGGATCAGGACATGAGGTAGACCACCATTTGCCATGTGGTTTGAAGGCCCTCAGTGGATGAACACAGAAAATGTCGTGTGGAAAAAGGCCATAATGAATAATCACCAGTGCTGCTTTTCCTGCCCGTGCAAAACTGCAGGTGTTTTCTGATAAATCACAGTTCCTGCTGTAACACCAATCTGCTAGACTCCTGGTGGGCCATCAGCAGCAACAAGCATTGTGTTCTGGCAGTGAACGGAAGTTGTGCATGCCAATAGCTTATCAGCATCAGTTGACATTTATAATCACCAGTCACACTCAAAATAAATTTCCAGTCACATTCAATCAGCACAGTAAGGTGGTCTTTATAATCTCACAATCTCTCTCGCTTACTCCTGATCATTACTGCTCTGCTGCTTGTGGTTAATCTGTTTATTTCTACCTGCTATAAACTGCTGTTACTGGCTGTGGCGATTGATTTCTTCATCAACCACCTTAGCCTCCTCCTGTTCAAGTTTCTAATTACCATATGTGGGGATGACATTTCTTTCCTTGTGCATTATGTATACTCCATATCTCACTGATATGGGCCTGCTGGGTTCTATTCTGCGTGGCTCTACAGGGTTTTATTGCACTCCCCACTGAATCTGTCGCCGCTGGTTGGATCGTTGGGGAGCACCCTCAAGAGCAGAGTGTATTCTGCCAAACAAAAGTGTATAACCATTTGTCGCAGCAAATGGTCCTATGCTGTGACACAAATGTCTCAGACAGAAATGAGGTGATGCATGGTTACAGCTGTACCGGCCAGTGGGGGAGGTGTAATGGTTTCCGAGCCATTCAGTTGGAATACAGTGGGTCTTTTAATGGCTACACAGTGATGCCTTAATGCCGGGGCACACCTTAACATAGCAGCCAACTTCAGCCACTCATTACACTCATGTGCCCCCAAGGGGATGATGGGTACTTCAAGCAAGATAATGCTCCTCTTCCATGGTGACAGAATTGTCCAGAAATGCAGGGTTCAAAACATATTCAGGTGGAAAAAAAACCCAAAAAAACATAATGACCTGGACACCACAATTCTCTGATATCATTCCCTTTTGGATTCACTCAAATGCAGCACCTGCAGAGGAGTACATATACACATCAACCTCTGTCAGTTATGGAAAGAACTGTGGCCTGTCTGGTTTGCTTTAACTCTAAAACCTGACAGGTCCCCTTCTGACTGACTGCCAGGATGTGGAAGTTGTTTTTAGGGTCCAGTGTGGCACTGAGCAGGTATCATTGAGATATTCTTCAGGTCACTTTATCTCTCCACTAAGTTATAGATGACTTTTGAGCAAAATGTTTAAATTAGATACATCTGACATCAATAAATTGGTTTATTGAACAATCCTGTATTAATTTAAAGCTACATTTACACCTCAGAATTGTTTAACCTCACCGTGTGTTGAGTATTGTAAAAAACAGAGTAAATTAGTTATGTTATGCAAGGTGGAAGGAAACTAAGTGCATTACACTTTTTCTACAAGACTTCATGTTTTTTTGCCTTATTATATATTTTTTTTGAGTTATGCTGACTGATGTTCGGACTGAAAGTTTTTTTGTAGCCCTGAAAACACAATTTTCGGTCTCTTGAGGTTTAAGGGGTTTTTTTGTTGGTTTTTTTTACCGTTTGTAGGAGTCCTTCACTTTCCTTGACCTAATGTTTTTCATACAGAATTAGACAACCATTAAAATGTGTTTCTAAAAGATTGCTTAAACCTTGTTCTGTCCCAGGCCTGTCTGAGCCAACAACATTTGGGACATTCTCAGGAAAAGATGTTCCATCACAGATCGCCTCAAACGGACACATCATGAGACTGGAATTTCAATCAGATCATTCTAACACTGGAAAAGGCTTCAACATCAGCTACACCAGTAAGTACAACCAACCAACATACCTGCCGGCCTCTTCCTCTCCTCTGCTCATCTCTGTGTCTCTATACGTGTTTGCCTGTAATTAGATTTACTGATCTTTGGCACTGACACTTCAGCATTGCCACAAATTAAATCAAAATATATCATATGAAATATTTATTTTCACTGTGGCACCACATGACAGTACAAGTAATGGAATGGAATTTGCAAGTTTTGCACAACAGTCTTGTCTGAATTTACCACATGTTGCATGTATTTTGTCTAAATATCACAAATCTGTTTACTTAACCAAATGCACTTAAAAAACTGCCTAAGTATTCAGCACGAACCCTGCCAGCCTTTGTGAAAATAGCTTATGACTGACTTATCTGTGGTTTCCTCTCCAAAAGCAAGTTTGCCTGAACATCTGTTAATAGACCTGTAAGTGTAGAGTCACATGCACTAAATTCTAATAATAATGCATCTCAGAGTGGTTTAAGAAACAGGTATTTGTTTTGTGTGCTGCTTTTGTTGTGTGTTGTTATGTGTTCCTCATTCGTGCAGTTATTGAGTTAACCGGCAGCATGACTATCAGGTTTGAGATATTTCCAGAACAGCTACAATGGAGTTTTGATAGCAGAAAATTGTTCAATAATCTAAAAATGACAGCAACAAACACGAGCAGCAGGTCAGCCCCTCAGGATGAAAGAGAAAGGACATCTTACAAGAAACAGCAGTTTGTTCAGGTGTATGATCATACAGAGAGATGAAAACACAAACACCAGTTGTCTGTAACACTGTACAGTTACAACATAAAGTATGTTTTGAACAAGAGAGGATGGTGCCTCCTTTTCTCAACCAGACAAGCACTTACCGTCTCACTCTTGCTATTGTTTTTCTCCACCTGTGCATGAAACCCACAACTCAGAGCAACAACTTAATGTCCCGTCCTTAAGCATTGCCATCAGGCATTTTCAGTAATAGAGAAACACAATATGAGGTACGCAAGATAAAGTTGAGTGTAGTAAGCACATTATAATAACAAGAGTTTTCAGTGGATGCTGCATGAGAGCGCCACTGTAGATTTTAAATCAGTCATCCGAGTATGTCTGTTTAGCTGTATGTCATCCACAACAGGAGGCTTTAAAAACACAAACTCATTTTAATACCCAGTACTCATTATAATGCCTAGTGAGGTGTATTAGGTTATAACTTTCCAATATCAGATAGGCTTGGAAGGGTATCAAGCCCTATCTTAAAGGTGTCTGTGTAGCAACTGCCTCTAACATACATTAAAAGAGAAACACATTATAAATTCAGACATAGTCATTGGTTCAGGCTCATAATATACTCACTAAGACTGAATAATACATCTGGTGAATTATATTACACCAATACAAACATCCTAAATGTGACCTAAATGTGGCTGGTTTCTGCTTGACTGATGCTTTTCCTAGTTAAGTCTGTCCCATTGTCAGCTCTGAACCTGGCTACTGCAGCCTGTGTATGTATCAGCTCTAAGCTGAACTTGTTCTGCATGACTGACTCTGATTAATTCCCAGTGATTTCCATGCGGTTTTGCACCATTTCACACATTGCCTCCCAAATGACCTTGTCTCTGACTCATCCTTGAGAGCTGACTTTTGACAAATGAAAGTACTAAATGATATTTTGCCTCTTCAGCACCACAGCATATTCAATAAAAAGTCCTCTCTTTAATCCTTACACAAACATTTTTTGAACCCTAATCCTAACACAAATGAAAGGTTTGATGCATCATTGGAAACAAAAAATATGTTTTTAATGTGACTCACAAACATTTCAGAAGGTAATGTACAAATACATTATTCAGCCTGATACTCCTTTTTTTCTGGTTATATTATGCAATGTTTTTTAATGTCAACAGTTGTAAAAAACAGAGTGTGCTTTATAGTCAATTCCTGTATACCTAAAGAGAGACAACAACACCTGTGAGTCAGAGAAGTTATCCTCTTGAGCGCAAGGCAGATAAATATTCATATTCTGAAAGAAAGACATAGTCAGCTACATTCATACAGTTTTTGATTTTGAAACTTTATGAGAATGTATTGAATGTCCTATCAAATACTTTCTACAGGGACTGGGAAATGTTAGACATTTAGAGCATAAATAATTTAGGGTATTACCATTTTAATGCATTATGAGTATGAATGAGTGTTGCTTTTTGGTATATCAGTGCCTATTTATTTTTCAGTGTAATGACAACTGTGGTTATCACTGTGGTTATGCAGTTTTTGAATTAGGCTGTGTTCAAACAGTATTGTCACTACTGTCAGATAAGGAAACAAGCCATGTTCCAAATACAGAAAGACACAGTCAGTCTAAGCCACAGCAAAGTGCACTGCTGGCCTGGTCTGAAGATGTAACTGCTGGTGAAAAATTACAGCAAAACTTACCTGGTCCATAAGGAGAAACTAAGATACAAGAAAAAGTGCATCGGGAAAAAACATAACCTGTAAAAAATCACTCATTGCCATTGCAAAGCTTAACGTTTGCTATGCTTTAGTATGAAGATTGAGCTTTTGAACACATTACATTTTCAACATATTGGCGTCAAGTTAGAGATCATCTTTTAATTTCTCTTTCTCACTGCTTCAACCACTCTTTTTTGTCCTCCTTGGTTTCCAACATCCATCATGTTGATCTCTGTCTCTCAGTCTAACTCAGGTCTCTCCTCTATGTTGTTTCACTGTTACTCAAACACGACCTTGTCTTGCCTCAGCCTCGTTCTTTATCTGAAACACTCACAGCCAACTCCATCTTCTCCCTCCACTGGGTTTGCACATGCAACATGAATGTTATGTGTATTGTCAGTTTTTTTTCTTATATTTATGTATTTACACGTCTCTCTATTTATACCCACAGATTTTTTTTTCTTTAACATGTCTTATTATATCCTGGTGTGTGAATGTGAAAGTTGTTTTGTATGCAGCATGTGTGGGCTTTTACATGGGTATTTTAGCACATGTATGAGTGTGTTTCCATCCATTTATCAGCATGTGTAATATATGTGAGTATGTGTCATGTTTGTGTTCCTGTCATTTCCTCTCCTGCTCTTGTTTTTTCTCTCTCCTTCTCTTTTTCTCCCTGCTCTCATTTCCTCTCCATCAGCAGCTAATCAACCTGTGACATGTCCAATCACTGGGTGTGTGCTCAGGTTAGGATCAGGTTAATCTCTGGAATAAGGATAATATAAGCTAAACATGACAGGGTTGAAGATAATTCCATTCCCATATTTCCATATTGGTGGAAATGTCTTGCAGTGACTGACAGTGATACAGAAAAGCCTTTCAAACTTTCTTTATCCTGTGGTAGAACACATTCTCAGGTACTGAAATAAATTGGAAAAGCCAGGGAACATTGTTTGAAATAAATGACATGTATAATTCTTGTTCTCCTCTGTCACATGTTTTTTTTTCCTGTTCATTCAGTTTCAAAATACTTTGGCTTTGTTTCTGTACCGTTTTAACATTCATTAGGCTTTGATTTTACCTTTTCTCTGTTTGTTGTCTCTCTGCAGCTTTCGGTCAGAATGAATGTCATGACCCAGGAGTTCCTGTCAATGGTCAAAGATATGGTGACCAGTTTCAGCTCGGCAGCTCTGTTGCTTTTCGCTGTGATCAAGGATTCATTAGGACACAGGTAAACATCAGATACCTGTCTGAATCTGTTATTGTATGATTATTATTTTTCTAAGTGCACATTTGTTCTGGAAATCCCAGCATTATTAGCATGCATATTGGTTAGTAAGAGTAGTAGCAGTAGGCGTACTAGTAAAGTATGGTATAATAATACTGATTGTATACGGGTCTTTATTTAATAAGTTTCTGTATAAAGGTGTATTGAATTTATTGTACTAATAATGAAGTATCCTGAATTTGTTGTTTTTATTGCTTTTGGGGTTTTTTTCTTTATCATACTTTCAGTAAGCTAAATACCTTCATGAAATGTAATATTTCCAGGGGTCGGATCAGGTCACTTGCATCATCCAGGATGGAAATGTTGTTTGGTCTGCAGCTGTACCTCGCTGTGAAGGTAAACACACATACAGACTGTTCTCCTTTTGTATGAACAATGGGTAATTACTGAAAATGTTCCACTTAGCAGAATTCAAGGTGACAAAGAATCCAGCTACTTAGCTTTCTCCATTTAACTTAAGTGTGCTTGCACACCTTAGAAACTGTATAAATTTCTTCTTCTAATTGCTTTAGCCTCCAGCCTCGCACAGTCATTCCACCTGTTTGTATGCGTCTGTCCTTCTTAACAATAAAATGAGATTGGTACAAGTTCTGTTGAAACTCGTTCAGGGAGACACATTCATTATATGCAGACTCTAATATACAGAGATGTATCCATGGTGTGCAGATAAGCTAATATGTCTCAGTGATAATAAAAGGACAGTGGATGTACCGTTATTTCAACACTTTTAAAAGGCGAATGTCAACCACTGGCCTGGTGAATATTTGCAGTCTCTTTTTTTTATCCCCTCCATCTTGATTGCTTTGTCTAAATGGCATTATCAAATGTTGCCTGTTGTTAATAAATGGGATGGAGGAGACAATCAGATTGAATGGGGTTGTCACATTATTAAATATGGAGTATGAGAAAATATTCTCCCTCCCGTTGGACAGGGAAGGATAATTATGTTTTATTTCTGGAATGGTGGTCTCTTGTGTGTCCCATCCATGAATTCCACTGTGTCTGTACGCACAGAGTAGGTAAAAGAAGAGGGATTTACTTAGATTGCTGTCAAAGGTATCATCTATATGATCTATACATCAATACATGATCTATCTATGTAGATAGATTATCTATCATGTCTAGATAGACAGACAGACAGACAGACAGATGGGTCAAGGAAAATAATTTTAAAAATACACAAATTATAAACTCTGTGTTTAAAGTTTTTCTTGGTTTCTTACTCTACATGTTAGCTCAATTAAGTGTGAGACAGTCTAAAATTAAAAAAAGGGGAAAGAAACAGTAAAAAGCAAAGCCAACAGTTTTATTTATATTGATATGGAATCAAAACTTGACTAGAGCTAATTCTCTCATTTAAATGCGCCATGTGCCATAATTAAGTTTTTGGGGCTCTTACATTAGCTATAAATTAGTGTCAGGATGTGCCAGCTCTTTTGCCTGCAGCCTTCTGAGTTGCAGGAAAATGAGGAGCCATTTTTTTTTGGCATCAGTTGACACATTAATATACTTGATTCGCCCTATAAATTATCATTCCATAATTATTTTAGCCTTTTTCAAACATGAGCAGCTCAAAATTGTTTACTGTAGCACATGATTGGCACAGCATGTTTCTGAAGGTAAATGTTTATGTATGAAATGTTGAAATTCAGAAAGGATTAGAGAGCTAAAATAAATTGAGCAGTTGATGAATTTGCTAACCCAATGTAATATGAGCATTGTGTTCATGCTGCAACACAGTTACAAGAAAAAGTGATTAACTTCTGTCTCCCTCACCCTCTTGTTGTGTGTGTGTGTGTGTGTGTGTGTGTGTGTGTTGATTTCCCTGTAGCTCCATGTGGAGGCCATCTCACAGCTCCTACTGGTGTTCTGCTGTCTCCTGGTTGGCCCTCCTTTTATAAAGATTCTCTCAGCTGCCAGTGGGTGATTGAGGCGCAGCCAGACCATGCTGTGAAGATACACTTTGACAGGTTAGTGATTTGGTTATGTAGGTACAGAGTGATCTTTTTTTCAGGTTTTCATTGAGTTTGCTCATCAGTTACTAAGAAAATTAGTCAGATTGTCGCTTAATATAATCATAAAGTTTGAAGTTTGATAAGTTAGTAAGGTATACATGTTGCTGGTGAGTTACTGCTGCAAAATGCTTTTCACACATTTTTTCTCTGAACAAGGCTGAAATTACAAGATTTATTGTACTTAATTTATATTTTTGGGAAGTGATGTAAAGGGCATGTTACTTTGATTATCTCTGATACATTTGATCCTTTGATTTGTGTGGAGGTCAGTATTTGGTTAAGAGGCAAGTCAATTGTTAAAGAAGTGGGTTTTTTCATCCAGATTGTTACAGTGCATTAGTTTTTTTTTGTTTGTTTTTTTTTACTGTATGTCTTCTGTCTCACCAGGCATTTAATTGCATTTTTATGATGCCTATTTAAAAAATCAGTTATATCAGTATTTGTTGGTTAAAATTATACCCAGCAGTACTCAGGGTCAAAGCTAAGTGGCTCTCAGATCCTTGAAACCACAACTGTTGGCAATTGTACCGTCAGTCAACAACTCAATTAATCAGATTGGAGCACAGACAAGGAAGAAAGTCAATTATTCAGCAAGACAGTTACCCAGGGTAGTTAAATGGTTATGTAAGTGCTCGATTGTTTAAACAGGCAGGCAGACTTCTGTTATTTAAGTATGGTAACCACTGTGTGTTGCTTGACAGGTTATCAGTTTGTTATTGTTCAATGTTGTGTGCCCACACTGGGTGACTTTAATATCCTTTCCACTGTAAATACCCTGTTTATTATTTCAGCATTTGCTGCTGATTGCAGAGGAACATTTATTGTATTACATTAGTGGGTGCTGTAGGGAGCCTGCACACAGATTATGCCAGTTCTATAAATGTTATCTTTGAGCATGTTAGGTCATTGTGCATGTGTTTTGTTTCTTTTTATGTGTCTTTTAAGGTTCCAGACTGAGGTCAACTATGACACACTAGAAATCAGGGACGGCCCTTCTGCCTCCTCTCCCCTGATCGGTGAATACCACGGCACCCAAGCACCTCATTTCCTGATTTCCACGTCCAACGTCCTGTTCCTGTTGTTCACCACAGACAACAGCCGCTCTGCAGCAGGCTTCAGCATCAGATATGAAAGTACGGCTGATTGACTGACTGATAGAAATGTTTTGTAGATGCACACTGGACTGATTGCAGACAACAATGTTTTGCCGGTGTAATCACCACATACACACTCCTGCTCTCACCCTCTTGACTCTGTGGTATTTGTGCCTGTGTGATGTGATTCTCAGGTGTGAAAATGGAGTCAGACTCTTGTCTCGATCCTGGTATCCCAGTCAATGGTCGTCGCCATGGCAGCAGCTTTTCCATTGGCTCCCGTGTGTCATTTACATGTGACCCAGGATACACACTGAGTGATCAGGAGCCAATTGTTTGCGAGCAGAATCATCAGTGGAGTCACGCTCTTCCCAGTTGTGATGGTGAGAATCTCTTTCATTTAGCACTCTTGATGAATACTAAAGTGGGCTGCAACATTTTTTCTCCTCATTCCAAAGAATTGCATGATAATGTGAGGAAAGCATTCACTGGCTGGGAAAACATGTCACATGGAGGTTTAAGTTCTATAAACACAGGAAACGGTGAAAATTAGGTCATCAAGAAGATGTTAAAGTCAGAAACATTGTAACATCTCTCTCATGCGACAGTAAAATGAACTGGAAAATTCCCATTTAAATTGGCACAGTAATTCCTTTTCCTTAGTCAGAGAACAAAGCCACCGTTTTTCACCCATAGTTGTGTAAAGCAGCTAAAACCAACTGAAAAGGGGTTTTAAATACACAAAAGCAATATTAAATCCGATGCAAGGCAAATGAAGAAATCTTGATCTGAATTTAATCTTGGACCAAAAAAGGGGGTCTACTTGATGATGTAAGCTTTTAAGATGATGTTTTAAATTTTTGAATAAACACAGCAGCCAAGAAAGAGAAGCTAGAGCTTACTGGTGTGGTGTTTTGAAGCCTGTGAGATTTTTCATTGAATTATTCCATTCGTAGTATTTACATGAGTTGGGACTGTGCTGAACAATTTAAAGCTTTAAAGCTTGATCATAACGCTGAGATCTGAAGTCTAAATGACATATAATTGTGTAGACTATTGCGTGTATTAGGGGGGCATTGAGCGTCGTCTGGGTCTGACTGATGGAGAGGTGGGACAGATGTCAACGTCCTGTCCAAACAGATGCCAATGTTAATTGCACCTGTCAGAGAGTTAAAGGGGAGCTTCTGGGGAAATAAACTCCTGGAGTTTCACCTAATTCTGCTCTGGAGCTGTTCACTGCTGGGAGGAGAGTTTAGATTTTTTATTTTACACTTTTGGGATTAAATATAGATTTATCTGTGTTTCAACCTGTCTTCAGGTTCAGTGAACTGGAGGGAAAATATACTTCACTTTATAAGTATAAAGGGAAGGCAGGGACAGAGAAAAGACAAAGAAAACAGAACCAAAGTCTGAGTTCAGTCAGAGGCTGAACTCCAAACAAACAGTCTTTCTACCTGCTGTTATATCCTTTTTTTTTTTCTTTTGTCGTTGAAGGATGGGGTAGAGCGAACTAAACATTGGTGTTTGTTAAACGTTGACTACATTTGAAGTTCATTTAGGTCTCTTCTTTAGAGCTATCCATCGCTTCATTATCTGCGATGATGATCTATGCTTTCCATACAGATCCCCAGAGGGGTGGATATGAAACCTGATCAGTACACTCAGTACACGAGAACAGATCTCTCACAGGGCTACTCAGAGACCATAGACTCTTGAATCTGTTAAGGACAAACATAACACATGACACACGCAGGATCAGGGGAGAACAAAAGGCCTACATTATTCAGCATGTTCAAAACTAGACCCTTATTTATATCAGCTAATAACACTAACTACTGCACAGTGTTCCCTTCTCCTCTTTGGAAAATATAAAATTGGACTCTTGAGAAAACAAATGCTAAAGTCTTAACAAATGACTCATTTTTAAAAACACTTGTTAACAATTAAAACAAATTGCTTTTAGACTTATTGTGACTGAGTTCCTGATGATGACTAAAATATTAAAACAGTCGATAGTTGTTGCTTTGAAGTGGAAGCCAGACACAAAGAATAGACAGAAGGCAGATGCAGTTAGAAACCACTTTAAAAGGTTGTCAGGCAGGCATATATTTGGCAATAAGCAAGCAGAATCTGGCAAAGAGCGCCCAGCACTCCTACAGCGTCATTATCACAAACAACTGTGCCCTGGCTTCACCACAGTTGCATTGTCCACTGGAAATGAGGTTTTTTTTGCCATTCCCTTTTGCAAGCTGCCAGCTGTGTGGTTGTTGTGTGTGAGATAAGTTCAGGGATGGTGAATTGTCACAAAGTCGTTAGTTTGTTTATTGACCAAACATCACAATACAGACAAATCAAATAACTCCACTTGATCAAATTAAAACTTTGAGCAACATTCTATTTACAACAACTAAACAGCGTGGTCTTATTTAAGCATTTTAAAGCGATGTGTCTGCATCAGTACATCCTAGCAGCTTGAGGGGTTTTATGGCCCACTTTATTTTTCCAATAACTAGTTTGAGATGGCCCTGAACATGACGGCCTCCTCTTTGTGAACATAAAAACAGAAGTGGAGTGAACAGTACAAAGTGGCTGGAAGAAGGGTGAGCCAGAGACTCAATGGCACAGAGGGAGGGTGGGGGAGGGGGCTGGCTCAGGTGTTCCCATCAGTGACCTCTTTCATCCATATGTGGGTATTATGCTATAAAATGTTATTCCCATTCGACCCCCTTTTTTTTTCTCATTTCACTAGGTGTAACTGGCAGCCATAGTGTACATTGTACAATCAGTCCCCACTCCAGGGTACACACTGCCACAATGGCCCAAGTTGGACACTGAGGCTTAGTAAAATCATGAGGGTCAACAGGCACTGCTGAAACAGATGCTCACTGGCCACTCACAGGCCTTTCTATTCAGCGTTTGCCCACAGCTCATGCTATCATGGGAGATGAATACACAGCGTCTGATTCAATCTGGCGATTGAGAAGAATCCAATTTCAAAGCCAAAGTCTGGATGTTTCAATTTGGGAGTGAGTTCATACGCGGGCAATCTATCTCACAATATCCGCCATATAACATAAGCAGTTTTAAACGACCACTGTGACATTTTCAATTTTCAGCAAAGCATGCCATTTCACCAGACAGCTGTTACAGTGCAAGACACACTATTTCAGAGTGACACTTTTCTAAAATGGTGTGTAAGCCTTGACTAGAATATATGAAGTCATGGTTTGCTTTTAGAGAAGATCATATAGCTAGAGTTATGTGGCAAACAAGTTTTAGCATAACTGACAGTTTGATTAATCAGATAATTATTGTCTTAAACATTTAGTCATTTACTCTTTTTTCGTCTACTATGTTGTCAATTTCATACGTCCAGTCCAACTTATTTGCAGGTTCTGGAGCCAGAGGCCAATATAAGCTCACAATAACACAGTAGACACCAACAAAGTCCACTCAGAAAGGGCATGGAAATCACACATCAATTTATATGAGAGAGGAAATCATCTTTAAAAACTCCCATGGTCATACTCAACGTAACTCATACACACACGCATACATTAGCGACAGCAATCTTATGTACAGTAAATTCTCAGAGGCACAGTTAACATTTTAAAAGGAAAAGCTGAACCTTTTTCTATCACCTTAAGCTCTGCATTGCACAGCCACCGAAATTCATTATTTCGACAATATTGCATCTAAAAGTGATATTGCAGAGTTTGTAGAAGTCAAACTGCTCGTGAGAGATGAAACAAGTACTAGTAGGCAGAATGGTACATTGTGTAATCATGTTTATTATATTAATGAATTATAATTATTAGTGTAAACAACCAAAAAAAATGTGTTCAATATTCATATTAAAACAGACTGAGGTGGCTTAATTATTTTTTAGCTACTTAATATACTACAGTTTTTCTGCTGGGAAGCAGGTAGTTTCTGTCTGGAAATCAAGTTTTATCTTAACTTACAACAATTAATAACAATCAGTAACATGATTATTTACTGCTTGAAACATTAAATGATTTGTATTTGTTAATCATAAACTAAATCTGCTAAAAACGTAGATGATTAGTTATATTACTAACTAACTAACTAACTAACTAACTAACCAGCTAATGTTGTCAAATGAAATGAAGTAAAAAGTTTATTATATATCTCATAATTTTGGTGAACTAGATGTATAAATTAGCAGGCAAGAAAAACGCTGAGGTTAAGCAGAAGTACCAAAACATTCTATGGTTAAAGTGAAGTGGCTGAGTAGATGTACTTAGTTACTTTGCAACACTGCAACTCATATTATTCCCTGCAGGTCAGTAAAATCCCCAAACAGAGAACACACAGCACATGCTGCTTTTATGCGTCAGGAAGAATATTGAAGGCGTGCTGTGACATTTCAAAGCTTGCAGTCGGTGCCAAGACAACAACTTGTTAGAAGTGACCAAAGTCACAGTGGTAAAATAATGACATGGCATCCCCTTAAAAGGAAGATAATATAAGGCCGAAAAAAACATGGAGGCAGGAATGTGGAAGAGGAAAGCAGAAATCTGGTCCACTATCTTCTTTTATACACCTGTCCTCTCTCTGAAAACAAGCCATATCATTCTTTATCTGCTTTATTCAGTATTCATTCTCATGCTGACTCTCTCAACACTGAAGGATGTGGCACTTTGATATTCCTCCAAAATTTTTTTGTTAGAGTCATGAATAGCCGTTCTCTCTGTCTTATTCTCCTCCTTTTCTCACATTGTTATACAGCTCACACTTTCTCACACAAACACATTGACGATCCGTCTCTTATCTTCTCACACACCGATCATCGAGACACACTTAAGCGTGCGCTCTTACGTACAATAGATACAGTATGCACACACAGGCGTACGCACATGCCTCCCTCAACAAGGGTCATTTAGTCAGACAGTGTCCTAGTTTTATCTGAATCCTGATGAGAGTGTGAAAAAAACTGGCACTGGTTACCACAACACACCGAGAAGGCAGAGGGAGAGCGACTCTCATCACAGCTACTCAACTCAACTCAAGCTCTGCTGAAATATGATGTGGAATGAGATGGAGGGATGCTGACAGACAGAGAGATAGAGAGGGAGAGGCAGACACACAGCTCGCTCTTAACAAACACACACCAGAATAGCAGCAGTATGAAGTAACAAGAGAAGCTGCAACATCTTTTTTCATCAAGTCAAAGTAAATATTTTACAAACCTTTCACAAAATGACTCATCCCAGTGTTTATTTTATAAATTAAACTGGACTATAGTGCATCGAAATATATATCCAACAATCAGACAGGATGGACGTTAATAGTGGAGGAAAAAATGTTGTCTCTAATTCAGTTTAAAGTGGAGGACGTGTTTGTTTCATTGGTGAGAAAAACACTCCTTTTTATTTCCATGCCAGTCAAGCACCTTGAAGCACTTTAATTGAATTAAATGTAACTGAATTGAGCTGAATGGGAGTGAAAAGGATGTAGACAGAGAGAGAGAAACAAAGAGTCAATATATTATCTTACTTCAGCAGTCTTGAATGCAGCGCAAGCCGGCTTTTACTCTCCATTACGTTACTATAGTATTTTCCAATCTGCTTTATCCCAAATGAGTTTGTCCTGTTCCATATCAGTGGTTTGCCTGTGTGTGGAGGCTATGTGGCAGGTAATGCACACACCAATCTCTCACTCTTTTTTAGCAAATCACTCTCTTTGTTACGGTCTCCCTGCTGTGTTTCTTTTTGTTTGTGCACAAAATAATCTCTGGACTGACACCCTTTTTTCCTCCCTGTAGCTTAATGTGGAAGCTGCATTTTGTAAATTTGGAATTCTTTAAAAGTTAAACTATATTGTGTGGGCAAAGACAAAACATTATGTTCTCCAACCACACTGATTATATGCTAATGTCTAAAACTCAACATACCAGTGTTGGCTGTTTATTACATGAACATGTGATTCGGTGCTTACATTAATTTTAGTAAATTAAAAACAGCACACAAATTTATGAAATGGCTATGTGAAAGTAAATCCCAGATGTGACAAACCTATAACGAATTATTACCTGAATCTGTGGTTCCCCCTGTTTTCATGGAGCTTTATTGCAAGTTTCATCTCATTGTCTAGCTGTTCGCTCCACAACTTTATTATTTTGGTTCCCTCTCACTGCTCTCATGGCATCATTTTTACAGTACAGCTCGTTTCTAGCTCTTTCAGCACAGCTCAACACCAAATGGTAGATTGACAGAGTGACAGATGAGGTAGAGCATTTAGCAGCTGAAGTGCCAGATATATCCCTCAGGAGTTGATAAAGACCAAAACCAGAGCAAAAAAAAGAGTGACAACTGGATTAACAGTCACCAGGTGGCCAAAAACACGACCCTTAATGAGTAATAATGTTGTTCTGTTACTGCTGGATGTGCTAAATATGCAAATGTTGACCATCGACTTACTGTAAAAATGATGATATGGCAGCGATATGTACGCAACTTTTTTCTTGTGCCCTGAAGTGGCCAAAAAATTAAAGAAAAAGAAAATGTCAGCACGTTCAGACAACATGATCAGTCCACAACATTTTGTCTATTTGAAAGTCTACAGATTTAAAAACAAGCCAAATGTGGCTTAATTCCAGCCCATTAGCTATTTTCTTTTAAGGCAAAGAAATCTGTGAGATGTGTCATTTTTACGGCCTCAGACTGAGCTTTTTTTTTTTTTAACACAGGTAAAATATTTGTACAATTATTAAATAGAGATTTCTTCACCTCCCCCCCTCATCCTTCTGTGTCTCTCACTTTCTCCCTGCAGCCCTTTGTGGAGGCTATATCTTTGGTAAAACAGGGACAATTCTGTCTCCTGGCTTTCCTGACTTCTACCCCAATTCTCTGAACTGCACCTGGACTATAGAGGTGTCCCATGGGAAAGGTAGAGCACACACACACACACACACACACACACACACACACATATGCAGACATTACCAAGACAATCATTACTTTGCTTAAAAAACAAAAACGTGTTACCAAACGTATTTATTCAATTCTTAAATTTTAAACATTGTTTTGCATTTGTATTCTTCATGCTGCCTGATATATGAAACTGATTTCTGTGTTCATCTGCTGCCTTTCACGTATCTGTGACTAACTCTGTCACTCATACTGCGTATCTACCCATCCATTCATGCATCTTCTGGCTCATGGTTCATCCATCCATTCATCCATCCATCCATTCATTCATCCATCCATCCATTCATTCATCCATCCATCTATCCATCCATTCATCCATGGGTTTCCAGGAGTCCATCTGGTTTTCCACACTTTCCATCTGGAGGAGAACCACGACTACCTGTCTATTATCGAAGACGGCAATTTCCAAGTTCCTGTTGCTCGACTCACTGGCTCAGTGCTGCCACCTAGCGTCAAAGCAGGGCTCTTTGGAAATTTCAGCGCTCAGCTTCGTTTCATATCGGATTTTTCCATGAGCTATGAAGGGTTTAATATAACGTTCTCAGGTAAGAATACTACAAAAACTGTTCTATGTTAACACTGATGTATGGGCAGCCAGTGGGCAGCTGATCCGCCTAAAAACTGTTTTACTCTCTTTATCAAACGGAAGTTACCTACCTCTTTATGCAGACAAGGACCCAGCTCTCTCAGATCTAGATTAATGGACCGAACAGATACTGTAAACAACTGAAAAAGGTAGTCCTGTGCTAATATTGAACATCATCACATTAAATGCTTTGGAGAGACTAACTGAAAAAACTGGTAATGTTTATTGTTAAACGTAAACTACATTAAAACAAGGCCACATCTAAACTCAAACAAAACCCAGGGCAGGTCTCAATTTATATATATAAGTACCTAATTTTGGTGTATTGAGTAAAAGGCAATTTTGTTTAAACAATGTGACTTATTTTGCAGCTACATCAACCTGAACTGTAATTCATAGCAAAGGTCTAATACATTACAGTCTTGTGTTTAAAGTTTTCTTACCACCTCTTTGTAAAGACTCCCTAACAATGGTGTTCCTCCATCCTGAATGTTCAGAATACGACTTGGAGCCATGTGAGGATCCCGGTGTACCGGCGTTCAGCAGGAGGACGGGATTCAGATTCCGAGTTGGCGACTCACTGGCCTTCTCTTGTTTCCATGGCTACCGACTTGAGGGAGACAGTAAGATCACTTGTCTGGGAGGAGGCAGGCGGGTCTGGAGCAACACACTACCTCGATGTATAGGTAAGACGGTCAAGTAGACAGGCAGACTCACTGACTGCTGTCTCAGTGAAAATGATGAATGACGCTGCATAAAAAACACAGATCAATAAAGATGGATGATTATATTTAATACAGTCACAGAAGAGTTTCAGACAAGTATTTGTCCAGAGTTTGGACATTATAGTGAATACCCTTTGAACTTTCCTGACATGACATTGTTTTCTCACATAACTTAATATATAGTGACGTTCCAACAAACCTTTAAAAAGTATTTTAGACTTCATCATTTAGAGCTTTGGAGTAGTTTGTCTTCTGTAAAAAATGACACTGCTTGTAAAACAGAATTTAAAATTAATTACTTTACCTTATGAATGAGCCCAGATGTAAAGTATCAGCATTTTCCTGGCTGAAATTCAGTATATTAGCACTGACACTGTGGTTATTTACTGTTATTTGACTGGTTGACTGTTACTTTTATTTGCCAGGATTCGGCTGTTTGCAGGTTGTATTTTGCTGGTATTTGATGAGCATCAGTGTTTTCTGGAATGCTGCAGGCAATTTATGAGAGTCTGACTGGTGGCTGCTGGTAATTTTTTAAGCCCCAAAAAGAGCAGACTGAAAATGCTATAATATCATTATCTGTCAAGAGATCAGGCCTGACTAAGAGGAAACCGAGCAACAGCAGCTGGCAGCGTTCACTGGATACATCTCTCTCCCTCTCTTTCTTTCCAAATGTCCCTCTCTTAAGCTCCTCGTCTCTAACTTTGTAACTGTTTCTCCTCCCCTCCTTCTCTATTTAGACAGTCCTTGGATAGATAATTAGGCCATTAGCTGCTATATAAAAGTGTTAATGCTGTGTCTTTTGTTATTCCCTTTTTCCCTTTTCTAATTTCTCTCTGCATATTTTCAAAAGGGCATTGTCTATCTTGGTTCATCATCGATTGTCTTTTCCTTTTTTCCTCTTCCAGCTCTTTTTTCATCCCTTTCTTCTTCCAATTCGCTGTTCTCTCACTCCCACTCCATGGTACTGCCTTCAGTTTGAGAAGATTTATGCTCGTTCTCCTTCTGTAATCTGCTTTAAAAACAACAGAGCATTAAAAAAAATGTTGTTTTGAATTTCAAATTCGTTGAGATTGAGAACGACTTTATCTTTTGTTTAGATTTTTGCATATCTTCTTTTTTCTCAGCGAGTTGCGGTGTTGTTCTGCACCGGCTTCTCTCTTGTCTACCTCATTACTCCCATTTCCTCTTTCTCCCTACTCAGTAGCGGTGGTCCTCCTCAGTGGGAGTTGAAAGCCTTCTCATCTCTCCTCTCTTTTCTTCTCTCCTCATTTACATATGACAGAACTCTATTTACACAAAGTACCACTTATTTTAATTCCTAAACTTTGATAGGTACTGCACCTGCTGGATAATTCTATATAATTTATACGAAACACTTTTTCTAACAAACTAATCCAGACCCCACTTTTATGCAGTGTGTTCTCACTCCTCTCTTTGAATGTGTTTTACCTCAACCTTGTCAAATTTGAAGCACATGTCAAGCAGGTGCTTTAAAGCTATCTGATACTATATGGTACATAATTTTGTTAGAGATTACAGTGTTTATGCAGGCATCAGTTGATATGGACTCATTGGAATCAATTTATTTTTAAAATAAAACAATTACGTTTTTCTTTTTATCATCATTTGCACCCATGAGTCACTCATGAGCAAAACTAAGAACCCAGCAGCGAGACCTGTTTACCATTATCTCTCTTCTTATCGCTCCTCAGCTGATTTAGCTTGATACACAGTTTAGTGGCTCCACTTACGTAGCTACCCGACCCCCCCCCCCCCACACTCCCTCACTCCCCTCTCTCTCACGCTCTCACTCTCTCAACACAACAATACAAATCTGACACCCACACAACATGGAGTACACACAGCGACAATCCATGATGTAACACTGTTCCCCATAATCACAACAATGCTTGCTAATGCATGCATGACAACTGTAATTTAGTCACCATTAGCAACACTTGCAAAACTAAGTGAAACTTCATCATTGCTGTATTCTTTCAGCAGCTCTCTCTCTCTCTCTCTCTCTCTCTCTCTCTCTCTGACTCTCTCAGTGCATGAGGCAACTCTGTGTCTTTAAGACAGAGATCAAGTGATTCCTAATTGGTATGGTATTTTTTTTCATATCACTATTTCCCATTTGCCGAGCAAGAGGTTTGAACAAAAAAAGGAAAGTGAAGGCGGGTCCCTTACATGCCCTAAATACACTGATTGTATTTGATAATTGAAGTGAAAAAAATCTGGGCTGTGATTTAAAGTATTTGTCATTTACTGCATGATTCAGTCAATGACCAGCAAATAGACCTACTATGCTATTAAAAACTGTTCATGCAATGTGTCACTTAGAACATTTAAAAAAAACACTTTTAATCATACAAGTTCTATTTTAACATTTATTTTCTTATCATTTGTAGAAAGCAGAGTTCAAATTATCATTATTTATTTGTTAAAACTACAGAAAATAAAAATGTACTGCTAACCAAGTGGTGTTCAAAACAAAGCAAAACAAAAGGCAAATTTGGCACAAAACAGACAATTTTATTGTAATTTCTAAGTACTGAGGCCCAACCCGAAGGCTCATTTCAGTTTCCAATAACATGTTTAAATTCATTTTTACTAGAAAAAACACCTACAATGGCGAATGCCATTCTAGAGGCTGTTGCACTTATCTAAAGCAGCTGGGCAAAATGCTTCACTGGTGAAAATCATGGTGGAATGAACGAGTTTGCTGGCTGACATTGAAATTCAGCATAACAGCTTTTTAAATTCTGGACCTATCAGAGGTATTTTTCTTCGTACAGATGAATAGGCCTGAATTAATGCATCAAAGGGTCTTTGCTTTTAAATGAAGTTTTTTGGTAAGTGCGTATTTTCTGAGGATTTCTGCGATGTCATCTCTCTTTGCCATAACTGGGCTTTTTGCTGAAACATTGTCTTTGATTGTGAGTCTTCTTCTCTCCTCTCCCCTCTTTTTTTTCCATCACAACAAGCAAACTCTGATACTCTGACTGTTCGAGGATAATTAGGTAGAAATGCTGTGATTTTGATCCTGGCTGTCCCCTCTTCTCTCTCTTGCTTTAGCGGAGTGTGGAGCCTCCTCGCTGGGACCGGAGGGCGTTCTCCTCTCTCCTAACTTCCCCTCTAACTACGATAATAACCACGAGTGCATCTACCGAATCACTACAGAAAAGGGCAAAGGAATCAGACTGAAAGCTGAGAGCTTCTCGTTGCAAGATGGAGACTATCTCAAGGTACGTGAGCACACATGCAAATATGACAAGCTTTTCCCAATCAGGCAGTACAAAATCCATAATTGCACAGAAAATTATTATTTTACAGATGCAGATACACACACAATACACATACAGGATTATAGTCATAACCAAAAGCTGTCTATATGCAAAGTTGCATTTTCTTTGACATGTATATGCTTGAACAGATTAACGTTTTTGGGTTATTTCAAATTATTCTTGAAAAGAAAACAATAATTGAGTCACAGTTGCTAGAATACTAATGAACACAGTAAAAATATGTCAAATAGTGAAAAAAAACCTACAAAAGCACAGTTTATGTTTAAGGATCTGCCATTAAAGTAGGCACATAACCATGTTTCGCTCAGAACTTCGTCCAGTGCTGTAGTACAGTGCTGTGTGCAGAGCCTCTCTTTGTTTTTCACTGTAAAATAATTGTACATCTTTGCTTAAAAATGCCAATATGCTGTAATAACTCAAACTCTTTTAATCTAAAAGAGATGTAAGGATTTTCAAGGAAAAGGCCAAGGGAAAAGAGTGAAAGTGCATCTCAACATTTTATGATTCACTACCTAGCTATTAGCTATTTCCTTTCTTTGAAGCAAGCGGTAAAAAAAGGGAAGGATTTGTTAGTTTTTCTATTTTTATTTTTTGGTTCAAATATATCAAAGAGTAGAGATTTCATAGCCCAAAGGTATGTTATTTTTATGGTCAAAGCCACAGTATGAAAACATTTAACTTCAACCTTGACTTCTATATGTAGCTTCAATTTATAGTGATAACTTTATTACTTTCCTTTGTTCACTATGAGTTCATTCACCTTTTAGAAGCTGCAGTAACTTGCATGGTGCCAGAACAACTATTGATTTTATCAGAAATTCTATGGAGGTTTCCATGCTTTGATTACTTCCTCTTTTGTGTTTGACACAATAACAAATAACTTTCTTAAATAGGAATTTCTTATCTGTACATTTTATTTTTTGTGTACTAAGACATTTATATTTTTATGAGCCTGAACTTCCAGAATGCATTCCTCAATTACAGCATGTCTTTAAATACCAGAAGAGACTTTGAATTCTTGGTTTAGCCAGTTTGTAGTTAAATTGTATTATCAAGGCTTGCCCTCACCATGAGAAGTGTTAAACATTGTTGTGAGAAGCAGTAACATCCCTACAGGGGTTTATTACCCATGTTCTGTATTAATGCTGATGGCGCACCTGCTGCACGGGCCATCCATAGCTGAATGAATGCAGTGGGTGCAGGGCATAAAAGGATCAATTCTGCCCCTGTTAACCCTCTAATGAATCTACTACACTGTATTTCTTTTTATTTGAAGACAAATCTTGGTTTTCATACGCTTTTATTGGGCAGGTTATTTTTAGAACTAAGTAAAATAACATTCTATAGAACAGAATACCATACAATCAGTTTCTCATGGTGATTATTTGTACTTAGGTAAATTCCTCAGCCATCTGTGCTTTTTTTGTCATAAAACATATTGACTGATCATGTATGCATTGTCAGCTGTATGCAGAGGAGATATGTTGCATTTGAAACATCAGGAGGCTTATGAACTTGATCTGCAATATGTTATTTAATTCTTCTTAGTCTCTCAGTATGCTGGTGTCCCCATAAATTTAAGGATTTGGAGTTGTCACAATGAAGAATTCACTGAAGTGTTTACATACATACACACCCACACCCACACAGGCCGGGGGGGGGGGGGGGGGGGGGGGGGGGGGGGGGGGGGGGGGGGGGGGGGGGGGGGGGGGGGGGGGGGGGGG
>JAQMCX010000001.1:17770051-17796290 GCA_029814765.1 Acanthurus leucopareius | reverse complement strand
GACTTGCTCGCTGACATGATTTTTTCCTCAGGTAAACATGGACCTTTCATTCATTACAAGACCTTTACTGACCTTGTGGATTTTGCTCTACAGAAAAAAATGAAGGTTTTGCCTCTGTGTGTTTGTGTGTGTGTGTGTGTGTGTGTGTGTGTGTGTGTGTATGGTATATTGTATGAGGTAAAGTTTTGGTTCTTTTTAACATAATGCAAGTAGAGATTTAACAAAACACTGAAGGATAACTCCACTTTAATACTTTCTGGATCTTTTTCTCATAGCTTGGCCATCATTCTTAACTAATAACACTGTATTCCAGTTCATAGCTGAGATCAGTGAACGTGATGTTAGATTCAGCTTGAGACAAACTCCAGGTTAGTTAACAAACAGTCAAGTAATTTTCCACAAACTTTCTGTTGTTCACATCCATCGAATGTTCACAGACCACCTTCTTGGTTTAACTTTGGTCTCCTGCATTTATCATAGCTGTGGTGAGCTCTCATGGCCTCACAGGACACTACAAACAAAACAAACAAGGGCAATAACATAATGAGAGCGAAGGAACAAACATAATACACCTCCATACATGTCAAACCATGCCAAACCAAACATGAACACAGTCCAACTCCTTCGTAATTACAGCCATGAAACATAATTTAAGCACACACACACACACACACACACACACACTGTGCCAGAGTGTGTGAAAACAATTCAGGACAATCTGCGGGCATTTTAAGGGAAAAAAGTCTGAGGGACAAAAAGTGCTTTTCAGTTTGACCTCTTCGAGATCACACAGGTGAGGTGACACTTTCTGCTTCTCCTCTTGAACTGAGTGGAGGCGTCTGGTTTTTTCACAGTCAGAGGAAAAATAATATCACATCTCATCCGGACAAAGACAGACCTCTGTGCTCTCTTCAGGTCAGGACCGTGAACAGTTTTGCTCTTCAAAGTCAAAGCTTTGTCTTTATTGTGGGAACGTTGAGGGCAAACAAGCACCACTTTGCACCAGATAGATTTGTTTGTGAATGTTTTGTTCCCAGATATCAGCAGTTACTCTGCAGGGATGCATCGATCAGACTTTTTTCCACTCAATCAAATATCGAGTGAACACATCATATCTCCTGCGTGCAGACTTCTAATCTGTGTATTATTAATGAGTGTTTCAATGTGTGTGTGTGTGTGTGTGTCTACTGAGTATAACTTATTTACTTGTGTACTAGATGAATATTAATGGGAGCCATTGTTGTCATGTGTTAAGCTAAACTGTCTCCATTTTTTCTGTCTATGTCTAAAATCACTGGTTGACACATGTAAATTGTGTATATCACATATCTGTAGTTCTTCCTAAATTTTATATATATGTGTGCAACTCTACAACGATTAAAACATCTTTTTTTTTTATGTAAGGCAACCTGAACCATGTTTTTTTCGTGGCATTAAAAACTAAATACCTGTCATGATTGAATTAATATAACAAAGGAAACACTGAATTACATAATGACACTGACAAATGAGTTGCTTAATACTGCATTGGCTCAGTGTTTCCATGTTGCCTTAGTGATTCTAATGTTATCACAACAGACACAAATTATTCTTAAAATCTACTAAAATAAGATCCTTGTTCTAATAAACTGGAATTATCCTTTAATGCTGCATAATAGTTGCCATAAGTGTACCATCGGGTTAACTTGATTAATTTGTTTACATTCCCTTCCACTCTCTCACAGCTTCCTGTGAATTCAGCATCACTGCTTCTGAATCATGCTCAAGTGTTTCATTGTCTCATCCGTGTTGCAAAACCCCCAGGAGCAGAAAATAGAGGTTATACTCATCAACCAGCTATGACCTGTGGATTTTCTTTCCCCAAACCACTGAATAAATAAACTAACAAACGGTTGGTTCTTTTCCACAATGATCTGCACACAAATCAAGCTTTGCAGCCACAGCCAAATATTGACCGGCATCTGGCAATTGGCGGCCATTCATTTTTCAGCAAACCCAGAGTCACTCACCAATGTTGTGTATTTTGATGTTCGGCCTGACTGTGTAGTCAGAAGGGGTCTGACTGGAGTCATCATCTGCCTGGGAAACTGAGAAACACACCGCATGAACACATAATGAGAGAGAGGAAAAGAAAGAAAAAGGGGGTGAATAAAAAAGCAGAAGGCACAAACATAGATGGAGACACAGAGACAGGGAGAGAAAAACACGCCATTAAAATGACAAGAATGAGTAAAATGTGCATCACTAAACTGTACACAGATACAGCAGAACAGTTGGTTCAGCCCTGCTGCTGAGAAAGAATGAAGAAAACCTGGACCGAGACTCCAAACTCCCATCTGACGATAAAAAGGCATTTGGAAGCGACGGACAGAAATCATTTTTTTTGCATTTACTGCTCGTCTAGACACAGAATTACATTCAGCCTGCGTCTCCAAATTATCCACGAATGATAGATGTGTGGGCTTGTTGATGTTTGTGCCCATACGTCTTTGTTGGTTTTTCTTCTCGTCTCAATGTGGATATGTGTGTCTGTGATTCTGGTGCACAGTCAGGAGAATGAAATAGTGCTTTAAGAGACTTTGCAAAGGACCTGCTGGCAATCAATTTGCAGTTCTTTGCAGATGTAAAGCATATGATATGAATATTCACATCTCTTTCTTATCTGGAAGTCTTTTGGAGGGCTAAGGTGGGGGGGAAAGAGGCAGAGGGAAATGAAAACAGTCTGGAGGCAGCTGAAAATCAACAGCTTTTTTGATAGCAAGCTGTTAAAGTGACCTTGCTCTGTAAAGGTTGCGGATTCTAAACAGACTAAATGCACCGATGCACACACGGCCATTCATGCGCAGACACATGCACACGTTAAAAAAAAGAAAAAAAAAGAAAATTTATGGCTGCAACACCACCATGTGCAGGCACACACACATGCTCAGAACTGCTGCACACAGAAGCAAACGGAGGCGTGGTAGACACATCAATAGATTAGCCGTGACACTGGGATGGGGGGTGGGGGGCGAGGGGGTGAGGGGGCTGTGGGGTGTTAAGGTGATGTGTACACAGGGGCTGACACTGGCCTGAGTGTTGGATGTATTAGTGCTGACAAGGTTAGAGGAAAAGGGGTGGGGGGGGGTGGGTGGGGGGGCGAGGCTTTCAGCACTGGGCTCCCTGATCAAAGGCCTGCAGGCGAGAGAGCAGGCTACCAGGGTAAAAATAACACACACACTATACGCAGCAGCAGGCATCAGAGAGCCAGAACGGGAGAAGAAGAGATAGACGGTGAGGGAGCGAGGGAGGGATGGTCAAGAGGGGGTGGGGAGGCAGAGATGTAGGAGAAAGGCAGAGAGAGATAGAGATGGATCTTGCAGCTAAAACATTTTTTTTTTCCCTTTTACATCTTTTGTACGACTCCACGAGAGCATGTCATTCACAGAGAGAGAGAGAGAGAGAGAGATGGAGCATTACTGTAATAGCACTGAGACAGAGAATAACATTAAGCCATCACTCTCAAAGCTCTGCTTCCAGGGAAACGACGCCATCATCAAAACCTTGCATAGCCGGCGTGCAGCAGAAAAAGCCTTTTTCTGAGACAAGACCGTCTGATCTTAGTTTTTCTCTCTCTCTCTCTCTCTTTCTGCCTGTTTTTACTCTGCTTCTTTGTCTCTGTTTTTTTTCCTGCATGTTTGTGTGTTTTGGAAATACAAAGAGATAATGAGGGAGAGGAAAGAGGAGAGTGACAAAGACAGAAAGAGACGAAATGGTGCTAAATGAGTGGGAGAGAGTAGAAAGTAGAGCTGTTGAGTCTCACCGGTGGAGCAGCAGACGTAGACCCTCAGTCTCAGGCAGCTGTGGCCGTGGTGGTGGGTGGGCGTGGCTAAAACAGAGAGCAAACACACAATAATGTGTCAACCTTGTGCCCTCTGCAGGCCGCACCGCCCTCGACAATCAGCTGAGCGGCGCTGCAGCTGAGCGGTGGCCTGTCCTCAGCTCAACTTCCAGAATCTATTAGCAACACCCACATAAACTCATGAGGGTGACAAGCAGCTGAGGAGAAGATATTAGAATATTGAATGTGCGGCATCCTCAGGCCTGAACCATCCATCACAATGAATCAGCACTGCTGTTTACTGGCCTGACTCACAGATATAGTAGTACTCCTGGCCCACGTTGAACTCGTAACCCAGCGAGAAGGCGCTGTAACGCTGGAACTTCTCCGAGAACTTGATGGGAGCGTGAGGCGCGTGGGGCCGGTTGCACTCCCAGCGCTTGAAGCCCAGCTGGGGGTCGCAGGTGCGGTAGCCGCGGTAGCTGACCATGTAGAGGATGTACTGCTCTGCCACCGTGCGCTCCAGCGTCCCCCGCTGGCTGGTGTTATAGTGCGGGCAGTAGATGTCCAGGTAGTCATTGACGCTCACCTGCACCGTGTAGCCCTCCTTTCGTAGCCTGAATTAAAAACACAGACAGAAGAAGACAGAAAAAGAAGAGGTTGAATGAAGAATAAAGGGAAGAGTGACATAAATGTGGATAAATAACTAGAGATGCAAATACAAAGCTGAATCAGTCTTCTCATTAACTCCAGGCAACAAAGAAAATAAGCATATTTCACAAATTTCCTTAAATGTCCTCTTATCTTTTATAATTATCAACTGATTCTTCTGTCCATAAAGTATCAGCGAATAGTGAAAAATTCTAATGAGTTTCTAGAGCCCAAGGCGATGTCTTCAAACGAGCAGTCAAAAACCTAAAGATGTGTAATTAACAAAAATGACATTAAAAAAAAAGGAAAGAGCAGCAAATACATTCGAGAAGCTGGAAGCAATAAACGTATTTGATTTCAAATATCAAAGTCATTGTCAAACTTCACAAACAGTCCTTCCCTGGAATAACTGATTAATCCAAAAAATGACACAAAGAGGCCAGAGAGCTAAACTCTTTTCCCTCATCGTACATTAACACACTTTATTTCTTCAAGAGATAAACTATTACATCTTTCTACCTGCCCTCTGCATATAAAAATACACCCTTTCTCACTAAATGCCTGGTGGCAAGTGCTGAGAATGATAATCTGCACTCCCATCTTTCCCCCCTGAGCCGGCTACAGGCCGGGTCATTGAGGCGGAAGGAGATCCTGTCAGTGGCGATGTATGATTTGACCGCAGGGGAACCGGCCTACACACAGTACATATGAAGGACCAAGCTCCCTCTGCAACCGCCGCTGATGGACGAGCAGGCCACTTTAAGGTTGTGTGTGCGTGTGTGTGCTCATGTTTGTATATGTGTGTGTGTGTAATAGACATGACCGCACGGTAACGCTTCAGTTCATTTAAGGCTCCTCGCTGAACGACAGAGACAATGATGTGATATAATTTTGCATTCAGCAGCCACGCTGAGATCTTCGCTGTTTATAGTACTAAGTATACTTATTATGTAAATTACACAATCTGTAATTAGACAAAGTAGAAGTCATTAGAAGGGCTCCTGCAGGTGAGCTGATGAGATGGGAATTGTCCTTGGCTGCAGTGAAGTGTAACCTGCATCAACCACAGCTGTAATGACTCACTCGCTCCACTAGATGGAGATATTGTGCTGCATTACGTTCTCTCTGGCTTTCTCCTCTGCACTCATATTTTACTCCTCCTGGTTGCCTCCTCTTTTTGTCACACACACACAAAAGGAGCACACTCTCACACACTCACAACCATCCCTCACTGTGTATACATTGTGCCTACACACACACACACACCTGGAAGGCTTTAAAGAGAGTCTGTTAAGAAGGCAAGACCAGCTGCTGTGTAAGTCAAAGAGGCTATTAGAGGAGCATTTATCTGCAAGTCATTAAAAGAAGGTGAGAAAGTGACACATCTGCAGTGGAAGGGAGGCTTGATGAAGGGACAAACGGACAGAAGTATATGGTATATGGATACTAGATGGATGCTCTGTATGTCAGTTAAACCATTAGACAGCCGTTACTCTGCAAGTCATTAAGCTGGAGAAGGTGACACCTTCTGCAAAGTTCTGCTACAATGGATGAGCTGATGGATAGATAAGAGAGCTTGATAGAAGGTTTAAACGGGAGTAAGACGAGACAAGCATCGGAGCGAGAGAGGCGGCGGTGGTTTGTTAGGTGGGGTCAGGGACTGAGTAAAAGCACTTTATTAGTGCACAGTGTTAGAGGCTATTTAATTTAAGTCGTGAGACTTAAAACATCTGTTTAAGACATTAACAAGAAAGGTTGACAGAAGTGAGATGCATTAGTTTCACTGAGATGGATGCAGGAGGGGTAGGACAGTTGTAGACACACCTCACAAAACTGTGGAGATGGCTCGCATAAAAAGTTCCTAGCTGTGTAAAAGATGTTATCACAAGGCTTTATGGAAGAGTAAATTGCGTGTGGACAATGAGGGTGTTGTGATTTTATCCAGAAGTAACTAAAAGCTGTTATGTATATCATCTGTCAGGAGACTCAAAGGAGACTGGTGTCTAATTAGATTATTAATATTAATCATTGCTGGCAAAATCTCAATTTATCATGAAGAATATTGAATTATTACTACATTTTTGATCACATTAATTGTTTCTCTGCTAAATTAGGAGCCTGGATCCACCCTGCTGCAGTTACAGCAAAGTGACTGTATATTCAGTATGTGTGGCTGCTGTGTGGTTTTTGAAATTGACATTGCTTTTACTTTTTGAAAATGTATTTTAAATCAATAAGTGTAATAGGATTATCTAATCAATAAGTGGGCAAACATGCTACGTGCAGAGCAAAACATAATTGAAAAAGCAGTTAATGATGTTGAGATTCAGTGTCGTTTAAATAGCAACCATGGACGTTGCTGAACTGCAGAGGATTGTTCTGTTTAAAAGTGGCTGACCTGAGGGAAAGAAAATACATTAGTGACATTGTTGTGTCTTTGTTTATCCATCTTTCCATCCATTTTATCTGAGAGAAACTCTGCTATACTTTGTTATCTTCAAAACACAGAAACATCCCTCGCAGTGTGCTTGTTCAAGTGTACAGTATATTTGAGTTTGTGTGGGATGGGAAATTATCATTTGATGTTTTTCCACAGTTTTATATAGGGACCACATTTTAAAGCCATAAATGTAATTGCTGGTACTGCTCACTACACATCTTTATCTCTTAGAGAACTGTAAAATCTATAACTTTTTACTCAAAAAAAGATATATGAGCAGAATCTGTAGAAATGTCTAACCTGCACTGCAGCTCTCACACAAGGTTTAAGCATGACAGGTTCTTTATATGAGATCTGAAACATTAAAATGGCAGCTTTTTGGCAACTTTTTTTTTAATGTAAAGATATTTGGAAGTAATAGTGTCCCCGGCAGAAAATTAAGTCATAAACCCTTTTTATGTTTTTAACCCAAATGGCTCTGTTCTTTTTTTTAAGGTAGTCTGTCTGTCTGTATGCACATTACTAAAGAAACAAAGAAATGAAAGCATTAACATTCAAAATTCATCTATTTACCTATAGCATGTTTTTAATTTATTTAGTTAGCTAGCATTAGCAAGTTGGCGAACAAGCTAAAAATTGCATTACGTACATGTATATCACTGCAGATTAAATAAATATCTTCTTAACAAGCTGAAAACACTGCTTATGTACATCATGTAAAGCCGGGATATTTTCACACTTATTCACTCCATCAGATAAGAGCTGGTGATTGTTGAAACGCTGGTTAATCAAGACAGGTTTGGTTTTATTTTTTTTCTCTTTTGATTTTGAATGAAGTGTTTTCACATTGATCTGCATGGTAAAATTCCTGTTTTTGTCAATGTAGTCTGGTGATATAACCACTGTTTCTGATTTAGAGGGGAACTGCAGCCACACTTCTATTCATTTTGATCTTAGATGCTGGTGCTCTTGTACGACACCTAGTGGCAGCGAATGTTGCTTAGCTTATAAAACCTTTCACAGCAAGTTCAAGTTGAAATTTCTGCAGGAAACAGTTGGATTCAGGAAGTTAGTATGACCTTATGTCCTCTTGTCCAAAACAGCTCTGAATCATGCTGTTCATTTATGCGGTGCTGTTGTTCTGCATGGACAAGAAGACCTAATCTGTATGTGTGTGCGTGCCTCTGTGTGTGTGGGTGTGCCTGTGTGTGTGTTTCTCTTTATGTGTGTCTCTTTCTAGGTTTTGACCTAGTACGCTGCGAGGAGCCTGGTGTCCCTAGTTATGGCTATAAGATCCAGGATGACGGTCATTATGCCAACACCTTTGTCCTGTACTCCTGCAACCCTGGATACAGCCTCCATGGCAGCAGCACTCTGACCTGTCTTAGCGGGGACAGACGGGTCTGGGACAAACCACTTCCTTCCTGTATCGGTTAGTATTGCCAACACATGTGTAGGCACGGCAAGCATCAATAATTCAGAGCTACAAGGTCTGAATTATTAACCTGTGGGTGATTTTTTTTTCCCGCACTATTCAATGAAAAATATAGCAGGGAGAAGCAGCATTAAAAGCTCCTCATGTCTGTTTCAAAGCTCCACCAAGAGCATGATGATTCAAAAGAAAGAGTGACTGAGTGATTGATTGAGTCAATATAGGTGAATCATTGAAAGGAGGGCATAGGGTCTAATTTAACACTCTGTGGAAAATATTCATAGTGGCACTTACACACCTCTGTGTGAAAAACAGCCCTCGCCAATCCATCAACCTGTGCACACAAGACTGTCTGCCCCCGGACAGCAGGATGTCACCAAGGATGAGATTTTAGTGCACCAGGCATCTGTGTATTTTAAGAATGGCATGGTTAAGGTGAAAAAATATGGGGCGACTGTCTGAATTGAACTTTGATAAATTTATAATGTAAGCCAGACTATTTTCTTGTACCCTGAAGGTGTGCACAGTATTTTATGCCAAGGACTTTGACAGAAGCCTTCGCTCTCTGTTCTATTCTCAGCATGCACAGCAAGTAGAATATTCTATCTGCAGAGACTTTTTTGAGATGCCAGAAAGTGATGTGACGTAAACAGAATATTGATTCTTCTGAAAATGTTGAGTTAGTCTATCTTTTATTAGGTACTGGACAACACAGTCTGAACTGAAAGTGCAACCATACGTGCACTTTACTGTGACAACCCCAAATTAATGACCCTGTCTTTCTTTCAGAAGTTCCATGATTTAATTTCTCTTGCTGGTTAGTCTTTATATGATGAGAAGTGGCAATAATTCCACCTGAAGAAGTTTATTTTTCTTATCTTATCCAAGCCAGTTATGTACAACCACATCAGCTTTGATAGGATGGCTAATTATGATCAAACTATTCTGGGAAAAGGAGTCTCAAACCGAGAGCTTCAATGCGTGATAATGTAACTAATATTCTATCATAACTTTGAAAAATATTCAACACATATCACGCATACCGCTGTCAGCACCAAAACGCTGTGATTCATGTGGGTTTATTAAGAAGAACTGATTATTTCTGTGAATGTCATGCAAACACATTGAAATTAAGTAACATAAAAACAATTGTTACGTTCTATCAAAGTAATGAAAAAAATTAAGTTTAAAAAAACACATCATTGAGAAAATTATGACAACTGCCTGAAGCATAATGTATTAATTAGCCATTTGTGTGACTGCTGCTGTGCACTCCCACAATATTAGGTTTTATTTTCAGACAGTAAAAATGACAAAAATAAAGGCTTCTCATTTGGCATATCTAGAACATTTTTGAATATTTCTCAGGGTTTGAGGTAGATTAGCTGCCAGAGGGCAGATTTAGCTTTAGTTGGCACTTGGCAGCTCTTAATTAGCTTGGAGAGAAATGTGCCAAACGATTCAGGTGCTTTGACATTTTTTTTCTCTTGCTTTTGAACTTGTAAAAATTAGTTTGTGTTTGAGCAACAGTGCAGCATGTGCAGCCGGCTGTTTTTGTTCCTTGTTGTTCAGCAACCACCAGTAAAGCTTGAACTCAGCATTTGTTTGTATTGTTTTAGCTTTCAAATCCCTAACCTAAATTTTGCAGTTTTTAAAGTCCAAGAGCCTGGTTTTTTCATAAATATTTTGTGTCTTTGCATATTTTAAAGCACTTTCCCTGTAAGTAATTCCAGCTTGTTTGGTAGATGTAAGCACTTGGCATATGTTGATTTGGAATTCCCCACTGCAGATCCAAACCTTGTCTTTCTAACCTGCCAGCACACCTGAGCTCTCAGAGGTGGGACATGGCCTGATGTGGTTGCTAATGGCAACTGAAAAGAATGTGTGTTCATTGGTGTGTGCAGTGAATATATTTTTGTGGGTTTGAATGCAAATGAGTAAGCATTTTTGACTGTTTGTGTTTGTGTGTGTGTGTGTGTGTGTGTGAGTGAGTGAGTGAGTGAGTGAGTGTGTGTGTGAGAGAGAGAGAATCTCAGTATGTGTTGTTGTGTCTCTGTGTATCTCTGCAGTCAGTCAGTAATTTGTGGCTGTTCTGTCGCTGCCTTATTTCAGGTAAGCCAGCAACCAGGAGAATACTTGCTGGCAGAGCCCTGGGCTAACTACCTCTATAGCTACCCTTGTATCCTTCGTCTTTGTCTGTCTGCTGGGGCGCTTGTCTTTGTGCCGCTCTGTCTGTCTTCCTCTCTGTCTGTCTGGCTTGGTCCCATATCTGCATGTACTAGCGTAGAGACGAAGAGACAGGTTTGCTCCGGGCTGTTTCTCTAAGGTCTTTCTTCCTCCTCTTTTCTCTCCAGCACTGAGTCAAACAGAGGGGTGGTCTACCTTGGACTCTGTGTGCCCTTTTTGTGTTTGGTCATTCATACAGAACAGCTGTCTATTGTCCTCTCTATATGCGTGTGCCTGTTATTTTCTCTTTCTTTCTCTATCTTGGGAAATTGCAGTTGTCACAGGCCCAGGCTTACTAAATAACTCTTTTTTTTCTCGCTCCTCATGTGTCTGTGCCTCTTCCCCTCTCTACCTGCTTTTCATGATGAAACATATCAGAGTAGTTGCCTTTCCTCCTATGTTTTCTATCACCGGGGGCTGAAACAACTGGGTTTATTTTGTGTGTTTGTGTGTGTGTGTCGGGAGGTGTGTGTATTCATATGTGTATGTGCTTGAGCAAGTGTTTTTTGTGCGTCTGTGATTTTGTCATTATCTTCTACTTCCTTTGTATTTGTGTGTACATAGGAATGTGTATCTGTGCGGTCTGCCTAAGGTAAAGCAACAGCAGTAGGTTGTCATGGCCTTAACTCACACAAACATTAAATGCACACACTGATATAAAGCCTTCTCTTCACCAAACCATTTTCTAATCAGCAGCAATTTGCGGGCTCAGTCGGATATTATGTGTGCGAAGTGCGGCCATGATGAGTTCAAACCTGCTCCCAGCCTGCCTTCCTCTGCTTCCTGTTGCAGTATCTCCCCTGTTCCTCACCACGGAAAACAATACAAAAATAACACAGAGAACCTGTTCTCTCTTGTGCATTCAACAGCATTTTTTTCTCTTGGACTTTGAACACTACAGGGAGATCCTTAAGGGAAAACAGCCATCAAAGTTATTCTCCAACCTTGAAACTGTATAGCAGGAGCTTGGATAATTCAAGGTTGATTTAATGATTCAAGCCTTTATTAACTGATTCTCATTTAACTCAACCTTCACACCTCCGAGTAATTTACAGCAAAGCAGAGGAGCTGCCTCTCATAGCGATAAACTGAAATTTTAATGGAGCAGGAAAGATGATGCAAACAGTTTGGTTGTATTGACAGTAGAGATGGAACCAGTTCCACCCAAACCAGATGTGGGCTCAATGAGACAGACAATAGAAAGTATGGTCGAGTTCAGCTGTAGTGGAAATAAGGCTTAGTTTTAGCCAGGTCCATTTCAGATCAGAGGTCAGATCTTTGTAATGACACCAAGTGGAATTTTGAAGATTTGTGATCAATGCTGTAACAGGATAAATACATTTTCCAAAGAGGATGAGAGCAAAAGTTTGTATTCAGCAGAGATACAGCCCGACCTGTACAAATCAGGTTAAACAGATTTAGATTCACCATGACAGTGCTGATGAACTGGTGTTACTTTATGGGGGGGGGGGGGTTGTCTGGTCATTTTAAAAAAAGTTATTTCAATAACTCACACTTCTCCAATAAAGTTCAAATCTATTTATTATTGAGGAGGGTGGATGCTATGGCTGAGAGGGCTGAGAGCTGCCAACAATATCTACTGCTGAGTTTATAATTCATAGTTACTCTGCAGTCATAATAAAGTATGGGTTTGCCTGCAATTCCTGCTTTGTTAAAGCTTTGTTAAATTCTGTTTGATCCCTCAGTTAAATGTTTGTATTAGTATGTGTAGTAGTGTTGTACTGGCTGTGATTTTATGTGTGTTTTGTTAATTTGATTAAGATGAAAATGATGTTCAGTATGTATTTCTGGCCTTATGAATATATTTTAATCATTAATACTTAGAACCAGGATAATACAGGAGGAAAAAAAAGATGTGTTTTTTTTCCCTCAATGATGATCATCCCTCTGTCTGTTTGTCCTTGTAGCTGAGTGTGGAGGACACATAACTGGAGCAGTGTCTGGACGGATCCTGTCTCCAGGATATCCTGCTCCGTATGACAACAACCTCCACTGCACCTGGACTATAGAGGCTGATACAGGAAAGACTATCAGGTAATTATAAAGCAGTCGGACACACGCTGAAGCTGCTGTGAGTATGATGATGGCTTGCAGTTCTCTGGAGGAGTTGTGTGTTTTTTTTTGTTTTTTTTTTAACAGGGTAAATTAAAGGAACCTGTCTCATGTTTATATTAAGAGATAAGACAGGAAGTATACTAGTGAGTAACTGCAGAATTGCTTTGCTCTTGCAAAGATTATATTAACCTTTTATTTAAAGGGAGCACTAATGCAGTGATAGCATTATAGAGGATGATTCCCACACATCAACAGCCCTCCCTTTACATGTACTATAAAGGTAAAGACTCACAAGACTGTCAGGTAATGATATATTCACTAATTATAGATAAATGTTCACTGTCAAAGCCACTGCTGTGAAGGAGAGTACACCACATTAGTCATTATGCCAACATGGTGTTTCTGAACACATTCCTGTCTGTGTGTGTGCTAATCTGTGTGCGTGTGCACTTCAGTGATCAGTCTATTATGGTTGACAAGATTTTTTTTTTTTTTTTTTTTTGGTTAAACTGCTGAATAAAGAACAGCTGTTAATCTTTGCATTGAATCTCTGATCTCTTGTGGTAACTGCTGTGTTTTCTCAGCCTTCACTTCATCGTCTTTGACACTGAAGTCGGACATGATATCCTGAGAGTGTGGGATGGTCCATCAGGGCCATCAGATGGGGGGATCCTGTTGAAAGAATGGTCAGGTCCAGCCTTACCTGAAGATATCCACTCAACTTTCAACATACTCACACTGCAGTTTGATTCTGATTATTTCATCAGCAAGCAAGGATTTTCCATACAGTTCTCCAGTAAGTAGACTTCTGTCTAAATCATTATTGCTAAAGTTGGCATTTATTTGGTTCAGGGAAACTCTAAATGACTGGAATAACTCAATAATGTGCCATTATTTCACTAAATCACTAATTTGGGTGGTCTGCCCCACTGGAAGTGTCTCCCACATCCATATATAAAGAAAAAACAATTACAGAATTAGCAATTAAATTAGCTAATTAACAAACTCATCACAAAAATAGTTTCCTAGTTATTTTAAAAATCTCATTCATATTGGCTGGAAGATAATTAATGTAGAAATAATGCTGCATTTAACAGGATTTCTGAAAAAAACCTTAAGCCAAAGAATTAAATGAGAAATTCAGTGCTATACTCTAAGGACCCGAGCTCACCAAGTCATACAGGAGTCCACCAGAGACATGTGACTCAGTTTTGGTCATAAGGAACCCAGGAGATGCGGTGAAAAACATTTTCTGATTCTTCTTGAGTTAATTGATTAGTTGTTGTGACATATTTCTTTAAGCCAAAGTAACAACAACAAAACTTTCCATTCACTTAGTGGTTTTGAAATTTTTGAACTTTGAACCTTTTTGAAAAATGTAAGTATTTCACATAACTTCTTTTATGAGATGTTAGTAAACACAAACTATTGCTGTTCTTTCTTCTCACTTTCCAAAAAAAGGGCTCCTTTTACAACATCTGTACTCTTGTGGTGCAGAGATGGCCTTTTCTGTTTGAACCACTGGACTCAAAAATGTCTTTGTACCATCCTTTTACCATTACTGCTCAAACTCACTGCAATCGACTGTAGCAGCAAAATCAATCAGAGGCACAAGGAGTGAGAAGAGTTAGGAAGCAAGAGAACAGAAAGTCAAGACCATCTTACATTTACAGCTGCTGATTCACATCAGAGCATCTACAAACACAACCTAACACACAAGCACACACATCTTTTTGAGTTGCTTATTACCAACACAATACTTGCACAACCCTATACGTGTCCCTTGCTATCTACATCTGCAGGCACATGTGTGCTTGGGATTAGGGCTCAGGGTTACACAAGCTGCAACACACACAACTCTCAGAACCTTTGTAAGAGTTGCATATTTCTGTCCTTCAATCTTTTTTTTTCATTCTCCTCATACTTAAAAATAAATATTTGCGCTCACCGCCATGCTAATCAGAGCACTGTTATCTCATTACTATGATAATGAATCCTTATGTTTACCTCTATGTTGATTTACTAATGCAGAGGCAATGCTATGTACCACCACACATTGTTTGGAACAAGGGGTGTAGATTCATCAAACAAGTGATTTCTACACAAATGCCTTTGTTTTAATATCCTTTTTTTAATTTCATTTTGTCCGCTTTATTTTCTGTATGTGTCCCTTTCAGTCTACTAACCCAGTGAAATAAATAGTGTTTTGTACAAAAAAAAAAAAAAGATATCATACACATGGTGTGGTAGTACTATGTGTGACTGTACACTAACTGTAGGAACATTTTTGCAAAAGATATCTTGAAAGTAATGCATGATTTAATATGTTTCCCTCTTCTGGAGCTTTATGTCTAGAAACAGCTCATTGTATAGTGGATGTAGCCGTCATGATGCCACACATTGTTTTGTGGTGTACCATTCTGAAGGTTTGAGTTTGACATTAAGGCCATCAGCATCTTAGCTTTTGGAGCCAGAATATTTGGACAAGAGGTTGGAGCTGGAGAGGATATGCATCACTACCGATGACTGTTAGATGATTAGCAGAGTGTGGAGCTGCTGTCACTCAAAGGCCCCCTTATTATGCATAACTTCAAGCCTTAGGATAATATAAGTGAGAGGCTGATAGAAATTCAACCCCCTTCAGTTTTCGTGGAAATAAATTAGAAAGACCTCGGGTGGATATTTAAGGAACTTCGGTATTTGGCACATCCATGTTTGCTCCACTTCTCAGCCTCAAAGGTCAAATTTTTCTCAACCTCTATGACTTGTGACTCATCAGCAGTTGCATAATGTCTGCATTTGGAGTATAAGCAAGTAGACCAAAAAGTTAACTTAAGTAAATTAATCATTTTTAGAGGCCAGAAGGAATTTTGAGAAACTGGAGGGAAAAAATATGAAAAAAAAAAAAATCAAGAAACATGTTTTTATTTTTTTTCTGCACTCCTGTCTTTTTAATTATCTCAAAACCCTTTTAGTTTATTGCATGGTCCCTTGAGATGTCTTGACCCTTAGGCTAAAGATGCTGACGTACATGAGGTGACAGACAGGGATGCATTTTATAGAATTTTGTGCTAAACATCTCACACCCAAACACGGTACACCACTTCAGTCATGCAATCAAAATCAAGCAATACATTTTTTAAAAAAAAAAAAAGATTAAATAAAAGTACAATGAGCAAAATGCATTTTGTACACACAGTTATGTATGTTACAAGTAAAAATATATCAAGTAAAAGTATTAGTCATTTGACAAAAGTGTTGTCTGCATATAGTATGCTATAATCTGTAATATATTTTTTTCATCACATATTGCACACTGCACCATTATATTGTTAACATTAAAGGAACTGGATACTTAGCACACATGAACACAATAGTTAGAACCTACACACAGCGGTTGATTGCTGTGAATACCTACTAAGTACACTGCTAGCCTGAAGGGGGAGCCACTAATTAAAAAGCAGAAAGACAGCGTCAGACAAAGTTTTATTAAACCTGGAGGGGTGATTTTATTTAGTTACTATCTGTTCAATTTGAGCACCTTCCACATTAATCTTCAGCTAATAAAACAGAATGGTTTTGTAGCGTGTCAGTACACCGTCTAGTACATGTGTGTCTTAACTTCTTTATACTGCAGCTGCGGGCAGTGATAGTGCTGTTGTGTTCTGACCCTTACGCTCTGTGTCCATCTACCCAACGGCATGTCATTATCTGACTCTTTTCTCTGTTTCACACATTTCCAGCCACAACAGCAACCACCTGCAACGACCCAGGTATACCTGTAAATGGTTCTCGGTACGGGGACAGTAAGGAGCCTGGCGACAGCATGACATTCCAGTGTGATCCAGGCTACCAGCTGCAAGGCCAGGACACCATCACATGTGTCCGGATGGATAACAGATTCTACTGGCAGCCTGACCCTCCAACATGTATAGGTAGGTGTGCATCGCTTTGTAGATCAGATGCTGTTTTCACACATTACTAAGTTGGAGACTGGAATGTTGTATTTCTGAAATATTAAATAGACAAAGAAAAAGACATATATATAAAAAATTTTTAGATAGACACTTAATGCTAAGGATAGATTAAAAGAACCAAAAAAACTGAATGTCAAACCTCTAGAGGTGCAGTGATTCCAGAGTTGCATCTTAAGTCTAAAGTGTAGAGAGTGAAAAACAAACATGACAGTTCAGGTCCCTCAGGTGCTGCTGTGTTGTTATGCCACATCTGACACACTTCTCTGGAGGCAAATCAACTGAAGCTTGCTGGTAAGGTGATCATAATTCCCAAATGAAACTGCTGCTTGGAGCGTTAGATAGTTTTCCATACTGGAGGCATGCTCTTTAAGATCAAGGCTAAGTTGAACAGGTGCTGAAGAAACAATGACTGGAATAAGTATAGAGCAGCACTGCTTAAAGGAAAAAATCAACATGGATGGCCAAAACCTCCCAAACTCAACATCTCTCAGCAGTGCAGGTGAAAAAACCAGCTTGGTGCCTCTTTTTACTCCATTATCACCTCCACCATCAGGCCCGCCTGCTGCTCAACCCCCCATGAGCCCTCACGGCCCACTCCACACCTCATTTACACTATTCTTTTGCAGTTTGTTTTTCACTCCCTATTTTCAGGTGTGCTGTCTTCCTGTTTTTTCCTACAACCTACAAATTTCAGTATGTTGGTGTAAAACAGGCCTGCAGCATGTTTGCAACCAGCTGTTTTTTAGACCTCTGCTGGTCTACATGCTTTATATGAGTTCTCTTTCCTTGGTTACCTGCAGTCTCTGTTAATTACATCTTGTACATGAATCATGGAATATCATTAAAAGTAGATGGATGAGGAAAATCACCAGATATGACTATAACAGTCCTGAACTGCTGGATTTTTAATTATGCAAGGACCAAGATGAGATATTACATCAGACATAGCTGAAGGTGGGATGTAAACAATATGAGCAAGCTGGTGAAAATTCTTGCAGCAAGTAGCAGGACTTGCTACAAATATTTGTCTCTCTGTTAGTTGCCACAGCCTTTCTTCATGTTGACGTCTCCTTCTGTTTATCAGCCAGCGCTATCGGGAAGTCTTCCAGCATGGTCACAGAGACCAGTAATTTACCTTGTAGCCATGCCTATGAAACACAGTATGCTTTGTTCCAGATATTGCCTCTGACTCTCTGCCAGTGACCTCTCATTTTCCGAGTGTATAGATAAAATGCAGGATCTCAAATCTCCTCCTGTTGTCTCCTAGCTTAGCCTGCGTTTGCTTGTCCTTCCTTGCGTTTTCACCTCAGGTGATGAATCCCTTGGTGTTCAAAAGCCCCTAAGATTAAACAAACATTATTTGCAATAGTCTGGAGTCTAAGAATGTGCCTTTCTGTGAGTGATTTGCAGCTGTTAATGCCTTTGTTTACCTCTATTTCAGTGTTGATAATCCGTTCACACCCACCTTCCACCCCCAAGACACCTCTCCATGTTTCAGATTCTTCCTTCACATCACCAAATTGCTGCTTGAATGCATCTATCTGTCTCTCTTGCCAATATCTCTTTCCTGCTTTTTGGCTTGTTGTGGGATAACAGGACCGCTAGGGGTGATTCTCTTCTCTAACTACCCCCAGACTTGCACTCCGTAACTAAATCTTACGGTCTCTCTCTATTTCGCTTTTGCTCTTTCACCCTCTCTGCCTACCTGTGGAGAGGGTGAAGGAGCAATATCAAGGGTCTACCAGGGGTGATTCATTCCCTCCTAACCAATCCCTGCCATACTTCCCATCACTAACTAACTCTCTTCCTCTCTGCCTTCCTGTGGGGGTACTATGAGTGGTCAATCAGGGGTGATTCTCTTTCCAAATTACCCCAAGCCCAATGCTGTGTAATCATGTTTCTCTCTCCCTCTTTCTGTGTTTCTCTCTCTGTTTTTGTCTCCAGCGACATGTGGGGGGAACGTCAGCGGCCCTTCTGGAGTTATTCTGTCTCCTAACTACCCCCAGCCATACCCCCCTGGGAAAGAGTGTGACTGGAGGATAAGAGTCAACCCGGACTTCGTCATCGCTCTCATCTTCAAGACGTAAGACACCTAAACCCTATCAATGTGCACATGAAAACCTGTGCAGTATATACTGTGTGGCCTCCTTTTTTATTTGAAGGAGTTCTCAGGCATTGGACCATGAATTGAGCTTTTCTGTGCCTTAATGGAGATACAACTGGAAGGTGCTTCAAAGCGCTTCTTTTAGTTGGTTGATCGTTTCTTGGGTAGTCTCTCTAAAATTTCCACAACCTGTTGATGGTAAGGCAAAATTATAGGATGCAGTTCCAGCTTTTGAAAATTTTGTTTTCCACTTTAAAATGCTCAGAATAAGCCTGCCAACTTTTTGGGACGATTTCATGGTTAAGTGTCTCTTTTTTCGGAGCTGGGATTTCTCTCCTGTATCTGCGGTATAATAGGCTGCCCATTTTATTTTGGTGGAGGACCCAGTTTCAGCTAGAGATGAAAGGAGAAGACTTTTCTAAATATTAAACAAAGTAATCGAGTAGGATTTTTTCTTTTTTTAAAAAAAACTTAGTAAAGTAAACATTTACACTCAAGCTAAAGCACAAAATGTCCAGGTCATAACCTTTACATCAGCCGAGTAAAGCAAAGAAGTCTACTGCATGCCATAAGAAACAGTAGCTATCACCCTAAGATTTAAAATATTTTCTAAATATGACTAAGCATTGAATCTTTTTTCTGAGTAAATACAAAGTAATTGATGCATGCCTTGTTTTCTAATGTGATTAATGCTTGATAATCGCAGTTTGATTGACATTCAGGTTTTTATTGAGGAAGTGTTCCATAAATAACACAACATAAATAAGACAACACTACGGTAACAGAGGTCTGTTTTTCCTTAATTTTTGAGGCAATGTATCTGCAACAAACACATCAAAGCTGAGCTCTGGTTTCATGGTTGATATTAATTATTTATGATTTTATCCAAATACCTGTAAAAAAACATTAGAAATTACAAACTTAAAGATTCAGGGGATGGATGAAAGCCCAAAGCATTTTTCTCTATTTTCTCTTCTGGCTCAAATTTAAAAATGTATTACATTCCATGGACTTATTCATGAGTTTAGTTTTAGTTTATTTTTTTTAGCGTAAACTTTACATGACTTGCTGTGACCCATACAGGCAGAAAAAAGGTTATAGAATAAAGCCAAGTGTAGTCTGATGTTAATTAAGAAACAGTTATAGATCATTGAAGTCAAAAACTTTTAATGACTTTTTTTAAAGACTTAACTGAAATAAAACTTTCTGCCGGATAGCAAAATGATACGTTTGTGGTGAGTTGATCTTTTGAAGCTTCTGCTTCAAATTGAAATCAAAGTTGTCCTTGACTTTTAAACTTCTTTCATTTGTTAATCACAGTGACTCAGTGGGTATTTTCCTTTGTTTTCTGTAAGAAAAATTGATTTCTCAATGAACTTTTTTAAACAGTGTATGTTGACAGATACATTATTCTTACCTTGATTTGGAAATTGAAAGTCAGTGAAAGGGATTTTTGACCATTTTTATGATTTATTTCATGTTAATAGGGCTGTATATATTTACCATTCAAGCCCTGATTGTGTCTCAGTGGTTAATATTTTACAAGTCACTGTGGTTGGGGGCTTATGACTGAAGCAAAAGTGAAGATTGGTCTTTTCACATGTAGCAGAGGAGATAAAAGCAAAGCGGACTTTCTCCAGATTGCCAAAGGAGGAAAAATGACCTAATTTAGGTTTCATGTTTTCAGCTGGAGAGATAATTCCCATCTGTTGTAACAGTCTTTTAATTATGTTGTATTGATATTGGTTGTTTAGTGAAATTTGTGTCGTTTCTTTGTCATTTTTCATCTAATTTTTTTACCTAGAAGTTGTGGTTAATAAACAGATTAAGGAGATAAATAAACACAGCTGAAATCGAGTTTTATTGACCCAATAATGACTCAGTCTTTTGCATCAAATCAGAACATAATTCTTGTACCTTGAATGATATGTATCATTCGTTATCATTATGTATTAGCAAATAATCTTTCCATAACTGTAGTGTCCACTGTCTACTGATAGTGTTCTTCTTATAATCAGAGTTCTAACTGTTTAGTGGCTGTTTCTTTGAAAATGAACGATTCATTACAAACCAAACTAAATAATATATGTTTGGATGATTTCTCTTAATGCACTCAAGTCTCGACTCTTAACGGACCCTTGTATTTCTCGTGCACGGTCATGAGAGGTTATGATGCCGTCCCATTTCTGCTCAGTGAGATCTTTATGTTCCTTTTATGACTTGACATTCAGACCCAGAATGTATCACTAATGCAAAAGGTATTAGACCGGATCATTTTAATGCTTTGTCAGTGCAAAAGGGGCTTACGTGCAGTTAAGCCCATTCTGCACCAGATACAAACACAGAGCTTAAACTTGAGCTTTCTTCATATTTATTTTGACTTTGGTAATGATTGCATTTTTTTCTTTCAACAATACTTAGTATTGTTTTCCACCAAGTATCGCTCACAACTTTTTTTTAACCCAAAATCGGATATTAAGATAATCTCTTTGCATCATAAAGTATAGAAAAAAGTTAGAAAAAGTAGTAGGACCATAAGGGAAAAACTCTGACTTCAACTTCTTTTTCAACAACATTTATACTGAAGCAGTTATATTTCCTTTTTCTTTCTCTAATATATTTTGAGCCTACATTTAAGGTTTATGTGGTCTTTTCCTTGTCAGCAGTTCAGAGTCCTCACTAGAGTAAAACTGTTTTTACCCCAAAAGCCTCAAAAACTTGCCAAATGCATTTCTGACCTTGTAAAATGTTTGCAGGCATTTTTTATTGCATGCTTGTAAATAGAAAATGTATTGCAGAGAAAAAAAATGTACAGTACAATGCAAGTTATCTATACTGCTACACTCTCAAGATACACAGCACTTCCTCTGTGGCTTTTTTCTTTTTTCTCTCTTTAGCTGTGACAGAACACACAATTGTACATAGAAACACACACACACACACAGTAAAGTCCTTCAAGTTCAAACACTTAACAGGATGGTTTAACTAGAAAGGACACAGATCTAATCTAGAGTTTCTAAAAACTAGTGCTGTGGAAGAGCTCAATGTCCTGGACAAATGGGAGAAAAATTGTGGTCAGATATTTTCCCTGCTTATAAACCCCCACCCACCCTCCATCCACCCTCTATCCACCTTGCAAGCAGTGAGTATACTATACTTTATTCTAATGCACTCTGATCAAAGTCGACAAAAAAAAAATTTCAATTCACCCAAACCATCTTGGTTAACTGCTGGTTAGTCCTAAACCACTCAACAATCACCAACTCTTGTTTTTTCAGAGGTAAATTAAAAAAAATTTGAGGAGCCTTATTTGAAGCAGAACAGGGACAGAGGTGCTTTTCGATGACAGTTGCTGATGTGGCGGCTCTGATGCCGAGACTGTGGAGGCAAAACTGAACTTCTGGAGGAATAAGAACCCGAATCACAGCAGATTCACTAACTAGCTGAACGAGTCACTGAACAGCATATCTCACTCATTTTTCTCCACAGAGGCAGACCATTAAATTAGCAAAATGAAGACTAAAATTGCCCTAAAAAGCCCACTAGTGATGGACTCAGCTGACCCTAAAAGAATATGCTTAAATTTAGTTAAAGGTCTATTTATATGCAATTTTAATTTGTACGGAGAGGGAAATATTGGAGGGAGACTAGCGAGATTTAAGTATGTAGGACTTTAACAGATTTGAATGGATAAGAATTGGCAATGATGAAATAATACAAAACTAGGCTAACACAACCACCATCAGAGCAATGTTGAGACCTTGTGTGAGTGCATGTGTTTTCCCTCATAAGAACCAGATATTTTCTGGTAATGCATATTTAGAATGACGAGAAGATGGTGCCAAAGTAAAAACAGGCACAACCTTTCCAAAGAAAAAATAATTTAGGAACTAATGTTGGTTTTATGGTGCAGGGTGAAGAATTATTAAGTTTACTGAAAATCACATGGACTCACATACTGAAGACTAACCCATCACAACATGCCCCTCACAGTGAACAACAGTATTTTTTGCACTAATATCAATGAAGTCACTGCGTTGTTGAAAATGTGTTGCCTCGAGATTCAAGACGAAGAAAAAATAATGATTAGCACAAAATTTCTTTTTTTTTAAAGTAGTAATCCAGAAAGTATGTGAAGCAAGTCAAAATGAAAGTAAGAAGATTAGCAGACAAATAAAAGAGGGACAACACAAAACTAATTAGCTGTCATCATATGCGACAGTGTCTGAATTTAACACTCATCACTCGATTAATTGTTTGGAGAATTTGAACAAGAGGACACACACAGACACAAACTACACAATCGATCTCAATAGATACTTAAACCCTAATTCCTGTTCTGTTTTGTTTTGTTTCTTTTTACCCCAGTTTCAACATGGAGCCAAGTTACGACTTCCTGCACATCTACGAGGGGGAAGACTCTAATGGTCCGTTACTAGCAAGTCTCCAAGGCAACCAGGCCCCAGAGCGGATAGAGAGCAGCAGTAACAGTCTCTTCCTCGCCTTCAGATCTGATGCCTCACTGGGCATGTCTGGGTTTGCCATCGAATACAGAGGTAATTAAAACCCTCAAAACTTTCCCTAAAATACAGTGTTCTTGTACATTTCTCTACAAGGTCACATATAGGGTGGAAATCTTCTTACAGAATGACCAAATGTTTGCAAACAGTCTAATCTGCAGACTATTGATTCGTCCTTTTAGCGAGTGTTTGCAAGGTGCATGATAAGCATGAAAGGGAGGAAAGCACAAATAACAGGAGGAGACATGCTGCTAATTTACGAATTCTGCAAAACATAAAAAGATCACACAATTTAAGCTTTTCTCAGATGGTCAAAGAAAATGTTTTACAAATCAAGCTCACTATGCCAGTATTTCTAAATCCCACAGTACCTATAAGCACTCCTGCACTTGCATAGTGTCATGGAGGGCAGCCCCAGATTTAATCCAGGAGCTGAGTGGGAAATGAGTAGCTGTTTCAGTGAATCAGTCATTGAATACATGCAGATTGCAGCTGCAAAGTCATTGAAAACTGCAGCACACATACGTGCAGCACCATTTCTTAGTAAATCTGGCCCTGTGTGCTGAAACAAAAACAGTCATTGTCACTAAATGTGGTGTTTGTGAAGTGTAATGATTAAAATGTTGATACAGTAGTGTGTTTTCAGCAGACTAACTGCGTATGCTACTAATTTCCCCCATACTGTACATTAGAGGTGCTTTTCAGTTGAAGGGCCATGCTGTTCTATGTCAGCTCATGAGTTGTTTACTTCTGCAGATTATGGCTCATCCTGATTTTACAGATGTTGCTTGACTGGGGGTGATTTAGCAGCCAGAGTTGATGTGGAATTGATGATTAGATGTTTGTCTGACTGGGGACTAGATCTGCTCTGTCAAGTTTTATAAACTCCTTTTTTTCTCTTGTTTCTCTTGCTCCATTTATCTCTAATTAAAAAAAGATTATCTCCCTTTCTGTTGTCTGTCTCCTCATGCTACCTCACACCTCTGTACTTTTGTCATTAATTCACTATCTTTCATCTGCCATCACTTTAATTAAAATACAACCTTAATCATCTCCCTGTTTCACTTCCATTTTGCCCTCCACCTTTCTCGCTTTCTCTCTCTGTCTGTTGGTTTCCCTCTGTCAAGCCCAATATCTCATTGTTATTGGGCGATCACAGTAAAGCAAACAAGCTGGCCCGATGCCAAGTCATAAAGATGCAAGACAGTTTTTTGCCATGGCTGACTCTTTCTCCTGTTTTACTTGTGTATTCCTGTCGTCTTCTTTCTCCTATTTTACCCTTATTTGTTCCTTCTTCTCCCATGAGGGGAAATATAAATTAGAAGTTAACAGAGGACATTTAATACAGCCTATATTAGAGCTAAACAACTAGCAGCATGTCGACTAAATTTGGACCATATTTGTAACCGAAATAGTTTTTCCCACTAATTGAGGCTGAAAATGTCCTTTATTGTGCTGGTATGTTGTAGAAATAAACAAGTACAGATGTTAGCTTTAGCTGTTTATTCTAATTCTGCTGAAAATAACAGAGATCCAGCATTAATAGCAAATAGTCGCAGTGTTTTCTCCTGCAGCATATGCCTGGTGCTGGGATCTAGTTAACTAACCAGATGTCTTTCTCTTTATGCCTCACAGAAAAACCAAGGGAGGCCTGTTTTGATCCTGGTAACATTATGAACGCCAGTCGGACAGGTTACGACTATAAACTGGGATCTCAGGTCTCGTACAACTGCCATCATGGCTACACAACAGTTGGCGGGGATACCATCACCTGTGTCATGGGGCATGATGGGAAGCCAGTGTGGGACAAGACCCTGCCATCATGTAAAGGTAGGAGAGGCACATATAACTGCATCCCTGCAGACACGTGCACCTTAATGACAGAACGCTCATTTCAAGCAAAAACTGCAGATGTTTAACGGCTAAAAAACAGCCTGCTTTCACAAACACTCAGTGGTTGCTTTATTAGAGGTTTTAACTGAATAATATATTTAATTTTTGTTGTGTTGAACTGTGTTGGGGATTCAGAGCGATACAGCGATGTATCATTTCTTTAAACAACTGAAGTAGCCAACGACTGCTAAAGAAGAAGCATAAAATGGCTCCATACAGCCTGCCTATGTAATTAAACTCTCCATGAAGCCCCTAGGTCCCAAATTTTTTTGAAAAAAGTTATTTACACGGATACTTTTTTGAGGCAAAATCTTCACCGTAGCCATGCAGGCTGAAGGCGTTAGCCCGTATCTCCTCTGAAGTTGGTGTATAAACTTGCACAACGCCACTAGACGAGATCAAGAAGAACTCGCAATCTCTGCATACCTCAGTGCTACCTGGAAGCTTGCATTACACATAAAAGACAACTCCGCTCACACACAGTGATTTGTAACGCTTAACACTTCCAAGAGAAGAAAATGGTCAACAACTCTATCATAACAGAGAAACATTATTTATTTACTGAGCCTTTTTTTTTTGAGCCAGCTTGAGGTCAAACTTGTGCACCCCCTTCTGACTGGCGCACGCTTGTGCTTTTAGCTTGGCAGCTACAGTAAAGATTTACTCCTATAAAAAGATGTAAGCATCTTTATGGGATACACGGGACAACATCATTTTGTTGCTGTTTTTTAAACTTTTTTTAAGTTTTAAAACAAGTCCCAAGCTTCGCAGCTGTTTAGGAGAATGCTGCAGTGCTGTTCTGCTCTCAGGGTTTCACCTGACCCTTCGTAGTCGAGAGGGTAAGTAGATGATGACTGAATTATTTTTGGGTGAAATGTTCCGTTGACTGCAATCATAGTATTAGCATATGATTGGATTTGCACATTTGAAACAATGTCAGCAAACCTTTGTAGAGGTTGAATTAATGGCAAAGCTTTTGAATTGGATTTTAATAGTTTGTATAGTAATAATGTTATGATGATTAGGTTGTGATTGGTATTGGTGTGTGTGCGTAGATGTGTGTGTGTGTGTGTGTGTGTGTGTGTGTGTGTGTGTGTGTG
>JAQMCX010000001.1:17671192-17750138 GCA_029814765.1 Acanthurus leucopareius | reverse complement strand
GTAATAAAACCCGTGAAATTGTTGAGATCGTCTGTCGACTGCTTTGTGGGTCCATTGTCTTTTGTGTGTGCCTGATAAAAATGGTAAAAATAACCACAAACCAAGAGAGGGAGAAGTTACAATGAGGCTGGAGGTGGTAGAATATACAAACACGGCTGTAAGAAGCTTCAAATGCCACATTCTGCAATTAAAATACATGAAAAAGAGAAATCACCATACTGAGTCGCCGGGGAACAAGCTGGCTGGCGGTGAAGTGGCTGAATGAAAATCAGATGTGCTGCTCGCTCGAGCCTGGCGTCCACCGGGGACACTCCAGCTGTGAGCCGGGACCACGAGATGTCGGCTCTTACATCCAAAGTGCCAGCAAACATGATTCAAGAGCCTGGAGACGCCGAGCTGCTCCGGAGAAGAGCTGAGGGCTGCAGGTTTCACAGGCAGGATTTCCTTCTTCTGAGCTTCAGTCTCCAGTTTCAGACTCCATTCTCAGTAATAATTAAACATGAAAACATCAGTGTTAGAGGATGAAACATTAACGGCTCTTTAAAACATCTACAACAGAGACTTTTAATGTGGAACAGGAGAGCGTCTTTAGAACGAGCATCAAAGAGAGAACGAAGAGTTTTCAGTGTTTCGTCTCTGTGGCCAAACACATGCACAAATAATGAGGATGACAATAATATAACATCACAGAGAGGGAAACACTTTGTTCAGCACATCATAAATAGAGATTTAAGAAGACAAACAGTAATATCCACGTCTGTAAGATGTTTTATTGAGGATTTGTTTGCAGAAAGTGTCGTCACGTCCTGGTTGCATTCGTTTTTTAAAAAGAATTCGGACTATCAGATTTGTTGGTAGACAGTGAGTTTAAAGCACTGAGCAGGTAACAGGAAGCTTCGTGTTCTCCTGCAGTGTGTAGAAACTCTGACTGAACACCAAGTTAAACCGACGCCAGTGAAGACAGAGTCGTAGTGAGGTTGACCATTTCCTGTCACACCTCTTCATGAACACGCTGCTGAAAACTGAACAAAATCACACAAAATATTCAGAATCTGTGTTTTTAACTAAATATGACACATTTACACGACCACACACATGAATTCACATCACTGTATGCACTTTCAGTAGAAATTAAATTTTCTATTACGATGTTTCTTAGCTTGTAAACAAACTCTCGTTTTTAATTACTTATCAAATATATTTTTATCAACTTATTAAAATTTATCTCCTTTTAACATCCTGAACATCAAAGCATTTCTTCTATGAAGCTTTTTAGTGGATGAAGGCGGAAACATTCAGAGCATGCACACATGTCTGCCTTGCTTTTCTCAACAACCAGGAAGTGAACACAAACAGGAAATGAGCTCACAGGATGTGAGGTTATCGGTAAGCAAATATCAAAATAAATCATTCTTACAGAGAATATATCAATACATCATTCTAACTAAAACAAGTTGCAGATAATTATTTAAAGGAGAAATTTGTAAAAACTAAAGAACGCCTCAGAGGCAGCACAGGAAGCCCCAGTTTTCCACTCACACCTGCTCACCTGCTGCTCATCAGGACACACCTGTGACCTGGTTCTGCTCTGTCTGAACTCACCTGGTGGTTTATATGATCTCCACCTGTTTCACGGCTGCAGTTTTCCACATGTAAACCTGGTTTCAGTCGTCCATAATCTGCTCCAAAGTTCTGCTTTTCATTCCTCATCACGGTCAGGAGAAACATCTCGTTTACCTGATATCGATATCAGGCAGCTCAAACATCCGCAGCCTCAGGGCTCACCATCGATTTTTCACACATCCTGTCTGAGCTCAAATTAAACTAAAGCAACATGTTTGAGAGGAAAAAGGCTCAACAATCACATCAGAGCGTTCACACACCCACATGGTTTAACTGGCGTCCACATACTTTTGGTCACACAGGAAGAAGAAATGAACTAATGATGTTTCAAACAAGAAAAACAATAAAGAGAATTACTCACAATAACTTTGGTTTGTGTTGTATTTGATTTAACCTCTCAGATTATGTTTAATACAATCTGAACTATTGATCACATGGGAAGGAAAGTGTGTGTGTGTGTGTGTGTGTGTGTGTGTGTGTGTGTGTGTGTGTGTGTGTGTGTGTGTGTGTGTGACAGGGAGGACAGATCAGCAGTCACTGGTGTTTAGAGACAGAAGAGACGGCCTGAAGGAAAACACTCAGGAGAAATTAAGACGTCATGCTGCTCTTTGTTTCATTTAAGCGCCGATGCCGAGGCTGAGAGGAAGCGGCTGCTCGTGTTCCCAGACTGGAGAAAAAAAGAAACACAGAACTCAATAAGATTAATAAAGACTTCAAAGCTGCTCGAGTCTCAGCTTTGAAGTCCACGAGCAGTCGCAGATCTTTGTGTAACATCGTGGAGAGGTTCTCTGTCTTCATTCATGTCTGGAACATCTGAAAACAAAGCGTGGCGTCGTCCCCGTGGAAGGACGTTTTCCCGTTCTTGCTGGACCCTTAAAGCACGTTTGATCTGTTTGTTTGTGCTTCTTGTATGTTTAATGAAGCTTCATGCTGCTGGAAACCAAAAAGATTAAGGAGGTTTTTTTTCTGGTTTGACAAGGAATTAATTATCCGTGTCCTCAAAAGAATCTTCTGATGGAAAACCAACAAGTTCATTCAGGAGGAACAGAAACTTGTTTTTCTACATTTACATTTGAACTTGCAGAGCGAGGAAACGCTGAGCCGGTGCCGTGAAGCTGCTCGCTGGAAAACAGGTCAGGTCATGTATTTTGTAAGAAACAAAAAAATTTCTGTAACAGATGGAAAAAACGAGAACATTTATGTATAAAATTTTTGAATCTATGAGGAAGTTTTTAGATGTTGGCGCCCCCTGTGGACAAAAGCAGAATAACCATGGATGATGGATATGAGGCTCATCCAGCTTTAACAAGCTGTGATGGAGTCAGATTCCCACCACAGACATGAAGAACTTTCTTTATTGTTTCAAACTGTGTCTGAAAGCAGCAAACAGGATTTTTACAGATGATCAGAAGAAGATTGAAGGATTCTGAAAATACCTTCAGGATCTCACAGGTTTTTCAATTATTTTAGTTAAAAAAATAACTAATAAAGCAACTGTTGAGCTTCTGCAAACCCAGTGCAAGCAAGATTTTTAAATCAAAAGCATCTAAAAGGAAGTTTGTAGGTTGTGGCGCCCCCTGTGGACCAAAGATAGAACAATCATGGAGGTCAGGATGTGAGGCTCTTTCATTTCAAACCGTATCCTGACAGCAGCAGCTGTTTGTAATTTGAGACAGAAAACAGGATTTTTTCCAGATGATCAGAAGAAGATTGAAGGATTCTGAAAATACCTTCACAACCTCACAGGTTTTTAAAATTATTTTAGAGAAACAAAGAACTTCGGACACGATCACAATGCAAGCAAAACACAAACCGAACGTTTTATTTGTCTGACTCCTGATATACTTCTGTGTCTCTGCACAGGAACAGTGAATCTTCTTATTCTAAGTTCACAGCAGGTTTCCTTTGCATGCAGGGAGTCTTTGCTCAACATTAGCATGAGGTTTGAGTTGCATAAAGCTAAAGGTGGTATGGATTGTTGTGGAGGGCCCTGATAAATGAGGCTGAGCGTTCTGCCTCCGTGGGCAGTCCAGTCAGGGCTGCTGCCGCGTTCCGCCGAGCGAAAACAACTCTGGCAGTAAGTGTTTATTGCCCTTGAGCGAGTTTTCCACCCACTTGCATCCATCTCCAATTAATTGTCTGGTTTATTTACACCTTGCTGTTCCAGGCAAATGAGAGTTTGCATTCGAGGGAATAAATGTTTTCCTCCTCTCACCTCTCCGTCACGTCCTTTCTCTCCTTCTTTTCGTCTGCTCTCGTCCGTCTCTCACCATCTCTTTCTTTCTCTTTTGTTTGCTTGTTTTTCCTTCTTTTTTCTCTCCTCATTTCACTTTCTCTCCTCACTTCCATCCCTCCGTCTCTGCCTCCGTCTCCACCACTCTGGAACGGTGAAATGAAAATAATTGGCAAGGTGTCGAAAATGCAAATTGTTTGGGTCGGCTAATTATCTCGACATATGCCGTTTGAAGTGTCACAATTTCCTCTCTTTATTTATTTATCATGTTTCCCTCTCGGCGTTTCCTCGGAGTGTTTCCTCCAGCTGCACGGACGGCAGAGAGCACCGGGCTTCGGATGATCACTGAAGAGGTTTTTCTGTTTCACTGTTGCAGCTGGAACGGCCTCATTACGGCGTCTGATTGGCTGACAGCTGACGGACAAAACTAAACATCTGTGTCCTGCTTGTAATGAGACGGTTGAGAGTTTTATTCGGTGTGTTAAGTGGTTTATAAGCACAAACAAACAGACACAAACACAGTGAGATGCTTTTAAAGACAAACTGACGAGCTGAACTCTTCTCACATAAAAATATTAAATCATTTTGAATAAAAAGTCTAAACAGGAAGAGAAGGCTGTTTCTGATGTTTCTGGTGTTATCCAAACACACTGACATGACATCAGGCAGAGCGATGACTGACGGCGGCAGAGTTTTATCGATAAAAGAAAACAGAACAGAAATAAGTCGATGAAGCAGTGAAGGGAGTTTATAATTTGTCTCTAAAAAGCAGAAAGTTACTGTAAACCTGCTGTAACTTAAACACTCGGCATTTTCAACCACCGAAAAAAAAAACCCTTCAGAAGTTCTGAGCTTCAAACCTTTTGCACGATCACTCAAAGAGCTGAGCTGCATGTGAATGAGATGAGAGCTCATTATCAATACTCACTATTGATCAGCTCCAATAAAACAGTTTGCAAACCTGTTTTATTTGCTGTAAATAAAGATAAGAAACAGCTGGTGAGGTCAGACTGTGTCCTCTCTCAGGTTCAGTCTGTGCTGCATGGATCCAGATGTTTTGGCTGATTTCAGTGTGTATTAATTCATTTGTGTGACTTGAAGAAAGAAGAGCCTCTTCAGCTGAGGAGGTTTCCATGTTTGTTGACGCTCTTTGGTTGGTTTCTTCCATTGTAACGATGGTTCCCTTCCATTAAAACATTCACTGTAGCTTCTGTATTTTAAGTTTTTTGTTCTTCTGTTTGCTGTTTTTGTCTAAAACATTTTTTATTTTAAGGCTGAAACTGTTTTGTTTTTCATTTTTCATGTTTAATCTTCTTCCTTGGTTGATTTTCACTTCAGGTCAGATCTTTATTTCCTCTGCATTCGGATTAAATCTCTCATTCAGAAAACACATGTGCACATCAGCTTCACATGGACACAACAGACGAACATGTGTGTGTTTTCTTGGAAAAACATCTTCCAGGTCTGAGTCAGCGATCTCAGCAGGTCTCGTTCAGGCACTTTGAATAAGAAACTGTTGCTTCTAAATGTTAAAAAGCACTTTTCCTTCTTACAGTCCAAGATTTGCTTCTCAGACGTTAGTTTTTGGCCCCGAGAGGCCTCCAGTCACCGTCCACGAGCTGAGGCGGCTCTTTAACGGACTGAGGTGTGATTACAGCCGAGGAAGCTTAATTTAGATAGCAGCCGCTTGATGGTGCAGGCCTGCTGGGGGCCGGTTATTAAATCCATGCAGAGATCAATGCAGAGAGTCTATCGCTCGGCTAAAGCAACGCTAACATGATTTATAACATGTTTGGCTAATCTATCGATTTATAACGTGGTGGAAGCCATCGATGTTGTTTCTCTGTTAGATGAGAGTAAACACAGCTAGCTGTGAGTAATGGGTTGTGAACTCCCTCCTCCCACACACACACACACACCGAGAAACAGTGTGTGAGGCGCATGAACACAAATTTAATCTCAGAGAATAATGAACACACACTTCAGAGTTCAGACTGCATTTATGGAACAACAAAGAGAAATTTACACCAATCACAGGTTACAACAAACCAGCAGGGAACATGTGCATGTACGCTGAGAGACACACACACACAGACACACACACACACACACACACACACGCACACACACAGACACACACACACACACACACACACACAGACACACACACACACAAACACACACACACATACACACACCACAGGGTGAAATATGTAGGACAGCAAATACACTTTCAGGTTTATGTGTCATAACTCTAAGATGCATAGTTATGAATATGAGACACAACAAAATGCAGTTTACACAAACACAAAGCAGCTACACACACACACACACACACACACACAAACACACATGCACACGCACACACACCGTTCAGACTGTTAGTTGATGCTTTTATTGCGTCTGACTCAGACTCAGTAAACATTTATGACTCACTGACTGAGTGACGCATGTGATTATATACTGATACATACCTGCACACACACACACACACACACACACACCACATGCACACTGCTCACACACACCACATACACACACTGCTCTCTCCCCTTCTTTTACTCTCTATCCCTCTTTCCACCCCTCTGTTGCCATGGTAACCGCTCTAGGGCAGTCTCCTGCGGAAGTTTCTGAGCGAAACACACATGCCGACCCAAACACACACACAAACACGCACACACACACGCACACACACAAACACACAGATACACCCGTACTGATGCTGTATGATAAAGCACTAGCTGCTGTCAAACTTATTAAGGATGTGTTTAACCTTTATTGTGTTGGGAATACACAGCCAAAGTCATTATGTTCCCCTCACATATTTTTAGGCACATTTCAGAGGCCACCCTCCCTGCTGATAATCTACCAGCTTTTTTATTGTACCTGCTGTCAATTTCAGGAATGTTGAGTTTAATTATTCATCAAATGAATTTTGGTATTAGAATATTCTCCTATGTGTTCAAAAAACAATAATGTACTGTGGCACGGGAACAACTGCAAGATACAAAATGCGACTGTGTGTGTTGTGATCATTTCAAGAGGTCACATTGTGACAAAGAAATGTTAAAGTTTGTGTTTGTATACACTGAAGGAGAGATGATGAAGAGAACATAGAGGGAAATTGTTTTGCAAAAGGATTTTAGTTGAGTTTTAGAGGTTTGATAAAACAGTATTGTAAGTTTAGCTGTCTAGAACAGGAGTGGGCATTTATTTTTCCTCAGGGGCCAAATGATAAACCCAGTCTGTTGCCAGGTGCCAAGCATATTTTTTCATGCCTTAACCTCTCGTTTTATCACCAGATCAAATCATAGAAAACATGCTTAATATGTAATATTTATTATATTGAATGTCACTCCAAACATGCAGGAGTCTTTGATAATAATGTGCACTGCTGTTTTAGATGAAAATGTACCATCTTAATAAACTAAATAAAAAATCTCTCAGCATGTCAAAAGACAAAAACAACCAAAGAACAACCAAAGAGGCAGATTTAACAAAACAACAACAGAACAAACAGACTTGATGAAGAAAAAAATTCCAACGAGTACTTTGTCTCCTATACACACATGCACATTGTAGCTTTTTCATTCAATTAGGAGAACATGAGTTTGTTTGCTGGATAAACCTCTGTGAATAAGTAATGCCTTAAAAAAACAACCTTGACAAAATAATGTTTTTTACACACAGCGCATTCAAACGTGGAGTGTTTATGCTGTCATTGACACAAACAACACCTGTATTCCTGTTTGTATCTCTGAAAAGAACTGTTGCCTTGACCTGTGCAATGGTCACTATGACAGTCTTTTGTACTACAGCAGTGAGGCTTTTGCTGCAAAAAATTGTAGTCTAACAAGTAAAGCCTCTGCTTTCCTCACCTTCTTACGGATTTTTGTATTTTTCTGCATGTTTTGTGTTAAAGTGACAACTCAAGATGTAGATTTTGAAAACAACCACGTGTTTACTACCAATCTCAGTAAAAAAAAGGTGCTTGACAGACCAAAACTTATTAAACACCCTACATTTAACATCGACCTCATGGTTTTTAGCTCATTTTAGAGAAGCTGAGTTCAAATAAAATGTCTATCAACTGCTTTCCATAAACAAGAGAAACTCCCAGTCATGCTGATCCTCAGCCGTCTCAACAAATGACGTAATGTGTTCAAACATCACTCACATCTACAACAGCTGTAATTTTTTTGTTTTTGTTTGTTTTGAGCTGTATAAGTAAAATAGAGTGGAATGTCCAAGACAGAGCCGTCATTTGTTCTGCTGGCTGTTCAAAGCCCAAGTCTGGTCCAGAACTCAAAGCGATAGTAAAGTCCTTTTTTGTACATATCTGAGACAAGTCATTTGTCTTGACCATTAGACTTGAGCCAGAGCCCAAGAAATGTAAAAACAGAGAACTTATTATTAAGATAAATCAATGTTATGACATACTTCATCTTGTTTATTCCTTTTTTCCTCCTGTCTTACAGCTGTTGGTCTAACCACATGTCCGGAGCCAATGATCCCAGCCAATGGCATTAAAACTGGAGACAGATATATGGTCAATGAGGTGGTAGCATTCTCTTGTGAACCTGGCTACACATTACAGGTAATGTTTAACAATATGGGTTTTTATACTGATGGGACATATTTACCCAACTGGTGTCTGAAACAATTAAGCAGGCATGCAAAAAAGTAAAAATAAATTTCAACACTGAATAAACACCTAAATTATAGTCCCGTTCTTAGATGTAAAAGAAAAAAATAGAAATCTAAATTTATATCTTTGAGATTGTTAAGATTGTACATTATCTCAAAAATTTCTGTAGTTTTATTCAAAATGTGTCAGTGTTGCCAACAGTATCTAAGTTCTCCTAAAGCTAATCCACTGTACTTCTATACTTTCAGGGCCACTCACACATTTCCTGTATGCCAGGAACTGTGCGTCGATGGAACTATCCACCTCCTCTTTGTATAGGTACAACACACACACACACACACACACACACTGACACAAAAAAACACACTGCTTTGCCGTTGTGAATGATAGAATCATTGTGGGGGGACCTTACACACCCTACAGTGTGTAAGGTGTATTTAAATCTTTGTGTCCTCACCTGTCACCAGTCCTAAACTATGTATAAAATAAGGTCAAGCTGTAAACTTTCAGGATCTTACTGGGTATTAGGACATAAACATTCATGCCCTTGGCCTTGGTTGCTATGGTGAGGGCAGATGGGGAGAGTCTGCACAAATAACTGTAAGACACAACACCGATTATAACAAAGGGACTGTGTGACCCAGCCATCAACTTTGCACTACCAAAGTGTAAAGAAGTGTAGTAGCAGACAGAGAGGTGAAAAGGCCTATGGACTTAGAGAAATTCCTTCACAGAGGGTATAGAAAATCAAAATCAAAATTTAAGTTATTGATGACAGCTGAAAAATATATTCGGATAAGATTAATCAGGTGACTTGTGATTATTTGGCTATTTTTGTATGGCTGTGATATGGTTTTTTGTTTTTTTTTATCATTTGTTGTTATTAAGTGTATTCTGGTGTTTTTTGTTGTATATTGTTTTGAGTCTGGTGTGCAGAATTTATTTCCTGTGGCAAAATTCTTTAAAATAAATTTCATTAATCGATTCAAAATGCAATTACATCCATTCACAGTAACATATAATAACAACATTCCTTAATGAATAAATAAATTGTGATAATAAAAAAAGAGGAATAAAAACGTGGTGTTTCTATTCAATCAGTACATTTAATTTTATCACATCAAATTCAGATTTGTGGAAGTAAGCAACTTCTTGACTGACACAGGGTCAGTGATCCATAAGATCAATGTACCTGCTGAGCACAAACTGCTTTTCGTACCTCTGAGAGCCCTCCTGTCTTCTACAATAGTGTTAAGACGCCTTGATTACATTGATGTTTTAGTTTAGACCTGAATTTAGTACTTTGTGGAAACTTGTAGCATGTCTGGGAAGCCAATTCCAGTCAACTTTGACATTCAGGACTAACTAAAGTCAGCCCTGCCACAGCATCCGTCAGTATGTGTCAAATCCAGAATCTCCAGCCAATTCATGATCAAATCTGCCAGGAGAGGAAAGGCAGAAGTGTTATTGGCTCTTAAACCACCTGATATCTCCAAAAGAAGAATGCTAGACAAACAGCCAAACAACTGAGTGGTATATTTTATTAATATGAGCAGTGGTCAATCAGGTCCATAACCCTAAAACATTAGTTTCTTTTATTTTGAAAATAAAGCCTGATTTAAATTTTAGTGATTTATGTACTCACATGCAACTTTGTTAGACATACCAGAATAATATGTCACAGTCCAATACAGCTTTTCTGCCAAGAAGACTATTTTTATATATAGTTTATTCTATTTTATTGTGTGATTTTGTTTATTGACAGTTACAGAGGTGTTCATTCATTTATGTCTTTTCACACTGAGGTCAAAGTTGGTGCTGGAATGCATTACATTCAGATGTGTTAATATTTTTCTGCCTCCCACCCATGAATGAAAATAGGAAGGACAAAGGAAAACAGTCTTTTTTGCTGTACTGTAACCTTCTTCTTGTTGGAACAAAGGAGGATGAAGTGCCGATCATTGCTCATGTGTTGCCTGTTTTAACAATGTGTTTTCTCTGCCTGGCTTGTCAGCTCGTTGCGGAGGGGTGTTGTCTGAGATGAGTGGTGTCATCCTCAGTCCAGGTTTCCCTGGCAACTACCCAGGCAACCTGGACTGCACCTGGCAAATCACCCTGCCAACTGGATATGGTAAGTATTATGGGATGGAAGAGCATTCCTAAAAAGATTGTGTCACTTTCAGTACATCTGTCGGTGTAGTTGATTTTAAGCACAGAATCTGCAACAGTAACACATGGTTTATTGAAAGCTTCACCACATGTTTAATCGGAGGCTGACACATGGTGCGGCTGGTTAATGACTACTGTAACTGGTATTTTGAAAAGCATACCCTTTTATTTTTTTGTGTGCGTGGCATTCAATGTCCCTGTGTGTAGTTATAAGCAGTTTTTAATCAATATGACAGCATTTATTTTCAGATATAATAAGAATACACTCAGTGACACTAAAACTAAATTCAAGGTAACTTTGTTGATATTTTCTCTAAAAACAAGACCAAACCTCTGTCCTTGCAAGTTGTTATGGTGCAAGTTGTCAGTACATAAAAACAAGGTTATACAAGTTCTAAATCATTATATGATAGTCAAAAGATAAGGAGTGTAGCAGAGTGTGAAGTACTATAAGCTTATTGCACTTTCTCCCTGCGCATACATCATGCCTGTGTTTTATGATTCCGAAAGGAATAAAAAATTTCAACAGTTCATATTTTTTATTGTTTAATATTATTCATTCTATACAGTCTATTACATTAGTCTGAATTTACATTCTGGCATAGATAAAGTGTATTCTATTCTATTCTATTCTATTCTATATTCTGTGTTTGCATTCTAGGAGCCCATATTCAGTTCCAAAACTTCTCTTCTGAAGACAACCATGACTTCCTGGAGGTTAGGGCTGGACCACAGCACAGCTCTACTCTCATTGGACAGTTTACTGGCTCACAGATCCCACCAACTTTGCTGAGCACTACCCACCTGACAATCATCCATTTCTACAGCGACCACTCTGAGAACAGGCCAGGGTTCAAACTGAACTATCAGGGTAGGTTCATGTGTGGTTTTAGACCAATTAAGATTTGCTTTTTGCAGAGTTAATTGCAGACACAAAAGGCTAAAAACCCTGAGGTGTTACTGCAGGCGCTTCCAGTCGAAAGCTGCCCCTTCGAGGGATGCCAAGGGAACAGGCTTGTATTCAAATTGAGCCTACTGTTTAGTTTCTCCAGATTTGGGGTAGGGAACACAAGATGGTAGCTTGAAATATTTAGAAAAAAAGAAATGGTCTCTGCAAATGTTCTAAATAAATTAACATCCAAACAGTGTTGCCAAATTACAAAGCCTTCCCAACTCTGAGAAATGAAGGGTAGGAAGGAAAAAAAAAAACGTATTGCTATGATGTTTTGAGCTTTGATCCATGGATGAGTCTTGCTAAAGACTTAAAAAACCTTTTGGCTGTCCTCTCATCATTAAAAGAGATGGATTGTTAGTAAGCCCCTGTGAGAGACTGGCATCTTGTCCAGCAGGCGTGACTTGTAGCACTAAGTGTTTAACTTCAAAGACGCAAAAGTTGCACTGTGGGCTTAAATGCCAGCAGAGCTACAACAAGGCTGAGAGACTCGCACATAAGCAAACTCTCATTCACATGCATGTAATATATATATTTTTTTCTCTCAATTTACAAGGGCAAAGTCCCATCACACTGCGTTCCTTGTTACAGCAGGGTCCCACTGTTAAAATATGGATGTTGTGAACATTGTTTCCTCACATGGAGTTGCACCAGATTTTTTTTTATTATTATTTATTTATTTATTTTTTAAGTGACAGCAAAGATATTCAGCAAGAGGAAGCAACCCACACAGAGGTTCATGAGGCTACCCTCAGTTGTGATAAATGAACACCACTGGTAGTGACTTAGCCTGAATGCATGCTTTTTTCACATTTGCCCTACTCACACATACAAACTGCAGCTCTGTGCTCAGGCCGAGGTGTTAATATGTGCACAGTCACAAATCTTTTGTAGGATAAGTGTCGGATGCCAGAAAATCAGTGTCAGTAAATAGAAGTGAACCTGTTTGCTGACTCTTCTATCCCAGTGTGACTCAGAAAAGCATAAGGGATCTCTGAATCCAGTTTTTGCATTTGACACTCTGACATTTCTCTTTCTTGGTTGCTGTTTAAAAGCCACATGTACTTTGAATATTACACAGAAAACTTTGAGCCTACATTTTTTCACATTTTCTCCTGCTCCTCTTTCAGCCTGTGATATTTCTAAATCCTCTCACATTCCTTTCCCTTAATGATGCCACCACATGAGACCCCAACATCTGTCACCACTTGCTTTTTGTCCCGTCTCCATTTCTACCATGTCCAATCTGTTTTGTCAGTATTTGTTTTACTGTCAGGATATAAAAGTCTCCCAGGATTTTAGATCTGACATTCTTAGGCATCCTCTGTGGCACCTCACATCTGGACTTGGGACTCTCTAGTCCATTCTCTGTGGCAGCACAGGTGTTCCCATAACATATCCTGCGCCTTGATTGTGTTGTATGCAGTTCCATCCTTGCTTGCCATGAAACTCATGCCGGGGGGGGGGCATAAAAAGGCCTGTAATACTATTATGTCCTCAAGCAAGTGCTGGCATGCCATGGATACGTGTGCCAGATAACTGTGTAGTCGATCTGTTAATGTTGCACCGACTACTTCAGCCGCAGTGAGTCACTGAATTTTATGCCTCTTAAATTCTGTCAGCTGTAGATGGAAAAGTGGTTTCAAGACAATTAATCATGATTTCCATTTTGTAGTTGTATCATGGGATAATGTGAAATGCCACTGTGTAAGGCTATAGAGTAGAGTAAAGGGGGCAACAATGCAACTACATTGTATTTATTCATTTAAGCACAAATGTACGCCTACATACCTTTTTCTGACATCTAAGAGGTGTTTCTGAAATTAAACTGGATAATTTCTGTCCTTGTAATAATTTCTTCTTAATCTCATTCTTTAGCCTACCAATTGCAAAACTGCCAGGACCCGTCTCCTTTCTCCAATGGTGACATCATCAACAGTGACTACAGCGCTGGCCAGTCAATAACTTTTCAGTGCTACCCTGGTTACGTTTTGATTGGACACCCAGTGCTAACGTGTCTGCATGGGACCAATCGGAAGTGGAACCATCCATTTCCACGCTGTGAGGGTGAGAAGAATTTTAAATATTTAGAGTAATGAATGTTCACTTTTCATTTAAGCCACTTAAAGTTGTGTCTGTATTATTTGACTTGTGTTATCACTTCAACACATCCCCATCCCTCACATATTAATTGTATTTTAAAATCCAGACCCTTTGATATTCTGTCATCCTAATTAAATTCTTGAAAAAAAATATCATCTCATCATTAATCTCATCTTTCATTAGTTACCTGAGCTAGCAGGGTTAGCAGTTAAGTAGAAAGTGCATGTTCGTGTGTCACTTGGATCCTTTACTTAATACATCACTCGCAACATCATTGCACTTATGACCACGACTACTGCTGCCTCTACTCATGATGACGTTCTTTACTGTCCACAGTTCACATGTTGATTGATCCTTGTGTTCTTGCCTGTTAGAAAAGAGGTGACAAATTTGCAAATAGATCATCTTCTAACTCTACTTTTTACAGCTCCTTGTGGCTATAATGTCACAGCTGAAAACGGGACCATCTATTCACCTCAGTACCCCAATGAATATCCCAACTCCCAAGACTGTAGCTGGCTCATCACTGTCCCCCATGGACATGGAGTTTATATCAACTTCACTTTGCTGCAGACAGAGCCTGTCACTGATTACATCGCTGTCTGGTAAGTCTGAGTACTCCTACACTCGAAGGTGCATGCACATGCTTGCAAACCTATACGCACAAATGCATAAGCTTCCTTTCGATGTTGCCCTATATCCGGTGACTGATTGCATCACTGGTGCATAAGTTTTCAATGTACTTACAGCCTATCTCCTTTCTGTACACGAATTAGAAAATGGTGATGTTGAATCCACTTTTACCTTTTTTTTTATTCACCCCTTTCTGTCTCTTTCATTCTTTCACACATATTTTTGAGATTTATTTTATCAGTAATAACCCTGTCCATGGCATTTTATGCATTTTAGTTGATTTGATCTTGAAAGGTAAAAGGTATGTGTCAATGTGTCAATTGTGTGTGACTTTTTTTTTTCACAAGGACGTACACACAGAACCATATATATCTGTATATAGCAAGGTTGATACATAGGGATTGCAGCTTTATAGACTCCTAACACATACGTAGATACATACTTTGTGCTATGCATACACTGACTCTCTTGCAGTAATAATGGGATTCAGTGCGTAGGTAAGACTGTAATATAGGGAGTGAGAGAGCAATGCATTTACAATGGGACCACTGACCAATTCAATCTAACTCAGTACCATGGCGATACGGAGACCCAGAGAGGGCTCAGGAACTCTGGCAGTAATGATTAGATTCAGTTGGGAGTGAGAAATATAATGAAATGGGTGGTGGAGTGAGGTTCACAAATCCAACAGGACCTGGCTGGATCTGACAAGCTTGGGTCAGTCCAAGAGAAATTCAGTTTATTAAATTCTCAGCAATTAGTTGTAGTCAGCACCATGTTTGCTATCAACAACAATACTGAACTAGTAAGTAAGTATTAGTAAGGAAATTAAGATCAAGAAGAATTTGGGCTCCGTCATTATTTGATGTTTGGTTTGGGACAGAAATATTTGATGTTTGAGTGTGGTTAGTCTTTCATTGTCATGCTTAAGATTCAAGATCTAGTAAGTGAACAATGAAATGCACAGAGTGGGCAAAGTAATACATTCACAGTTGGTGACTACTCACTTCAATCTCACCAGTCTCCAGAGCCATGGTTAAAGCTATGGAGAGGTACAGCACGGAGTTATTTGCAGTTTAAATGATTTCTGTGATACATGTGTTTTTGCACATTTAATGTGGAATCCTACAGAATCACAAAAGACATCTGTAATGATAATTCAGTGCACAGATGATGGAATGTTGCACTGCTTAATCTCGTAATATCTCAAACACATAAATGAATTTTCTAAGTGAATGGGAAATGACACTTAGGAGAGATGAGTGCTTTTGTCAGACCCAGTGGAGTCTGGGATTGTGGGGAACCCAGTGGGATGTGGGGTGATCTGGAGGTATACAGCTTTTGCATCACAGCCATATAAATAGAGGTGTACTGAAAACTACATCAGTACGCTGATTAATTCAATGAAACAATTAGCTAAGCTTGAAGAACCACTAAAGTTGCCCCCATTAACAATGATGTGGAGCTACAGAAACCTCTCAAAGCCAGATGGTAAGGTAAACGGAGCCTTGGCTTTGCAGAGAGAGAGAGAACACTCCTTTTCTCTAGACCCGCATCACCGGTGCCAAAAATGCCACCCTGAACAATTGGCATGTCCAAAATGTCCTCCTTCTCTTTCTCCGACAGGTTTGTGAGGTTGAACTATCTGACTCTTTTTACAACACCATCATTCCTATAAATTAACATGTGGCTCGGTTTTATTAAGATCTTATTTCCACAAAGGTTGAGTCAAGTTTCTTTGCTTCAGATGATTCAAGAGAGACTTGCATGGCGTTGCATTTGTGCAATACCATCAGTTACAGTCACAGGCAAGTAAAATACTATTACATTGGAAGGAGCCTAACCTTACACTTTTCTGATCATTCATTGTACCTCTGCTGTCAGTGGTTATGCTAATTACATCCTTTACCGCCTCCGTCTTTTTATGGGCTCTCATCAGTCAAACCTGCAAGTGATGTCTTCTGCCTTGTGCATTACTGTGTTCTGTATAATCCATATCTAAGTGATGCGAGTCTGCTGGTTTCTACCCTGTATGCCCCTGGGGTTTATGTGACGGCAGGCTGCATCCAGATGTCAGGGACTGAAGCCAAACTGTCTCTGTGGTCTATCACCAGTTGTGCTTGGCTTATTGCCCAATATCGCTGAACCATTTCTAACAGTGGGCTGCAAGACCAAAGCAACACAGTATTGTATGATGCTGTGCACTCACTCGCATTTTAAAAGATCAAATACAGTATTTTATTGTTTTTTTTCCCCAAACACACACATATATAAACAAACACTGTTTACTTGTTTTTATTGTTTTGTCGTTGTTTTTATTGTATTTATAAAATATTTAGTTCACCCTTTTGCTGGTTCTCTGACAAAAGATCAATGCAGAAATGCACAGTTTTTTCACCAAGCAATAAAATGTAACACTCAACTTGTGCTCTCAACTTTTATACTATAAATAAGCCTTTAGCCAAAGCAGAAGAAATAAGATTTAAGGTACAAAACAATATTTTGATCAAGAAATTCCTACAAATATCTATTTTCATAACACAGTTTTGTTGTTTATCAATTGAATGTCTTTATGGTGAAGTTTTTATGGTGGCATTTTTTATTTATGTTATTATTTATTTATGTTGTTGCATCTCCAGCAAAAAGATATCAGTTTAGCTTCAGTAGGTTTTGGCAATAAATCTACTCTTCTCTCCATTTTGTTGCTTTTGTAGCCGAAAAAAGGACCACTTTTGATGAACAGGTTAAAAAAGATACAAGGGATTTGTGTGGTTACTAAAATCAGCCCCTATCACTCTGTTAATGTAATTTTCCCATCCCCATTTTTTTTTAACCACCTTATGCCTGTGTCAATAAGCTGTATAAGATGGAGTAAATACATAAATGATCAATTCTATTGATTTTATTGATTTAAACTTGACTGTAATTTTACATTTAAGACGACAAGGCCAAGGGCGCTTGCTTCATGAAGGGACTGGTCCCAAAACAACTCTAATTACTCTCTGGCTGCTGTAGAAATTTTACACTTTTCAGCAAAAAGTGTAAATTATAATCACAGCCACAGATGTACATGTTTTGATAAATTAAATTGTATATGTTTTTTTGGCCCGGGATAAAATGACCATTGGGTCAGTATTTTTCATTAAGTAAAACAGAACCACAACATTTTTACTCCGCTTTGATTTAAAAAACCCAAATAGAAATTTTTGATTCTCTAAATGAGCTCCAACACCTTCGGAAGACCTTGAATTATTGAGGAGCCAAGAGATCCCAGGCTCTCCTCATGAATTAAAATTTAAAAACCCTTGTTTAATCCAATGGCATATTCATTAAAAACCTAAAACTGGGCATTTAGAAACTTTAGAAAATGTAACCTTTCAACAACATTCAATATTTAATGAGTGAAGTTAAGCCTTTAATCCATGGGCTTTGTTCAGTGAATGTGTTTGAAATAAGTGAAAAAAAGCAAAGAAAAGGGAAATTAAACTACGCATTTTTGCTATCCTTTAAATGAACAATGTGGAGTTACCAGATGTGTGTTTTACTTTATTAACAAAGGCTGCTTTTTGTTTCTCTTCCTTCCTGTAATTAAATCCAGTTGGAAATCCAAGCATTGCATTAGAAGTTCATAGTGATCCAAATCTATGATCTTCCTTTAGAGATGTGGCAAACTTGTGCCAGATTACTGTTGATTGATGTTGTTAGTCAACAATATATTTATTCATGATAATTTTAACAATAAATTAATTATTGATTGCAATGATAAGGAATCTGCAGAGATAGTTTTGGAGATAGTTGTAGATTCCTAATTTTAGGGTCATGTGAGGGTAATTGTTTTTTGAGAAAAATGTGTAGATTTCTACAAATAGTATGAGATTTTTTTTTTTTAACTAAAACTAATCAAGGTTGAACCTTAGGAGATACAGTGCAGGTAGCCTCAAGTTTCCTACTGTAGAGTTGCATCAGAGTGTAAATAGATATTATGTCATACATGCATATAATGAGAGTAGTTGCTGTAATTATTCCTTTATCATAACATGTTGACTTTATTAGGTACTGGTTGGATGGGGGGGGCGTGTAGGATATCAAGGTAAGGTATGTCATGATTCATTGTAGTTAGTTTCAATTCAGGTTTAGAAGATTACAGCTCAGTGATAAAAACATTAATAGATTATATAAAAATGTAAATGTAAAAAAAATAATATATGTAATATATATATATATATATATATATATATTACATTATTAATATGTAAATAAAAATGTTTGATTTGCATACATGATTTTATTATTAGGAGTTTGAATCATTAATTAAATTGTTCAGTGCTGCAGTGGGTCTCACTTGTACCAGCTGACTGCTGTTTTGCTCCTGTAATCTTTGGGTGATGATGTACAAAATATTCACACTTTAGTTCATGAGATGTTCTTCATACAAAACTAATTAATCAGACATCAAATCAAAAACATCCATGAAACAGCTGCCTTTTATGAAGATGAATTTCAAGATCACTCCTGTGTGTTGCACTGCCCTCGAGCTAAGTTCCACATTTTTCTTTTGTCAGCATTGCTTTATTTGCTAACATTTAGAAGATCAGTTTTTGACACTTGTGAATTAATTCAGAATTGTTTAAATTCCTATAACAATGCATCCAAAAAACATGACTCACAATGAAAGGGTTTAGTGGTATGTATTTCTACCATAGCGTCTTTTTGTAATTAAATAATTTAATTTAGAATGTTAAATTACACATTAATAAGCAATTAATGTTTGAAATTTTGTCCGTCAAATGTATCGCTAACATATCCTTGATCTTTTAAAATCTGGAGTTATACCCAAAAAATATTAAGGCTTTTTGGCATTCAGTTTTTCTAATACTGAATGAACAGAAAGGATATATAAAGAATATTTATTGCTATTAACACTTAATTTTTATACATTAATACTTATGAAGGAAAAAAACAAGAAACAAATAAATACTGCTATAATTGTTCCCAATTCAGTGTCCATATTATTGTTGTTAAATTATATACCTATGTATTGCTATAATTATACCACAGGTAGCTGTGCTCGTGTGTGTGTGTGCATAATTTTATCTTTTTTTTAAATTGTTTATTTCTAATCCTTGTGTTCTTCTTATACTGTTATGCCTGTACTTTTCAACAAATTCTCTGTCTCATCCCCCAATTTCACAGCACGCATCAAAAATATGAGGATGTGATGTATAAATCTTTGAATCTTGATAGAAAGGCAGTGATTCTTAACTGAGCCACATCTGACATCTGGCAGAGTATTTATGAATTCAGAAATCGTGAGCATCTAACGTTACTCACCAGTGGAAGAGGCACAGTGTGTTTGTGGATTAGCTTGCCAACCCCTGGCAACAGGCCAGAAAGTCCAATTCATAGCTCACCCATCAACTGAATCAGATTATACTCCGACTCCATCCTTTTTTACTCCATGGCTCCCAGACTGGCCTGGGGCCTACAGCAGTGCACTGGCCAGGCTACAAGAGGTAGCTCTAGAGTTGTTGAGAAAAACAAAGCTTGTCCGTTAGATGCAAGAGGAGTCACTAGGGTTTATTTTTGTTGGCCAGCTGTTGTACTGAGTCTAAAATTGAGTGTTTTTGTTTATATCTGGTTTTGTGTTGAGCGCCGACTGCCACCTCAGTGGAGGGCTAAGTCAATATCAAGTTATCATCATGAATGTTCCATGTTTTTTAGCAGTCTGTTCACAAGTATGCTCACAAAAAAATGCTAAAATTTACAAACATTAGTTTTGTAAGAAAGTGATTTAATAAACAGTAACAATAAGTTGCCAAGCTGACTTAAACAAGTTGCTCTGTTTTTTTGTCTGAAAGTCAAATCTCATCAGTGCCTACAGAAATTCTGCCCTTAGGCATTTGTAGTTGAGGGCCTCCACTTTGAGGGTTCTGCTTGTGATTAGAGTATCTTAGAAAAACAATGAACTCTGTATCATATGCAGAGTTACCTCATATCTTTGTGCCAGCTGATATCTGACTCTTTCCATCTGTCTGCTGCAATTGTTAAGTTGTATCCTGCTTTCAGTTTAAGTTACATCAGTTGCCTTTGTTACCCCCCTCCCCTGTTTCTCTCTCTTTATATAGGGATGGCCCAGATACGTCTAGTCCTCAGCTGGGAGTCTTCAGTGGCAACACAGCTTTGGAGTCGGCCTACAGTACCAGTCAGAAGGTTCTGATACGCTTTCACTCCGACTTTTCAACCGGAGGATTCTTTATTCTCAACTTCCATGGTAAAGATGCACACACACACACACAAACACACAAACACACACACTAAGTATAGGTACCCTCAAAAAGTATCAAAACAATACTGCAGATACAGTTAGACACGTATTAACACAGAGTTGTAGGGACTTAATGTTTGTTTCAGTGCCAAAACTTACTTAAGTAATACTTAGTGATTCATGCACAACAATGCTTGTTTTAGTTAATATTTTCTACATGCCATCTGCATCTGTGAATAGCAAAGTAATTCCTTTGGTGAAAAATATATCTTGATTTAGGAATATTGATATTGTTTTGTGTGTCGTCCCTTTTAGCAGGCGCTCCAAGTGTCAGTTTCATAAGCCTTGAATAGTGACTAGAGACGAAAGGCCTTTCCACAGTAAAGCAAATAATAAAGTACTGAGGAGAAATGCTCAAGAGTGGCCTTTTCTTCTTCCATTTTCTGTTTCCTTTTTCTCCATCTGCTATCTCCATTACTCTGCTGCTATTCAGAATTTTTTTGAATATACAAGGTCACGTCTCTGAATAGGTCCATCTCATGGTCTTTCAGACCACATTTTTTTGAGGAATCACTGGTAGTGTGTGCACTCTTTGGTGGAGCTCTTGTTACTTGGTCCAATACATTATTAAGTATTGATGCAATGTTACAGCCCCAGCGACAACTCTACACCTCATTGTGTTGAGAACGTGTATTGTTTTTCTGAACCTCAAACATTTTTAAGGGGCAGATCCAAACTATCTGCAACTGTGTTTTTAATTAAAAGTTTAGGATACTCTTAAATGCATCCTAACTCTCAGTTCTTTAAGATCCTAATTAGTTTTTACCTGTGGAACCAAGTGAATCATTTTTTGGGAAGAAAATAGTTCATCCTTACTTTAAAACACATTTTTCCATTTTTTTCTTTCAAAGATACTGAAGAAAAGAAGATTTCTCCCCCAATAAGCAGGTGTAGAAAAAGGAAGAATCTAAAAAAAAAAAGTGAGACATGACATGGACAGACATGGATTTTATCGGCGTTTAAAGCCTTCACTCAGGTTCAGTGATTAGTGGCCAACCAATTACAGTTTGTGGCAGCTGTGATGCTCAAAATAACCTCATGTCAATCAAACATCTTGTCACCATACAAGCACAGATGCCCCTAAAGATTATTACAAATCACATCCTGTGTCCCATTGTCCACATGACAGCTCTTTTTTAAAAGAGGCAACTGCTCCACTTGCTTTTAACAATGTCATTAAACTCATGTGAAACAATAGAATGAAGAATTCCCATTACTTTGATTCATACACAAATATTTATCTTTCAAAATATTATCAAAGATGTTTAAATACTTGTTCAAAGTTAATGCTGTGAACTCCATTGTATTTTCTTTCAGTTGATTTCCAGGGTTTCTTACTATACTTTCTGTACCTCTCTGCAGCCTATCGACTGAAGAAATGCCCGCCTCCCCCTGCTGTGGAGAATGCAGAGGTGATCTATGAAGATGAAGACTTCCAAATAGGTGATCATTCTGATAAATAATACAACAAATGACCAGAAACAAACTGACAGTGTTTCCAAAAAATACTTAACAATCACCAAAATAAAATAATCTACACAACAGTTGTAATGATACCTTGACGACCCAATCTACATGAATATTTTTCCTTTTTTTTTCTTCTTTTCTTTTTTTGTGTTCTAAAATTAGGAGGTATTTTCAACATTATCTGCTTTGGTTCATCTCAAGATCAGAACACCTATTACCCAACAGGGCTGACAAACTACCTGTAGGAGGTCATTATTCTGCTGATTGTAAATTACTCCAGTAATGGGCCACATTTATCTAAACATAGCAGGCTAACATTCGTTTGTCATCTGTAATTTTACTTTGCTTTATTATTAAAGCTGAGTTTATTGTATCCCCCTGTGTGAATGCGTATCCCAGTCTGTGGCAAACAGGAAAAGAGAGAGATCCACAAAAGAAAAGAAAATGATGTTTTTCAAAACATTTGATCATTGTTGTTTGGGTCTTTTATTCTCTTTGTGCAATAACTGGAGTAACAGAAGAACTATTATCACTTGATTATAAATGATAAAATAGAGTCTATTCTGTTAAATTTGGTGACCAAAAATGTACACTGCTGCAAAGGTTTTTTTTTTTTTTTTTTTTTAATATCTACAAGGGTAAACAAGTGGCTTGTCAATAGAGAAAACAAAGCTATTACAGCATCTCTAGTTATGTTTTAATGGTATATGCAGTAAATATTTTGACTTAATGGCTGGCAAACTAGTCTCAAAGCATAGCAATATCGCCATGAGTACGAGGCCTCTGAAACTTTACTTTCTTTTTGCATTTGTTTAGCTTGGCTGAACTTGCCTTGGACCAGCGTCTTTCTTACAAATGCACGTTATTGAAATGTTGCAGCAATATGCTCCTCCAAGCTCTTGAAAAACACCCATTTTGGGATAAATAATCACTTGTCAGGTTCTCATTTTTCCCTCAGCTTTGTGTTATATGATTTGCTCAAAGCATCTTACTCTTAGGTTTGGTGACCTTTTAGATCTCTTGCTGTAATTTTGAAAAACAAAAGTAGACATTTCATAAAACCCCAGCAAGATCAATTTGCCCTGCCAGTGGTATGCAGAGCCGAAACGCTTCAGGCAAAGTATATAATCATTTCTCTGTTCACAAGTTTCATTTTGAAATGTCAACATTTTATATATTCAGGAAAGATTTTTGAATGATTAATTGATCTCTAGGATTTTTGTTTATGAACCTTCAAATAAACATTATTGCAGTAAGTTACAGAGTCATGAAAAATTGATATTGAAAAACTTTCATTAGATATATCTTGCCTAACAGGATACAAACAAATACAAATGTGACTCCAGACTGTTGAATTAACAAGATGGCGTCAGGATATTGCCACTTGCACTCCACCACAGCAGGACCAGGTCTGCACCTGTTCACAGCAAGAATGAAGCCATTCTCTGTGACAGAGTAAAGACCAAAGGGAGCTTGTTTGTAACAATCATACATTGAAATCTCACAAACCCTCAGTACGTTAGCGTGCATTTTACATTTACAAAACCCGGCAGAGCAGAGTACCTCTGAGACATCACCTGCTTTCTTGTCGGCCACTCTAATAGCCAATTATACAATCTTTGAACCAGCTCAAGGAAAGGTTGACTGTTTTTGTTGCTCAGTTTAGCACTTTTAGACTCTCTGCATCCTGCTGTGAGCTGTATACAACAGTAATGCTCCTGGGCAAAATTTGAGGCATGCATTAGGTCTTCCTGACAGGTGGTGGCAGATCTCCACCTTTTTTCAACCTGGCAAACTTTGCCTCTCAAAATGGAGCACCAAAACTGACACGTTAACCCTGCTGGAGCTCTCTTTTTTGTTTCTAGGAAGAAAAAAAAGAAAAAAAAACCCATAAATTCTCAAAAGCCTGTTTTTTTGGGTCAAGTTTTTTTATAAGTCTTTCTGAATACAATAACTTTGAAAGGTTGTTGTAGTTGTTCCTTCTGTCCGTGACTAAGTTGATGAATAAGTAGAGGATTTATTATTTTTTTGTGTTAGGAGATATCGTGAAGTATCGTTGTTTACCTGGATACACACTGGTTGGAAAGGCGGAGCTTATGTGTAAACTCAACTCCCATTTGCTGTTTGAAGCCCCACCTCCAACATGTCAAGGTAAGGTGACACTGTGAAAATGAGAAGCAATGCAAATGCAAAATGGTTTGGATCTGTAGATAGCTTAGGGTTTAAACTTCCCCCATATAATTATCATACTTGATGAATAATAAATCTGCATGTTGACGCATTTCTCTGATGTAAGCATTCAGTGTGTGTTTTCTTAGTATTGTTTCTTTGAAAGTCAGTTTGTGTACTCTTGTTTGTAGAGCAGAAATGTTTGTTTGTGTCAACATTGTAGATTAAATATTCGCCTGAGAATGCTGTCGTCTGCTCACATGTGAAAACCTGTCAAAACAACTTTTCATTAATACAGTACCCCAGGGATTTACGATTCCAAGCCCATGACGTTGGGGAACACACAAGAGACAGAGTCTAATAAAAGAAAAGTCTAAATCAATATAACAGAGGATGAGTATCCTGACATTTAATTTGACTCAAACGCTACACCTTCAATAATGTCTTCTTGTTAGATCCTTCCTGCCTCTGGAGAGACAAAGTTCTCTTCTGAACCACAGGAGATATCGTTTGTTTACACTGGCTGTACGATTGTCGATTGGAAAAGCTGATATGGTTGAGTAAAATTGGTTGAGGATGGCTTTGATACATCGTCTAAAATATATACATTTCTTCATACATTTGAGCATTGAGATATTCACAGAATTTCTAAATTGACAATTATTTATTTCTTGAAAACACCTCAGAACCGACAAATTCATTTCTACTACTATTATTACTACAACTATTACCATGAGTGCTATTATTCAAATGCTGTGTCAAATTGTGTTTAAGAACTCTGAACACAGTCCCAAAGTTTGCGATTTCAAAGTCTTGTGTTTTATGTCAAAATAAATAACAAAAATCCGTCAGAACTGTCCTGCTGTTGTGTGGTGAAGTTAAAGATGTTACGTAAAACTTTTGTGAATATGTTCCATGTTGTAGCTTCCTTATAAAAGGAATCAAGAATACTTTAATGTCAAAGCAGCTTGTTGTGACTTTTGAGACTAAAGAGACTTAAAAAGGAGGCACTTCATACTTTCAGTTTGCAATTTTAAAAACATCAACATCGCAAAGTGCTGGTTGCAGCTCCTGATATTTCTATAAGGCAACCGATTTGAATATATCCTTTAAGAGAAGTCTTTTTTCCTGCTACAGCCAAGTGTTGAAGAGATGCTCAGCCTTCTTCATCATGTGGGATGAACAGAGTGTCCTTACCATTATAAAGCCAGAGAAAAAGAAGCCAGCACTCTTAAAAGAGGACATGCAACCAAAGTGCTCCCCCACACACCTTAGAGTTCAGCTTCTTTTGTGTGAAATCCTGTTAGCTATCCTGTTAGCTCACACAAAAGATTATGAGAGGCTCCCAGTGTCTTGCTTGTGCTCAAGGCTATTAAACGAGCATGTTCTAAAGGCAGATTCCACACAATCTGCTTGAGCCCCAATAGCACTCCTACACATATAGATGAAGCACTTGCCAATGCAAACAAGTTGTTTAAAAATCTCTTTTTGCATGTGTTTCTGGAAAAAAGGACAAAGAATGGAAGTGGGCAGAGGAACATGGATCGATGGATGAATGAAACGGACACAAACTTGGAAAGAAATTTGCTAAAAAAAAAAAAAGTAAAAACGAAAAAAAGTTTTTACTGTTTTGATCAATCTGACAGATGCTTTTCTGTTACTTCTTCAGCCCAGTGTCCAGCCAATGAGGAGCGGGCTTCATCATCAGGGGTAATACTAAGCCCCGGGTTTCCTAGCAACTACCCCAACAGCCAGACATGCTCCTGGCTGCTACATATGATTCCAGGTACAGCAAGTGTCAAAGGGGTCAAAGTAGTGTGTGTGTGGGAGTAGGTGTGAGAGTGTGTGTCTGTATGTGTGTGTTGTATAACGTGAGAGGAAGTCTACTATCTACTTGTAACCTTTCATAAGTTGTGCGTGCAGTGAATGTAAATGCTGGTAAATCTACAGTAATGACTGTGTAAAAGTGATGCTTGCACGTATGCATGTACATCTGCTCTTTGAGCATACAGTAAATATGCATTAAGATCGGTGCTTCTCTCCCTGCATTTGTGTGTGTGTGGTATTCATTTTGTGCTGCATATCGCAGCTCTTTAGATTTGGTCAGAAATGATTTTGTCTTATTTTTCAGGATACACCATCAACATCTATGTAGAGATGTTTCACAGTGAGAAACAGTTTGATGAACTGGAAATTTTTGATGGTATGTAAAGCTTTTCCTCTCTGATTTTGCAATACTTAGACTTTGAGACATGCACACACACACACACACACATACCCACACTCAGCTTTAATTTGTGTTTGTTTATGAAAAGTAGCACAACACTTAATAAGATGCACAACAACTTAATCCTCATTTGTGGTGTTTTTCCCCCTTAGGAGTTCCATGAAGGTTGTGTAACAGTAAATGTGAAAGTGTGCAGAGCAGATTGTATGTGTGTGGAAGTGAACTTTTCCTTATTTATTTTTATTTACATTTATTAAAAAACTTTTAAGTATTACTTCAACTATACTGGGTAAATTTGCCCCACGACAATTAACAATGTTTTGCAAGAGTCGTTACCAGAATGAGAACTTTTTAAAATCATTAAGTCTGCTCTCAATGGCCAGAGCTAAGTTTGTAAAACAACAAACATCATAAGAAGCCAACAAAATACAAGTGAGATCTTACTAACTTTTGAAATATGATCCCGAATAGACTTTGGCTGCCATTGAAGTTACAGACAGCAATGACATTATTATGGAGTAGGCAGCTGTGTCTTTTTCTGATTCATGCGTTATTTAAAGGAACAAAATGTCAGTGAGTGTCAACACTACAGTTTATACAGTTAATAAAAGTTTATGAGGGCTATTTAAGGAAACATCTTTTAAAAATATTTGAAAATAAAGCATAGATTGAAATTTATAAATATATTTTAAAAGGTCTCAGATGCATTGTGTGTCTTTTAAGACCAAACTTGCTAAGCACTAATTTTTTCAAACAGTACACATTAGCTTATGTGCAGGTTTGTGGTCTATAAACCTGAGATGGCTCTTGACAGTATGCTTCAGTTAGAATACATGTGCAACAAGTAATTATGTAGCAACTTAATGATCCTGTCACCTTCATGTGCTGCATGGCTCAAAAACGATAAAACACCTGACTGCAATTTGTTGTTAGTCTCCATCTCAAGTTAGGCGAATATTTATTGTCAGATTTTTTGGAAAGTGTGAATTTGCTTACTTTACAGGTATATGAACAAATATATATTCACATAATATATACTCACAACTCACACTCAGAGTCAATTGGGCAAAATTAAATGCATCATACACGTGTATATATGAGAACATGCAAATATACAATATCCTGTGCACACAGCAGTTCCTCACTCTCATCCATTTGTTTCTCAAGGATCCTCAGGACAAAGCCCGTTGCTTGTTGCTTTAAGTGGTAACCACTCATCTCAGCTGAACTTCACATCTAAAACAAACCAGCTCTATCTACGGTGGTCCACTGACCACGCAACCAACAAGAGAGGATTCAAGATCCGATACTCAGGTACATTCATTATCTTTCATTTTCTGTCATTTTTATTCTTTGTTACTGTGTATTCATTATTATTTATTAGAAGAGTAATACAATACAATACAGATAAAATGTATCCGTGTACCAGTAAGACTACTTTCCCGTCTTTTTAATGAAAATTGAATGTAAATATGCACTTCTTCCATACCAGTAAGGAAAGCTTCAGGCCAGCAGTCTTTAACTCTGTCCACACAGACAGTATATGACATTTTACCCATCCTGCTATGCTAATGTTGGCTGAAGTGATTTATCTCTACTGAAATGAATTACTAATCCCAATGACTTCCTTATCATGAAAATGAATTGATGCATCAAGGATGTAGGTACCTGAGCCATGATCATTTGGAGAGCACTTTTAATTGGAAACATTCATTTTAATGCATCAGGCTAATTAAGAGCAATAGAGAATTAGCAAGTCCAATTTGTTAATTTGACAATTTGTTTCATATTGAGTCTATTATCACTGCAGGTTCTTGCCAACATTGAGTTGTTCTGACCATTAGATTTGTTCAGTTCACGTTGTGAGACATTTCAATGGCCTCTTTTTCATTGGTTATAACTTTATGAGGAATTCGTTGAACATGACCACCAATCTCAGTTATGAAAAATACAATTTGCAGTGACACTGATTCTGTTTGGGCTTGAGAGGAGTGAGTCACAAGGTCAGTCTCCTGGCTCTCTATACTGAAAACAATGTGTGATATATTTTAATGTGTGGGCTATATCAGCACAATGGCTAGAAGTAATAGCATTGTCTTTTCCCTATAGTGTTGTATTGCCTTGACAATGGCAGCTATACAGAGAAAAGGACTTTATGGTAAAGATTTTTCACCTACTATACACTTTCCTTACACTATCAGTGCTCCGGTGTGCTTTATATTGAAGCACATCAAATATATACTACAGTGTGTGTTGAAAAGCTGTTTGAGGTTGATGACTTGGTGTTGGGGTTAAGGTGACAGTTAAAATTGAGGTTAGGGGATATGGAATGTATTATTTCTATCATAGTCCTCACACACATTGTAGATATACACAACCAGTGCTTGTGTGTGAGTCCGTGGATCTTTGTTGCCCAGAGCTTGAGCTGACACAGTCTCTGCATTTTCCCTAATAATTCTTGATGTGGTCATCTTACTTTAGCTGTGAAATGATCTTGGTGCCATTTTTCATAATTGCATCATGGTTTATACAGTATATCCACTGCTTTCTGAAGCAACTATAGCCTCATGGCTTGTGTACACGCTATACAGTGATTCTCTTTGAAATTCCACTCCTACCTTTCATCTGACTCTCTACTGTGTACATACTTGAATAGTATGTGAGAGGCACTTCGGTCAGGTTGTCAATAGGTATGGGAGTTATTAAGTTTTAAGTACATATATACAATTGAAGTAATATTAATGATATATATCTCACATCATTTTGACAGCATATATCAGAAAGATCGATAAACATTTAAAACGTTGTTGGAAGCTGTCAAAGATGGGTAACAATATGACATAAATAAAGTAAAAACAATCAGTATAATTATAAAGATAGAGGTATAGTTGACACTTCAACAATCCATTATGCTTTATAGTAGATTACATCAGAGCCAAGGTAATTACTTTGTTATCTGTGAGACTCAATTGAAGTGGATATACAGTGAAAGACGCAAGCGAAGGCATTCAGAGAAGGATGTGTGGGACCAGCCACTCAAGGTTATGTTACTATATCTCTGACTATACTGTTAAATACTTTCTGATATGATTCCCAGTAAAGTTAAATGGAGTGAAATACATAAGCCGAGCAGGAATGACAGATCGACTTCTAAGAGGACCATGACCTTTTTAATGAAACTGTCCCAATGAGCCAGTGGGGTCAGCCAGCATTGGTTAACCCAGTTTAAACAGAGGCAGATACAGGTTGGGTCAAGCACAGAGTATCTGCACTTTGCTTGGATGAGAGCAGGATCCACGTGCAGTGTAAAGCTACATTAGGTCAGGGTGAGAGAATGATGGATGACAGAGGACTCTCCAGGTTTCTGGCAGGACAGTCCGGTACCCATTAATACTTGGCTTTCATAGTAAAGCTCCCAAATCTTTAGCACATGTATGTATGTATTCATAAGTGATTAAACTAAAAATCTTGGAAATTTATTTACAATACCTAAAAGTACCCAGAGCATCAGCACTGCTGCTTTGTGTTATTTTAAAACTGAATACAACTTACACTTTAACAAAGACTGAGTAAACCAAACCATGACCTCATTATCTGAATACTTTTGCAGTCACAATGATAAACCGTAAGTTGTCACGATATAGCATGCCATTCTTTGCTTCTGCATGGTTCAAAACAACACCTCTCTCTTAAAAAGACAAGAAGTTAAGCAACATGGGTTCAGTGTGTAAAATTATAAAAAAAAGATAAAAATATAATATTCATGATTATGTTTTCATTAGTGTGAGATAACCAGAAACTAATGAACATTGTATTTCATTACCCTGGAAAAAACTTTGCATGTTTGAATTGGGTTCTTTTCCTCTTCAGAGCACAGTTGTTTGCATGGCCACATTTCTACAGTAACCTAGAGTGGACAAACTAAATACTGGCTATAGAGAGTGCCCTTATGGTTTTTCTACATGCTTCGAATGGGACGGCTGAGGGTGTGGGTATTCAGTTCGCTGCAATCTGCAACCTCACCACTAAGTGTCACTAAAGTCTATTCACTGGTGTTTTAAACAGCTGATCCTCTGATATGGAAACTCAAAGATAAAATCTTATCATAGAGAAGATCATGTACCTTTATTAAAATTATAAAAATAAACACAGACTCAGAGAAAGAGGCCGTGTGACTCATCGGGGAAAGGGAAGGCATGAGATACTCATAAGATAAAATAGATGAAAATGAAAAATTACAGAGTGACTCTGCTGTCCTGACTGAAGTAGGAAAGTCATTCCTACAATGTGAAGCCAAAAGGGATAAGAGCCAAGACCAGGTGGCGCAATGACCACATCGGTCAAAGAACGGAGAGCCAAGTGGCCGGTCGTGGCTTGTTCTGCTGGATGTTTAGATTGGTCTCCATGCTCTAGTGGTTATGATTTTACATTCAGGTACAGGAAGACAAAAACACTGCATTAATTGGACAGGCTTCAGAGTAGGTACATTATTTGCTTCCAGTATTCTGTTGGAACTTGTTCTTAGGTTAATAAATCATTTTATGTTGACCGAAGTGAATAACACTGTTGCTAGCTGTGATGCTGCAAAGGACAATGATATTAGTTGATATGTCTCAAAAAAGGCCTGGTGATGGGAACTCGTGTTTTTTATATATATTTCAGACTCACCTTTTATTCACAAGAAAAACCCGTGAAGCTAACCTTCAGTTGTCACCCCTACTAATTATTTTCATTGTAAAAAGTGAATGGATTTATATCTAATTTTTCTTCCACTGTGTCTTTGTTTTCTCTCTGTCTTTTCAGCTGCCTACTGCAGCATCAATGACCCTCCAGTGAATGGGGGCGTGGTCAACCGAACCAAACTCCGCCCAGGTAGCAGACTTCAGTTTTTTTGTAACCGTGGTTACCGCCTGGTAGGCTCGAGCAATGCCACCTGCCGCCTCCACCCCAATGGCCTTTTTCAGTGGGATACACCACCACCTCTCTGTCAAGGTAGAGGTTTGAAACACGTTGCAGTGTTTCGCACAAAATTATGTTCTTTACTTGAGGTGTTAAAAGGAAGCTAGTCAGATAAGTAAATGCAAACAAATCTAATTTTGAACAAAATATATATCATGATGTCTTAACATCATATCTGAACTATGTATATAGCTTTATTGCTACCTTGTGTGCTAAAAAACTTTGATTAGTTTTGACCACTCCAAGCAACAGTAATGTAAGAGTAGGAATGGATGCACACGCTGAAGTTGGCTTGACCAGCTTAAGAAAATATATAGACTAACTTGAAGGCATCAGCTGTGGACAAATTTTTGCAGAGGTGTTCATGGTGTTAACTATTTATGAACTCAGGGTTGATTTAGTCAGGAATTCAGCCAGCTGTCTTCTGTGTGCACACAGAGGAGGGGCAGATGGGACTGTTATCAATGTGTTTGTGAGAAAGACGGACAGCAGGAGCGGGGCAAGGAGGGGTTGAGTGAATCCATACACTGCGCAAGAAGCAATAAGATTTCCCCTGCATTCTTTATTACCTAAGTGATGATGAAAAAGGCTGACAAGCATTAAAAACTTGCAGTTTAAGAAAGATTCACCCAAAACGACCTCTCTCTTTCTGATTCGGCAGCTATCTCATGTGGGATCCCTCAGTCACCGGGTAACGGCAGCTTCCATGCTAACCAGTACACTGTTGGTAGCCAGGTCACCTACCACTGTAATCATGGCTACCACCTTGACCCTGGCGTTCCAATGTCAACAGTGTGTTTGGAGGATGGCAGCTGGAGTAATGCTGCCTCAGCCCCCAGATGTCTACGTAAGTATTTTTTTTACTATTATTTAACAGAAGCTAAGTTTTATCTTAACTCATTGCCCAATTACTAGCAGATACTTTTCCCAAAGTTGAGAGTAAAATTTGACACTCAAAGAGTTTGACAGGTACATTAAAACAAAGTTTGTAAACACAACCCCTTTTTAAGTGTTTCAGATAACATTAATGCAAACTTAACACCTTTTAAACTGTCCTCTGATGTGAGTGTGAAACAATAGCTTACACAATATGATATTTAAAAAAATGTTTTGTATAATACATCAAAGTTTTAATCAATGTTTTAAGAGGCTTTGTAGAAATTTATAAGGTGGAACTGTGTGGTTTATTTAAACCTTTACTAACCCATAATAAAGTGACTGGTATATTGAGATCATATATACAGAGATCATATTGAAGCATTGCTAAATAAAAAATGATAAAAAACTTGTTTTAAAATTGTGGATTTTTATCATTTCTAATTCGTAGATTACAGATCATAAAGGTTTGTGTGTATGCCAATAAATAGCTAATAGTTAAGGACACAAATAAGTGTCAAAACCTTAAATCAAATAAATAATTGTTCATGGTTCAAATTTTGTCTTCCAGCTATCCACTGCCCCAGCATTGAGGGTATTTTATCTGATCACATGACCCACCGCCTGCTGTCTGGTAGGCTGGGAGAGTTTGGCTCTATGGTCATGCTGGAATGCTCAACAGGGTACTACCTGGGAGTGGGGCATCGGACACTTCGCTGCCTTGCCAACGGGACCTGGGAGGGGTCAGATGACCCAGCTACATGCAAGAGTAAGTATTGGTACAAACATGATTACCATCGTGACTCTCTTGCCCAAAATAAATCAGAACTGCTACTGTCAGATTTATTTTGCTCAGACTCATCTGACCCCTTCCCCTCCAAACAAGATAATAAAACTCCAAGATGATATTATATTGTGTGTGCTTGGTCACCTCCCTCAGCGGTCGAGATGACATATAACTCTATTTATGAGTCTACACAGAGCAATATCTAAGATTTTTATTATGAGAGATTACTTTTAAACTGAGTTGATACACATACTCTCGTGTTTTCACATACATGAAATGCTCCACACTTGTTTGTACTCCACTCTGAGCACAGAACCTTGGAAACCAAGGGATCACAAGAAGCCTTATGCATTCAGTCAGGCACAAACAGACCCGCTTGAGCAGAGAACATATGCACATAAAAATATATTCAAAAGAACCACACTGCATTACACTTGTTGCCACAACCTGTTGTAAGAGTTATCAAAAAAGTGTACCAACCTAGGTTTAGGTAAAACATCTTAAGTATCAGAGATAGTAATTCGTCTGAGTTAATTTCCTTTGTGCCAAGAAAGCACATGCATTTCCAAAGGTTTGAGTGGAAGCACGACCCTGTATAATACTGGCTGCTACAGGTCTTGTAGGTTTAACAGTAGTTAAGAGCTACTATCTCTCCCTTCTCTTTCCTCTGCACAATGTCTTTTGGCAGCTACTTTAAAGTAGAATACCACCTGTGGCTCTTAAATGTGGGGTTTATGTGGACAATAATGAAAAACGTTCCGTTTAAAATTGTAAGTCTATGTTATATTTGACCAGTGGCTTTGAACCTTTATTTTGGTAGTTTTTTTTATAGGAGAATTTATTTTCTTGATGCAGTACTTGAGTTGACTCACCTGCACTTAACACTGCAGCAGCTCTGAGGGACTCTCAGACAAGGCTATTTTTCAAGATGGCCAGTGGTTTGAAAATAGTGTCTCCAAGGATATTAAGAAAAAAACTATCTTAAATCTTTTGACCTAAATCTAATTTGGCCAGATATTGTGTTGGAGAAATGAATTTTCGGTGTTAAAATTCAGAATGACAGTCCACAAAAACAAAATAACACTATATATCACTTTACAAAAAAAACCCAACAAACAAATAAACAAAAAAAAAAAATCTATTTCATTTCCAGTGTCCCTCTGTGACCATTTTTATTAATCACATTTAATTTTTCAACATAGTCATCTCCTGTGGTGAGCTTCCGTCTCCACCTTTTGGGACCAAACTGGGGACACTGACTACATTTGGAGCAACGGCAATCTTTATGTGTAACCATGGTTACACGCTGGTGGGGTCACATGTCAGAGAGTGTGGCGCTAATGGACTGTGGAGTGGTGCAGAGACCAGGTGTCTAGGTAAGTAACATTAAATATGGTGGCATGTACATTGTGTTGTGGTCCGTCCAAGGGCACTTTGGGGGGAAAAATGAACACTCTGATCAATAATCACAGTACATTCAGAGGGTTGAATAGTGCGAAATGTAGAAAGCAGAAGAAAGACCACGTTTATTAGGAATGACATGTTGGACCCATGCTTCGTTAAGATCTCTTGGACAATTTTTGATTTTGTGCTGTACGACATCTAAACCAGTCAGACTGGCTGTATTTTCAGTCTTATATAATATCAGAGCATCAGACACCAAAGCTGTGTTTTAAACTTGTATCAAGGACTTTTTGTGAAGACTAAAAGGAAAATGTGTGAGCATTTATACCTATGTGGTCTTGATACATGAGGTTGCTACAGGTGTCTAGGTGAGGTCTTTGGAAATTAGATCAGTGTAAGTAAGATAAGCCGTGCACATGCCTCAGTAACTCAAATGATCTACTGCTGAGACATTTTATTACTTAATACATTAAGGGCTTGATTTAGACCTTCAGTAAGCACTGACCAGAAATGATTAATCCCGATTTTACATGCAGACTCTACTCAAGTGATTCAGCCTTGGAGCTGCATGCCTGAAAAAATTTGCAGATTTTATGTGATGAATGTATAAATCAAGGCGTGTCCACCTTCACATTATTATTCTGAGATTCGAATACTAACAAGGGTGGGTAAAATACACCTTTGCTGTAAGAAGAGTCGTAGTCGCTTAATCAAATTGTGATGCTACAAATGTGAATTTTAAGTGGTGAAATTGCACATCACAATGTTTTTATAGGTGATTATGTCTGATTTATTCAACATTAAGCGATTATCATTGATAGTGTGTTTAAAGTCAAGCAATGACATGTCCTTTTTTATGAGATGCATTCATTTATTTATGCATCCATGTATGTCTTTATATAAAATAATGAGTTTACATACCGCCAAAGAATTATACTTAGGCTCCTCATAGTATCGTACTGACATGAAAAGCACAAATGTTTTCTAATTAGCAGATCATATTGTCAGTTTTTTTCACTCTAAAGCATATGTGTTCAAAGTTTCACAGTCCTTTTATACCAGATTTTAAGAATTTTGTTTTATTCATTAAAGAAATGCTTCTCCTTCAAGCAAGCCAAACTTGATCTTCACAACTTGGAAATATTTCAGTTTGTAATATTTCACACATTCCTCTGAGTATTAAGGAAGCAAAAATATTGATAACAAAATCAATCACAGTTTGCTTGAGAAGAACCCAGAGACATGTTTACTTACACTTTTTGTATTATAAATAGAAATCTTTAATATCTGGTGTGTTTGAGGGGTTTTGTAAAATTGCATATTTTTGATAATGATTTTGAGTTGATGTGTTTTGAAAAAATGTTAAAAGTTTATTACAAGAGTTATTGCCAATAAGATTTTGCAAAAAAAAAAGTCAGTGCTCGAGAAGCCTTATAAGCAATATTTATCGCTATTTTTAAAGTAAATTAGATTATTTAAGCAAAAAGTGTGATAAATACCAAATAGATAAAAACAGTTTCAGGTCTCAGTCATTGAGTTCATGAGACACAGGAGCATGAGGAGGTGAAAACGTGAGGCTGTGAGATGCAGGTAATCTCTGTCTTAATAGCTGAGATAGTATTAAATACAATTCAATGATTCTCTACACCTAAGCTCTCAAGATGTGTCCTGCAATTTATGTGCTCAAGTTTCAAGAAATCATGAAAGGATGTGGTACTTTAAGGATACTTAGAGAACACAGATTTTCTTGATGTGCTGATTTTATTAGACCTTTAGTGCACCTGTAATTGCTGCCTGGTGACGCCATTGAGCTGCACTGTCGTTGAACATCGATTCGGAGGCAATGACGTCATTCCATCAGAAGTTTCAGCATTGTTTGGCTGTCTCACTGTTGGAAAATAAACAAGAGTAGATGTTTCTATTTTAAAATCTAAGATAGGTGAAGTGAGTTACAATGGTTTGTGTTGCACTGCTTTAATCTCTATCATTTTGTCTTGTCTAGCTGGTCACTGTGACGCTCCAGATCCCATAGTCAACGGCCACATCAGTGGAGATGGCTCCAGTTACCGTGACACAGTGGTGTATCAGTGCATGTTAGGATATCGCCTCATTGGCACATCAGTCAGAATCTGTCAGCAAGATCATCGGTGGTCCGGAATGACACCCGTCTGCGTCCGTAAGTACTCCATGATACCAAGACCTTATCATGCAATTTTGTACGTAAAAATTGTTCTTTCAGTATCTGTTTCTGCCCCATCAGTAAGTTTTCACAAACATTTTAAGATATTACAAAATATCAAGTAAAAAACAGCACAGTGCTGCACATAGTGCTTTTTCCACACCTCCTTTTTCTCATTATACTTTCTCTACTCTCTTAGCCATCACTTGTGGTCACCCCGGCAACCCATCAAACGGGCGGACCAACGGCAGCGAGTTCAACCTCAATGATGTCGTCAACTTCACCTGTAACAGAGGTTACATCCTCAGTGGAAATGCTCGCGCTCAGTGCCGACTGAACGGACAGTGGAGCAGCCCCCTACCTGTCTGCAAAGGTCACAAACACAAGTTTTAACACACAGTTACAGACTTGTTGTAGTGTACGACATCACTGCAAATGCTTTAGGACAAAAGAGCTGTGCACACATGCTCTGTGATTGCGGTGCCCCTGTGTTTTCACTTTTAAATAATTTGATTAAGATAACAGTTCTCCACATTCTCAGATCCCAGCAGCTGGCAAATAAAAACGTCATCATAACCAAAAGAAGTGATGATCACGATGACTTAAATAAGACCAAGGCTGCTCAAAAGAAAGGATTTTCCTGTAAAGTCATGGATTGTAGACGGTCAGCATGTATTCAGTATTTTTTGGCCCGATTTGCTTGGAGCTACAGTATGTCAGCTGGAACATTTTTGGCCAAATCGGCTGCCAGCAGACTGTAAAATTGAGAACTGAATAATTGTAGCGTAAACACACACTTAACATTAAGCTGTATTCAGCCACAGTCAGTCCAGGGTGTGTGTTTTTGTGTGTTTTTGTGTGTGTGTGTGTCTGTCTCTAAATAGACTTACAAAGATGCATGTTGAAACACACACACAAAAACAGCCACACAGCTGGGTACATGTCCAGAGACACGTTCTTCTCCTCTGCTAACCATGCGTGGTCGTTACACTACAAGCCTCCCCAGACCTCCGGTAGTGTAACAGTTACAATATACTAAAAAACACACACACACATGCATTCTGCACAGTCATGAGAGCAGATCAATACAACATGGTCGCTCACATGGGTTTTTCATCGAAGGGATTCATCTTCGCTTGCTTGCTTTCACCATCTCCCTTCAATTTTTCTTTCTTCTCACTCTCTCCTCTCCCTCCCAGCAGCAGCTGTCAATTATAAGACTGAAACTTTCTTTGTTCCCATAGGGTGCAAGACACACACACACATCAATGTCCCCCATGGTCTTGAATTTGAGTGAATGTCAGTCTCCCCTGTGACATGAGAAAAATTAAACTCCACTCTTATTAGACTGGCATCCACCCAGAGAGCAAAGCAGAGCAGAGAGGACCAGAGGAGAGAGCAGAGAGCTTCCCGCCTAACAGAGCAGCTTGTGGCAAAAGAGCAGCTTAGAGGAGGACAGAACAGAGCAGCTTGTATTTTTAACACTCTGATTAACATTTAAGTCACCTAAAAGTACCAGACACTTCCTGTTTGTTTTGTAAAGCTTCATCATGTTGAGATTTGGTTAATTTTGATTCTGTTTTCTGACTCATGACATCTGATTTTACAGCTCACAATAGTTCTGTGTCAGAGTCAATACTGTACAGTGCACTGTGTTCTTACCCAAAGTCTGAATGTGAAAGATGTTCAACCTATATAGTGCACTCAAAAATTCCACAATGTTAGAAAAAAACTGTAGTTTAGCATCCATGTTATGTTTACTTGTCTTAGAGAAGAGTCCAATTATGCAATTTTTCCTGTGGTACACCTGTCTAGAATGATGCACGATGATTATGAATAATAAGTGTCTGAAATCTTGATTTACTTCTTACTTCAAGGTAAACCGTTGAGCAGCTATTAAATAGGAAATAGTGACTGACAGCTTGTGCTATTTAAGCTGCTACAGGTATCCAAGTATTAGCTGTTCCAAATAAGGAAGATTTGTGAAGGATTTGACTCCTCTCTCGTCTTCTTCTTTCCTCTATTCTTATGGTAGAATAAGCAATTGTTTATTATTACAAGTTGTCTAAGCACAATCCATATCCATGCAAACCATTTGGAACCAAAATGAAATGAAGATTTATTCTTATCTTAGAAAACTATATAAAAAGGTCCTAAAGGTGTCTTCTCATCTCTTCTTCAGTGGTGAACTGTTCAGATCCAGGGATTGTGGAGAATGGCGTGCGCCAGTCCGGCCTACGTTACCCAGAGGTCTTCAGCTACGGTGTAACTGTTGCAATCCACTGCAAACGAGGCTTCTACCTTCTGGGCTCTGCACTTCTCACATGCCAGCATGATGGACGATGGGACAGACCGATCCCTCACTGCTTAGGTACATACAAACACATACAGCTATTTTCAGAAGTATTTCAATTGAGGAGAGGGATGTTGATATATGTTTAAGTGATAAATTAAGTAGAGGCAGAGACAGAAGGAGAAATAGATTGATATTCATATACTTGTAATAAAAATATATGTCTTATTGTGAACAGGTCACAACTTTTTGGAATTTTATAGGAAAAAAGGTCTGCAAAAGTTTGTCATACTGAACACTATGGTCATATGTGGATATTTATCTATCTCTATAAATGTATATTTGTGGATATTCTTTAACATTTGTCAGGAAAATTCATTTTAGGAGTGAAATGACTGAAGGGCCAGAAGGAGAGAGGTGAAGAGTGAATGAGAAACTGAGAGAATAAGTGAAGGTTCAAGGTAGAAAATGGGAAGGGGGAATCATAAAAGGAAGGTCAGGGAATGAAAGATAGAGGCTTACAGGTTTGAGCATGTGTGTGTGTGTGTGTGTGTATGTATGTGTGTGTAGAAACAAAAAGGTGAGCGTGTGTCTCTCACGGCAATAGGCGTTCTTTGTCAGAGAGCTACCATGGCTGATAGACACGCAGAGATTAAACTAGAGAGTGATAGAGAGAAGATGGCTGATTGAGAAATGGAGACAGAGACACTGAATGACGACACAGTAACAGGAGGGCAGAGACGAGGAATCAGACGGAGGGGAAGAGGGGCCGACACTGTTGAGACGCTGGTGTCTGTGCATCGAGCATTACGTTCAAGAAACAAGGTCTTATCGGAAAATTGGGGAGAGAGAGGTGATGACTGAGGGGCAACGAGAGGATGGAGTAATATAATTTGGGGGTAAGGGGAGATATCTGCGGACCAGTTGTTTGGCAGAAAAAGAAAATCGAGAGCAGTTTTATATCAGTGTCCTCCAGAAACCTGTGCTCCATGCTTTTGAAGAAAACACACGAAGATTTCTTTCACTGATGTCTGTTGCGTTTACATCTTGGAACAATTTCTACTAATTTTCTACACAGAGGGGAGAAAGGGACACTCCTTTGATATATTCTAGCTACCGAGAAATGATTTGAGATGACCTATTGGTCCTTTCTCTCTCAGGGAAGTCAATTAAACTCCAGCTTTTTTAGGCTCGAGCAACATTTATCAGTGGGGATAGATGATCTGCCAGCAATTTTATTATAGGTTATTCAAAAATTATCATTTAATCTCATCAGTATCAGCCAAAAAAAAGCAGGTTGGCTATCTGTATCATAAGAAAAAAAAAAGAATATTCTTATTGTACATCTCTGTCTACTGGCATGATTTTATAGCTATACACTGCAAGCAAAGCAGTACAAGATATGGTGTAAATTGCCAAAAAAAAAGTGTGTACCAAATAGTCAAGGCACAAACCACATAAGTATACATTTTTTGGTTATATTCTAGGCTGGGATTTTTTATAGCATGTCATCATTCTCTTTCTCTTCCCATATTTACTGTCTATTTCTACATCAAGAAGAGGAGAAAATTGCCCAAAACAGGGATACACAAAGGACATTGATAACAGATTTGTGGAATAAATATCTGGTATATTATCATTTAAAAGACATCACAAGTTTTTCAAGCTCAGATTAAAAGATAAAAGACAACTTTTTTATTTTGTTTTTTTTTCTTCACATTTATTGAATATTAATCTGCTGTCTGTGCACTTTTGACAGTAAATAACAAAAATTAATTTAATCTTTGATGTAGTTCACAGACGCCTCTTTCTTCCTAACCCCATGTGTCTGCTTTGACACAAACACAAACACAAAAACAACAGAGACTTGCGTTGTGCTCACCCCTCCCTCGCCGTCAACCTCTCCCTCTGTCTCCCTCACCCTGCAATGACCCAGCTGCACCATCTAATGCAGCAGTATCTGGAATCTATATTTGGACACAATCACACACTAACACCCTTTCTCTCTCTCCTTCCCTCTCTTTTAATCTGTCACTGTCTCTATAGCTATCTCCTGTGGTGACCCTGGTGTACCCCCTAATGCGGTAGTATCTGGAACTCACAGTTGGACGTACAGCTCACTCCTGCAGTACTCCTGTCTGCCTGGAGGGGTGCTGGTGGGCAACGCTACTCGCCACTGTCAGGAGGATGGCACATGGAGTGGGGCGCCACCATACTGCACCGGTAAAGGCACACACATCACGTCTAGCATTTTCCAGCTGGTAGACTTGCAGAGTGTAGATAATTACTCAGTTACACTGTCACGCTTTTTTGTACAGGCTGTTCAAATGAGAAGCATGTCAGCTGTCAGGTTTACAAAGTGTTTAAATCTAAAGCAAGATCCAATAAACGCACTCCCCGAAATCACAGCGTCTATACTGCAAAGACGAAGAAGTGCATCATGAAAGTACAAGAAATGCTTTTTTGGATGAAAGTGTTTGCAGAACAGCTACTATATTTGTCTTGCCAATAAAACATTGCTATGATGATGCCACATAAGATCAGGCCGCATGAGTACAAATAAAAAGTACAAATAACAAAATCTTAACACAAAAACCTGTGCGACTTGAGTGAACTGAAGAATAAAGCAGAGATAAAACTAGTTCAGCTGTCAAAAAATAGTATCATCCTCTCTGGTATTAACGAGAATGAGCCATATTACACGGGCAAGTCAGTATGTAGATGTCTTCAATGTGTTATTTCTCAAGCATAATATACTGCATAATGTCCCCTGTTGCTTTAACATACCAGGTGCTAACAAGAACTGATGAATAAATATGACTGACAGTCAGGCTCTCTGTGTGTTACACAGTTCTATATGCAGTCCAGCAATCACTTCAGCTGGATTTGCGTTTTGATTTTAGATCAGTAGGTATATTGTACTGCATTCAGATAATGACAGCGTCAGACTCAGACTCTACAGCTGAAAGTTATTCTTCTCGACAGTATCGCAGTTTATGAACTGGCACTGGGGTCTAAATCAAGGCACATGAACATGAGTTACTCTTTATGGTTTCCTTTATTTCGGACATAAATAACACAACATACCAGAAGGAACATTATAATTTGAAACTGTATTTAAAACGTGACCAAAAAAAATGCTTGATTGATTGTTGCTGGTGAACTGCATGAATTATGTCACCTGAACAGTTATGTGTGTGCAAGTGACCTTGAAAAAAATGTATATATCATTATAATTATTTGCAGTCTAACCCTCCAAATACATACAAATCAATATGATGTGTTACTAAACTGAGTGCCCTCTGTACAGTATGTTACCTGGCTTGAGCTGCAAGTGAAAGAAACAGGCAGGGAAAGGAAGTAGTTTACTATTCTGGTTCTAAGTGCTGCTCTACAGTAGGCTTAGGCAGATCTCACAACACTACAACTGATCGTTTCCAAACCCAGCATCAACTGTCTCTGCAGCTGAAATGCAATAAGCTTCCTCTGCTGTCCTCTGAACAGTACACTCAGCAGGGCAGAATCCATCCTGCAGCTGAGGACCTCATTGAGATGCAAGACGCTGCATTCGGAGCTGTACCCTGTTAAACTCGCAAATCCCCACCGATGGAATTTAAGCTCCTAAAATTGTGACATGCTCAGTGCTTTTAATGCTAGAACAATTTGGTATAGCCTAAATGCAAAGTACAATTCTACAAAGTTTGCGTGCCTGGGTATGTGCGTGTACTATATGCATGTGTGTAACCGTCTATGAGAAGAGTAGACACAATATCTGTGCATTTTCTGCAACAGAGGCTATGAGATGACTAATATTAAAAATGCTTTTCGGTTGATGTTGTTGGCTTGTAACATGAGTGCACTCAAATATTTTTAGCATTATGGCCCCAATGAAAGACAACCTCCTAACCCTGTGTTTTACCACTGAGCCGCATAAAACGACTAAAACCTATTAGGAGACTAATGGACAGCAGGTTTATTTGGATTTTCTGTACATGTAGTTCCACGTTTACTGTCTCATCAGGACTGTGAGAGGGGTCCTTGGTTGCCTCTGCAGTGTGCATGTGTCTGGCTCTTGGCATAGTACATTAACTTTACATCTCGCCGTAGGTATAAGTCCAGGGATCTGTGGAGACCCAGGGATGCCTCCCCACGGTGTTCGTCTTGGAGGGGAAGAATTTAAAACCAAGAGCCTGCTGCGTTTCAGCTGCGAAGCGGGATATAGTCTGATTGGCTCAGCCGAGAGGACCTGCCTTCACAACGGCACCTGGAGCGGCACGCAGCCTGTCTGTCAAGGTGGGGAACTGTGGCAATGGCTTTACATGACTTATGGCTATGTTGAAAAATGGAACACAAGTCATTAGGCGCCTATATTGCAAGTCACTTTGAACACAAACCAAATCATTTATAGATTTTGCAGAGATATCATAGCATCATCGCAGCACTATTTAATATCAATATAGTGAAATTTTCCTTTGGTCAAAATAGATATTTATGGGCTGTTGTGTGTGATTTTTTATTCATATGCACCCTTTATTGACCCTAATTGACCCCCTGAAGTAAAAAAGGCTGATCTTTTGGGGTTTTTTTTATACTAACACAGCGAAAACATAGCATAAGAATCCTCTGTTTAAAAAACATTATACGTGTGGCAAAGTTATCCTTGTCTCATTTGAGGTTACCTTTGGGTCTCAACCCAGATTCTGTAAAAACATTGCTGTAAAAATAAACATCGCTGTAAAACGAAGGCGTGCAGGTTTTGTATAAACCTGCAGTGCATTTTTCTGGCATATGGACTTAATTATTCAGCATTTTATGTGAAAATAAATCAGCTCAGCCTCCCAAGTTGAACAGCTTAATGTCTTCTTAAGAGAATACAGTGGCATCAGGCTACTTGGCATGCTAGTGACAGTAAGCAACTAATCCATAACCAAACATAGCTTACAACAAATTACATATATTGCACATTGTATACTGTACATTATATATTTTGTGTACATTACACGCACTTATGTACTGCATATGGATGTTGTTAGATGGATGTAATTCACAAAACATAGTAGAAGTAAGTACATAGTATATGTGTAATTAAAAGTACATTATGTATCATTTTTACATCAGCTACAGTGTGAATTTTCTCTAGTTAATTGATTTAGTCATTACTCTTTAACTCACACAACACAAAAAACCATTGATAGTTCCTTTTCTGTCAGAATTGAAGATCAAATGCATTTAAAAAGATATATAAAAAAACAAACAAAAAACACTATTATCATTTATCAGATAAAAAATCCTTTTAACTTCCCCATAACATTAGAGGTATATGGAAGAAGCCATTTCTATTAAAATAATGAAGACTCAAGTTTGTGTGCCTGTGTTTGTATTTATGTGTTTTATGTTTATATGTGTGGCCCAGATAGAAAGGATTAAAGTGTGTCACTCTGAAGTGACTGAGCTGGGTCTTCCACAGCTCTGTGGTGATCAAGTGCATCCTATACAACAGCAGTTTTCAAAGACACTCCTTAAACCCATGGGGGTTACGGGTAAATTAAAGCGGGTCCCCATCGTGCTGCAGAGGCGCTGGAATCCTAAGCCGCTGCCTGTGTTACCGTCCTTATCCAAAGCTATTGGCAGGCTGAATAAAACACTGATATGAACCCCTTCGTACTCTGATGCAGATTTTTTATTCAGTTAGATAAATGGGCTTTTCTTGCAATAATTTGAATGGATAGGAGGGGGAAGAGTCAGTCAAAAAGTTACAGTGTGCTACCATCATTATACTAAATATAGAGTGCTGAAAAGGTCACACTGACTTAAATAAGAAATGAAATGTTTCATATCAAAATGCCAGATATTTTTTCCAATAGTTCTCATCTGCTGATTTGTATAGAAAATGCCAATCTCAAGAATGTTGTTTGTTTTTCTTCGTTGTTGTTTTCTTAGGAAGTTAATAGAAAGCCATTAATTTTCCTCTATATAAGCAGCCAGTATTTTCAGATTGTATCTCATTTTGAAAAAAAAAATGAACAGAAACGACCCCTTTCCCAAAACCACTGCAAAACGCAGGGCTCTACACTGTAAAGATAATAAGCAGTGTGTCGTTGAGACTTTATGGCAACAGCTGAATTTCCCTTCACCTTGGAGGTTTGTCTCTTTTTGTGTGCAGTGTGCAGTGTGAGTGCCAGTGTCTATGTTGGTGTAAGACTAATTATTTATGTCTGTCCACAGTTGTTTTTCATTAAGCTAATAGTGGTTAAAAGCTGATTCAGAGAGGATGAGACATCTATCACTGGGACACAAACAGAAGGAAATCCATACAAACATCCATACACACATACACAGACTGTTGCCCACAGCAGGTATACTGATTACACACGCAGACACAAACAGGAAGATGCCATTGACACGTACACATAAAACACAATTTTGCAAGTTGTGCTTCAGCTACACACTTTTGGACGGACTTTTTGTAGGGTTTCCTATCAATAGGTGTTTGATCATTAAAGGCTGTAAGCTGTCATAATCTTATTAGTGAGATGTGCTGTGGTTTGTTGCTAATTCCTGTCTATTCTGTTAATGTGCTGCGCAAGCAACCTAAAGATCAATAAATCAGTAGTTCAGAAATGAGACGTACTCCTCCCCCATCTGCAATCTTGTGTCCTCTTGGACAGTTTTGTCTCATGATCTACAAAACAATAGTGGTTTAAAGAAAATGAAGACAAGGATGGATTGTCTTTCTTAAAACAAAACACAAATCTTATTGTTGCTCTCGTCCCTGAAGGGCAAAAGGGAAACCCTATAATTCCCTGTGAGGGCAACACTTTTATATAGGCTCTAGCGTTCTGTTGAGGCAGCTGTGAACATGATCAGCGTGTCTTATTGGGTCCTGCATGTCAAGCATATAGCCGATCTCAAATTCTAAATATGTATTCTGTGTGCTCTCATCGCTGAGACTTTGTTCTCATCGAGATAACCCTGGAAGGACATTGTCCACAAGTACTGACTAATAATTAGCTTCTCAGCCCTGCAGCATGACCAATGCTTCCTCTTACTGTTACTCGTCTTTTCCACAAGTGTTGAAGGGATTTCGATTTTTTTAACAGGAAGCACAACCAGGCAACAGGAGTCTTTCCTCAGAGCCGTTTGAAGCCTCAAAAGCTTTGCTCATTGGCCCTACGGCAGCTATACTGTACACTCTAGATGAATCACCAACCTCTTGACTGCCTCTGGTACATAACTGGAAAACGGTACATCTCCTTTTCACTGCTGGGAGTCAGTCCAAAAACCTCTGGTTATTAATCAGCCTCACTATCTCAAGGACATATTTAGAGTTATTTCCAGCTGACTGCGATGATAACCTCATTATACAGCCCACAGCTGATCAGCTCTGAGTGACAGCAAGACAGTGTTGCTCACACTGATATTATCACAATGATTAATCACTGCTGTTTAATATTTCCTCACTCCTCAGCCGTATCCTGTGGTAACCCTGGCACCCCAGCACATGGCAGAATCGTCTTCAGCGATGGCATCACCTTTGGCAGCTCGGTGGCTTATGCATGCTGGGAAGGCTTCAAGACATCAGGCCTGACCACCAGACACTGCACAACAAATGGGACGTGGACAGGACAACCTCCAGACTGCACAGGTAGGATGGGGTTACTGTATTTGTCCTCATTTTTGTCGTCTTCTTCATCTTCCTCTTTTCCTTCTCCTTTTAATGCAGAAAAATGAGCTAATGCTCCATTAGTTACAGCACTTCAAGTAGCACTACAAATATTACCAGTGTTGGTTCGTGAGCAGTGGTATTTTTTAAGTAAGTATAAATTGTGCATAGACTGGAGGGGCTGCTGCTGTACAGGTGCAGGACTGAGCAAGGATAAGTTTGTTGTGTCTGAGATTTCAACTTTTTTAATTTAACAGAGACAGTGAGGTTTTTTTGTTGTTATTCTTTGTTTTGTTTTGTTTTTCTGGAAGAGAAAAAGAAAGTTTAAGGTAAATCAGATGAAACAGGGATGTGCTTCAGGGAAGTAAAAGACGACAGTCTCTAAGAAAGTTGAGCAGGAGGGTGAGGTTAAAGGTCACGCACAGAGAAGTAAAAACACACTGAGAAGAAAAAACATCAGACTATCACAGTGAGCTTTAGCTATTGCAAAAAAGCACAAGATGAGTTTGATGGGTCCACAAATGTTATTGCCCTGGTGCACTCACACACGACTGCAGGGGTTGTTGAGACAACACCATCTGACGGATAAACACTTTACACACTGCGTTCACTACTTGACCCGAAATTTTTCACTGGCTTCTTTCAGTGATCAGTTGTGGAGATCCTGGGCCAGTGGCCAATGGGATCTATCTAGGGAGTGAGTTTACCTACAACCACACCGTGACCTACCGCTGTAACCCTGGTCACCTGATGGAACCACCCAGACCTGGACTCAGCGTTCTGCGATGTACTAGAGATGGAACCTGGAACCAAACCAAACCCAACTGTAAAGGTAAGAACAGAGCAGCCTCGAAATAACTGCTCATAAAGAAATGCAGAAAAATCAGAGAAACTTCTGAGTTTATTTTGAGATGAGGGAGTCGGATTTCCTTGTTTTTATATTAGACAGAATTCTTTTGTTTATTTATTTTTTTAACACATTTTGCAGACGAATTGCTTTGATTTGGTTGATTTCTAACTAAAATGTATTGACTGATGTAATCTATTGCTTTTTTTGGGAATACTTACAACAAACAATGGTGGATGTACCTAAATAAAAGTTAAATGAAAAATTCAAGTGTAAACAGGACTATTAAGCAAAGAAAAAACAGCAGAAACAATAATCAGTAATGGTTATTGAAGCATTTGTATTGAAAAACACACTGTGCACTTAGAAAAAGACCTCATAACACTAACAGCAAATAAAAGGACACATTTTTTTCTATTACTTTCAGTAACAACCATCAACAACACTACATAAAAAGGGATCTAAATATGAGGAAAAGCCTGTAAAAAACAAAAGCCTCTAAAACTATGAATTATATTATAAAAATAAAAATAAAACAGTGTTGTAGTCGAGCCTGTATGTGGATGTAAATGAAATGTTGAGAACTGACACTGACTTCCCATCAGTTATGGAAATTTTTTTTCTTGATTTAGCAATACATCTGTGTGTTTTTCTATGAAATGCAAGCAGCTAAAAAAAAGTATTTTTAAGTACACATACCAGCATGTTAAGCTCTGCACTACCACTGAGCACTGTACTGAACATAAACTGGAGGTGAAACAAGTGTCAAGTCTCAGTGTAACAGAGGTCCTCTAATAACAAGTCTCTGAACAATGAATAAAAGCAAGGCTGGTTATTGTTAAAGAATTGTGGAAAAAAAACAACTAAAAAAAAACCCAACAACACAAAAACAAGTGATAATTTCAGTGGGAACAATAGTATCTCAATTCAAGCTGCCACACTGAAATAACAGATTGTGTCTTCAACAGTACATTTGAAAGAGGCCAAGAAAAGATTAACATTGCTTCGTACATTAACCGAGTGTTAAATTAGGGTTTGTTTCCTGACACCCTCCTTTTTCCACGAGCACAAAGGGGAAAATAAAAAAGAATGCATTAAAACAAAATGAGTCACAGTTTTACAACAGCCCATATTCAGATTTTAGACTGTGATACGCAACAACAGTTAAAGGGAATGTTTCCTGAGATCCTCCATGCCGCTTCTTCTCACAAACAGAAAATCTCCTGCTGGCTCCTGCAGTTGCAAAAGCTTTGAACTGAGATGAAAAAAACTTAGAAAGCCAGCAGAGAGGCTACTGAGAGAGAACCAGGGAGAAATGCAGAGAGAAGAAAACAGAGGAGTAAGAGATACTGTAGGTGATAGAGAATGACACAGAGGCCGGAAATCGAGAAGAGGGAAACTGAAGGAAAGAGAAAGAACTGGAAAGAGGAGGAGGGACATAGGTAGGAAATGCTGCAAGTCCTCTCTCTTCCACTTCTTTTCCCTTTGTTTGTTCTCTCTCTTTACTTTCTTTGCCGTCTTTGCTCCTCACTTTTCTCCCCCTGTTTAGGTTCTTCCGCTGCTGTTTATGTGTTTCCGTTCAGCTCACCTGTTTTCATCCTCTCTGTTTCCTTCCACTTTGGACAGTCCACAAGTCTTCATTTGATCCTGTTTTGAAACAACAGCCTCTCATACAGACACGCATAGAAACATATAGAATAAAGGAGACAGGGATGTTGGAGAAGTAGACTAATGAAGAAGAAGCATAGTGAAAGAAGGGTAAGAAAGAAGGAAGGAGGGAATAAAGGGGGGAAGATGGAGAGGAAGAATTGACAGAGAGCAGATACAAAAAGACAGACAGAGTAATGCAGAGATTAAGCAAGAAAGAAAATGTGAGGTGGTAAAAGAGAGATTCAGATGGGTGAATTGAAAAGATAGAGAGGGAGAATAATAAGCCATTAGTGAGGCTACAAGGAGGAAGTGACAGAGCAGCAAGTGAGAGAAAGAGAGAGTAAGCAAGTGATGGGAGAAACAAAGAGATGCAAATCAATACCTGCCCCCAAACCTGTAAACACACAGTGAGAAAAGGGATTAAGCCTATAAAATGTGTTGACTAGGTGAATTGCGCCAAGAGAGATATGCCTAAAAGACTAAGGGATAAGAGGGAGGGGCAGCAACAGTGTGAGAGGGAGACCTGGAGAGTATTGGGAGGAGATAAAAGAGGACTGGAGCCGGGGCAGAAGGACGAGGAAGAAATGTGCAGGGAAAAAGAGAAGAAGGGCTGGAGGGTAAAAATTGAAGAAAAAAAAATAGTTAGACAGAGAGGAGGCAGGGGACCAAAGTGTAAGAAAGAACAGAGTGTGGAGACGTGAGAGGAAAGAAGAAAAGGAGGGGAAAGGGAAAAGGAGTCAATGATCGCAGAGATGGGGGGAAGAGCAGAGGCGCGTAAGCAAACAGGGATGAGAGGTACTCCTCCAGACTCACGCGGAGCCAACCGAGTCTATTCACAACAAAGAGGAGCCACAAAGAGAAAATAAAAGAGTTGTGAAACCTTCAATTACCGACACAAGTGTTCTTTGGGCATCTGAGACCTGCAGAAATATTGCTCTGGAATATTAACTGCTGTATGAGTGTATTGTTCTATTTTTAGACAGCGGGAGTATGATCCCTAACAACAAAGTTGTTTTTGGAAAACACTCATTCAGTCATTAATTTAAACCCCCATTAGCTTTTGGTTAGCCATTAACTATTGTCAGTAAAATCACACAACAAGAAATAAGGAGCAGAATGATTTTAGAAATGAGATTCTTGCTGGTTTTGTGTGAAGGTGCGTAGTTTATTTTAACAGATAACAAGCAGAACAAGCCGAAATGTATAAAAACCTCTCTTTTTTTGAGTCTGGGAGGATGACTTTGTAGAAATACAATGCCTCTTCAGAACACTGGTGACATAAAAAGCCAGAATTAGTCCACTGATTACTTTGCTCCAAGTTGCCTGGAAACCGTGATATTGCAAACAAAAGATGTTTTTTTAGCATTTCAAGACAATTTTTTGCTAATGGCACTTTGATTCTGCATCCGAAAGGACTGGCTTTAATGGGTCAGAGAAACAGCAAGGAGACCGACAAAGCTCAAAGAAAATAAGAGAAAAGATAAGCAGAGAAAAAAAACTAAATTAAGAATTGGATGGAGAGGGCAGGAGCAGAACAAATGGCACAAGAGTAGTCAAACATGGGGAAAAGGAAGATGTCCGTATGGCAAATATTTAGCATTATTGTTGAAGCAATATTTGTTATTTCATTGCATTCTGTACACAAATTGATTGTAATGTTTTTTTTTCTGCTTGCATGTGCTCATCACTGCGTCTGTGGCATGTATGATTGTGTGTTGTGTGCACGTCTGTTTGTATATCTGTGCCTGTCTTTCTCTCTCTTCCTCTCTGTATGCTTGTGTGCACTGTATATCATCATAGCAGGGTGAATGGAGCATGAAACCATCTGTCTCCTGGTTAGATGAGAATTACACTGACTTTATTAGTTGTTTGAAACTATGCAGATGGTTATCATTATCTTAGGGAGTTAGGCACATGCACACTCATGCACGCACGCACACAGATGTTATCAGGGTGTTATGAAGTTAAATGCACAGAGGCTGAGGTTATATCACACTCTAATTTGTGAACACACAATTTTAAATGCACATAGTGGGTTTTTTAAAATCTGGAAGACGTTTGACGATATCAGAAACACAGTATGTTGTTGTATCATCACAGGCTCAGTTCTCTGTATTAACTGACGGGTTTTATTTTTTAATGCAAATGAATTGATTTGATGCACTGGGCGTCTTGATATCAATATTGGATATGAAGGCTGTTTCAAATTAGCTGTAGGTTGATGTGAATCTGAAGCATTGCATAAATAACAATCCAACATAGTCAGCCTCAAATGTGAATATGTATTTCTTCCTAAAATCCCTAAAATGTAGGACAACGTTTGAAAAGACGAGATTGATGTAAAAGTTGCTTTGTTGATAATATTGCCAGCATGAAATTAAGCAGACTCAAGGAAAAACAATATCACAGTTAACTCTCAATTACAAGTGTGGAAACAGAAATGCCTTCACAGACTGCAAAACCCCAGATGTCCCCTCAGAAACTCTCAGTGCATATGGTGACCATGGTTTATCTTTTGGTTAAGCAACTTGAATGTCATCTGCTGCCCATTTGGTGATCACGGCTGACTGCTGCTTTTTTGCTGTTCGTAGTTTTCACTTGATGTGACAACACCCATGTGCAAGTGTCTTGTCATATACCACTGTGAAACCCTAATAGTAAGCACTTTTTTATTGTACAGCAGAGATTAGAGCAGGGGAGCACAGGATGTGGCTCATTGCTCAACATTATGGGGCTTTTTTCCCTGCATTTTTCCTGGTTATTACAGGACAGTAAAGTATCTGGCTTAGGTAAATGTTAAAGGGTATTTTTTTTAGCTATCACAGGGGCTTTGTTTCAGTAATTGGTTCATAACAAATTTTATCAAAAGAGACAAGTCTAACCTTTTGCCTTTTCTTTGCGACTCAACTGAGAGCCAAGCATGTTATTTGATGCTGATGGTTTTTTTGTCTTGACTAAGGATAAAATGGTAGAAGTTGGCAAATGATAAAAAATTAAGTATTGATATAACATTGTAACAGTATTAGATATCACTGGCATACTGCAGTATTTCTCAAATTTAGAAGAAGATTTGGAAGAAGTACATAGTTATTGTGGTTAAAAGTAGCAATATTACTGTTTAGAAGTTGTTACTCTGTGACAGATAAACCTCATACTATGAGGCTTTTTATGTAAGTAAACAACCACCAATATAGGCATCAAAGAACACATAAGAGTAAGACTAAAAGTACTCACACTATAAAAATAAGAATAAGAATAAATAATTCCTAAATTGAAAATACTCAAATAGAAGAACATCAGAAACTTACCTCAAAAAAGAGCCGTGTGTATGCTCAGTGAGGGTAGATGGGTACTTGCACAAGCACTTGATTAAGAGGAGATGCAACATTCTGTATGCACATAAACACACACACACACAAATACAAATGGGAGCAGTGTTGTAAAGCAGTGAATCACTTTGTCGTCCCTGGAGTTGTGTTGAAATGCACTATATGATATCATCAGAACTGGGGTTGATCTTCTAAACCTTTGTGTGTGTGTGTGTGTGTGTGTGTTTCAGTGATTCAGTGTGGACTTCCTCCTCAAGTAAATCATGGAAAAGTTGAAGGGACAGACCATTCATGGGGATCGAGCGTTAGCTACAGTTGTTTCCATGGTTACCAGTTGTCCGCTCCGGCTGTGTTAACCTGCGAGGGGAACGGGACGTGGACAGGAGATGTACCACAGTGTCTGCGTAAGTTAGCCTCCGTGCTTCTTAATAACTGTAACTGATGCACATCGATGTTTCTCTTTCATCTTTGCAGTTCATACAAAGTTCTAACTGTGTCTGTTGTCTCATTGAAGCTGTCCTGTGTGGTGATCCTGGCTCCCCTGGAGGAGGATTCAGAGAGGGGAACATCTTCTCCTACCGGTCAGTGGTTAGATACAGCAGTGACTATTTTAGATAGACATTTTTTGAATGTTGATTAATGCCAGTTGTGTAATAACACAAAGAAATGTTGCTGTTTTAAAATATGTGTGCTCTATTGAAATGGCTTGTACGCACTTCACAGTGGTCTGCTTGTACAATTATCATTTTACCCCAGCAGACATTTTTTCTCTCCAACAGGATTTTAACATTTGCTGTAGTAAAAAAAGAGTTGATGCATAAAGATAATGTGGATAATTTCTCAAGATTTTTCTTTGAATTCTAAGGCTGTGCTCTCTTTACCAAGAAACCACCGCAGGATGTCTTGTTTGTTTGTTACCACTTGTTGTTTCAACAAAAGTGAAACATTGTAAGGACAAAATACATTTTGGTGTATGAGCAAAAAAAGTAAACAATGAAGGCCAAAGGTGAAGTGGTTCGTTTCTCTATAAGAAACCCTGAAGCCACATTTTAACGTTTGCTTTGTTTTCCTTTCTTTTTTTCCTCTGTGTGTACACTTACATGTTTGCTTTCCCATGCAGGTCAGAGGTTAGGTTCTACTGCCATTCCCCCTACTTGCTGGTTGGCTCTGTCTCCAGAGTCTGTCAGGCTGATGGGATTTGGAGTGGACAACAACCAGCCTGTATAGGTAATTACAAGACTACCACAACACAAAAATAGCTTCTGCCCTCAAACACACTGCAAAGTTTTAAGTTTCTTTAAATATTATCAGCATATGGCCTTCGGGATGATTTACTTCAGTCTTTAGCTCCATATCACACCACTTGATAGGTAAACTTTTTATTTTATAGTGATCAATGTTCACTACACTTTTAGTCTGCTGCCACCATCCAAAGTTAGGCGAGGAAGATTGGTACAATGCATTACAAAGGAATAAACAGAGGAAAGCTCATGATGGTGTGATCATGGTGTTACATTAAAAATGCATTTCTAAGCTTGAAGAATACTTTGTCTTGACTGACATGACAGAACTGGCTTGTAATTAGGATATTTTTTACAGCAAAGTCTTTCTTTCTCTCCCCCTCTACATCTTCATCGCAAGCCAAAGAACCTGCATATATTTGAGAACAATATTACCAAAATTCACAGAATGTTTATGTAAATCTGACATATTACATATTACATATTATACTCTCTCCATAGTTGGGAGGAACAGTCATTTTGTTTACTGCAAATAAAACATTTCATAAACAAGTTATGAATAAAATAGTGTGAAATCAGATTATTGGTAAACAAGACTGTGGAACGTACTTGTGTAAACATTTCAGCATTAGTATTCCTGTTCAGTCAGAGCTGAAGATAATATCTAATCAATAGATGAAGTGTGTAGTTTTGATGTCAATATTTGGCTTCTATAAAGATGCTATCTTGGAAAGCAGCTCAACCTTTTTGAAGTGAAATTTAGGTTTTTGTGAAAAATGTTCTGAAAGTGTGAAACTTATTTTGGAATAAGTTGTGAATTGATAAGAAAAATAGCTGAATTATTGCGTAAGTGTGTGAGTGTTGAAGGGGAGAGCTTCCAGCCTTTAGCAAAACTGAGGTCATTACGGAGATTTTGTCATGTTCTCTTGCACTCTTGCATTTAACTGTATTATAGGTCATACATAACCATGATATGCCCTAGATATATTTAACGTAGTACACTGAAGTAGTTAAATGCTAATACCTTTCCTTAGAATTTCTGTTTATGCAAGTATTCACATATTTTGTGTGCATGTGTGTGTGTATGTGCAGACCCAGCCTTCAACAACTGCCGTGACCCAGGAACTCCAGCCTATGGTATCCCAGTCATGGCGCAGGGGTTTCAGGTGAAAAAACACATCACTTGAATGTATATCGAATAAAGCAACAATATGATATTCCAAATTACATTGAATATAGAACTTACACTCATCAGGCCAAAAACAATTAGAGATACTTCCATGCTGGCATTTTACATTTTAATGCATCCATTAAAAACATTCAAATTAATATAATTGCTTAATCAAATTGCAACCTGAAGTGTTATGTCAATAAGTAGAGTCAGATTCAGTGCAGAGGAGCTGTCTGTCTGCATGAGTTGCAATGATTCCAGCAGTATTACTCAATGCATTAATAACATAAACTCCATTTGAAAAACAATTGGTCTGAGGTTTGCACAGTCCTGTAGTTAGAAAAACAAACACTTTGCATGCAGGTCAAAAGTAAAGACCTGGTCCTAAAGTTGTGACCTGATTTCTTAGGTTAGACTTCACAGATGACAAAGAGAGTCAATATTTTCTTTAGTCTTAGGGACCAGGCTGTCTGAGGCGCAGATAAGAACCTGTTGATGGAATATAGTGGCCAAACAATCCTTAATGAAATTCAAGCAAACATGCAAATCCTTCCATTTGTGGAGGTATAATAGGATATTATCCACATATCATATTTCCCCTGACGTCTCTACAAAAAGAGGGAGGGGCAACCAGTCTTATTATGCGCGACTAGCATCCATTAAAGGAGATAAAATGATCGAAGTAGGTACTTGTTTTTTCATGTTTTATCAGAATTAAGTGAGTTATATTTTTTATTGTGACAATTTATTTTTTCTTTCTTAAATGATATGACAACTACCACATGCTGTTGAGTGTGGCAGATCTTAAGAAACTGTGGGGTTAAGAGGATAAAGAGGACTTGTCTCTGTGCTTTTACATCATGTAGGTTGGCAGTAAGATTTCATTCAAGTGCCGCAAGAACTATCACATCCTCGGTTCTACCACAAGAACGTGCCTAGAAAACCTAACCTGGAGTGGAACTCAACCTGAGTGCATAGGTGGGAAATGTTACTGTTTGTTATTACCCGATGTGCTAGTTTTATCTGTCCTTATCATAATGTGTTTGTGTGGTTGTCTCTCATGAGTTTTTGTTCATGTTTAAATTGCAATTCATTCTGACTTTATTTATGGAGAAAACATATCGTCATCATCACTGTTAACTCAGTGTCTGTTCTCCAATCCAATCTCCAATCTCCACATCACTCAGCTCATTCGTGCAGACAACCAGAGACACCCAGTAATGTGGATGTTCGATCAATGGACCTGCCTACCCTGGGATACACGCTGATCTACACGTGTCAAGATGGCTTCTATCTGGCTGGGGGATCAGAGCACAGAACCTGCAAAAGCGATGGGAGGTGGTCAGGCAAACCCCCCCTCTGTAAAGGTATTAAATATGCTCTCCCTGTATAACATGCTCTGATGCAGAGTCTAAATCTGTATGTCTTAATCCCATATGATTAAGAATTATAGCCCTTATATTATTGCTATAGTCTACTAGCATAAATTACCCCCAAAAAAACTGACAAATGTCAATGTAATGGTCAATCATTTTGCAGTTTTCTACATTAATGCTTATCATACTTCCTCAGTCCTGTCACACATTAAATCTGTCATCTATTTCCAACCCTGTCCATGCCAAATATACTGTCAGTAACTTTATTGAGCTAAACTAAAGCTAATGCTATTTTATGCCTCAGTTGGAGTGAAAGTCAATCCCAGAGGCAGAGGAGAGTCAGACATCCAGAAGAACAAGATCCGAGGTATGTAGATTCAACTGCAAAGCACAAATACATTTTAGTGCTAAAGCCACAGATCTGCTGCATAAATGCATATGACATTTGTTTCCTTGGCAGCTTGTTTTTACCCTAAAGTTGAAATGCTGTTTATCATACTAGATTGTCACAAAGTAATTCACAGAGAGGACTTGCAGCTATGATGGGAGGTTGTTGTGGGTGTTGACTACAAGGGTCCTCTGTCTGAACAAGCAGTCTTGGTTCAGAGTTAAAGGTGAAAGCTCAAATGAAGTGAATAAATCAGTGGGAAAAAAATCAGGTGCAATACCATGTAATACCTTGTAAGTTTGAAGTAGGATTTTATAATCAATATATGCATTTAGAGGGAGGCAGTGAAGAGAGACAGACACCACAGAAAAAAAAACAAAGTTGTGCAATTTTTGCAAGAATACTGAAGCTTCTGAGTCCTGAATAAGTCATACTGGTAAGTGTGGGATTCAGACAGGCAGAGACTTAACCCACTGGAGCAGTCACTTATGAAGGAACCACAGCTAGATATGTTGTCTGTTTCTTGGCACACACAAAGGAGTAATCTCAATACCAAACCTTTCTCTCAATGATTTCATTACTTTTAACTTGTGTCGAGAGAAATTTGCAAAGTGGGCAAGTGGGCGTCAAGAATGCAGAAGTTAATCCTTTTTAACCTCAGAAAATCACTTGATGTTGCTGCTCATGCTTTCAGGCAGTGGTGATGTTGTTGGGTGCAGCATTAGCAGCAAACAAGCTTTAAATTTCTTCTTGTTTTTGTGTCTTTGTCTCCATTACAGTTCCTGTGGACGTATTCTCTCCAAACTCTGAATGGAGCGGTTTTTACGAATATCTGGGGAAGAGGCAGGCCACCACATTTACGGTGACTGGGTTCAATGCCACCAGCGGAAGAGTTAACGTCACATTACTTGAGACCAGCGGAGTGTCGATCAGACTGTCAGGTAAAAAGACAATGAAAAGATTAATATTGTCTTGAGTCATCTTAATTTATTTTACTCAAAACAACCTCACAAAAGGATATTCCTATTTTTAATCAATGCACTCAGAGCTTGAACACAGGATGTATAAAGTGTGAGACATCATAAATTTCACGAAAAAGAACCTTTCTGTCAATAACCTTGAACGAGATAAGCAGATAGAGTGAATGGACTAAAATAATAACCAAACAAAAATTTAAAAAAAATACCTTTTTAAACACAAAGGATCATTGTAACACCACCTTTGTTTTCAAAGTTGCAAAGTTGAAAATTTGCAAACATTAAAAATGCAGTGTAAATAACAAGAGCCAAATTACTACTGTGGGTGTAAATACACTGTTAATCAAAATCCAGATTTCCTTCACACTCATTAGACAGGGAATACTAATATCTGTGCAGGAATTGGTGTGATTTCTCATTTTGTAGCTAAGTACGTTAAGATTTGTGTAAATAACAAGGTAAAAAGATTTTTTTTAAAAAACTTGTTGAGCACATAGAGAAGAAAATATGGTTATTAATACTTAAAATAATATAACACGCAAAGGAACTGGTGGAACTAATGAACCACTTGGCCAGTAGTTTGACTGGTCACCAATAAACCAATGCATCTGTAAAGGCCCCTCATCAGTCTGAAGGGCCAAATTACTTCCTGTGCAAAAAACTTCCCACGGCAGTGCTCAACTGCACAAGATGAATTTTTTATTGATATGCACTGGAGATACATGGAGTATATTGCATGACTGGCACCTTTTTGAAAAACAGGTGAGGCTGCGCCCATGAGTAAAAACCAAAATACCAGTGTTTATGCAACAGAGAAGCACTGCCTGACTCCTCCACTGACACTCATGTATGTTATGACATTTCACAATCAAAAGTTCAGCTTGAGTCTTGGGTCATGAAAGATTTTCTGCAGGTGAGACAGACAGGAGCTCTCAACCTGTAAACTTATTTCATTTTGACTGTGTGATATTTTCTCACATGGACTTGTCATAGTGCAGAGCAACCGTTTCTGCAGTGGCACTATTGTTAACCAAGTAGAGACATGTAGCTGAAGGGTAAATGTAATTTTTTTTCCCCCCAGTAATGCGTCAGGTGCTTGGTGAAGGAAATAGAGTGTGATCTTTTAAAACGTTGAGGTGTCTTTTTTCTCTGTTTGTCAGCCAACTTGTCTGTCTGTGTGTTTGTCTATCGCCATACCTGTTTGTCTGTCTTTCTCTTTGTCAATCTCCCATGGCATCTTGGTGTCAGAGTCTTTCTCTTTTGCTTGCCAAGTGTCAACACAATTTTCCAATTTTTGTTGCTGTTATATAAATTATTTTAGATTATGGCACTAACCCTGTTCATTCTTCTCTCTGTACATCTGTTCATCCAGGTACATATAAGTCAGAGGAAAACCAGCTGCTGTTGAAGGTCTACCAGGTGAAGGGGCCAACTGAGCATTACCTCAGCAAGTTTAAAAACGACAACTGGGCTATGGATGGTGATGTAAGATAAACTTCTCTTTTCTCTCTATGTCAAGCATCTGAAATAAGAGTAGATTTTTTTTACATGTCTCTATTAATAGACAAAATCAATATCACAACGTTATAGGTTATATAGAAGACATTCTATATAGACTGAAGCAGTAATTTTACCTCACAAATCATTGTAAAACAGTGCTTCAATTAAACTCGACAGGGACAATATAAAACAAAACCATTTTGTTCTATCTTTTCACCATTCCAACAATCACCATCTCTGGTTTTCTCAAAATAAACCTTTATTTCAGTATGTAGGATGTTAAATTTTGTGGACTTCTCACTGATTATTGTGCCTTCGCCCATGTTGGCTGCTGACTGGAGGGGAAATGTAAGAGAAGAGGAGGAAATGAGGGGGGACTAGAGAGAAATAACATGAACTGGACGCTTTGATAAGTTCTGAGTTCAGTCAGAGGCTGAGCTAAACAAAATCACACAGACACACACACATGCTGGGCTTTTTATAAACAGAGAGAGGGCCAGCAGTTTCCAAGGGAGGAGCTCACATGCACTAACATGCAAACAAAGCCGGCTGACTAGCAATACAAAGAAAAGCTTACAATACGTCACTTACACACATGGAGACCATCTTGAAATTCACTGAATAACAATAGTATGTAAAGAAATCTTGAGAGAGGATCGTATTGAAATTCCAGACAAATCTCATGTGACAATTTGCAAAACAGATTTTGAATTACACTGAGTCTGTTTTTTATCAGATTTTATACCACCGGATGAATCCGCATTAGATGAAGTTCCTAAAAGTCATCAGAATTCAGAAAACACATTACATACCTGCACAGTTGTTACTACACGTACAATATGGCTTAAATTACAGTGCAGACATCTTTCCTTTCATCAGCTTATCTGATGCATTTACAGTCATTTTAACAGCTATCAGCTTAATACTATAGTGTGGCAGAAATAAGAAAGCTCCCTATAATTAAATATTTTTAAAGTCTGCCATTATAAAGAATGGAGGTTTATCTCCTGCTTGTCATATCTAATTGCCATCTGTAGTCTGGGGTGATCATTTCTGCCCAGTGAACGCAGCAGGTCAACTCTTCCAACAATTATGTCTGATGTTAGTTTTCATAAACTGTAGAAAAAGAGAAGTGTAGCATCTGTGGCTTTAACCATTAAACTGAAGGGACATTTAAATGATCTTTTTTTTCTCTACTAGCACTTCTGAACACACTAATCAAGATGTTAAATCTTGTTCATTTTAATTAAAAAAAAAAAACAACTAAAAAAGGGTTTGGCAGAAATCTACATGCTAGAACTATTTCTTGGCTTAAATCACACTGTATTTACTACAGTTTCATATATTTTATTAACTACCAAGTGTGATATTTATCCACTGTATGAAGAAAAAAAGGTTGTATCTGTGACTGTTAGCTGTTTTCTGCTAACAATGATATAACTCAATGTATCAAATTGTATAGATTGGAAAATTAATGTTGTGCATTCCCACTTCTATCAGTGATGATGCAAATTGATGATGTTTAATAAAGAGTCACTGAAAACTCCCTGTATTGCTCTCTATTGAGTAAAGTACTGAGTGTTTATTATATAGAGAGAGGAGATTGAGTAAATGTGGGAGGGATTTGGGACTCGTCCATGTTGTGAGGTTGTAAGGCATCCTGCAGCAACTCCAGGACGTTACTGTCCCGGCCAATAAATAGTTCCAGCATTAAACTTCCCATAAAACCACCCATCTGGAGCTCAGATATTGTTAAATTACTGCACATTTGCTCTGTGTATTCATAATTTGTCTTCGATCTGCATAAATTGTTTTCTTTTTGCAGATTATGAATTTATTCAATTATCTACATTAAATTTATTAAGCTCCACGTAAACTTTTTAACTTTGTTCGATGTGTTATTTGAAGCTGAGACTTCTGAAGATTATGTCTACAACTGGGGAATGGATTAAAATTCTGATCCTGTCTGAGTAAAAGGGGGAAGGGATGGAGGAACCGGGTGGGGAGATTGTAAAAAAAAAAAAGAGGAGCAGGCAGGGACAGAGGGGAAAAAGGATGTAAGACGGAGGGAAGGAGACACAGACAACCAATTTATTGAATGACAGAAAGAATGAGAGAACAGAAGAGTCGGGCTAAAAATGGCCAAGTTGCTATTCCTGAAAAACAATCTTTTCACAGTTAGAAGATGAAATTTTCAATGGTTGATTTGTGAGTGAAACAGTGCCGCTTCAATCTCCAAAGGAGAGATGGTTGAGGGGGGAGGAGGGGGAGGAGGGGGAGGTGGACGCAGCAGAGAGGCCGAAGTACAGGATGTGAGGAGACACTGAAAATCCTGTAAAACAAACAGAAACAAAGAAGTTTGTTTGTTAAGTTTGCCACATCGATGCTTTAACTGTCACTGTGCGCACAGTTCAAGAAAAACCAAACTTCACACTTGAAAACTGACTGTTTTGATGGTAAAAGAAAGAATTAGTCAATACAAAACTGACATCACTGAGTAAATAACAGTATATAAGACTTAAATCTACCTTAATTGTTATTGACAACAATATTAAGATGATTACTGTTAGCTATATATCGTAATGCAGGAAGGTTATTAGCTATATATCGTAATGCAGGAAGGTTATTGCATTTAAAATTGCCATCTTATATATCCTATATTTGAATTAAGCCTCTTTTTGACACTTTGAGTAGAATTCTTTTTTTATTTTCATAGTTAAAAAAAATGACCATACTAGAAAACTCCTGATGTGGTTTTGGTTAAGTTGAGGATCATCCATCATGCTACCTCTGTGTCAGACTAACACTTGTTTCTACAGTCTCCTCTACTTCCATCACATAATCCCTCGATGGTGTGAAAAATCACAGAGAGTATCTGACACTGTCTGTGCTCATGCTACACGTTGTGTTTTGTTTTTCAGGTCACTGCAGAATCAGACCAGAAGACTTTTGTCTACCAGGGGCACATCCACAGCAAAGACTTTGGCAAGTTCCATCTGACAAGGCAAGGTAGGTCGCTCTGTAACATCAGCACCGGTAACAACCACAACAAACCTTTCAGTCCTGAGCTCCCTAGGAAACAGAGTCACTCTCAAAGTGGGAAACTGTAGAAAGACTAAAAATCATTTATTCCAAGTAAAGAAATATTGCAATGTTTTTGTTAGTTCAAGTTCAAGTGTACTGACTAATAATGCAGAAAGCAACAGGCTGTTTGCATGTTATGTTTTCATGCATGTGCGGGTTTATCAACGTCTGTATCCCCAGGCCCTGTAACCATGGCAATGGACCCATCCAACCCCTACACAAACAGCAGCTCTGTGGCAGCAGCCATCTTAGTCCCTTTCTTTGCCCTCATCCTGTCTGGATTTGCCTTCTACCTCTACAAGCACAGGTAAGCTCTCCCCGCAACATAAATCCATCAGAGTAAAACAGACAGCCAGCAGAGGAGAATACAAAACGAGCTCTGCCTGCCTTCTCTGTAAAAATTGGGAGGTTTGGAGCCTTCAGTCACTCAAAACGTAAAAGCATTAAGTTTAGTGAGGTAAAATTGAAGAAATGTTTGCCCCCTTTTGTGTTTTTTTAATAAAAACACACACAAACAGAATCTCAACCTGATTTACAATTATAGATAAATATCCACCTGGAATTGGTTCCTACTTCACACATAACTTGTTTCATTTTCTTTTTTCAGTGAACCTCTATTCCCTAATTTGCCTAGTCTAATTCAGTCATTGACTTCATACATTTGAAACACCCACTCTCTGGCTTATTTAAAATGTGTCTTTGGGTTGCATTATTTTATTATTTCCTTTTTGGTAATTGTGTGAAATAGTGGGGCCTCTCTCTCCAAGAGGCTGGCACCAAAACTTGAGCCTGTATTTGTCAAACTTGCTAAAGTAAGAAATCGGTCCAAACAAATTTTCCATGACACATATTGTGTCCTACTTTTAGTCTTTGGAGTAAAAATGTTTTAGGAACTTCATTAACCTTGGAAAGTCATCCCTACATTTTTTAAGGATTAAGCAAAGGTGCAGAGCTCTTCTGGCCTTTTAGGAGTTGACGGCAGGTGGCTGCTAAATTAAAATATAATAAATGTCCTGAGAGATAAAATATTTAAATGCCTTTGGATTAATTTTGTTAGAGGTGCAATGACTTATTCGCGAAACTCTGCAAATAAGTTCTTGTAATTTATACTTTAAAAGCAACAATTAAATGCATCTATAGCAGTAATCCTTATAAATGTGGCAGTTTTTATTAGACCATAATTCATCAAAAAGAAACCTTTACTTTGAACTGGGTCTAAGAGCCCAAAACTTACTAAATAACTCTTTAGTAATATGTCCTGCTCCAAAGGACAGGTCAACAGCCCAGTTTCTAGTTAATTAATCTGCGGTGCTTCAAAAATAAGACCTCTGTTAAAAAAAAATGTATTATTTAGGTTACAGACAGTGGAGGTTGGTCTGTCATCAGTTATAGGTACACTTAAAGTATTTTAAATTGATTGACAGGTTTATTTTGATTATTCTTTATTGTTTTTCTCGAGGGAAAAAAAGTGAGTCAGTAGACACAAAGAGTCTATAATTTAAAATATACATACAGATATCTGTTTTTAATATGTAAACATGTTTTAAGGTGGAATTTTGTCTTGAATGCAATGTGACAGTGTGAACTAATAATAAAATAACTTAAATAGTATGGTATTCTTGCACAATAAAATTTTTTTTCCCTTTTTCTTACACAAAACCAATCATTCTCTCTGTAAGTTTTTTAGACATAGGCTTAGATATAATGGCAGGTTAAATGCAGAGACGTGATTGTCAACTATTTATATTTATGGAACAGAGATGCAGCGCTGGTGTAGCACAGACAAGTAGTCAGGAGGCACTACTATGTATTTGAGGGCACATGTTGCTTCTTTTCCAGATTTACTTAGTTTACAGTAGACTCTCAAATCCCTATGACCCTGTTCCCTATGAATGATAATTAGTCGTCTTTTTTACAGGACATTGACAAGAGACAGCTAGACTCCATCTTCAGATACATGTAATACAATGAAATGTTTTGCCTGCAGTTGTTTAAAGTCTGTAAAAATAAATCTTGTTTAATCTGTTACTTGACTGGTTGGATGCCTCCCATAGAGATCACATTTGCATGACCTTTACACATCCTACAGGCAAAGCAATGTGGGAGTTCAATTATCGTTCTTAAGCATCACCTAATAACACAATCCAGTATAAATCCCCCTTAATGGCACTGGAAAATATACACTGAATTGAATAAAGAGGCATAAGAAATGAAAAAGAAGTGAAAGTGTTACCAAATAGGCACAGATCAACATGTATTTGCTTTTGGCTAGAGCCCGTGCAGTGAAAAGACTTAAGATATCATTATTTCATGCTTAAACATCATTAAATTATGATACTTTTGTTCCAGAAGCTCTGTCTCCTAAATTTCTTTTGAATTAAATTGAGTAGGTGAGATAAGAGGTTTTTTTGAAGGACGGGCGGCTTTACAGACATTTAGAAGCATAATGCATAATTTTACCTCACAAACTCAAAGTGCCTGATAAAGGTAGCACCTGTCTGACCTTAGATAGTAATTATTGGTCTTAATGAAAAAGTTTACAATAGGCTCAACACCTCACAACGCCTAATGATGCCAGATAATGAATAACTATATTGAGGGGTGAATATCATGAGTAATGAGTCCTGTTGAAGAATTGTGTGATGATGTTTTGACTTCTGCACTTATGAAATATTCTTTTGAATCTCACAATAGCTGTTATTAGCTGTGAATCTGTTGGCTTGTCATTTATAGCAGCTGTATGCTACACACCTGATTTATTCATGTAATGGAGGAAACACTGACTGGATGTCATGATAGAAACATGTTTTGTTAACCATTTAGTTATTTGCTTTGCCATGCACTTACTAGTTAGCACAGTAAACCTTATGTATGCTCAGATGGTGACAGTCGTTTCCCGACACTCCATTACATCACTTTACATTCTGTGACACAGCCTGACTGCCAGTTAGCAGTGTGCAATGCTAGTGGATGCATATTAAAGCTGATGGTTGTATGCAGGACATTGTCTGCTGACACAGATGACAATGAGAGGCCAAAAGACACCTGGGGGCCTGGCGGCAGGTAAGACTAGCACCTGTCTTTCACCTGGTTTCAAACGGCAACCAGACCTCCGCCCGCCGCCACATCCTCCGTCAAACTCGTCATTCCTTGTTTTTGTTTTTAGTTTTTAGATTTTTCTTCATGCTGTTTAGTAAGGCTGCACAACTGACCGAAATGTGAAATTCATATTGTAATTGTCTGATTCTGTTTTGCATTGCTGTAAATAACTGTAAAACTTGTAAGGAAAAATTAATATTGATTCAGAGGGAGCTACAACAAGGAGGTTCCTCACATCCGCCACAAATAGTTGAAAGACATTTTTACTCAGGAAATATGAATTTAAAGGTTTTAAAGCAGTGCAGCCCTACTGTGCCAAAACAGCAGTCATTTGAAGCTAAACGGTGGGCATTTTCTTTTGTCTTTGATATCATTGTCATCTCTCTGTCAGCATGATGTCATTAAGAGCAAGCACAGACTATGATTGGGTCTATCTGAAAAAAGTGCTGTGTATATTTGTGTATTTTGTTGCTTTTCTCTTTTTTTGTCTCCTGTTACCTGTTGTGTTACTCCCATCTCGACTCAACAGTACATGTCATTAAGTTAACTTTGCTATCACAATCTAAGTCCAACATAATGGCAAGCCAACAGATACAGAGATGTTTGATTCACATAACAATGTAATAGCTTCAATGAGAAACTAAAAGCAAGATGTGAGTGCATACGCTGCAGTTCCTTCCTGCTCCGGCCCACATGTGTGCACAGTATCTATAATACTGTCAAAGCAATTATGTGTGTCGTTATTCATTCTACCAATAAAATTAAACTATTGCACCTACAGCCACAACCAGAAACTAGTGCAGTGTTTTGAACTACTGCCACGCATGGAGGTCTGCGGTGTGTGTTGGTGTGTGTGTGCAGTTTTGTAAAGTAATGGGTTGAGCATGTAGGGTAGACTTAGTTGCTCCCCAGGGTTGGATTTCTACCAGTACACACACACACCCACACACGCAGACACACACACATATACACACACTCTTAATGAGGTCAGAGTCAAACAGCGTTTCAGCTGCAGCACTCCTCCTTGCTAATAGTTCCACAGGGTTTGGGAGTAAGTGATTATATCTAACTGGATTATAGGACCTGGGTTTCCAAAAATGTAATCTGCGACAAACAGATAAATTGGGAGGGGGTAGTCATATTTCACCGTGTATCTCTTTGAACCCCTGCAGTAAATTACTTAAAATCCTCATTCAGGCAAATGGAGTAATCAAATCTTCTTTTAACCTCAAACCATTGGGTGCTTTTTCGCAGGATGATGGCAGGTTTCATGCATGCAAACACACTCGCTCTAGAGCAGCAGATGGGCACTGGGCAGCTGAACCACCGAAGCAGGCAGTTGCTGTGGTTCATGATTTTGCTCTTGCCTTAATTTTTCCAACAATTTGTAGATTTTTACCAGAAACATACTCCCTCTAAGTTTCTGTCTTCAATCTTAAGGGTAAAGCTTTACAAAAAAAAAAAAGGATGTCTAACAAGACAGCTTACAGAGGAGGTTATTTTAAACTTTCTTTTTTAATTAAACATTGTTTTCTCCATTGGTTGTGAAATTAAATCAGACAAATGTAAACAGAACTCAGTCAATTTCACCATACCCAAAACAAGGAATTAGACTGAGTAATCTATACCAATACAATTTTGTGTAGTTTTCTATTATGCATGAGTGCTACAAGGACACTCTGCTGTTCAGTACTTCTTGACCTCATATATCCTAAACACCTGTGATTTTTAGAGGAGCGCTAATGAGTAAGACATGCAGTGCAAAAAGTAACGTGGTGTAGGAAGCTGTGTGATTATTTTTTTATGTTTTAACTTAACACACAGTTCTTCCATCCTGCAGTCAATTAAAATCTTTAAATGTAAAGTCTCCAAAGGATTTTTTTAACAATTGGGGACAAAAAGGCTCAAAAACAAAACACATTTCATTAGAGGCATTTTCTATTTGCTCTAGTTTGATTCACTAGTGTCAGAAATAAAAATTAATTGGATACATCCAGATCTTTAGCTAAAAGATGCTCAACATGCTGCACAGACATGTGTTTCACATGCCGTTTCAAAATATCACTCATTTTGGTAAGCTATATTAAGAGTAACTGCAGGATAAAAGTGACCAGCCTTCTCATTTCAGTTTTTGTTAATAAAAAAAGACATAAGCAGATTAGACATCACTGTCTTTATAATGTCTCTGAGTTTGTGTTTTACTTTCTATGTGATCTTTTAGTGGCTTGTTTGGTTCTTCTGTGCATTGTTCGTCTTACATACAGTTTTGCAAAAATATCCTTGTGAAACCAAACATGTGCCATGAACACTATAATTCCCTTCTCATTTTGTGTTTCAGGACTCGTCCCAAGGTCCAGTTCAATGGCTACGTCGGCCATGAGAGCTCCAATGGCCAGGCGTCATTTGAAAACCCAATGTATGACACCAACATGAAGCCCACTGAGGCTAAAGCAGTCCGATTCGATACCACACTCAATACAGTCTGCACTGTGGTATAGTCCAACCAAACTGCCACTACGTGTAAAGTGGTTCAGTCCAACCCTCCCTGTTGCAGTCTGCGGTGTGGTTTAACCAAACAGAGAAGAAAGAACAAACCTAAGATTTGGGATCATCACCGTGAGCAGCCTGTGTTGTAGCATGCTGATCCTCTGTCAGCATAATCTGCACAGTGATGCGGCTCTGCTCCCTCTCCAACCTAAACAGTGGCATCATCTCTCCCTGTAGTGTGAAAGAGTGAAAATAAGTTGAAAACAATAAGCAAGGAAGGAGACAATGCTGCATCAAATAGAATATAAAATCTGTTGTTCAGGAGATCAGTGATAGGACCAGAATTCTTCTCAAGCACTGTTGCTATCCAGACATCCAAGAAAAACAGACCATGTTCGTCCAGTGTCAGCTGACCCCGCCCTCTAAAATACTGTGTCTGCATCCTGAATAGTGTTTTACCCCTCCTGACCCCCCATACCCCATGCCAAATTTGCACAGTGGTATAGGCTTACTAACTCCTCTGCTGCAGGCCAGACAAGGTGTTTGAACGATGCAAAAGGTTCGAACCCTCAGGGGAAGCACATAGGCTATTCCACCCTTCAACCCCGTTTGGACATCAGATAATAATTGGATGGTTTCAGTGTGTCAACACAAACGTGATCATTGGTGCTGGACCAAAAACCCTCCCACTGGACTTCCAACACACTGGACTTGACAGGACTGGACTCCTTACTGGACGTAATGACAGCTTACACAGTCTGTTTGCAGACTGCTGTCCAGTTGACAACCAAATGCAGTTAATGCAGAGACAAGTTCAACCAGACCAGTTCCTTTAAAGAAAATGACACTCGCAGCAAGTACAGGATGCTAGTGTACCATGAGTACTAGCTGTTGTGAACTAGTGTGAGACAAGCCAGGGTCAAATAACAGTTGCAGATATGTTTAGCCTATTTGGATAATGGTTTTGGATTAATATAGCAGGACAATCACAGAGTTCAGTAAGTTGAGTTTTTGGATTTTTCAGACATGTTTCTGTGATTGTCTTTTCTGTCTGCCATTTACTGTATCGCCTTTTATGACCACGTCTACTTACAGTATTTGGCAACTAATTAGGCTAAAAGATACCAAATCAAGCATTTTGCAAATGCTATTTTTCCCAGGTTAGGTCAGAGAATCTGTGAGCTAGTTCAATATGAGTTTTGGACGATTTTAAATATTCAATAGAGGAACAACACAGCTACAATCAGTCCTATATAAAATATTCCACACTAACACCAGGCAGACTGTGCTGAACCAGAAAACCAGACATTTGAGTTGCTTGGCTGGTTTACACAATGGACTGGTTTCCAGAGGCCTGTCTAACACAATCAGAGTCAAACAACTGATTCTTGTTCTCGGACCAGCCAGGATTCTGCGCTCGGTGGCTGAACAAGTGGAAGCCTGGAGGCAATAAGCTGTCAAAATCATCGACTGCTGCAATCACTTGTGGCCAAATCCAGGAAATGATTTGTCTTCTCCTTACCATGGTCGGGATTATCAGTCGAGTTATGACTGATTTTTTTTTTCTTTTTCTTTTTTTTTTCTACAGCATACTCTCCAGCCACAAAATCAGAAATAGACCAACAGATCAACAGACAGACCAGTTGACTTACAGAGGTTAGACAGACGGACACAGAAAAATGGACAGATAGACATCCCTGTCTGTCGTGCTGGAAAAGTGAGACAAGGACAGGCTGCTATGGAAACAGAGGCAAATAGTTGTCTCTAATTGTCTCTTCTGGCATTTTTCTTCAGTGAAGATATTGATGAACAGACTCCATGTTCAAAAAAACCCAGTGGCCCCATGGGACTTCCCAAACCACTGCTGCTGGGGACCCCAAACAAAAACTTTATATGAACTCTTAAACCGCACAAATTTTGCACTAGTGTGTTTTTCTGACTGGGTTATGAAAAAAAAGAATAATTTTTGGGTCTGAAATGGGTTTGAAAAATGAGTAATTCAAAAAAGAGAATTTTATTCAAAAACTTCTATCTTTAAAAAGACGACAAAATGACTAAATACAGGGTTACAGAGTGTTTGTATATACACATTTATATTTCATGCTCCCTGTTAGCAGAAGGTGTGACCACATGCTATACCGTTGTTTATTCTGTTGCCATGACAACACGCTAGCCAACCAGAAAGCTGGGATCAGTTTACCCATGGACCTCCAAGCTTCTAGTGTCACATAATGACACCACTTTGTTGCCATTTTTAGAACAGTGGCTGTTTCTGAAAGCGCAATCTGAATGCTGTTACTGTATGTGGAAGAAATACACAGAAATCCATAACATGCTGTATGGTCCCTCTGAAACACTGCAGTTTCATTTCTAGGCATTAAACTCCATCATTTTCTGGGATACGGCACAGTCCTCTTTTGGTGCACTTAAACGTACACGAAGTTAGACTGTATCTCAGTATGGGCCCTTTCTTTTGTAGTTGCTCATGTGTAGTAACACACAGTTCAAGCTTTCAGAAACAACATGTGACTATTCCTCTAACTCTCTTTAAAAAGATGTGTTGTGTCCCCACAACCTATCACATTATCATGCCTCATCTTTCAACACATCCGATGCATACAATCTTTTTTTCAACACACCTTTTTAAAGAGCTCACAGCGTATGTGTGATCTGTTAGAGAACTGTTCGTTCAAGGCAGAGGAACAAACTGATAGAGTATGAAGACAACATGCACAATTATTGTTGTCGAGAGTTATCGAGCCCCGGAGCCCCTCCATTGTTTGAGAAATACCTCGTGTGCAGAGAGTAAGTTACGTCCTGCTTATCAATGCTGGAACCTCACTGCAACAAATACACAAGCTTAGCAAGTGCGACCTTGTATTCAGCTTATTTCCTGGTATTTCAAGTCAGAACGTCGAACTAACACCCTTGAGCCTGCAGGATCCAAGAAAATTCACTCGTTTCAAATCACTTGCCAAGCTTGTTATTTCTCGCAGTGTTCTCTCAAAATATTTTTATTTTTTTGAAAGATGCTGCACTTGGTTTAGATCACAGATGTAACTGCTTTCAGTGTGTGTCTTTCATTGTCCTCAGGCTTGTTTCTGTCACCGTTTCACACTCCATGCACACTACTCTGGCATTAGGTGTACACTCAAGGCATTTACTTTAACCTGCATGATTTCACTGTCTTTATGTTCCTCATCTTTTTAAATATTCAGTCCTAGTCCATCGTACTGTCACATCTCCAAATAACAATTCCCAAATCCATTTATGTACAATTACAATATCAAATAGTGAGAGTCAGATAATAAAAAAAACTTACAGCTGGTTAAATTATGATTTTGCCCATAAAACACATGTTGGACAACATTTTCCAGGCCAAGACTCCGTTCAGTAAAAATCAGAGAGCCAATTGGATTTTCTCCAGAACTCAAATACCAAAAAAACAAACAAAAAAAAAACCAATGAGACACATTTGGCATGAGAAGGTTGTTGCATCCACCTATTTTGAATTAAGTGCAGTTTTTGTTTACATTTCCAGCTCATTTAATTTGAAATGAATCTCCTCCAGAGCTGAATATTGCAAATGAAATGTCCGGAAACTGTGGTGATTATGTTAGGAATAATGAATATGGGTTCTTGTTGGTAGCGTAATATCCATTGTTAGCCTGTCATTCACAGTGTCCGGGTCGTGGACAGACAGAGAGAAACACACACAGCAGTGTGTGAGGCACAGGGAATAGAGATATCCTGATGTGCACACTAGCTACAATACTGGCAGTATTTAAGACAGAAGGCATTAAAAAACTCTTTGCAGAAATAAACAACACATCTGTAAACAACACAAGACAGTGAGCTTCCTCTCATTTTATTGCCGGAGAGCACCTAGTGCCTCTACGAGTATTGTAATTGTTTTAATTAATTCAACTGAGATTTCCTATGGAGTCAAGAGAGCATAATAGCGCCTGAAAATTAGAAGCCGCAAGGTTTCCTCAGGAGAAATAAAAGGTCTAATTTTTAACAATTAATGACACAGATCTGATCTCCCGGTGTGCCCAAACAGGAAAATTAAGACTCCAGTATTTTCCTGTTTACTCTGGCGTGTATTGTTCACAGTGGCACTGCAGTGGTTGCATTTCAGATCTCTTCTACCTGCAGAATGTTTGAAAAACAACTCAAATATGAAGAAAGTCTGGAGCTCAAGAGAAGAAATTTTAATTTATTACATTTTTTAAAAATATCATTTAATCTCTATGATCACAATACACCATTTAGATTTAGATTAAAGATATGTTAGGTCATGGTGGGGGTGCGGACAAAGTTAAAGTGTAATCATCCCAGCTTTGTCTGTAAATGTCTGTTAAACAGAAATAAAATGTTACAAATATTTAATTCATAATATAAAAATATCTTATATATCTATTTTTTAACAAAAAAGTCTTTAACAGAAGATAACAGATTCATTTTCTTGATCATTTAAAGGCTTAATATGCATCAGTTGTGCTGTTTGCAAACACAACATTCAAGCTTGGCCCTTTTTCCTTGACTGAACTAGACTAAGAGAGCAGCAGCAGTCGATCGAGCTGGAGAGAGACTGAATGGAGGGAGCATCGCTACCGAGAACAAAGCTGTGAGGATAAAGTAAAATAGATAACAAAAGTTTCTTTGTTGGCACAACTAAACATGACCACTACTCCAAACAGCCCTGCGGGTAGGTGCCTAAAAGCAGGATTTTGTGTGAATTCAGCCGAAGCCCACATTTCATCCTCTGCTGTGTGTGTGTTTTAGTGTGTGTGTGAGTGAAAAACAGACACCCCTTTTCTCTCACAGTGAGAAGAGCAAGATGTAACCTGGCAAAGTTTTTATAGAGGCTATCTTGCTCTTTTATTGGCTGGGGGCTACACACCGCTGCCCAAAGGCTGATGCCCAGAATCATCCCGAACACAGCAAAACAAGAAGAAACTAAGGGAAAATAGAACATTTCAGCATATTATGCCTTAAATTAAAAATGAAAAGAATAAGCGACTAAATTAGGGGAAAATGCAGTTCTCTTTTAGGATTACCACTGTTTTCTGTCGCCTATAAATATCAGTAAAGTTATTTGTTTTTTGTGGCCATGATTAAGATAATTTTTGTGGACATGATCTCACAAATCACCACGTGTTAACTGAAGCCAAAATTGTGTTACAACTTGTTAAAGCTTAATATAATCCAATTTTATAATAAAGCACTTTTCCTGGAGTAATGAGATGAACATTGGAAAGTCATCGAGGGTCCGTACCTGCTGTGAGGCTGATCCAGTGGGAAGCAGTGACTTCTGGCCTATAAAATTTACAACAGTGCTGGTCCTTTTTTCTCGAGGGATACTGGAACATTTCATTAGATCTGTGAACATTACACATCTTGTCCCTGACAGGCCTTGAAAATTTAGAGAATCTTCACTCAAGAACTTTTTAAAAAATATATATTTTATGTAGAAAGTAGAAGTTTTCACGTTTGTCCTTCATTTGGCTCCGTCAGCAGTTCCCACTGTTTGAAAGAGCGACAGCTGGCTACAAACTGGAGGGAAAAAAAGTAACTACACACCAAATTTTAAAAATGCCAAGGTTGTTTCTGCTTCTGAGACTTTTCACAGTTTGGAAGAAGTTTCCACATTTTGTCCCTCACTTTCTCTAAAGTGGTTCTGTCAGCAGTCCTCATTGAAACAAAGGGACCCTGGTTGCTGCGAGTTTAAACAAAGACCAGCCAAAATTGCAAATGTCACAATTAACCTTTTCACACCGTCACATGGCAGAGAGGAGGTTTTTTCACAGAGCATTAAAAATACAGAACAGATTCAATGCAGATGACTCACGTATCTAAATTACATCAAGATGGGATCAGAGAGTCATTTACAGCATGGAGGCAAACACACATATGGACAGATTCAGAGTGATGCTGCTGGACTTTCCCTGTGGGGAAATCCTGATTGGAGAGAAACGGCATCATGCATGTGTTCATATGTGGCTCAGCAGCCATACTGACCTGTAGATGGATTTTTTTTTATCTGTGCCAGATTTTTTTTTCTAAAAAAAAGATGAAAATCTGACCTTCCTGTATGTGAGTGTGTGTGTGTGTCTGTCTGTCTGTCTGTCTGTCACACACACACACACACACACACACACACACACACACACACACACACACTACATAGTATTTCTGGGCCTCTATCAGTTCCAGTTTTTTATGGTTTCATATTTAAATATTCAGTGTTGCAGTTCGTTTGCCCTTGACAGGCCTGTTTTATCTTCTCGATAGTTTGGATAGGACAAACTTCTCATGCCATACATTCAGCGGCACAGCTTTGAAGAAAATCTACGTCCTGGTGCGTCTGAAGTGACGCAAATTGACTGCAGCCCAGCTTTACTCATGGGTCCAAACGAAGAATACCTATCATTTCACTACATGGCAGCTTTTAGATTCAGACAACACAAATATCTCTCCTATATTCATACATTACATGATTGGGATGCTTTCTCAGCAACGCAAATTAATATCCAGTAAGTTTGTTGCTTATTAATGTGTACTGAAAAATATCATTCAACTTCTGTTGTCCTCAATCCACCGATACATTAAATATGGTCCCTACCAGATAGTTTCATTGTTACCGTTTTAAGCATCATAATCACCGTCATTATCATCACTGTCACCTCTCACAGTCATCATGTGCTGCTGAACTTGAAGTAGGTGCAAAAGAAAAAAAAAATTTTGTACAGAAATCTATTTTTTATGGAGAATTTGTAAAAAAAAAAATACAAATTATTAAACATGCTGTACTTTTTATGATTAATGATGTAGGTACAACAAAATCTTGTTCATTAAAGTCAATGTTTTTACTGTTACACACCATGTAAAAATCTATGGTTCAAACTGAGTATCAAATATCAAAATGTCATATGATCTCTTTTTATCCACTTTGGCTGCTCTTACACAGGAACAGGAAACCTTGTGGGGACCCAGCGTTAATTTCCTTCGTGCTGGAGAGACAATTATCATGGGTCGCGCCTGCAAAACATTTGCTACCCACAGTCGAAAACACTTCAGTCTTTTAAAATGATGTGTCAGTTTTAACTCCTCTGCAGCTTGGGGCCGGCAGAACAGTTTCATCCTTTTTAAGTGAGCATTTATTCCAAAAATATGGTATATGATGTAATTACACAGCAATTTTAGATGTCTCAGAATGTGGCAGCTGTGCCATAAGAGTTGCCTGAGTATTGGTGATTTCTCATATTAAAAGATCTCATTTTCATGCATTTATTGAATTGATTTTAAAATACACACCCATATACACTGAACATAAAATAAAGACCAGATGTTTTGGTGTCATAATGTCATAAACAGTATTTGTGAATGAGTTTAAATGGACATTTCTTTTAAAAGACAGTGTTCTTGTGTAACAGCAGCCCTGTGTGGCTGATCCTAATGTCTATATCTGGGATAGGGAGGACTTCCACAGGCACAAAGGATTTTGGATGACTTGACCCCTTTATGGCCCAAAATCTGACCTCATGTCAGTCTAAACAAGGAGAAATCTGTTTCTCTTTGCTCAGATTTCATGGGTTTAGAGTGGAATTACAATTGTGGTAAATTTAGGCTTTAACAGCAGCATTTGCAAACGGCAACAGTTTGGGAGGCTCCTGTATTGGCTGGTGAAACATGAATGAAACTTGTAAGTTTTGAATTAAAGGATGGAAAATGGCACTTTTCTTTCCTCCCATCAGACTGAGAGAGAACCAACATGGAGTGTGAAAAAGGTTTAAACAACAGATACTGTATGTGAATGCAGCCTCACTGCTGTTAAAGAGACTCACAGTTTATCTATCAGCTATTTTGAAAACATTATTTGAGAATAAAGTTTTTGATACAATAACATCTCTGTTGTACTGTTTTTGTAAAGTGCTTATCTGATTTATCAACTGGTCTTTAGTGTGATTTTCACTTACAGAGTTCGGCACAGTGCCTCGGTCCTGGATTTAAATTTGACTTGACTGGCTAAAGCCTCATGCTCCAGTTCCAAGTACATACAGTTCAGGTGAGTTTATGTTATCCTCTGCCCCCCATCACACTGTACCCCACCTCTCATCAAAGCCTTGTAGGGATAAGCTTCAGCCTGGATGGACAGATAGAGATTTATCAAATGTGGACTTCAGCCACTCACCACCATATGGACTAATTACTAAATTTTGAATTAAAATCAGCATGGAGTTGGTTTAAAGCTGCAGTGTGTCAGATTTAGGGGTGTCTGGCAGTGAAACCATAAATTTCACCCACCAACATCCCTCTGCTCACTCCCCCCTTCCAAGGGTGTAAGAGAACCTTGTGTAGCCATGAAATCTGCGAAACACTCAACGGACCCTCTTTAGAGCAAGTGCTCAGTTTGTCCATTCTGGGTTTCTGTAGAAACATCAGTGCAACGTGGCGGACCTGGTTGAAGAGGACCGGCTCCCCTGTAGATTTAAAAAGCTCCTTCTAAGGTAATTGAACACAACACTACTTATTTTCAGGTAATTAAACACAAATGAAACATACTTGCATACATCATATTCCTTTTCTGTCATATTCTACAAATATGTAATCCTAAATCCTACACACTGGACTTTTAATGAGGACCACTTTAATCCTTACAGTAATTCAGGATAATCCACAGAAAAGTGTTTGTTTAAGAGCCTCATTTGCCTCCTTATAGTGTGCAGCATTCTTCATCATCTAGACAGTCATTCAGTTGTTGATGCAATTAATGTGAAGGTCCTGCGAATAAACTTATAAGGTTGGGATACATCATCTTTCTTACTATATTACATGGAATATTGGTTACTAATTTGTTGTGGTAGTATGGTTTTAAGATGAAACATGTTTAACTAAACAATTTGTGTCACCCTTAAAACAAGTTAGTCTTTTTTTCTATGAACATGATATATAAAGTGTACAGGCACACCATGGTCGGAAATTTTAAATCAGAGTGTTTATTTTTGTATAAGTTATGTAAAAATATTTGAAACTTGATTTCTTTTCTGGACTTGATACCCTACCAGCATGTTACCATGGTTACCCTGGTTGGTCAGATAATTTGGGACCAAAAAATCATATCACCGAGAAAGTGAATACAAGCAAAGAGATTCCATCAATGACGCATGTGAAACTGTCGAGACGGAGAGGTGTGGAGCAGTGAAGGGAGAAGGCAGCTCGACCAGTCAGCCGCAGCATGCCACCGGCTGGAAACACTGGTGCAGAATGATGACTTCTAACAGCCGAAACTTTATTTATACGGCACCTTGCAAAACAAGGTTATATGCTGCTTTACAAGAGAATTCGGTGATTGAACATTTCAAAACCTCAATGAGAGATTGAGAGAGAAGGTGCATGGAACAAGAAATAAAAAAGGAGTAAAAGTAACACGAGCAAATTATTCAAAGAACACTGAATTAAAGCAGGACCAAAAAAGACAAACTGAGGCAGAGGACATACATTGATCATTGGTGGGGGGGGCAGATATAATAATACAATATATATAATAAAAATGCATTGTCGTCTATCAGCTGGTGGAACAACAAGTAACACTGTTCACAACCAGGATGACAATATTATAATACATGCTATGCCTGCAGGCTTTCCTTTTACAAATGGGATGCCAACAGAACTTTGAGCCAATCAAAGCTTTGTTTCTGAAATGTAAGATGTTAAAAAAAATCAAGATCTCTTCTTCAACACGGGGAAATGAGTATAAACTTGGGAAACAACAAGGTAAGAAACATCTATTGATGAGGAAGCACTGATTAGACCAATTAGAAAAATCAGTTAGGAATTTTACCTGGTTAGTTCACTCTGCAACATGACATCAGGTTAAGGAATATGTTAAGCCCCCTCCCCCTTGATTTTAATATGCAGAATTGTACTTTAAAGGTCCAGTGTGTAGGCAGCAAGTGGTGAAGATGCATATTGAATCTGACTGAGTTATCTCTCTACTCTCAATCACCTTCAAAGCCTGTGGGAAAACCTGTGATGGGTATGAAACTAGCTTAAGAGTCCTCTTTAGAGCCAGTGTTTGATTTGACCTTCTTGAGCCACTGTAGGGACATGGCAGTGCAGCATGGTGGACTCTGTGGAAGAGGACCAGCTCCTGTCTGTCCTATTAACACATGGAGCACATGACTTGAATTCAGGAATAGAAGTTGAGAAGCACAATGAGTGAATGTGATAAGATTCATCTGCACTGACATTGTGGAAAGGTGTTGCTGTTACACTGAGCATGAACCGTAATGGAGACTCAAGAAACTATTTACAGTCACACATACTGACTCATGATCTTGTTAGCTGACGTATAACAACTACATTTTACCCTCAAATGCTTCAGATGCTGCTATAAGGCAGAAAGCTCAGTAGTATTCAAAAAGCTTTTAGATACAGGAAGCACCCTGCAAGTCAAACCTGCTGACTCAACTTGTGAGGAAATGCAGTGATTATTTGACCCAGAAGCCTGTGCAGGTCACTCAGAAAACCCATCAGTTTAACACTTACAGATTGGTAAGTTTTTGATTTGTTTTCCATCAGTGTTACCTGCATGGAGATCACACTCGATTTGCATTACTAGAGTTAACTATTACTATTTATTAAACCAAGCTTTTATTGACCAGTCAAGACAGAAAGCGGTGACGTTAGAGACTCACTTTCTAATTGCACCACCTCCGGTCCAAGAAGAACTGTGGGAAGTCCATCCCCACTGAAAGTTTGCTGTACGCTTGAAGGGAATAATACTGCAACATGAGATTAACAGTATGAAATAAAGAAACAACTGTTTTGATTGATGAATTAATGAGAAGCTGCCTTCAGTACAGTTCGAAAAGTGACAGCTTCAGCCCCAACAGCACATGTTCAGCAGTCTCTCAGTCCCTGTCACGATGACAGCTCAGCAATCATTCTCACACCCTTTCAGAGCTTTAACATAGCTTTGTAAAGGATTTTTTGTTTTTATTTGTCTTGGGGGGGGGGGGGGGGGGGGGGGGGGGGGGGGGGGGGGGGGGGGGGGGGGGGGGGGGGGGGGGGGGGGGGGG